>JASCZW010005222.1:0-646627 GCA_034211315.2 Aedes japonicus
ACCTTGGACTGGTATGAAGAGATTAATGTCCAATTTGCGGAATTGTCCTCCAAATTGTCCGCAAATAAGGGCCATTGAGAAATTTTGGGTTTTGATGAAAGGAAAGCTGCGGAAGAAGGCTAGAGGAGCAGATGACATCATCAAATTCAAAAACGACTAGGTAAACGTAAGCAAAACCATCGACGAAACGGTTGTGCAAAACCTCGTGAGAAACATCAATAAGAAGGTGCGAGAGCTGGCCAGATCTCGAAAAATTAAATGAATACTGATGTAATGGGGTTTTTCCCGAATTTGAGTTGCAAAATAAATGAAACACATTTAAATACAGATACACATAGGTGTACTCATAATTAACGATACAGTCTATAGTCAGCAGAAGCTTTCTTTTACCCGATTGCGGCCTTAGTTTAAGAAGTTGAGCTTTTATTCATTACAAACCGTCGATTTCAATGTTTGTTTACAAAAGGAGACCCGTCCATTTCGTAAATTCTCGAGTACTTTTTCAAACCGACGTATCTAATTTTGTAAACATAGAAGGGAAGTCAGATTCAAACGAAAATTTCTCAACACTCTCAGCACCCTTACGGGAAGTAGCCTCACCATCATGTTAAGGATAATATATTCCTTGTGTTGGTGGCCATTGTTAGCATGAAAGTTCTATGGGTTTCAAGAATATAATGTCTGAATCTAACTTCCCTCTTTGTTTACAAAATCAGTTACGTCTGTTTGAAAAAGTACTTGAGAATTTCTCCGGATATTTGCTACAACGCTCGGCCGCGACTTGCTGATCGCAATTTACATGTCTTGTGCTTCTTCAATTATATTTCAAACGAGTTGACTGGTAAGTTTAACACTAGCAATGTTTTTTTCTTGCAATAATGAATGAACTCTATATTTGCTTGGTACACAATATTCGTTAAAAGTAGCTGGAATCAAAAACAATAAAGAAAATGCAGAATAGTTAATTCAAATTAGTAAACAATTTTAAAGTTATTATAAAGCTGATTATGGAAACACATTTTCCTGTATCAGTTTTGTGTGTAGATCCAATCAGAGATGGATCACTTGACTTTGAAAGAAGTTCTACAAGGAAATCTCAAATGTCTGTTAGAGCGAAAATCGCCGCAAATAACTTGGCTGATAAAATCTTTAAGAAAGTCAGGGTAGAAAATGCGTTGAGATCTTTCCAGCCTTACAAATCTGCAGGAATGGACGGAATATTTCAAGCATTACTTCAAAACGGCGAAGCAGTGTTGATCTCGCCATTAATTGAGATTTTTATGGCAAGTTTAAGACTCAACCATATTCCAACTTCATGAACACAACTAAAAGTTATCTTCATACCTAAAGTAGGAAAGGGAGACAAGGCGCATCCTAAATCATACAGACCCATTAGTCAAAAGAAGTGATAGTACCTTTCACTAGGAAAAGGAAGTTTAGTCTGAAAGCGTTTCAGCTAGGAGGATTAAAGATCCATCTTAGTGAACAGGTTAAATAGGGTATATGTCCCTTGACTCAGCCTATTATGCAATGATCGATTACATTTTCTACTATAACTCATAAAGTTTTGAGGCTGTAAGCTAGATTTAACTAGTTATACACTTACTGAGATATGTTTGAGAAGACATTCGGTAGTATGTATCATGAAAATTTACACAACTCTTTTTATAAAGTCAGAAACATTCGAGGGATATGGATTTAATGTCGGTTTATTGGCGACAAATTGGGTCTATTCATGGATGCAACTTCGTCCCATTCTATGGATTTATTACTAAATGCAGTCTTTGTACGGTTTTTTTCTAATTTTATGAATTAAGGCAATGCCAGCTGTATTCGCTTTACTCAACACAAATTTCACAAAGCAAACTTAAGTAAAACTGTTTTAAAACACTTAAGTGATGTTCACGTATGATTTATCAGCCATTCAATAATGAAAACATTATAATTCATTATTCAATGATTTTGTTCCTTCGGTTTGTGTTTAGATCAGCCAATTGACTATTAATAACCGAAACCTCATGCATTTCCGCTTTAAATTTTACCAATAAAAACCTTTTTACTACGTTATTGATACAACAGGCCATAATTGGGAACATACAAAAAATATGTCCCCAACATTGGGTCTACGATTTTCTTGTAAAATCATTGTTATTTTAGCTATGTGAACAATTAGTTTGTTTCGTGTAACTATTTTCTGTACATCCAGACTGCATTACTTGCTTTATCGATTCAATTAAGCCAAATTTAGATCACTTGAAGATCGTGTAGTTCCTCTGCTCAGCATAACCAGAGAAATAATGATACCCCAAATGATCAAGAAATCGAAAATTACGCGAAAGTGAACTACTATTAGTTGATTAATATTGTCTCAATTGCTTTCGATTACATCGGTTTTCCTAATAGAAACATGATTTTGTTGATTATCGCTAAATAAATGACACATTTAGTACATAGGCCGAATGAAGGAGCTAGACTAACATTACATCCCTTACCCTACTTAGGAGTGATACTGGATGCCAAACTGAACTGGAATGCTCATCTTGAGTGTGTGATCGGTAAGGCAACCAGTGCTTTCTGGATTTGCTCAAAAAGTTTGGCAAAAAATGGGGTTTAAGACAAAAAATGATAGTGTAGATTTAGGTATACATCCATATTACGTCCAAAAGTAACGTATGCTTCTCTTGTGTGGTGGCCAAAAACAAAAGAGGCTACTGCACAGAAAAAGCTTACAAAACTTCAACGGCTAGTATCCATTGCTATAACGGAAGCGATGCGCAGTACTCCATCAAATGCGTTGAATGCAATTCTAAATCTGCTGCCTTTGCACGAATACTTGCAACTAGAAGCGGAAAAGAGTATGCTTAGACTTAAACGGTTGAACACATTCATGTCTGGTGACTTAGTTGGTCACCTGAGCATTTCACAAAGCTTTCAAAATGGGCCAGTGATGTATATGAAAGGAGACTGCAGACGCTAAGATAAGATTACCGAAAATACGGTTTTCATTTTACCAAAAATTAGGTTTTGGTAGCAAAACCTAAAGTATCGGTATAATTTACCGAAACAAAACGTTTGATTTTACTTAATGTTTCAGTAAAGTTGATTTACAGATTTTATCGTTATATTTTACCTAAATTTGGGTAAAAATGCTCTCATTGAGCTGCTAGCACTTTCGGTAAAAAATACCGTACAAAAATAAGTAATTATTAATGTTTTTCCCGGTTTTCCAGCAATACCGAAATTTCGGTAATCCATGTTTACCGATAATTTCAGTATGTGCACTTTTGTGCGATTTTCGGTATTTTTTACCGAATTTTTCGTTTTCTTGTCTTAGCGTGTGGATGAAACCACAATACTGAAGCGACTGTCATCCACGAACAACAATCGTGAAGCCGAACATTTGGTGCTAATTTGACAGCTCGGTTTTCTTGAAGGCTGTAGGCAGCAAACACAATATACGCGGTGTAAGTTGGCGTAATTTTTGTTAATTTGATTCGAGAATAAATGTTGATCAAAGTCTATGCTCCATACAAAAATTAAAAAATGTATAGAGAAAAGTCTACGAGGGGTAGGGGGTTCTGAGATTTTCAAAAATGAGTCTACGTGGTTTATGAACAGGCCCTTTACAATGTCCAAGGCATTTTCAAATCGTTTACAACTAGCACCATATTAATGGACGGTGATCACCACTTAGTGATAAGAAGCGCGACTATTATATACAAAAAGACATCTCATGATAAAAAGTAGGGAAATTGGTTCAGTTCTTACCTTAATTTAGCGAACATCTATCTTCCTAACCGATTGCTTATCAGAACTTTTAAACACTCTGCATCTTAATCACACGAGTATGACCATGTGAGGCGTAATAAATAAATTTGTATTTGAAGTTCACGTGTTTCAATATCTCATCCATCGACAGTAGCTACCATGCGTACAGTATGACAATATGATTTGTTATTTATTGCACAACAATTCTGATTTCGCTATAACGTAGCGAATTGATACAATTACAATGCGGTACAAAAGATCAACAAAGGAAAAATAGAAAGCAAGCACTGATAGGTATGTGAGTAATGTTCCACTTGCTTATCACCATGTACACTAACCATCGCTCAACCATCTGCCAAAGACGACTGCCGCTGTCATGAATCCTTTTTAGTTCATTCATTCATATTTATACACGGTGGTGTACGCTGAAAAACGCTGTGTGTCGTCATATTATTGTAACCAAGCTACCAGCATTATCGCAAGGGAGCGGATATTTCACGACTTCTTTTTCAGGTCACCAACTCCGCTCATAATGAGCGATAAATGGGAATGTTCAACTCTTGACCGCACTTCTTCGCGTTCATCATTCTTTGTGGTGCTAATTGAATTACGAGGAAAATCAATGACCTGTAGTTGGGTAGGGAAAGCTGAGGATATTCACTTGACAGAAGCTCACGATTTTTCCACCTAAAACGCACACCGTTTTTCATCAGTTTCACTTGCTGCTGCAGTTCGGTAAGGGTAGAGATTTAAACGCATTGACCTCAACGTTTCAAGGTTCTTGCGAAATGCTTGTGCAGCTAGAATTCAATGTACTATGGCAATCAGACAAGCAGCTGCTGCTGTCATCCGTAAATTGGATAGACCCAGGTCGCATACTCCGATAGTCCCAGAAATGGGTTAAAATGTACGCGCTAACACTGACCTGCTAGTGGCTGCAGAAAGCTCGCAGTTGATGGCGATTGCCATCGAGAATTAGAAGCAATAGTTACCTGCGAGCCACTCTGCTGTAGGTTCACTTCTTATTTTCAGAGGAAATTTCCTTGGCACTTAGCAACTTTTGACGATTTGTACCCCACGGTCTGTGAGAGCTACCCAGCAAGACTAGCCCTAGCACAACTACTTCGTCGTCTGGAAAACAGCAGCGTTGCCGAAGTGTCATTTTCTCAATTTAATAAAATTGTCAACAAGGTTATTTTTTTTTAAAAGACCAATAATCTTTTGTGAACAAAACATGCAAGATTCAATTTGACAAAAGTCTCAGCTCTCTCACATATATCGAATTCATTTTTGAACCTTGCGATACCCGAACATATTGTCAGAGTGAACCTCAATCCGATACGAGTTAAAAATAAAACCATACACACTGACTTTCAACATATAACAAGCCGACCCAATTTCGATACCCGGTCCAGGTTGGAACTGAGTCTAAAAAGAATTCGCTAATAAATTATCACATCAAAAAACAGAACTAAAAATACACCATAGGATATTAGTGTAAGCATAGGTAAGCAAATGATTTCTTTTTGTCGTTTCAAAAAACCAACCTTGACCACATGAAGCCACATGAAATCATCGCCTTTAAAATAAAGTGGCAAGCAGCAAGTTTGACTCATTAAATAGAAATATATACTCAAACTTCACCTTATTTTAACAGACGAGATGCCGATGAAATTTGATACGGCACAATTCAGATCTGTCTATTAGATTTTACATTTCAAGAATGGTTCGATAATCGAGGCAACAATAATTACTGAAAACAACAAAGATTATCTTTTAGTGCGACGTACATGAACACGTCATATTCATTGAAATAATAATCTCTAACCGTCCCACTGGCAGCACTGCCTCCCTGCCGATTTGAACGCACACCGTTGCGATACCGCTATGAATGGGTCGTCTCAATGAATGAAAGTATGTGTGAACGTAACGGGATCGTTCATATAAGTCGAGGCAAGTACATGTATGTGTTGGTTTGTAGTAACTGCTCTACGGCGGTGTTTGTTTTTGTATCGCTCTCTTTCTGGCTTATGGCTTATGTTGGAAATGGTCTTATTTATGGATTTGACGTTTATCGGCTTATGTTATATCAAGCATAACTTTTCAAATAGACGTATCTAACATTTGATAGGAATTGAGAAAAATGAGGTTGATGTTCCAGGTGCTTTCATTAAGTCCTATTTAACTTTACTTCAAGTTTTATTTGATCTGTTCATTCTATCATGGTTGAATAATATTATAAGAAGTGAAAATCCTGGTTTTCATTCACTTTCGCTCTATTTTTTAAAAAATTAACACAAACACCGGTTTGACTCCACACCTACACATACACCTTGTTAGATACGTCAGTGTGACATCTTGCTTGTAACATACACCGGTTGGATACGTCAGTATTTCAGAACGTTTAGCACTTGCGTCATGTCAGATACACCGGGTATAATTTTCAAACGCAGATACGTCGTCTTGCTGTGTGGTGTAACTGAACTATTTGCATAACATTTAAAAGGATCAGATAGGTCGCATATGAAAATTGGCGCACATAACTGAATAATTTTGATAATGTTATTTGGCAATTGCAACTACATTAAGGGTGCTATTAATGACAGGATAGAATGAAAAACTCGATTTGTTTACATTTGCGACATACGTCCTTTTGAAAAGTTATGCTTGATATGTTGGACCGAAACTACTGTCAGCTGTGTGTATGCTTCGTCTTCTATCTTTGTCTTTCGTCCGCTTTTATTTTAGGGGTCTGCTAGGTCGATTGGATATGCGACCTCGAGTTTCTTCTTACCTCTTTTCCGCAAGACTACGGCAGCGTGCTACGTTCTTCTGCAAACGCTAGGAGGAACACTCACACGAGTAGACAAACCGAAAAAAATGCACTCTTCTCTCAGTCCCGTGTGATGCAGCTTTTTATTTCTTGCGATAATGATGTCTTAGCTGTTTGCTATGCCATGATCTGGAACGCGTGGCGGCCGGGAAAAGTCTACGGTTCGCGTGCGAGATGATTCAAGACCGACGGGAGTTAATTGAACGGCCCAAATTTATTCACAATCGCGAAGGACAGAAAAGCCACCTCACACGCGACTGAAAAACAAACCCGAACTGATTTTCACTTCAGTGGTGCCAGATATTACTTTCAAATAAACCTATGCAAGAAAAGTTAAAACAAAAAATCACAACAAACCCATAGAAAGCTTGACGGTTACAAATTTTACCATCCACCGACAGAATGGACGAACTCAGGCTGAAAAAAGAAGACAAAACCGAGTGGTAATAAATCTGACAGCGCCTATGTTAAAGTATAGGACGAAAAATTCAAATGAAATTCTAATTGAAAGTAGTTTGTTGTATTCCTGGTGCAGTTGAAAACCGGAATAAAGCAGTCGCGCCAATCGATTTTACTCCCGTTCTATGAATTCAAACAGTGGCGCATCTAGTGCGCTGTATGGCGCATCAGATGCGCCATACAGCGCACTAAATGCGCCATTGTTTGGACTTATGGAACTGGAGTAAAGTCGATTGGCGCGACTGCTATATTCCGGTTTTCAACTGCACCAGGAATATGATAAGGCCATTGTCGACCTAAAGGCCAGTATCGACCTCAAAAGGAAAGAGGTTACGGAATTTTGTTAATTATTACCAAGTAGAATTTTGACAATTGATCTGCATGGAACGAAATGTCACTTTCACTTACGGAATAATCAAGCGGAACATTTTTCCGAAAGTGAAAGTGACAGCTCCCATTAGTTTGCGTGGGAACCTTACAAATTCCAATTTAATTTTTCATTCTTTAGGCCAGTATCGACTTAAAAAGTAGAGAGTTACGGAATTTTGTTCAAAATAACCAAGCTGAAGTTTGACAATTGATCTGCACACGCTTAAATCAGCCTCTCTTTCATTTGTATTACTGTCCCTTTTTTTTCTCACGGAAAAATTACTCAATTTTCATAAAAATCGGAACAACTTAATTTATGAGTTGTTCCAATTTTTACGAATATTGGGTAAATTTTCCGTGAGAGAAAAAGCGATAGTGATACAAATAAAAGAGAGGTTATTTGAGCGTGCATGGAACGAAATATCACCTTCACTTAGGAATAATGGAGCGGAATTTTTTCCGCAAGTAAAAATGACAACTTGTATCTTTCAATTTCAAAGCCTGCCGTTGCCCTATACGGAACTATCATTATACTTTCTCTTCATGTCTATTCGTTTAAGCAATAAATTACTGTCCACTCCTAGCGCTTCGCATGGAGGTGAGAAATTATCTGCTTCTGCAAACTTCTCAAAGATCGTTACTTACGCGCATGGGAGAATACAAAAAATAACAATCAAAGAATATGAAATTGGCTCACTGTTGTAGAACCCCTTGGTCGGAAGCACACCTTGAAGCCAACACCTTGCTATACACATTTGCGCCTTTGTTTTGATTTGCTGTGTTATTTTGCAGAATATGTGAGAGTGTGTTCGTGTGAGTACATTACTAAGCTTGGGACCGAAGTGCTAGTACTGATTAAGCCAAGAAAAAAATCGTATTTGTTCGGGACCTTCTGGTCTTAGAGTTAGTCTATGGTAACATCCCAACTGTAAGTGGAATGGTTACACCGCAGACAGACGTTCAAGCTCGAACAAAAGAATTCAAATTTGTTGTGTAAAATTTCATCTTGCACAGTAGCGCCGCCTTGTGAACTAATTGCTACATTAAAACTAACAGTTTGACTGGCAACCCATTTTTCCCTTACCAATCAAAACAAATCTGTGGCGCCATCTATTATCCGGTTACACCATCTATAATATCGTTCCTCTATGGTACATGTTTATTAGGGTACTCAATAAAAGCATTTTCAGCAAAATAAAAATTATGGCCCTATTGTGCTGTTTTGCATTTTTGTCCATCATACAACAAACCGCTTTCAATTAAAATTTTATTTGAATTTTTCAGAAGCATTTTAAAATGTTCGACCTATACTTTAACCAACAATCAATATGCAACTAGCGATTTGAAATTGGTTCACTGTTGTAGAACCCCTTGGTCCGAATTACACCTTGAAGCCAGCACCTTGTTATACATATTTGCGCCTTTGTTTTGATTTGCTGTGTTATTTTGACAGAGTATTTGAGAGTGTGTTCATGTGAGTTCATTACAAGGGGTGCATTATTGAGCTTGGGACCGAGCTTGGGACGATGTTCTAGTACTGACTGAGCCAAGAAAAAAATCGTTTTTGTATGGGACCTACTGGTCTTAGAGTTAGTCTATGCTTTAACATTGGAGATGTCAGATTTTCTCCACTCAGTGACTTCTTCTTTTTCCAACATGGATTCGTCTATAGCGTGTAAGACCGAACTGTTTGTACACTGATGACGCCGGTTTTCATCAACTACTTATTTGCATTCAAATCTTGAATCGTACAACGAGCCGTTCTTAATTAACTTTTGTTTTGAATTCTTTAAAGCACCCGTAGTGGTGCGCGACTAAACTATGTTTGATCGCCCTCACCATCACTTCAAACCGTATTGGGCGTAACTAAAAACACTAGCAAAATTGTGGCGCGACTATCGGAAAGCATCAGGCGCTCAAATTTAGCAACGCGATAGTAGCAACAATCAATATGCAACTAGCGATTTGAAATTGGTTCACTGTTGTAGAACCCCTTGGTCCGAATTACACCTTGAAGCCAGCACCTTGTTATACATATTTGCGCCTTTGTTTTGATTTGCTGTGTTATTTTGACAGAGTATTTGAGAGTGTGTTCATGTGAGTTCATTACAAGGGGTGCATTATTGAGCTTGGGACCGAGCTTGGGACGATGTTCTAGTACTGACTGAGCCAAGAAAAAAATCGTTTTTGTATGGGACCTACTGGTCTTAGAGTTAGTCTATGATAGTAGCGCGAGAGAGGGTTGCTATTCGATTGCCTATTGTCAATAATCTCCAATTGGTTTGTTGTTTATTTTTGTTTACGCAATCAGGATCAGTGGCAAATTTTGAATCTGATTCAAAGAAAATTATTGCTTTATCAACTTTGAGTCAATTTAGCTGATTAAGAATTTTATCAATAGGGTCGTGCGTTGCTTTTTTCATGATTTCTCCTGGATAGATTTTTGGTTAGCATGCAAGAGAACCATTAGCCAAAATAGCCGCTCTGGCCACCTCTGGGGTGACCCAGGGGAACCTGCAGGAGATGTTTTGTGCCAAACCACGTAGTGCGACGGTTTTTACCCTTCTTACATCAATAGAAGGGTATTAAGATCGCTTGAAAACTCGACTTTTTATCCGAGGCCCACAGGGCCGAGTGTCATATACCATTCGACTCAGCTCGACGACGAACTGAGCACATGTCTGTGTGTGTGTGTGTGTGTGTGTGTGTGTGTGTGTGTGTGTGTGTGTGTGTGTGTGTGTGTGTGTGTGTGTGTGTGTGTGTGTGTGTGCGCGTTACAAATAATGTCACATCGGTTTCTCAGCCATCTGTGAACCGATTTCAGTTCTGTTGACGGCAAATGGAAGCTACAACATTCTCATAGAACGCTGTTGATTTTTTTTTTATTCGAACATTTCGTTACGAAGATATGAACGAAACAGTACTTGAAGGCCTATTATAAAAGTAATCAAACAGTTTAGTCTCCGATTACATACTGAGCTATTTGTGTACCGATTTAAATGTCATTATGATTGGATGATCTTTCATGGAGATATGACCAAAACAATACCTGAGAGCACATAATTGTGAGATGAAAATATACTCGTTGCAGTGCAAAACCAAACAAGACCAATCACACCAATCGATGCCGCTTGCATTCTATTGTGTCGCATCTGTTGCGTTGTATAGCACATACAGCGGACTAGCCACACTATGCGACTGTATATAATTAGAGCAGCATCGATTGGCTCGAGTGGTCTGGTTTTGAACTGCAACGAGTATATTCGAAAATTACACAAATTCTCCATTTACTATTGTCAACGAACATGTACTTATTAAGCATCTTGAATCCATATCGATAATCAAAATTGACACTTAGGATTGTCTACTAATGCATTCTATGGACTAATTGTATGAAATTTCTAATATTTATGTAATTTCCCCTTCTATATAAATAACTTAAACAGGTCAGTAAAGATTAATAATGGTAATATTTTAATCACATCGATGAACAATCCTTCCAGGATTGACAAATAGTTCATTCTAAAAACTGAATGTATGACATATCGAATATTCTTGGATCTTCCGGGAATTTCTGATGAAAATATGTATCCAGTACAATATTGGTCACATTTGAGTTCGTAATTCTGATGAAATGTAAGAAGGGTTCAGTCTCACCATCGGTGGATTAATGCGGGTTTTTCTTCATTCTTTCGCTAGGCCTTTTTTTTTTAGGTGGGATGGAAAATCTGCAACCAGACACCTGAAGAACTCATGGTGCGGGGATGAGGGTGCCAACTCCTCGACCTACTAAAAACCCACCCGTGCCTTAAGCCCCGGCGCTCCCCTGAACCACCTCTCGGCATTACTTCGGGGAGGGGGCTCTTGTGCTTATTCAGCACCCACTATGTCTAACTACTTTGGGCTTTAGTAGTTAGGTGGTCCCTGCGACCTGCCTTTGGTCGTTTCGCCATTTTTGTTGGAGATCGAGGACGATCTGGGAGGCTGCTACACATACCGCATCCCAGGCGTCCCGGTCCTGTCACATCCTCGGGACCAAATTGTCCGGAGTCGTGTCGTGACCGCTTACGGCAAACATGCCTGATCTCGCGCCGTCGAAGCGAGGACATGCGAAGAACACATGTTTCGCAGTTTCCTCAACTCCTGCACATTCGCTGCATGCGGAGGACTGTGCTTGCCCATATTTATGCAGGTATTGTCTAAAACAGCCGTGGCCAGACAATATCTGCGTTAAGAGGAAGTTCACCTCCCCGTGTCGCCTACCGACCCACCCGGTTAATTCCGGGATTAGTCGGTGGGTCCACCGACCTTTGGTGGAGTTATTCCATTCCCTTTGCCACTTAACCATGGATACGGCTCTAGTGGTCTTTCGAATACCTCTTGTTCCACGTTGTTCATAGCACTCTACGTCCTCTTTTATGACCATGCCTATTGGCATCATCCCCGCTAGGTCGCAGACCGCGTCGCGTGATACCGTTCGGTAAGCTCTAACTACTCTTAGGCACATAAGCCTGTGCGTACTCTCTAGCTTACTTACGTAGCTCTTGGTACTCAAGGCGGTGATCCATGCCGGCCCGCCGTACCTAAGTATGGACAGGGCAACGCTGGCCAGGAGTTTACGCTTACTCCCTTGCACCACCGAGCTATTCGACATCATGCGGGATAATGCCGATATAGCCATTGAGGCTTTCTTGCAAGCGTAATCGACGTGACTGACAAAGGACAGCTTACCGTCGATCATGACCCCAAGATACTTCAAGAACCTCTTCGATTCTACCATAGACTAACTCTAAGACCAGTAGGTCTTATACAAAAACGATTTTTTTCTTGGCTCAGTCAGTACTAGCACATCAGTCCCAAGCTCGGTCCCAAGCTCAATAATGCGCCCCTAATAATGAACTCACATGAACACACTATCAAATATTCTGTCAAAATAACACAGCAAATCAAAACAAAGGCGCAAATATGTATAACAAGGTGCTGGCTTCAAGGTGTAATTCGGACCAAGGGGTTCTACAACAGTGAACCAATTTCAAATCGCTAGTTGCATATTGATTGTTGATTCTACTGTGCAGTTACCTGCACTGATCGTCGCATGTTGCTCCGATTTCTTATTGTTCACCACCGTGACCTCAGTCTTATGGTGGGCTAGCTCCAATTGCCTGGAGCTCATCCATCTCTCCACAATGCCAATGGAGTGTGAGGCCGTTAACTCGACCTCTTCAATGGATTCACCACATATCTCTAGGGTGATGTCGTCTGCGAACCCGACAATCTTTACCCCGCTCGGGAACTCAAGCCGCAGTACCTCATCGTACATCGTGTTCCATAGCACCGGACCCATGATCGAACCTTGTGGGACGCCTGCGGTGATCTGTACACGTTTCTGGCCTGCCTCTGTATTATATACCAGTACGCGATTCTGGAAGTAGCTTCCGAGAATCTTGTACAGGTACCCAGGAACCTGTAGGCGCTGGAGCGAGTCGGCGATAGCCGCCCAACTGGCGCTATTGAAGGCGTTTCTCACGTCAAGGATGACCACTGCACAGTAGCGTACTCCTCGCCTCTTGCGCTGAATTGCCACCTCAGCCGTCTTGGTGACGGACAAGATGGCATCCTCCGTCGACTTCCCTTTGCGGAAGCCAAACTGATTATTCGACAGACCGCCTGTACCCTTCGTGTACGTTCTCAGTCTGTTGAGGATTACCCTCTCGAGCACCTTACCCGCTGTATCCAACAGACATATAGGTCTATATGCCGATGGATCTCCTGGTGGCTTCCCTGTCTTTGGTAGCAACACAAGGATCTGAATTTTCCAGGCGTCCGGGAAGACGCCTTCGTCCAGACACTTTTGCATCACCACCCTGAACATTCCTGGATCCAGCAAGATAGCCGTCTTGATGGCCAGGTTCGGGATGCCATCAGGTCCCGGCGCTTTGTCCACCTTTAGCGACTTTGCTATCGCTATGAGTTCTTCATTCGCCACCGTCGCCTCGTCGCCGGCCCCCGTTGTGCCGTTATCAATGCCCACGTGGTCACGGGTGTTCGGAGGAGCCGTCCACCCTTCCGTCGCTATGACCATAGACTAACTCTAAGACCAGTAGGTCCCATACAAAAACGATTTTTTTCTTGGCTCAGTCAGTACTAGAACATCGTCCCAAGCTCGGTCCCAAGCTCAATAATGCACCCCTTATAATGAACTCACATGAACACACTCTCAAATACTCTGTCAAAATAACACAGCAAATCAAAACAAAGGCGCAAATATGTATAACAAGGTGCTGGCTTCAAGGTGTAATTCGAACCAAGGGGTTCTACAACAGTGAACCAATTTCAAATCGCTAGTTACATATTGATTGTTGCTATGACAGCGTTAAGGTCTGGGATACTGGAACGCTGGTCATGGGACAAATCTACGGCGGCGGGGGGCCATGGACTCGGGTCGTGACTCGGAAAGAGTCCCCCAATGATCACCTGCAGCAGCTCTGATGAACGCTCGGTTGGAGCCGCCGATCCTCTGGTTTTGGCCATTACGAAGCAGGCTCGCTTGCTGGCCTTTATCTCCCTCTTTAGTGCGGCTTTCGCGGTGACTAGCGCCCCTCTACGCTCGATTCTCTCGGCGTCTGACCGCGCTCTCTGCACCCTCCGTCTTGCTTGGAGGCATGTTCTTCGGAGGTCGGCAATCGACTCCGTCCACCAATACACCGGCGATCTTCCATTCCTCGGTTTGACTTCCCTCGGCATGGTCGCATCAACAATCAATATGTAACTAGCGATTTGAAATTGGTTCACTGTTGTAGAACCCCTTGGTCCGAAATACACCTTGAAGCCAGCACCTTGTTATACATATTTGCGCCTTTGTTTTGATTTGCTGTGTTATTTTGACAGAGTATTTGAGAGTGTGTTCATGTGAGTTCATTATAAGGGGTGCATTATTGAGCTTGGGACCGAGCTTGGGACGATGTTCTAGTACTGACTGAGCCAAGAAAAAAATCGTTTTTGTATGGGACCTACTGGTCTTAGAGTTAGTCTATGGTCGCATCGCACGCTCGTGTAAGTGTCATAACGAGTCGTTCGCCGCAAGGTTCCTGGGTTTTGCGTAAATTCCGTTCCCTCTCAAGCGCCTCTTTAAAAGTCTCTACATCAAAGTAGGACGTCCTCCATCTGCGGGCGAATGGAGTGGATGCTCCTCCTTCCGCACGCTGCCTTGTATTGTGGACGATTTGATTTTTTTGTCGTCAATCAAAGTAGACCAATTCTATTACATGATATACTTAATGTCTATTTATCCATACCAGGTTACCTGGGTAAACTTCTAAAGAAAACTTTTTTAAGCGTGTTTTTGTTCATTGTTACATCAATTGTTTCGCAATATTTGTTATAACAGGACATCATTCTATTTAGTGGCCCATTCTTGGCATAATTAGTTCTGTGATTGTTAATATAAAACAAATGTCTATTTCTAAGAATACGAGTGGGAGTATAAAAATTTAGGTTTTCTAATATATCTGTAGTATTCACTCTTTGTGCAATAACGTCGTTTATAAAAGCTATCATTGCAAACTCTCTTCGTTTTTTAAGCTCGTCTAAATTTATCAACATGCATCGTGACTCATAGGATGGTAGCGGTAAAGTCGTCCAACCTAATTTACGTAGAGCAAACAATAAAAACTGTTTTTGGACTGATTCAATACGGTTTGCATGAGTATCTTGATATGGAGCCCAAACTATACTACAATATTCAAGAAGGGGCCTCACATATGTGATGTACAACGTTTTGATTGTGTATGGATCTTTAAAGTGGAAGCTAAATCTTTTAATAAACCCTAGCATGTTGTATGCCTTATGTATAATGTTATTATAGTGATCAACAAATGTTAATTTTGAGTCAAGTATAATACCTAAGTCTCTAACTTCACTGCATCTTTGACCTGTGTTCTGGCCTATAGTTATTGCTTCTTGTCTTATAACGTGTTTTCTTGTAAATGATATAGAATTGCATTTTTTCACATTAAGCTCAAGCAAGTTTTTTGAACACCAGTTGTGAAAATTATTAATTTCATTCTGAAATACTACAAGATCAGATGATTTACATATTTCTAGATAAAGTTTCATATCGTCTGCATATATTGAAACGTTCAGTCGACTTAAAACGTGGTCTACATCGTTAACAAACAAAATGAACAGTAATGGACCAAGATGGGAACCCTGTGGTACACCAGATGTCATATTCACTACTGATGACAAGTTTCCCTCAAGTCTTATGCCTGGGACAGACACAACGTACAGCCAACAATCAATATGTAACTAGCGATTTGAAATTGGTTCACTGTTGTACAACCCCTTGGTCCGAATTACACCTTGAAGCCAGCACCTTGTTATACATATTTGCGCCTTTGTTTTGATTTGCTGTGTTATTTTGACAGAGTATTTGAGAGTGTGTTCATGTGAGTTCATTATAAGGGGTGCATTATTGAGCTTGGGACCGAGCTTGGGACGATGTTCTAGTACTGACTGAGCCAAGAAAAAAATCGTTTTTGTATGGGACCTACTGGTCTTAGAGTTAGTGTATGGTACAGCGTTGTACGAACTGTCAAATACTTTAATCCAGTACAGAAAAACACGTACTAGACTAAAGGAGTACAACCACGGACTCCCTTTTGGGTCCATGGTACAACCAACAATCAATATGTAACTAGCGATTTGAAATTGGTTCACTGTTGTAGAACCCCTTGGTCCGAAATACACCTTGAAGCCAGCACCTTGTTATACATATTTGCGCCTTTGTTTTGATTTGCTGTGTTATTTTGACAGAGTATTTGAGAGTGTGTTCATGTGAGTTCATTATAAAGGGTGCATTATTGAGCTTGAGACCGAGCTTGGGACGATGTTCTAGTACTGACTGAGCCAAGAAAAAAATCGTTTTTGTATGGGACCTACTGGTCTTAGAGTTAGTCTATGCCTATAGTATGTACAATTAATCTTATTGTTCACAACTATAAGATGACAATAGGAGTTATTGTTACCACAATAGAATGTAATGTTAACTGAGACATCGACAATAGAAAAGGAAGGTTGTTATGTATCTTAACTATAGAAAAAATCATTATTTTCCGAACAAATTTGAACCAATAACTATTAATTGTATTGTTTCACAATTGTTGAAAATCCAAGCATATGCAGTGAGTTGTAGATCTATTGTAATGACAATATGCATTTTTCCTTTATCTGATTCATGAACAATAAGATTCATGGTCGGAAATAGATTTTAATGTTATTTTATATTTATGTATTGTAATTGTATGGTTATTTTTATCCGGGTATAGACTCGAACAATTTAGAAATGCATGATAATATGGCAATCCCTCGATAATTTTTTATAACTGCTTTTTTGCCACTTTTGAATATCGGAATTAAAAACGATTCTTTCCAAATTGATGGAAGAATACTGGATTCTACCCAACAAAAATCGGTGTTGAATTAGAGCTTGTTCAAACAAATTTGGAGAAGCTATTCAGCTATTCAAGAAGAAACAGCTGAACAGCTTCTCCAAATTTGCTTGAACAAGCTCTAATCATGGACCCAAAAGGGAAGGACGTAGTTGTGCCATAGACTAACTCTAATACCAGTAGGTCCCATACAAAAACGATTTTTTTCTTGGCTCAGTCAGTACTAGAACATCGTCCCAAGCTCGGTCTCAAGCTCAATAATGCACCCCTTATAATGAACTCACATGAACACACTCTCAAATACTCTGTCAAAATAACAAAGCAAATCAAAACAAAGGCGCAAATATGTATAACAAGGTGCTGGCTTCAAGGTGTATTTCGGACCAAGGGGTTCTACAACAGTGAACCAATTTCAAATCGCTAGTTACATATTGATTGTTGGTTGTGCCGAAGAAACATTTAAAAAATTATGGACCACTATCGTACTAGAGAACCGGTATCTAGTACTGTAAAAGTGCCGTGTATACTAGATTATATTCGATATTGCGTAGGCGTGTTTTAGTGTACATGTAAGTTATTATGACGTTTGAGTTTATTTACAAATTTTAGTTAATCAATATGATTACTCCAGGCAAGTGGCACAGTAACGGTTTTCGCAAAATACAAGAAGTGTGCTCAATTAACTTGGACAAGAATTAATAGCAGCATATCACTTGCAGCCGCACGTGATGAATTCATGGCAGAGTAATCCGTTGATTGAATCGTGCCAACAAAGTACCGTACTGCATTTATCACTTCAAGCAGAAAAAGTAGGTATGGGCATAAGGGAATGTCCATTAATTACGTCACGCAGTAGGGGGGGTTTGAGAAAACGTGACGATCCATACAAAAAAAAATTGAAGGTCAATACAAAAAACGTGACATGGGGGGGTTATAAAAAGTCAATTTTGGCGTGACGTAATTAATGGACGTTCCCTAACAGAAGATCAAACCCCTCCAAATGTGTAGTGTAGATCACGAACAACAGTAAATTAATCGGTGCAAGAAAAGTGTATTAGACACATAACATATTACTATCGGAAGGTTTCCGACACGTCAACGACGGCCGGGTTGATGTGGACGAGTGCCGACGGCAGCAGCTGCGGGTCCAGCAGGACTTGGCCATGTAGGATATCGAGGTGAGCTGGTTTGCAAAGCAACAAATAATTTATTTCTATCATATTTTGAAGACAATATCTAATATCCTGATGTATTTTATGTTGTCTATTTTGTTTTGTTTTGTTTTTCGTTATGTTTGTCTCTTTTCAGTCTAATTGGAGCGGTCCATTGCTTTCGGCGGAAAGTGCAACATCGTTAACCAAAATGCTCATGCTCATGCACAAAACGTTTACGCCGCTCACGGATATTTTTCTGCCTTACTGAGAATAAGTTTATTTTCTCATTAATTGCTACAACGAGTCGGCATTCCAAGAAATACATAATCGCAATTGTTTCTATATGCAGATGTCTGGTTTGAATTATACGTCCTATCAACGGAACGTGAGATGCCGGTGAACTGCTTGGTCTTCGTCTTCATAGAAAAAGTTTCAGAATAAAAACTGAATTATTACAGCCAGAATATGAGCAAAGTAGTTGTTTTGAAATGTAAGAATGTTGCCAAACCGAATGGATGCTACCCCAAGTGTACATAGCCAGCAACAGGTAAGTTCGTTCAAGCTAAAATCTAGATCTGCGTCACCAGTGCTTTCTCCGTTTACAGTGTGCCGTTCATCAACGCCGCCGCATTCGGTGCCACAGTTCAATGCAACATCTTCGACGATGGCTCCACCACAGTATTCTATTGCTTATCAACAACAGTGTGATAAGCATCCATTATCATACCCAGCAATATCAACAGCAGTAGGTACTTCACTAACGGTAATGAGAAATGCTCGTTGATTTCAATACCTTCGGATGAGCGTATTAATTCCATTAAACTAGCAATTACACCACGACCTGCATCGTTATCTGGACCAAATCGGATAAATCATCCGTAAATACCGTGAAATGCAGTTCCAGCGTGCCACCCAGTCCTAAGCTTGCAGCAGCTTCCCAAATCTGACACAGCAAATTCTACCATATACCTCATCGGAAGGCTTGCCACATCCTCTTGCATATCATCTCGATAGCAAAACTGGAAACTCTTATTCCTGGAAATGTATCTGGTATGTTAAAACTACTGAAAGAAATCAGGAACCATCCGGCAAGTCCCAGTGTTCTTCGATGCGTTCAAAAAATCCTGCCGAACCAACAACCAACGTCATCCAACCGAAATACGAAATCATTGTCGCATCAACAAAGCATATACGCATAACTAAAAACAACTAACTAGTATGTCAAGCTTCTGTACGGATTTCTGGCACAACTAAACTCAAGAATCGCACCAAATGATTTCAACCACCAACATCACTACCCACAGCAACAGCCCTTTACGCCTCGAACAGTGCCAGGAATTGGATCATAGAAGTAGTCCGTAGAATCAAATGTCAGTCATCACGTAGCACTAGCTATCAACAACAGCAGAAACCATCACATAGAATAAATTCATTGTCCCATCAAGCATCCGCTTACGTCGTTTTTACCATCAAAGAAACCAACAGTCACACTTTTACCAGTCAAAGAGACGATAGTAGTAATAAAATAATGCAAACACCAACATCGAAATGCACCGAAAATTCTCTAAATAAGATCACACCATCTATCGATCAAATCAAGCCAAATTCCACATATTAAAAATAGATAAAGCAGAAATATTGTGTACCCATCAAATCATCGCCGTAGATAATGATTCCCTAACAATCTGAAGTAACAGACGCTGTTCTAATACAAACAAACATTTCGTTCGACAGAACAAAAAAATCATCGAGATTTGAATTACAGTTTTATAATTTGTTGATTTATTTTTGCAAGTCAAAACCAAGAGAATTGTGGAATAAAATTGAAAGGAATAGGGTAATTTTTTAAAGAACTAGTTCTTCTATTTATATCCAGCAAAGTAGAAACTATGAATAATCTTTCGTCTAGGCGTTTGACCAAGTTGTTGAAGTAGTAGCTGATTTTCTTATAGAATCCATACTTGGCAGCTGCAAGCACTGCCTTCTGTTTGCTTTGCTGATAATCGAGTATCTTCACTTCCTGATTGCTTTCTGGTTGCTTCAATTTTTTCTACGTAGGTCCTTCTAGATGGGTTGCCTCGACCTAATAGATTAGTACGGTCAGCTGTACAAGAACGATTTTTTCATTAAACGTAGGGATGACTGTAGTTAGACTGCTTTCCATTTCACGAACATGTCGCAACTTCGGTATCATGTTTCGGTTCGAAATCGATTGCATGCTCTCCACTAAAAGGGTTCCAAAAGACGTAGACACCGACTAACTTAGGCATCTTTGTACAAATCCAGCAGCAGTTCTACTGCCTGGCGAACTCGATCCGGATAGTAATGCTGCCATTTGAAGCCCTCTGCGGTGGGGATCAAAAAATTTCAAAAGCTTGAGTTGTTCACATTTATATAAATACTCACTGTTTGCATCGGCCTTCTCTTTGGACTAATCTCGAACATACTGTCACCTCCGCTCGATGAGCATGCAGAAATACTTGGGCTTCGTTCCGATGGTTCGCCAGTGCTACAATCTGGACCAACTTTTCGTTTTGAATATTACTGTGGTGCATTCCTGAACAGCTCAATTACTTTCCGGCAAAGATGCTCGTTTTTTCCAGCTCAGTTGAAGATTGCTTTCGTTTCACCATAGAAATTAATACGTTCATCTCTTTGAACTTTCGTGACGATCGAATTTTTGAAAGCCAACCGGTCGAAGATACCGCAGATGCCATAGTCCGTTAGTTAAAATTTAATATTTTACTTTGGACTTGCGAAAAGATGATTAATAACTGCAAGAGAAAAAATAAATAAATCGACGGCTTTGGGCCCGATGAGTGTGGATGATGTGGCGATTCTTACCGTCACCCATTACTTACATCACCGGTGAAAGCGCCTCAAAAAATTGAATCAGCTGAGCGTACCCATAACCGGCACGCGGCACTGTTTTCCAAAGTGTCACAGGCCGGGTCAGTTTGGTACTGACTTTGTGATCTGCGCTCCACGGAGCATAGTAAATGTTCCAACGAACTCGTTTATAATGGTTTATCTATGCAATTCTTTCTGGATACATATAAAATACTAGGGTTGTCTTTCTTGTGGGACTTCAGGAAAGAATAGATTACCTACTAGTTGGCTGTTGGCTGTAGTTCAATATAATATTCGGCACGGGTTTGATCTCCTTCCTCCTTCTACTACTTGGAGTGATAAATGCAGTACGGTACACTATGTTACGAAGATTCAATCAACGGGTTACTCTGCAATGAATAATTATTATTATTGTTATTGATCACGTACGGCAGCAAGTTGATGTGCATCTCTTTATTCTTGTCCAGGATAAACGAACATACATCTTGCAAGCGATACAAGTCCAAAACGCTAATTGAAGCTTTGAAACGGGATTGGAATAATTATCGGAATTTATTTATTGGCAGACTGTAGTGCGGTAAGTCAGCTGATGATGGATCTTTTATATATGAAACAACAATTCGTTTGTGCCCGATTTTCTTACGATTTGCGACTACAAGCTTTGCGAAGTGAGTAGATTTTACTTTACTTTACCGCTTTACTTTTCCCAACGAAGGGCTCGAAATGGTCATCGACAATACGTTCTTGGTTTATGTGGGTTGGCACTGCATTTATAATTGTGTTCATTTATATTCGGATCCAGCAATCTCGCAGATAGCAACATGCTATCTAACCGTTTGAATAATCGTAGAAAAATCGGGTGCCACTGCAGGTGTTACTACTGCCCTGACATATATTGTTTCAGCGTCCGGAGTTATTGGAGTCGTAAAACGTCGTGTCCTTGGAAGAATCAGATCCACTGCTATTCAGAACGGAACCCTTGGTAAACGATGGTAAGGGTGACGAATGTTGATGCTGGCAATAGTGATGATGATAATGTTTTTGTTGCAGTTGTGGCAATTCTTGCTGCTGGTGCAGCTGGAAGTTCAGCGATCACAAGACCAATGACAAAATCATTAAAAAAAATCCATAGTTCACATAATGATGCAGAAACTAGATACGTAACCAATGAGAAAGAGCACTTGCCATTATATCGACAGTGAATTAATTCAAACCATTACTTTACGGCACTTTGTTACCGGTCATAATTCTTTAAAGTTAATCAAATCTTCCGAAAAATAACTCAAAATTTCTCAGATGGCGAATTGACCTCGAGAATTACGTTTATGAAATTAAATATAAAGAAGGGAAGTAAAATGTAGTGGAATATGCCCTTAGTCGACCACATCTAGATGGGAATGTGAATGAAATATATAATAATGTTGATTGTATCATTGCTTTGTTGACAAAGACGGGTCTGTGCCACAAACAGATTATCATTCATTATCATAACGTGGTATTTCAGTGGAGTTGTTCTCAGCAACGATGTACTCATCCAAGTCGTCCACATCCACAACAAGGACGATGTCGTCAAGAGGGCATTTTTGTTCTGCCTATACCATACCAGCATTGTTCCAAACATCCGACGTGACCAAAAAACTCACCGCAATCATCAAAATCGAGCAATCCATTCCATCTGAGGCCATATCCGCAGATCGAGTTCCAACCTTTATATCAAATTTTGTCCGAGAAACAATCGCTAAAATGATTGAGCTCTCGTTATAAAATTATTATCAGTAGATCTTGAGCGGCGGACTTTGTTTTAACAAACAACAGTGTTGCCGAAGTTAAAAAATAAACACTTGAAAGCAGTGTTGCTGTTTTTTCTAGAACTTCTCTGA
Organism: Aedes japonicus; assembly: GCA_034211315.2. Taxonomy (NCBI): domain Eukaryota; kingdom Metazoa; phylum Arthropoda; class Insecta; order Diptera; family Culicidae; genus Aedes; species Aedes japonicus. The sequence continues at coordinate 22,763 of JASCZW010005222.1, forward strand.
TAATAATATTCTAGTATACATGGAACTTGATACACTGAAAATGTTGACCAAGTGCGTCAAGAATAAATCGTCTGTCCGATGTCCGTAATTAGTCCGTGGTTTAAATTTACCTCTTGTTTTAGTTAAGCGGGTTTGCAAATTTTATCGTCATATTTTACTTAAATTTGGTTTAAAATGCTCTCATTGGGTTACAAGCAGTTTCGGTAAAAAGAACCGTAATAGAACAGTAATTTTTACCGTCTTCTCCTGCTTTCCAACTATACCGAAATTTCGGTAATCCATTATTACCGATAATTTCAGTATGTGCACTTTTGTGCGGGTTTCGGTATTTTTTACCGACTTTTCCGCAATCTTATCTTAGCGTGTATGAGCCTGTGCACATAAAAAAATTGACTTCTACTGTAAGCCATGTTTTCAAGCGTCCTGTGAGTGAGTGAGACAACACCAAAACATGGCTCACGATACGTCAACCAATTTAAAATATCATATCGCTGGAGAAATCGCTTGAAAAACCCATAGCTCCAATAAGGGTTGCACTTATCCTAGTGATCCAAAGAAGTCAGTTAGAGAATGTAATATTCACGGATAAATTACAAACAATTTCTCTTGATATCTGTTTATTTCTAACTACAAACCTAATTACGAATTACCGAGCAACAACTTAAATTGCTCTTTCCTCGTATTGCGGATGTGATCGGCTATCATTTTTTTGGGGTTTTTCTTGTACTTTTTCGACTTAAGAATCTGATTGACCTTCTGGCAACGGGCAAGAAACTCGGCCCGCTTTTTCTTAAGCCTCCCAACTTTGATTTGCTGTTTCGTCTTGGGGGCTGCTTTTTTGTCGTACCTTGGAACTCCAGTTTTGATGGTGTCCGCAGATTTTAACTTGAATAATGAATCTAACGACGGCAGAGCATCTAGCAGCGGTCTCATGTCACCGGTTACTGCCGTATTTTCTCGTTTTTTCTTCAGCTTGTCCTCTTTGAATGCTTCTCGGGTAAGTTCGATCTTTTTCAAAACTTCTTCTTTTCGAAATTTTACCTTATCCTTTTTATTGAGACGGCTGATTGCAATCTTCCGGAGCTTCTTGGTTTTAATGGGTCCTTTAGATTCGTCACTGGTTTCCTTAGGAATGTCCAATACAGGGGAGGATTTGGCAGCAAGTTTCGATTTATACTTCGACGGAACTTTGAAATTTTTCGGTTCAGGTCCATTTAACTGTACTGGAGTGGACCGGTAAATAGGAAAGGGACCCGTGACAGCTTTCGAATCGTCAGCTTTTTTCTCGTTTTTGAGATGTAGTTTGGTAGGTACCAGCTTTTTATTCAGTTTTCCCATTCTGATGTTGAAGGCTACAAAAAATTTTTAATGTTATTAATAAGGTAACGATTGATACAATATTCACAATTCACTAGTTTTTTACATGAAAGCACGCGGGTCTGTGGACTGTGGTTGATTCTAGACAGATATTTCAAAAAGTCATGTATGCCTTGAAAGATTCTCCTAATTCATTTTCTTTTTCGTTAAAAACTGTGCTACAAACACCTAAATAATTAAATAATATACTATAGTATTTTACAATTATTGATGTATTTGATATTCTAAATATAGCATGCTACAGAAAACCTTGTGGTTTGGACTATTTGTATTGTTCATCTTGCACTTTTAATCGAATCAAAACAATAACAAAAATCAGCCCCACTGTTAAAAAAATTCTACGTAGGGGCGGGATTGCTGATCCCGATGTAAAAAAAACTCGAGACGCACGCTTAACACTGACTTAAAAGTATTTTATTCTATTTTACAATTTAAAAAAAATAGTTTATTAATTGCGAACATCCATGCAAAATTTCACGTAAAATTCATCTGTACACTCATAAACAGAACCTTCTGAACACAAATAAAGTTTATGTGGCAAATGAAAAGTACACTCAGGCAAATAAACCAAGTGGCAAGACAGCTCCTCATCGCAAGCAATTTCAGAGTTGTTTTTGAGGTACCTCGAGTAATTCACGTTGCTCAGCAAGCGGTCACTGTCATTTTTTTTTCTATCTGTTTTTGCACAACAGCTGTCAAAAAACCCACTCGTTAGCATATGAGGTTTTGTGTGTGAACAATTGGACGCAAGCAATTTTCTACACACTTAGAAAATTTTACAGTATTCGGTAATTTTTTACCGAACTTTCAACAGCCGAACGTTCGGTAATCCGATTTACCAGATCTCGGTGAAATTTTACAGTATTCCGGTATAAAAATTACCGGAACTTGTCAAATTTTACCGAAATCCGTTAAATCGGATAACCGAACTGTTCAGCTGTTAAAAGTTCGGTAAAAAATTACCGAATACTGTAAAATTGTCTAAGTGTGTATGTTTTTATTTTTTTCTATTTAACTCTGATTTTGAAAATAGCCTATACTCGCTCAACCTATTTACGTAATATGATATCGTTTTTACTACTACTAGTGTTCGTCTATCTCTTTCGAGAATTTTTTTATATTTCGTGACTCTAATTAAGTCATACTGTGAACAAGCCCACTAGTTTCGGATTGACCAACTATTTGCTATTGTTGCATCATTCCACCAAACGGTCAGACTATGAACTGGTACTGTGGAACAAGGGCTGGAGAAAAAACAAACGAGCTCAGAACCCAACCTTCAAGTTTCTTAGAATTTATGTTTAGCAAATTAACAAGCTATTCATACTGTTATCAAACCTGAAAATAGGACTTCAGTAAAACTATTCGTGTCACGTACCACATATTATATATTCTAAAAATCCTCATTGTCGTGGAATAGAGCTCGCCATAGTTCCACCTTTAGCGGAATATTCACTATTTTTTCAAATAAATTAGAAGTCAAACTTTATGAAATCCTGGCGACCGATAAGTGAAGATGACGATTGATTCAATTTAGAGCTAAATTGAGTTACTCGCGAGTTACTCGGTGCATCAAAGCAACTCAGAGTAGAGCTGTATCACCCCTATAAATAAACTTAAGAATTTCATAAGGGAACGTCCATTAATTACGTCACGCAAAAAATGACTTTTTATACCCCCCCCCCCTTATCACGTTTTTTGTATGGACCTTCAATTTTTCTTGTATGGATCGTCACGTTTTACCAACCCCCCCCCCCCTCCCCACTTACTGCGTGACATAATTAATGGACCTTCCCTAAGGTTCAACTTATGCCTTGTTCAGACTACGGAGTTGTAACATGATACAAGGCTATCTTGATGACGTTTTTCGTGTTGATAATTTTTATAACACCCTTGTATTATGTTACAACTCCGTAGTCTGAACAAGGCATTATGAACGATGCTAGGGATTTCAAAAGGCTGACATATGAATAAATTTTGCTTCACACTACGTTATTTTTGTACGTCTTCAAGCTTTCCTGATTGAAAATGTTGATATATACTAGTGAGCTGGGCCAATAACTTGGCCAATAACCTCAACGTTCAAGGTTCGAATCCAGTTTGCTCCAAATTTTTATTTTTTCAACATCATTATATTAGGTAAGATAAGTTTATGAAATTCATACTGATTTCTTCTAGCAAATAATCATAATGCAATGTTATGAATATCGAAAGTTTATTTCGCTGATTGTATGTCTAGCCACAGACAGTGGTTATTTGAAAAAATTAATGAAAAATAAAAAAAAATCAGAAGTAAAGTGCAAAACTTACAACAAGTGACATTCCTTTTTTATAGTCTCCTTATACCTACCTGCTGTGAAATGTCAAAAACTACTTCTTTACTCACCGATGTAATCTGATTTTTAGTACAATCTATTTTTTATACATATTAAGTTTTATTTTTAATAATAATTCAACCTGACAGATTACCTGACCACAGCGCCACTGGTTGAATCAATGGATAAGTTTAGTTCGGTCCTTTAAATATGGCATGGGTATCAGCTCCTCTATTTCTTTACATTCGATAATGCGAAGTGTATTCATTTGCTGAAAACTTCTAACCGACTTAAAACATATTTACCCTTTTTATAATTATGCCAATAATACTTACTGAAGAATGCTCCTGCGACCTCTAAAGAGACGCAAAACTGCTTGAATAAGTAGGCCATATGCAGTTCATGATCCAGCTGCTGGAATTCCTTCAAACACTTTCTCGAATAGTGATTTCGTATCGTCTCGCTCTGACTTACTCTAATATCACTCAGGTACACTGTGTTTTTCGTATACACTTGAAAAAACATGTACATTATCAACAAACCTACTTTTTGGCATAGAGTACAACAAAAATGTTGTTCGAGAAAATTGCCATTTTGTATGGTTACCTAACTTAACCGCCTATTCAGCATATTGTTATTTGGCCTTTTACCATCTGACATATTGTTAAAACTATTAAGGAGGTTGTTAGCTTATAGTTGTCAACTATAATGGTAAATTTTGTAACAATAACGAAAACGGTCGTCAACAATAAGGGAAATGGCATTGGAATGGATTGTGATTATGCGGAATGTCAGCCTTATGAAATTCCAGAGCATTGTCCATAAGTTGAACCTTATGAAATTCGTAAGTTTATTTGCCTGAGTGTTGTCCTCTACTTCAAAACTTTTTCTAGAAATATTACCCAGTTCCACTAAAAAGTTGGGCTATTCACTTTTGAGCGAAAATTGGATGAAAGCATTCAGCGATGGGTAAGCAATACTTTCTGTGTGGGTGTTTTCATCTTATCGTGTTGAAGAGTTGGGTAGTTTTTTTACTTTCGTGTCGTTTCGGTTTGCCCGCCTGTCAGCCTCATCTCAAATTAAACGTAAACAGTTCAAAAGTGCTTCAAACATAATAAAACTATCAGATATTACTTTGATATTTAAAGCGAATAGAATAATTTAACGGAATAATTTGAATAAAAAGTAAGCGCTTTGCTTTTACACGTTCAAATAATGTCGGACGAGGAGCAAGTGCAAACAAAAGTAGAGTTTAAGCAAAAGTCACGGAGAAACATTCGGAAACGTATCAAATCTGAGGATGGTGACAAACCCGACGAAGAAATTCTGTATGTTTTTTTTAAATAACTATTTTTAGTTCCTATTGATTGATTCTGTTATTTTATATATCGTAGGTCTAAGTTAGAAGAAACTAAAGAAAAGCAAAAACTAAGGAATAAGCCGAAAGGAGTTAATATCCTTACTCTGGCTGTCGGTAAGCGAATTACAGCCGAAGAGGAGGTTACCAATGTAAGTATACAAACCGAAAAGACAAGCGAATATTTTCCCAATCCTTCAATTACCTTCTAGAAAGATCCGTTTAATGCTAAGTGCGGAGGTATGGTCAACATGAAAGCTTTAAAATCCGGTAAAATTAAAACCGTTGACGACGCTTACGATACAGGAATTGGAACGCAGTTCTCAGCCGAGACAAACAAGCGTGATGAAGATGAAGAGATGATGAAGTAATTTTCAAAATGCGTTTATGAAGGTGTACAAGGATGTTATCGTTGTTTTTTTTTTAGATACATCGAAGAACAGTTGAGTAAAAAGAAAGGTGTCGCAAAAGACATTACTGGGGATGCAGGAGAGGCCGATTCATCGCATAAATATCTCAGCCCTGAAGAGGCAGCTCTGCTTTCGCTACCAGCTCATCTTAGTCAAACGTCTTCACAACGTTCGGAAGAAATGTTGTCCAACCAGATGCTTAGTGGCATTCCAGAAGTTGATCTTGGTATCGAAGCTAAAATTAAAAACATTGAGGCCACCGAGGATGCAAAGTTGAAGTTTCTTCAGGAACAGCAAAGGAAGAAAGATCTGCCGTCACATTTCGTTCCCTCCAATATGGCGGTCAATTTCATGCAACACAACAGATTCAAAATCGATCAACCCGTGCAACCGAAGCGACGTTTTCCGGAACAGTATGCACAACGTTCTGGTGATGAAAAAGTTCCGAAAAAGGCTACCGATGATTATCATTTCGATAAGTTTAAGAAACAATACAGAAGACATTAAAAAAGGAAATGACACATGATTTTTAAAGGCTGAAAGAAAAAAAAATCTTCGATTATGTTCTTCCGAATCCATCTTGAGTTATTTCATATTGGGGCGGAATAATAACAAATGTTCGATCGCTCTTTTTCAGTTTGGTCTAAGGGCTGTTGGTATAGAAAAAAACAGCAGTAAGAACGCTTCTAACCAGGTCCAAAACTCAGTTCAACATTTGTAGTTCAGCAATAATACTAATAGCGAATGCGTTGTTGAACCAGTTCCAACCTGCGATAGCCGAAACAATTGTCAGTGCAAATCACAACCCGATACGAGTTACAAATAAAGACAAACACACCGAAGTTTGCCCCAAGAGGATATTTTTATTTTTGGTGACGCTCCCCACAACTTGAATCTAGTACGGAACTGGTTTGTGGGTAAAGGCTTATTGTGGAAAGGAACCCGGATTACGGCTAATCTAATTCGAAAACTGATCAATGAGGGAGCTAATTGTGTGCTGACCCCGCTGTTTGCCATTAATACGAGCCATGTCGAGCTGAGTTCTGCTCATATGACAGCAACTGTTATGAAGCAACGGTTTAAAGGCACCAGTGAAGAAACTGAAGCGGAACTAGTCATGATGTTGTTTTGAGAAGGAAATTATTTCTCATCACCATGAGGCTCTAAGAGTAGACAGCATTTTTTTGCTAGAACAAAGTTGTGAAGAGAAAGTATTGATAGTTCCGTTACCTCACGGCAGGCTGTGAAAATTGAATAGAAGTAGTTTGAAATTGAGCGTAGGGCATTGTGAGGTAGTATTCCGAAACAGGAAATACAGACTTTTGCCAAGCATCCCCATGCGGGGTAGGTCAAAGCATGATCGAATGCACCACCTTGACTGGCAAAAGTCTGTGCACTTGATCGTGCTCATATACTACCGATAGCTTTTTTAATAGTTCTAACGAACTGTCTACTTGTACTCCCAAATCCCCTACATGGGAGAGAAACTATTCCCGCTCCTTTTGGGTTAATTTTTGGCATACGACTTCTGCTTTCTGTTTCCTGTTTCGGAATACTACCTCACAATGCCCTCCGCTCAATTTCAAACTACTTCTATTCAATTTTCACAGCCTGCCGTGAGCTAACGGAACTATCAATACTTTCTCTTCACACTCCTAGAGCCTCATGGTGATGAGAAATTATTTCCTTCTCAAAACAACATCATCACAGATCGTTACCCCGCGTATGGGAGAATACAAGGAAAAAACAATATCAAGTGGAACTAGTCAGCCAATTTATTGTAATTTGTAAAGTTTGGTTTGACGTGTTCAATTCGCATTCCCCTTGTGATAACATCAAACTGAAGCGCTCGTACACTGAGAAAAATTATCGTATGACCGCCATAAGATACGTAGATACGTACACTTATGAAATTTCGACATAAGGAAAAACTTTGAAAGTCATAAGATGTAGTTATGAATTGACGTCAGTGGCGTTGTTGATTTTTTCATAATATAGTCTTTGATTTTTCATAAGATAATCTAATGAAGGAGCCTCTATTCTATTTTAGGAATTTCATAAGCCATTCTAATGAAATTCTATTTCTGTTTTGACCCATGTTTAACATTCATAATTTCGACGTTCAAAAAATTGATACTGAAACCCATTTTTCCAAAGTGCTAGTTTGTTTACAGCATCAACACGCATTTTGCAGAATCGGTATTATGCATGTTAGACATTTTACAATTACCGTGCAATTAAAAGCGGCTAGAATATTCTATTTATCGAAAATAAACTTATTTCTATCTAAAAACTTATTGCCTATTTCATGTACTACACTGAGAAAATTTATCGTATGACCGTCATAAGATACACTTATGAAATTTCGACATAAGGAAAAACTTTGAAAATCATAAGATGTACTTATGAATTGACAACAGTGACGTTGTTGATTTTTTTCATAATATGGTCTTTGATTTTTCATAAGATAATCTTATGAAGGAGCCTCTATTCTATTGAAGTTTTATTTCTATTTTGGCCCATGTTTATGATTCATAACACCGATTTTCAAAAAACGGATCGATGCAGAAACATATTTTCCCAAAGTGCTAGTTTGTTTACAGCATAAACGTGCATTTTGCAGCATCGGTATAATGCATGTAAGACATGTTGCTATTATCGTGCAATTAAAAGAGATTAGAATATTCTAATAATCGAAAATAAATTTATTTCTATATAAAAATTAATTGCTTTTCATGCATTTCATGCTCTCTGAAGGGGGGCCATCTATTGTATCAATATGTATAAGATTTAGTACATTTAAACGCTCTACAGCTGCTGTGGCAAAATAATGTTCATTTTTAAACAATATCTTACCTTTTACCGAGCTTTAAACGGAAACATAAATCGGTAGGTCTGACACCAATTCACTTTCGGTAGCCATTTTTCTTTTTCACGGCACTTGAGTTTTTTCACATTGATGTGACACACGGATTTCATAAGAGCGCTTATGAAATAGAATATAAGGTCTTGTGAATTTTGTTCAGATCGTGTTAAATTCATAATAATGATGAAAACATGAAAAAATAATAAAATACCTCTTCATAAGTTAGATCTTATGAAAATCATAAGCAGTTTTTGCCTGAGTGTATGAAGGGGTGCCATCTATTGTATCAGTATGTATAAAACTTAGTACATTTAAACGCTCTACAGCTTCTGTGGAAAGATAATATTCATTTTTAAACAATATTTTACCTTTGAACGTGCTTAAAACGGAAATAGAAATCGCTAGGTCTGACAGCAATTCACTTTCGGTAGCCATTTTTCTTTTTCACGGCACTTGAGTTTTTTTTTCACATTGATGTGACACACGGATTTCATAAGAGCGCTTATGAAATAGAATATAAGGTCGTATGAATTTCGTTCAGATCGTGTAAAATCCATAACAAACATGATGAAAACATGAAAAAATAATAAAAAATCGCTTCATAAGGCAAATCTTATAAAAATCATAAGCAGTTTTTGCCTGAGTGTACTACGGGACCACTGAGCGAATTCGGATACTGGACAGAATGAAGGTGCTAATGTTGGAATGTAGAGCAATTCAAAGGAACGATATAGTGATGCAGTCACTGGTAAGATTCCAGAAATCTATTATAATGTCCAAAGAGTTGCTGAAGTTTCTGTTCCTAGCAATGATACAGAAGTATGGTAGTAACTTAATTTCAACGTAGAAGGTAAAAACTAATTATAATGAAGCTCTTCTAAATTTAATAATTTTGAAACTACTCGGTTCAACAGATCAACAAAGATGTCATCGAAAACTTACTAGGACTTACTTAATTAAACGTAATGCATCGTATTCGTCTGATAATCCTGGGAAAACGCCCGGTGTTATTGAACGGAATGGCCATACGAGTGCAATGATGGATGGCAACCCAGACGAGTATCAGACTGCCACGGTGTTGAAAAAAGCGAGAAAAGAGAGAGAGAGAGAGAGAGAGAGAGAGAGAGAGAAAGAGAGAGAGAGCCATGGCGATCCGGACCGTTTCGTTATTGGCGTCAACACCAATCAGCACTCTGCTTCCCTCACCATGTAAGGAGTGTATCGAAAATAAGCTATCCATAAACTTTCTTTCAAATTATGTTGAAAACCGATATTTTATTTATACAAAAAATTGATCCTTTATTGTACGAGGTTAAACTTGAACATAATGAAGACCGGATGAAATTTAAGTTATTCCTTCACGAATTTTCGAACTTTGGACCGAATGCTCTTCATCAAGTTCCGGACAAGTGTTGCATCGCATTTTTTGGACGCTTGAGCCCAAATTTTTTTGAACTCCTGCATGTTCCCAGCTGCCTTACTAGTCTTCTTGAAGACCCTCTTCACGATTGCCCAGTAACGTTCGATGGGTCAAAGCTGAGGGCAATTTGGTGGATTGATATTTTTCTCAACGAAATCTATACCCTTTTCTGCAAGCCAATTGAGAGTGGTTTTGGCATAGTGAGCCGACGCTAAATCCGGCCAAAACAGTGGAGGTGTACTATGCTTCTTATATAAAGGCAACAATCTCTTCTGGAGACACTCAGATCGATAGATTTCCGCATTTATAGTTCCGGTAGTGTAAAAAATGGTTGACTTCAAACCACAGGAACATATTGCTTGCCATACCAGTACCTTATGACCGAATTTCTCCACTTGAATCGACCTGTCCGCATCGCTCACATCCTCTTCAACGACGGCAGTAAAGTATTGTGGACCTGGAAGGGTTTTTGAGTCCTCCTTTACATAGGTCTCATCGTCCATAAAAACGCATGCATCCGGACGCTGCAAAAGACGCGAATACAATTTCCGGGCCTTTGTTGCTGCTCGCTTCTTCTGTTCTGCACTTTGTTTCGAGATTTTCTGCTTGTTGTAGGTCTTCAGGTGGTTTCACCTCTTGATACGCTGGATCATTCCGACACTCGTTCCTACTTTTTTGGCCAAATCACGTATTGACATTGATTTGTTCTTCATGATTAGAGACACTACTTTCTGCTCCAGTTTCTGGTTGGAAGAACCGAGTTTTCTGCCTCTTCTTGGTAGCTCATCAAAAGAATAGTGTTCCCCAAACCTATTAATGATGGTTTTAACACTCGCATGATGAATTCCAAACCGCTTCGCCAATTTTCGCATAGTAATACCCTTCTCACTTAGCCATGTGTCCAGAACCTTAAATTTCAAGCTTCTTAGAATCGATATTTAGCAAATTACCATTCTATACAAACCGATATCAAACCTGATTATTAGATTTCAGTAAAGCCATCCGTATCACGTATCACATACTAAATATTCCTAGAACCCTCATAGTCATAGAAAAGGGTCGCCGTTGTTCTATCTTCTATTGCCATTACCGAAATATCTACTATCAGACAAATTGGAAATCAAACTTTTTGAAACCCTGGCAACCGATACGAATCGATGAAGATTAATTAATTTTTTAGCTATATTGAGTTACTCGAGAGTTACTCGGTGCATCAAAGCAACTCAGAGTAGAGCTGTCTCACCCCTAGAAATACATCAGTGAGGATACGCGATATAAATTTGCACATACTTGGACAACTCACTTGTATTAACTTGTAATAACAACAATCAATCAGAGGAATGAAGATAGTGATAGTTCTTGAAGCCTGCAACTTTTGGTGTGGCGCTAGGACGATTTGCACATTTCAAGCTCGGTTCACAATGGATTATATTTCTTTACAATATTTCTTCTACTAAACTACTAGTATCAGTAATTTAGATGAAAAATTATAGTACCTGGCTAATAAATAATGAAAAAATACAATCCTTGTGATAACTGTTGAGTTACAAAGAGCAGCCAATTTTCTACTTTGGCTCGCCCCTCGACGGCTGCCATACCCCGGTGAATGAACATTGATATATCGACCAATGCAATCGCCGCGATCACAAGTGTAAACCGTTTTTTCAATTTCAATAGTTTCCTACTCGAGAATAGTTTTTTCCCCGCGTGTGATTTCTCTTTCAGCCGTTCTACTCCGAAAGTCCGTACGCTGTTTTCCACTGCCCCCAAAACCGACGTCAGATTATGGGCCCAGTTCGGATCGGATCGGAAAAGCTGAAAATTATTTTTCGGGAGTGTGCGTTTTTCATTTTTTCGTTTCGCTGTTGAAGTGTTGTCGGCTGGTAGTGCCGGGAAAAAGTGAGCGTCGTTTGGCTCCGAAAAGTGTGGTTAGAATTACCATCCACGGGAAGACAAAAGTGTTCCTCTGGTAGTGAGGTTAAAACCAGAGAGGTGCGTTTGGAGACGCGAAGATTTTGTGTTTACTTTTCGAGTGAGTGCACTGTGTGACAATGGTCGACACAAAGTTTGCCATCCCGAAACTGAACGGGCAGAACTGGCAAACATGGAAGGTGAAGCTCGAAATGTTGCTTTGCCGAGAAGACATGTGGAATGTTGTGGCCGATGCAGTCCCGGCTGAAGCAGACCGTACCGCTGTTTGGAACAGTGTAGACAGAAAGGCAAAGGCAACAATAGTGCTTCTTTTGGAAGATAGCCAGTTGGCTATAGTGAAGAACAGTGTTCGTGCGCGGGATGCTTACGATGCATTGAAGAAATATCATCAGAAAACGACGCGTTCCGTCCGGGTGTCCCTCTTGAAACGGCTGTGCTCTTGCAACCTTGCTGAGGGTGGTAACGCGGAACAGCATCTGATGGAAATGGATTATCTCTTCGATCGGCTCGATGCAGCCGGAACGGAATTGGATGGTGACACGAAAATATGCATGTTGCTGAGGAGTTTGCCCGCATCGTTTGATCATTTGGTGTCTGCTCTCGATAGCAGGTCCGACGATGACATTTCTATGGACATCGTTAAAACCAAGCTGGTGGATGAATACCATCGGCGGCTTGAACGGGACGGTGGCAGCTCTGGAAAGCCAAAGGTTGAGAAAGCAATGCGTTCATCCGAAGGTAAGCAAAAGGAAACTCGGGTGTGCCATTTTTGCAAGCAGCAAGGCCATCTTCGCCGGAATTGTAGAAAGCTACAAGCAGCGAATAAGGAAGGTGGACGTTCCACTCCAGCCAAGGAAGTTCCTGGGGCAAAGGCGAAAGCGGCACACGGTGAAACACGAAATGTGGCGTTTACGGCTAAAGAAGGCGAACGTTTTGCTTGGGTCATCGACAGTGGGGCAAGCGCCCACATGACGAACGATAAGGTGTTTTTCACTTCGCTGAAAGAGTTTGCTGGTGGGTGGATAACACTGGCGGATGGAAAGTGAACGCAAGTGCTCGGCGAAGGAAGTGGAATGTTGTTCGGCTTGGATGGTGAAGACGAAATTGTGAGAATTGACATGAATGAGGTAAAATTCGTGCCTGGACTGTCAACGAGCCTAGTGTCGGTTGGAAGATTGGCTCAGAAAGACTTGAAAGTGTGTTTTGATGAGAAAGGATGCCAGATTTTCGACGCGAAGAAGGCCGTTGTTGCGACTGGTGGTCGTTACGGCGGTTTGTATCATCTGAAGATTGCCGGCGTGTCGATGAAGGCTTCCATGGATCGACACAAAGAGAACTGCCAGCATCAGTGGCATCGCCGTATGAGCCACCGTGACTGGGCAGCCATCGAGCGAATTAACAAGGAACAGCTAGGAACCGGTATGAAGCGACTGTGGGTTAAAGCTTGTCTGCGAGTGCTGCTTGGAGGGCAAAGCTGCAAGAGGCCCCTTTCCGGCGGTGATTGACCGGAAATCTTCGCAAGTGGTGGACATCGTGCACACTGACCTGTGTGGCCCGATGAAGACGGTCTCGCCGAGCGGTAACAGGTACGTAATGAACCTTGTGGATGACTTTAGTCGTTTTACCGTGACCTATTTACTGAAAAATAAGTGGGAGGCTACCGAAATCATACAGGAATATGTGCGTTGGGTCGAAAACTTATTCGGCCGTAAGCCTCGCGTAATTCGGTCGGACGGGGGTGGGGAATTCGACAACCATGAGCTACGGAGATTCTATAAAGTCGAAGGTATTAAACCGCAGTTTACCACCCCCTACTCCCTCCAGCAGAACGGTGTGGCCGAACGTAAAAATCGGTCACTCACAGAGATGGCAACCTGTATGCTGCTGGATGCAAACATGGACAAACGCTACTGGGGCGAGGCCGTTCTCACCGCTACCTACCTCCAGAACCGGCTACCATCGAGATCGGTACAGAAGACCCCTTATGAACTGTGGTGGGGGCGAAAACCGGAAGTAGCACATCTGCGCGTGTTCGGTAGTGAAGCCTACGTCCACGTACCGTCAGTGAAGCGGAGCAAGATGGAAAGCAAGGCGAGGAAGGCTCGGATCGTCTCATCAGTTTGTAGGACCTGAACCCTTTTGTGGTGTATCTGCTTCTTCTCTTAGAATGGAGATGAAAGCCTGGGAATGCTTAAAAGTGGAGACAAACTGGAACAACACTTTCAAAGCTAGGCAATCAAAGCGGTTCATTACTCCAAACATTTCAATGACTCGCAAGTTACTAGATCTTACCAAAAAAAAAGATCTAACAATATATACAGGCCTTATAACCGGTCACTGTCCGAGCCGTTATCACTTGAAGCTGCTAGGAAAACTTCAAGATGATTCATGTCGATTTTGTAACATGGAAAGAGAAGACTCGGAACACTTGTTATGCCACTGCCCGGCAATTTTCAATAAAAGGCTGAAGTTCTTTAACAAAGGGCTACTAGAACCCCTTGAGATTTGGAGAACAAACCCCAGTACGGTAGTACACTTTATTCGGAGCGTTATACCGTCCTGGGCCAGACTTTGGCGATCACTTCTATCAATAGTGATGCGTCATGCTGAAAATAACTAAAGCAACAACAAAAAGGGGATATGTCACAATAGATCTAAAAATTGGTCGCAGTGACGAAAATACCCGACACGGAATTAAAAAAAGGCGAGGAAGCTGATATTTGTCGGCTATTCGAATGAGCACAAGGGCTACCGTTTTGTAGATCCGGAATCAGACGTCATTACGATTAGTCGCGATGCTAAGTTTTTGGAACTTGGCAACGGAACATCTTCGGTGGAAATTCCGTACGGGCTACGCGAACCAACAGCTACAGAAGAGTTTGCCGGCGGAGAAGAAAAAGAGGATAGCAACAACAATGAAGCGTCGGAAGATTCAGCACAGGAGGAGTTCTACGAAGTGGAAGAAGGCAACGAAGCGATTGGAGAACTTCGGAGATCTCGCAGGCAGAATCGTGGCAATCCGCCGCGGTATCTCGAAGATTACGTGCTGGATGAAGTCGTCGGGTTTGCTGCTAGTGCCAACGAAGAGCCGGATAACTACAAGGAAGCAATGAAAGAACCGGAATGGCGAAGCGCGATGGTAGACGAGCTAGAGTCTCATCGGCGCAATGGAACGTGGGAGCTCGTGGAGCCGCCCCGCGGTAGGAAGGTTGTCGGTTCGAAATGGGTGCTGAAGATTAAACGAAACGAAAAAGACGAGGTAGTGAAATATAAAGCACGAGTGGTAGCACAGGGCTACAGCCAGAAACCGGGAATCGATTTCGGGGAGGTGTTTGCGCCTGTGGTTCGGGTTGCGACTTTGCGTACGTTCTTCGTGATAGCTGCAAAACGTAACATGGCAGTTCACCATTTCGACGTCAAGACAGCTTACCTCTACGGCGTGCTTGACGAAGAAATATTTATGAAGCAACCACCTGGCCTAGAAGTACGCGGAAAGGAGCATCATGTTTGCAAGCTTAAGCGGAGTATTTACGGACTCCACCAATCAGCGCGGTGTTGGAATCGAAAGTTGAAGCAGGTACTGACGAAACTAGGATTTACACCGTCCACAGCGGACCCATGCTTGTTCGTGAGAGGTTCTGGACAAAACCAATCGTTCTTACTGGTTTATGTCGACGATTTTCTTGTCGCCTCAACGGAAACAGAGATAAAGGAGATTGAGAGAGGCCTGCAGAAGGAGTTCGAACTGACGTCCTTAGGTGAGGTACGACATTTCCTTGGGATGGAGGTCACGCGAGAGGCTGCAGTTTTCATGATCTGTTTACGGAACTATATTAACAAGCTACTGGAGAGGCACGGAATGGATCAGGCGAAACCTTCGAAGTCTCCCATGGATCCAATGTACCTGAAAGCGATCGGTTCGGGAGAAGTCTTCGAGGATCCTACCAAGTACCGCAGTATAGTCGGCGGGCTACTGTATCTATCTGTGTTGGTGCGACCCGATATCGCGGCCTGTACGGCAATCTTAGGAAGACAGTTCAGCGCTCCCACTGAAGGTGATTGGATTGCTGCCAAACGTATGCTGCGTTACCTCAAGTTGACCAAAGACTGGTGTCTGCGACTGGGAGGTGACGTGAACCAACCGCTGATCGGGCACTCGGATGCCGATTGGGCTGGGGACCCTGAAAGCAGGAGGAGTACATCCGGATTCGTGTTTACGTTTGGAGGTGGTGTCATCTCATGGGCAAGTCATCGTCAATCCTGCGTTACGCTGTCGTCCATGGAGGCAGAATTCGTCGCCCTAAGCGAAACTTGTCAAGAGGCCATCTGGCTGAGGCAATTGTTGAGTGATTTCGGTGAGAAGCAAGTTCTACCTACGCTGTTGAACGCGGACAACCAAGGTTGTTTGGCCTTCATACGGACGGACAGGTGTAGTCGAAGATCGAAGCACATCGAGACACGTGAGCGCTTCGTCTATGAACTCTGTGAAGCAAAGAAGATCGAACTGAAGTACTGCCAAACGGAGCTGATGGTGGCGGATGTGTTTACGAAACCCCTGGGACCGCAGAAGCACGAGCATTTCTGTCGAATGCTTGGACTGGTGAACAATAAATGAAGTCGTTACTCATTGAGGAGGAGTGTTGAGTTACAATGAGCAGCCTATTTTCTACTTTGGCTCGCCCCTCGACGGCTGCCATACCCCGGTGAATGAACATTGATATATCGACCAATGCAATCGCCGCAATCACAAGTGTAAACCGTTTTTTCAATTTCAATAGTTTCCTACTCGAGAATAGTTTTTTCCCCGCGTGTGATTTCTCTTTCAGCCGTTCTACTCCGAAAGTCCGTACGCTGTTTTCCACTGCCCCCAAAACCGACGTCAATAACCACTGCACTAAGTACGAGGCGGCAGATTTTTTTCTCAAATCAAATAAACGACAGAACACGAAAACTTCCGCCGCGGATATTGTGTTTGCTGCATATTGCCTTCAAGAAAACTGAGCTGTCAAATAAGCACCACACGCAGCACCAAGTTTTCGGCTTCACGGTATTTCTTCGTGGATGACGTGGATGACAAGAAAAAAATTCTATTTGTAAGGGACCTACTAGTCTCAGAGTTAGTCTATGGTAATACCCGTAGGTCCAGAACAAAAACGGTTTCTTGGCCGTCGGAATTGGTTTTCTATCTTCGCAATTATAATCTTGGTAAAGTTTAAAAGCTCAGAACAGTTCTGAAAAGAAGAAGATGGAATATTTAAGGAAAATATTTATTAGTTTGTATGTAGACGTACGCAATGCATTGGGATGGTATAAATTTTGAGCTAATTCCAAGAAGCAGTTAATTTGAATGAAGCACATTTCAAGATTAGTCGTATTGAATACTAGTTTAACAATTTCTGCATCATAAGGACTCAATCGACCAGGTTCAATCAGGTCATTCATTCATCGTGACTTGTTTCCATGCCTTGATTAGTTTGCTTGTGAATTCAATGAATTTCACACCTCTCGGTCCGACAGACGCGGTTGCAGCTTTCGTTTTCTAATTATCATTTAGAGCAATGTTAAATGCTTAGATAAATTCTACAAAAATCTGATTTCGCAGCTTTTGGTGATTGTAAGGGTTAAAGAAATTATTATGTCACGTTCTGTGCAAGACGACATCCAATTTATTTTTCTATCGTTAGGTCATTTATTTATCGTCAGGTAAAGGGAACGGAAGATATTTTTTTTTACTTGATACTTAAAGTTTGTTTTTTATGATGGTAAGCTAACTATGTTGCTGATGAGCTGATGTTTGCTGACCATTGCATTCATCGAGTCCGATATTTGCATCCAAGCAGCCTCAAATAGCAGATCGAGATTTACTCCGAACATTGCATAACACTTTTACTGCATGTGAATAATTTCAGGTGGAAAATAGTTTGATGGGGTTGCGACTTGTTTGATCTGAATTAGGATATAACAAGTCTGATGTTCGTATTACGCTAAATCTAAATACAGTATCCTGTGATTAACTCATATGAAGGTTATCAGAGCTTATCCTACATGTTTCCTGCAGTAACAATTTCCGATTAATTTAATAATTATTTGAACATATTTATTTATTATTTTACTAGAGAAAAAGACAAATGACTTTTTTTTTATACTCGGAAAGCTGGAAAATGTTGATATACATAAAATATGTACTCTAACTAAGAAAATGCTTTTTGCTTCTAACATTGTTTTACTCTTGGTTTTACTACAAATCTATTTGCAATTTCATATATAAATTTTTCGGTAATTTCTTTTTTTTTGGTTCATGAAGTTGCAGAATGGAGCTATCAAACGAACGAAGTTTAAAAAAAAATTGATTTGCTATAAATTTATAAATTTGACTAGAAAAAGCAAACATTATGCGAAGAATATGAAAACAGCTAGGCTGCAGAAAGAAATAAGAAATACAGGCCGTGGTACTAGCAACAATCAATATGCAACTAGCGATTTGAAATTGGTTCACTGTTGTAGAACCCCTTGGTCCGAAGTACATCTTGAAGCCAGCACCTTGCTATACATATTTGCGCCTTTGTTTTGATTTGCTGTGTTATTTTGACAGAATATTTGAGAGTGTGTTCGTGTGAGTTCATTATAAGGGGCGCATTATTAAGCTTGGGACCGAGCTTGGGACCGATGTTCTAATACTGACTGAGCCAAGAAAAAAATCGTATTTGTTCGGGACCTACTGGTATTAGAGTTAGTCTATGGTACTAGCTTGGAGACTTTCTCTTTGTGTGTCTTTTTAGTATAAAGAACGTCTCTGTTCGCGAGGTGTCAGGCCAGGCGCCCACTGATGTGGCGGAGATTTGACATCTGCTAGCATGTCAAAAAATCTTGTTGACGTTCGCCTCACGCCACAAGACTTTGACTCGATATTATGACATGTTATGTGATACCACACCTCCGCCACATCAGTGGGCGCCTCGACTCAGAGAATCATTGGGACCGAGAAACTGTGCACTCTCTTGTGAAAAGGCAATGATGTCGGTGTTGCTATAACAGTAAAAAAAATAATATCAACTATTAACAAAGCGCAAAAACCATGTTACATAAATGTGAATTATTAGTACAACAGTTGATAAGACATAATTTGTTGATGAGACAAAACACGTCGTAAAAGTTGTACACGACGATTGCGTGGTACAGAACGATAAAGCATACACCAAGGCAGATTTTAAACAGCCAATGCAGCTTCCTGGACAGGAATTTTATACGGCAACCGGACGGGGAAAGGTGGCAGATATTTTCAAGCACATTAAACTGTCAAAGTTGACGAAGAAATATCTGGTGTTGCAAGCCATCTGTACCTGTGGCTACGTTTACATTGCGACCGGAACCGTCAACCAAGAAATTTATCTGAGCAAGTGCCTACAAAAACGTCTACTGCCTTTCCTGAAGTGACACAATTGTTTCGTTCTATTTTGGCCGGATTTGGCATCTTGCCATTACGGAAAAAGGCCATGGAGTGGTATGCTTCCAACAACGTTCAGGTGATGCCCAAGGACAAGAACCCTCCCAACTCGACAGAGCTCCGCCCAATCGAACAATATTGGGCCATCGAGATGCGGAACCCTAAGAAGACTCAAAAAGCGGTTGTGAGCGAGAAACAGTTTAAGGCAAACTGCCGTTCTGCGGCGAATAAAGTGGACAAGGAGACTGTGTAAAATCTTATGGCAGGTGTTAAACGAAAGACCCGGCATTCGGTAGAAAAGTAGCTTAGCTGAATATTTTTTTCTGTATTCTGTATTAACTGAACTTGAAAAAGAAAAAAAAATTGACTAATTAATAAAATTTTTGATCGACACACATACATTACTGTTTGACCAAATTTTGATCGGAACACCCTTTATATTTAGCAGGCTAGTCAAGGAGTTCCAGATCAACTTCGATCTATTTTAATTCCCCATATTTTTATTAGAAAGTACCAACGTGTCAATTGCAATAGAAGAATTTTCACTGATGGGACGCGCATTGATGGATCCACTGGTTTCGATGTCTACAATGAATACTCATCTGCCTTCCGGAAACTTCAGGAACCTTGTTCCGTATATGTTGCTAAGCTGGTAGCGATAAATTTCGTTGGGGATAATGTCCGACACGCCATTATTTATTGTCATTATTATTTACCATTATTTCTTCTTCTCCGATAATCTCAGTTCTATTGAGACCCTCCGGTCGATGAAAACAGTGACGCACTCATCTTACTTTCTTTCAAAAATATGTGAGTAGATGCGTGCGTTGGTCGAAAAATCACTTAAAGTTACCTTTGTATGGGTCCCCTAACATTGCTCAATTCCAGACAATGAGAAGGCGGACTCTCTAGCAAAGGTAGGCGCACAAGAAGAATTTCACATGATGTATTTTTCCCATCAGTACGTCAGAGTGCTCTTCAAAGTTAGTTAAACGATTGGACAAGTCATTTTCTTGGGCGGTGGTTACATTCCATTATTCGAAATGTTTCGTCGAAATCGTGGTTCAATGGTCGACGCTTCATTCGGGTGAGTCAAGACTTATGTCCAACCACTACTCGCTAAACGCACATCTCTACAGAATTAACCTCGTCGATAGCAATATAGGTATGTAGGTGCGGTACCAGTTATGATGACATCAATCACGCTGTTTTGTATTGCCGAGGGTATTGCCCGGATAATGATGCCTCCAGAGACCTGCCTAGTCCCTTCCAAACAATAATGTGACCCATTACCTTCGAGCCAGTCACGACTAATTGGTGCCCCTTTTACTTACACCATAAAGCAAATTATTGTTAGTAACAAATTTGAATATCGGCTCCGCAAAGTGTTACATACGTCTGAGTTTCATAAATAAACGAACGAATTATAAAAAACTCGTATTAATCCACCGATGGTGAGACTGAACCCTTCTTACATTTCATCAGAATTACGAACTCAAATGTGACCAATATTGTACTAGATACATATTTTCATCAGAAATTCCAGGAAGATCCAAGAATATTCGATATGTCATACATTCAGTTTTTAGAATGAACTATTTGTCAATCCTGGACGGATTGTTCATCGATGTGATTAAAATATTACCATTATTAATCTTTAATGACCTGTTTAAGTTATTTATATAGAAGGGGAAATTACATAAATATTAGAAATTTCATACAATTAGTCCATAGAATGCATTAGTAGACAATCCTAAGTGTCAATTTTGATTATCGATATGGATTCAAGATGCTTAATAAGTACATGTTCGTTGACAATAGTAAATGGAGACTTTGTGTAATTTTCGAATATACTCGTTGCAGTTCAAAACCAGCCAACTCGAGCCAATCGATGCTGCTCTAATTATATACAGTCGCATAGTGTAGCTAGTCCGCTGTATGTGCTATACAACGCACCAGATGCGACACAATAGAATGCAAGCGGCATCGATTGGTGTGATTGGTCTTGTTTGGTTTTGCACTGCAACGAGTATATTTTCATCTCACAATTATGTGCTCTCAGGTATTGTTTTGGTCATATCTCCATGAAAGATCATCCAATCATAATGAAATTTTGACCAGTTATTTGGAGATTACAAAGCAACAAAACTAAAATCGATACACAAATAGCTCAGTATGTAATCGGAGACTAAACTGTTTGATTTCTATTATAATAGGCCTTCAAGTACTGTTTCGTTCATATCTTCGTAACGAAATGTCCGAATTAAAAAAAAATCAATAGTGTTCTATGGGAATGTTGTAGCTTACATTTGCCGTCAACAGAACTGAAATCGGTTCACAGATGGCTGAGAAACCGATGTGACATTATTTGTAACACACACACACACACACACACACACACACACACACACACACACACACACGCACACACACACACATACACATACTCACACACACACACACACACACACACACACACACACACACACACACGCGCGCGTGCGCACATACATGCACATAGACATGAGCTCAGTTCGTCGAGCTGAGTCGAATGGTATATGACACTCGGCCCTATTGGCCTCGGATAAAAAGTCGAGTTTTCAAGCGATCTTAATACCCTTCTTTTGATGTAAGAAGGGTCAAAAGCCGCATCCCTTCGCTACTGCTGATCCAATGTCCCTTCAGGTCCACATTTGCACCACAATGTTTCGCCAAGGAACTCGGTTTAGGGATGCTTGTCTCCAGTTTTTCGAGCGTCCTACACTTCCTAGGTTTTGCTCCACTTGGTCTAACCACCTAACTTGCTGCGCTCCCTTGCATCCTGTGCCGGCAGGATTCGAGGCAAATACCATTTTGCAGGATTGTTGTCTGACAGTACTCTTCCAGTTTTAGTAACTTTCTGGATATTAGGTTCGCCATAGAGTTTCGCCAGCTTGTGGTTCATTCTGCATATACTGTTTTCACATACACCGCCAAAGATGATCCTAAGGATTTAAAAACTTATAGTGCTTGCAGGTCCTCCTAGTGCATTGTTCACGTTTCGTGCATGTAGAGAACTAAAGGTCTTATCAGTGTCTTGTACATGGTACACTTAGTACGGGGGTGAAGTTTACTACACCTTAGGATCTTGTGAATTCCATAGTAAGTACGACCTCCAACTTTTATTATTCTGGACTACAAGTATACATAAACTTGTTGTTGTTGATGATGGTGATGATGTAATACTAACATCTATCAAGGTAACTTTCCTTAGCAGTGGAATAGTCTGAAAAACCATTTGATCAGGATTCTATTGTTGTTTGGTATTATCAAGCTTCTGTATGAAAAGCCAATCCTTAAGCATGGGAACACACGAAAAACCCGTGAATATAGGGAAGAGAATCTCCTTCCAAAAGCAAATTTATACTCAAAACTTTAGAATCCAGCCCTTGATTTGCAGAATGAACCCAATAAATGGGGTCGAAGAGCCCGCCCTCGGCTCGTGGAAGAGGGAGGAAGCAGTCTCATGTTCCCTATTCAAATCGTTTCATTTACGTGCCCTGATGGTCTCCCACTGTCCCTATTATATATTATGTAATGAATATTTAGTACATTTTGACTGATTGCTTACGTTGTGGTACACAGTTTTATGCAACACTGCTTAGGGTTAAAGATTGGACTAGGAAAAAATGCGGAGCTTTGGTTTGGGTGTAACTTTTGATCACGTGGGTAAAAACTTATGATATTTAGACTAGTTTAAAGGGTGATACGGTCAAAATTTGGTCAAGGGAAAACGCGTGTAAATCGGTGAAATCGTTTATTTAAAAAATCAAATTAAATTTCTTTTTCATGTTCAATTAGTATAAAATTAAGGAAAAATATTCAGTTAGGCTTTTCCAAATCCGAATTGCCGGGCCTTACGCTTGACCCCTGCCATCAGATTTTGTACAGCCACCTTGTCCACCTTCTTCGCCGCAGAAAGCCAGTTTGCCTTGAACTGCTGCTCGTCCTTAGCAGTTTTTTTGGTCTTCTTTAGGTTCCGCTTGACAATAGCCCAGTATTTCTCAATTGGGCGGAGCTCTGGCGTGTTGGGAGGGTTCTTGTCCTTGGGAACCACCTGCACGTTGTTGGCGGCGTACCACTCCATGGCCTTTTTACCGTAATGGCAAGATGCCAAATCCGGCCAAAACAGTACGGAACAACCGTGTTTCTTCAGGAAAGGCAGCAGACGTTTATTCAAACACTCTTTCACGTAAATTTCTTGGTTGACAGTCCCGGAAGTTATGAAAATGCTGCTTTTCAAGCCACAGGTACAGATGGCTTGCCAAACCAGATATTTCTTTGTGAACTTTGACAGTTTCGTGTGCTTGAAAATATCTGCTACCTTTCCCCTTCCTTTTGCCGTATAAAACTCCTGTCCCGGAAGCTGCTTGTAGTCGGCTTTGACGTAGGTTTCGTCGTCCATTACCACGCAGTCAAACTTCGTCAGCATCGTCGTGTACAGCCTCCGGGATCGCGCTTTGGCCGTCGTATTTTGTTTATCATCGCGATTTGGAGTCACTACCTTCTTGTAAGTCGATAGTCCGGCTCGTTTTTTGGCTCGATGCACGGTTGTAGACGATACACCCAGCTTATTTGCGGCATCTCGGAGAGATAGGTTAGGGTTTCGCTTGAAACTACCGGCAACTCTCTTTGTCGTCTCAGCGGCTTCCGGTTTTCGATTTCCCCCCGATCCAGACTTCCTGGCTGTCGACAAACGTTCCCCAAACACTTTAATTACATTTGTAACGGTTGATTTGGCAACTTTTAGCGATTTTTCCAACTTTGCGTGCGAGTAGCTCGGATTTTCGCGATGCGCGAGCAAAATTTTGATACGCTGCTCTTCTTGCCTGGACGGCATTTTGACAACTGAAGAGTGAATTCCAAAATCAAAATAGGAGCAACATTCTACACACACACCTTCAAAATAAGGGGTGTTCAGGTTTTTTAAATGCAAAATTGAAAGAAATACGTCAAGTTGATATTGACCAAATTTTGACCGTATCGCCCTTTAGATTGTTATGTTAATGTGTGCAAAATTTTATTGCGATCTGTCGAGTAGTTTTCAAGATGTATTCGAAACAAGAAGAGCTACACCAGCAAATCTTGGGAGCGGTGATCGATAATCCTAGTCAGTCGCAGAGATGGATCGGCAAAATGCTTGGAATCTACCATTCCACCGTGTCCCACGTTGTGAAGATGTTCCAGGAGACGAAGGCCATCGAACGGCGCGCTGGAAGCGGCCGAAAACCGAAAACGGAATACCCAGAGAAGGCGCGGAAGATAAGGCAGTACTGTTAGAATAACCCAAACCTTTCCATTCGAGACGTGGCCAAACGGTCAATTCGTCGAAGTGGTTCGTCCAGCAGACAATGAAGCGGGCTGGGGTACGTGTTTTTAAGGTCAGGAAGGCACCAAACCGGACTGACAAGAAAAACAAGTCAATCCAGGTTGTCTCGTCATGGACGACCAGACATATATCAAGGCGGACATCAAACAAATCCCCGGCCTCGAGTTTTTTGTCGGTACGTTCCGCATGGAGGTTCCGGAAACCTTCCGGAAGAGAAAGATGGACAAATTCGCGAAGAAGTACCTGTTGTTTCAGGCGATCTGCAAGTGCGGACGGTAGCAAGCCGTTTGTTACAACCGGCACCATAAACGGGAAGATTTATCGAGAGGAATGCTTGCAGTAGCGCTTGCTGTCCTTCCTCCGCTCTCGCCGTGGTCCCACGCTGTTCTGGCCGGATCTCGCTTCGTGCCATTACGCAAAGCCTGTAATATATTGGTATGAAGCGAAGGGCGTTAATTTGCGGTCCCGAAGGAGGCGAACCCGCCAAATACACCAGAACTTCGTCCGAAAGTTTTGGTCGATTATGAAGAAGAAGTTAAAGAAAAGCGGATAAATATTCAAAACCGATGAAGCTTTGAAGAAAAACTGGGAGAAATTGTGTAAGGAAGATGGTTAAAGCCTCGAACAAGATCTTATGAGCAGTGTTGAGAGAAACGTTCGAGCATTCAGCTTGGGGGAAAGAAATTCAATAAATAAATTATGATGTAGAAGGAGATGTTCGCTCATCACCATGAGGCACCAAGAGTGAACAACAATGTTTTTGGCTAGAATGAAAGATGTGAAGAGAAAGTGTTGAAAGTTCCGTCAGAGTGCGGCAGGTAGGAAAATTAACAGATGTTTTTGAAAATTGAGCGAAAGGGCATGTATCCAATGGTACTCGAACCATGGACGTCAATCTTTGCCTAACATCCCACTGCGGGGTAGTTACTTGAGTGTCTATATTATAACCTCGTTGACTCACGTCGAACGTCGGTGAATAACGCTTATGGCGAAGATCATACCGTCTCTTAGGGCCAATTTCTTCACCTCCGCTTAGAGCTTAAACCATGTTTAAGCGTATGGGTAAGCACCGCTTGGGAGTTAAGCGGAGGTGAAGAAATTGGCCTTTAGTATCTTCGTGTGCTTTTTGGAGGTATTGTTTCACCAACTCTCCAACCCTTTTTGTTACTCCTCTCAGCTTTTCTACTCTCTGCTCTTCATTAGGTTCATCTCTCTTCTCTTGCTTATGCTCAGATCCTCTATCGATTATCTCGTGACCGAATACCACGCAATGTGGACTGAACCTCATTGTTGAGTGAATTGTATTGTTGAGAACGAATTCAATCACCGATATCTTCGTGTCCCATAGCTTTTGATCTTGTTTCACATAGGAACGAATCATGGAATTGATGGTTCTGTTTAACCGTTCGGTCGGGTTTGCTTGACTCCTATGTCGAGCATTAGCCCAATGCTGTATATCATACCGCTCGAGTAAATGTTGGAAGTCTTTTGACAAGAATGTCGTCGCGTTGTCTGTGATGATGATGTGTGGTACAGAGAGTCGCCTAAACCACTGCTCTTCCAATATTTTGTTAAGAGATATCGCTGATATCTTTCTCGCAGGAGTAAGCAAGCAGTACTTAGAGAATAGGTCCATGACTACTAATAAGTGTGCGTTGCCTTGTTTACTCCTGGGGAGAGACTGGATATAATCCATACAAATTATTTGGAAGGGTCGGTTTGCAATTCTCTGTTTTCCCATTTCTGGAGCTGTAGAAATAGTAGAGTGTTTGTTTTCTTTGCATGGCTCACAATTCGCAATGTATTTTCTTATATCTGCGGCCATGCGTGGCCAATAGTATCGACGTTTGATTCTATCGATACATTTTAAATATCCTATGTGCAGATTATCATCATGTTCCTTTTTTAATACCTGGTCCCGCATTGTGATTGGGACGCATAATTTCCACTATAAATGGTAGTCCATAATGTCGGATCTGGTTGATACGAACTTGAACAGTTTTCCATCGATGATTTTAAAATCCATGTATTTTTCCGGGTCTTTTGTAACGTCTGCCAACAGTTTTTTATACCACCCATCATCGGGTTCCACATCGAGAGATTCAATCGATCGAGAGAGCGCATCGGGTACCACATTGTCTTTACCATTACGATGGCGTATATCCATATCAAACTGCTGCATTTCAATACTCTAACGGCTAAGGCGAGATGAAGATTTCGCTCGCATTATAAATGTCAGAGCAGAGGAGTCAGTTATCAATGTGAACTTCGTCCCCTCTATATAGCATCTGAACTTCTCAATACAACGGAGCGCGGTGAGACCTTCTTTCTCGGCCGCATGGTAATTGAGTTCAGCACCCTTAAGTTTCTCCGAATGGTAAGCTATCACCTTTTCCTCCCCATCGTGAATCTGTGTTAAAATACCCGCGATGGCGTTGTCACTTGCGTCCGTTTGGACTGTGAACGGGAGCGTGAAATCTGGATTGACCATCACAGGAGCAGAGATAAGTTTCTCCTTGATGACCTTGAAAGCATTGTCGGCTGCTGAGTTCCATTGCACCCTCTTTGGCTTATTTTTCAGTAAGTCAGTGAGAGGTGCTGTTATTTCGCTATATTTTGCGATAAACCTACGGTAGTAACTAATCATACCGAGGAATCGACGAAGCTGTCTAACCGAGTTCGGAACCTGATATCCTAAGATCGCTTGTACGCGATCTGGATTAGGCCGTAATCCATCCTGGGATAAAATATATCCAAGGTACAGTAATTCTTGGCAGCAAAATTTCGACTTGCTCAAATTTATGCAGAGATTTGCTTCCCGCAATCGCTTCGCTAGATCTTCAAGTTTTTGCAGATGTTCCTCAAATGTTATGCTAGCAACCACAATATCGTCTAGGTAGACAAATATTGCCGGTTCTAGCGCTCCGTGACTCAGTACATGATCCATCAACTTCTGAGTGTAGCAGGACTGTTAACCAGTCCAAACGGAAGTCGTGTAAATTGGAACAGTCCTCTACCCGGAATCGAAAAAGCGGTGTATTTCCTTGAGTTTGGGTTTAACGGAATTTAAACGGAATTTAAATAACGGAAAGCTTGGGATAAATCGATCGTTGTCAGGTATTTTACCGGTCCCAAGTGACTCAAGATCCTATTTTGGTGTGGCAATGGGTAAGCATCCCTCTTAGTCCTCTCGTTCAATTTTCGAGCATCCAAACACAAACGAACCTCCTGCGAATCACGCTTTGCAACTGGTACTACTGGAAGAGACCAGTCTGAATTTGATTCCTCGACGATCCCATCCCGACTCATGTTATCTACCGCTATGTGGATTTTTCGTTGAATTTCTGGGCTCCACGGATACGGATTTTTCCGCACCGGATCCGCTTGTTGGAATTCCTCTTTAATCTCAATTGTATGGGAGATTAAATCTGTCATTCCGAATTTTCCTGGTTCTGCACCTAAGAATAGCTTTTTTACCTGTTCCAACCGTTGTTTCTGTTCATCTGTCAACTCCTCTTCTTTTTCTTCCTCTTCGCTGTTTTTTTCATCTAACTCTTCTAAAGGGTGGCTCTGTATGGACGGACTGATTCCAAATTTAAGCCAGAAATCATACCCCAACATACACCTCCGTTTGAGCTGCGGAGCAATCAAGACGGGTAAAATTTTTGTAGTTCCATTGAAAGTGATTGGAACATCCGAACATCCAAGAACTTCTAAATTTTCCCCACCTGCTGTTTTTAAATTTACCAAAGTTGGCTCTAGTTTTAAATTTAGCTGTCTGATTAACTTTCGCGCTCCGAAACAGTCCGTGCAGCTCCACTATCCAAAAGTCCAGTCAACTCAATTCCCATCAGTTGGACTCGCGTAAATGGTCTGGCATCTCCACTAAGCTTGACGAGCAATGACGCAATCTCCTCCTGCTTTTTTGAACGATTTGCCACCCTTGAGTAACCTAATTGTTGAAGTATGGCTGCTGAATCCCCTGAAAAATCTTTCTGCGGACTTTCGGAGTCGACTTGACTGCTCAGCCTCATTGAGCAGTCTTTTTGACGTTTTTTGACTGACAGAATGGGCAATTGGTTGTCGAAAATCCCGGAAAACCACATTGTTCACAAAATTCATGTTTCTTCTGTCGACAATCCTTTGCCGAGTGTCCCTCCTCGTGACAGTTAAAACAAACTCCACGTTTAATGGGAATGTATGCTTTAACTATCCTTTGAAGTGCACTAGTATCACTAGGGCCAGGTTTTGGATTAAACTGTCTCAAATTCTGGGTTTGCTTGCTGTCCTGATTCATCTGCTTCTGTGGAAATTTTCACTGGTTATTTGCAACCTCATTTCCGGCTTTCCCCGGTGGATATTCTCCTGATTTATAATTCGGATTAAAGTTCCGTCCTTGATAACGCCCTCTATTGTCTGGTTGAAATCTATTATTTGTTTTGTATCTACTGGTGTACTTTTTCTGCTGTTGTACTTCCTCAATTGGTTGGTTCGGTCTACTGAATCTATTCTACTTTTTTATATACACTTTCCAATTAATTGAACCGAATTTTTTACCAAATTCCCTCATTTTAGGTATGGATGTTACATTGGCCGCTAGCATAGCTGTTCTGCAATCCGACCTGGTGTTTCGGAACAAGACGTCAAATTTTCTACCGTCATCCCACGGTTTGGACATACTACGGAAAATTTTCACCATGTCCAGATAATAATCCTGGAATTTCTCCCTAGGACCTTGTCTCCGCGAACAAGCCAGACGTTCGTACTGGTAGTCAATATCCGCAGGTAAAAACTCACTTTTTAGTTCTTTGGTTAAATTCTCCCACGTTTCTAGCTCGTTACTTCCATTGACTTCCATGAACCCTGCTCTCGCTTTTCGCGTGAATAAGTGATGTGCAGACACGAACAGTTCCGCTTCAGTAAACCCTTCCGATCTCGCATTGAATTCAACTTCCTTCAGAAACTCATTTAACCTCCTCCCATTATCTAATCCATCATATCTAACCGACCATTTATGCACCGGTAATTGGTGGCTTTTTGGTTTCTCTACCCCTATTATCTGTCTCTTATGAGAATTTTCCTGGTTTGACAACTGAACCTTCCTATTCCCTTCACTTATACATTCCATTGACCTATATCGCTGCTTAACCCATTCAAAAAAATTCTGAATCCTAGAGGGTTTGAGCTGTTTAGTGGAATACTTGTAACTATAAATTAGAAGAAAAATTATTAATCTCCATTTAATTCCAACTACCTTTGCTTATCTACGACAGATACGCGTATTTCGTCTACAATGTGCAGACTTCTTCAGTGTCTCGTACTAATAACTCGACTCGTAGTTATTCGTACGAGTTATTAGTACGAGACACTGAAGAAGTCTGCACATTGTAGACGAAATACGCGTATCTGTCGAAGATAAGCAAAGGTAGTTGGAATTAAATGGAGATTACTAATTTTTCTTCTAATTTAAAGTTTCAAAAAAATTCTGTTTATTGCTATCTTGTCGTTCATCATTCTCATTTCGAACCGTTCTCTCATCTACGGGTGTGCTGCTCTTCTGTTTTGTATTTTCATTTTCGTTTGTCTGATTGTTGCAATTGTTGATCGAGATGGACTGTTATGCTTTGCCTCTGGTGTTCATCCCATTTTCGATATCCTCAATGAACCGATTGCAATGGCAGCTTTTTGGCGCTTCAGTCCACTAGTTTGTGTTTTCCTCATTTTTAACTCTCAAAACCAATCTACGTGGTACCAGCAAAACAGAACGAGCACAACGAGACGCAACGCAATCAAGACCAAGTCCTAAGTTACAAATATTAAATAAAAATAACTTTTGTAAAGGGTAAATTTGTAAGCATGGTAAAAATCTAAGCTCATGACTGTACGTACTATCGAATCAAAACGTACGTACTATCGAGTGTACGTACTATCGAGTGTACATACTATCGAGTGTACATACTATCGAGGTAAAATGTACGTACTATCGGGGGTGCGTACTATCGAGGGTACGTACTATCGAGGTATACCTGTAGTTTGAAATTGAGCGAAGGGCATGCGGGGTAGGTGTGGAATATA
Source organism: Aedes japonicus (assembly GCA_034211315.2). NCBI lineage: Eukaryota > Metazoa > Arthropoda > Insecta > Diptera > Culicidae > Aedes > Aedes japonicus. The sequence continues at coordinate 53,327 of JASCZW010005222.1, forward strand.
TATATATATATATATATATATATATATATATATATATATATATATATATATATATATTTTATATATATATATTTATATATATATATATATATATATATATATATATATATATATATATATATATATATATATATACATATATATATATATATATATATATATATATATATATATATATATATATATATATATATATATATATATATATATATATATATATATATATATTATATATATATACATATATATATATATATATATATATATATATATATATATATATATATATATATAAATATATATATATATATATATATATATATATATATATATATATATATATATATATATATATATATATATCAGCGATTCCACGGGAAAAGAATAGAGTTGAAAAAAAAAGTTGTCCAATTTTGCTCAAAATCGCTTGGTATGTTCTTCATCGAAAATAATAAGACCCGTATTTTTTATTTTTTTTATTAGGGTGACCATGTTCGATATAGGATTATCAGAAAAATCGACATTCTTCGAAATTTTTTATTTTAGAAAAATCATAACTTATGAACCGCTGAATCGATTTCAAATATTTTTTTATAAATAGAAAGATTATTACTTCTTGTTTTTATTAAAAATATTTTTTTTTTAATAATTAATGTACTCAAATATGCTAAAATGGTCAATATATTTGTTTTTTATGATTTTTGAAATGTTGGACCACAACGACTATTTATTTTTATATTTTTTTATTAATATTCAAACATTTTTACATAACATATCAAAAAATCTCAAATGTTCATCGAGCCGATTTTGAGTTAAATTTTTTGAAAATTTCAAGTTTTTTGCCTATACACACATGGAATGAGCATCATTTTCCATCACTTCAAAATAACTGCGGGAATCATTTCATTGAAGTTATCAAACTTATTCCTAATAAATTCATGATAACCATGTTTACAAATCTGGTTTTATTTGTGCAGCATTGTACCCATCATAAGTAGGGGGAGGCTGGTCCAATTTGACCCCATTAAATGTAAGAACTATAAAATCAGCCTCAAATTGTTTCAAAAGCAGAGACCAACATTGCTAGGGTTTACTCAGCCATGGTTTACGCTATAACTGGAGCCACAATGGTCCGTTAGCGTCCAAATTCAGCATGAGTGCTCATAAGGATTGTAGAGGCACTCATGCCGAATTTGACTTAAAAAAAAGTCAATTTTTGCGTGACGTAATTAATGGACGTTCCCTAATATGATGGCCTTGTAAACTTGCTTTTGAAGCGTTTCGTTTCGTCACAAGGCCCTTTTCCATAGCAAGTGGCAAAAAAGTTCCACTCTGCATTAAGACCGAAGTCCTTGTACATGTGGCACAAATTGGAAGCAGTCATCTTATTTCTGTATTGACTGCCTTCATTAGAAAAAAATGGATATTTTTCAGTGAGTAGCTTTTTTTAATGAAATTCACACAATTTGTTACAAACAGCCGAACGGCAACATGGTTATGTTTAGTAAATTCTGCGATTGCCATGAAGCTTGTAAACTTTAAATTTTGTGCTTCATCCTTATAATATATGGCAAGAGAATGGATTGTGCATTGAGCGTTTGCCCAATGAAAACCTTGTATAGCGTCTAGAATAACAAAAGAGTAATTTTCAGAGAAGTCAGCAATTATAATGCAGTCAGTTGCTTCCAAATTAGTTTTAAGTTGTTTTAAGTAGTTAACTTGTTGCTCTGCAATAATATTATGCGGAGATAATTGGCTTAATTTTTCTAGAAATGTTTCCACAAACTCGTCTGCATCCATTCGCATTGAATTCAGATGACAACGATCTGTTTGCTCCCATTGTTTAAATTCTAAGGAATCGATATTTTGAAGAAAATTCATCAGGTCATTCTCCAGTGTTTGCGTACCCGGGCAATGATCACAGGTTTTCAACCAACATTTCTCTGTAGGATTTCATGATACGTTTTAAAATGGCTGGGAATAAGTTTCTTAACCTTAAGGGTTTTAAACATTAATTTAACATTCTGATGATAAATGCATACGCAGACAGTATGCGTTACACTTGAACCAGCCAGAATACAATTTTTTGGGCGGCTACTGAAAAACATTGAAAATCCAATTTAAAAAGTAGGATATTGCTCTTTGAATATTAAACACGGTTCAGAAACGGTGAGTTCTTGAGTTTTACATTCTAGATTAACTGCACTTGGAGTTGCTGGCTCGTTTTTTTTTCTTGATAAAGCGATAAAGTCTGCAATAGCAGGTTTTACAAAAGTAGGAATAGCTTTTATCCAACTTTGTTCTCCTTTCCACTGCATAACCATATAGTTTAGGTGTAGGTTTCCTGTAACAATTAATATAAACATGGCAATTTGAGCAGTCATGCTTCATTGTATTAAACGTTTCTTTAGTAAGGTTTCAGTTCTGTTCACTCAATGTGGATTAATTCAAAATATGAGTTAAGTTTACTCAGTCGTGGTTTACGCTACAACTCAAATTCGGCATGAGTGCCCCTGCAATCCTTATGAGCACTTATCATGTATTTGGACGCTAACGGACCATTGTGGCTCCAGTTATAGCGTAAACCATGGCTGAGTAAATCCTAGCAATGTTGGTCTCTGCTTTTAAACAATTTGAGGCTGATTTATAGTTCTTACATTTAATGGGGTCAGAATTGGACCAGCCTCCCCTACTTTTGATGGGTACAATACTTCACAAATAAAACTAGATTTGTAAACATGGTTATCATGAATTTATTAAGAATAAGTTTGATAACTTCAATGAAATGATTCCCGCAGTTATTTTGAAGTGATGGAAAATGATGCTCATTCCATGTGTGTATAGGCAAAAAACTTTAAATTTTCAAAAAATTTAACTCAAAATCGGCTCGATGAACATTTGAGATTTTTTGATATGTTATGTAAAAATGTTTGAATTTTAATAAAAAAATATAAAAATAAATAGTCGTTGTGGTCCAACATTTCAAAAATCATAAAAAACAAATATATTGACCATTTTAGCATATTTGAGTACATTAATTATTTAAAAAAATATTTTTAATAAAAACAAGAAGTAATAATCTTTCTATTTATAAAAAATATTTGAAATCGATTCAGCGGTTCAGAAGTTATGATTTTTCAGAAATAAAAAATTTCGAAAAATGTCGATTTTTCTGGTAACCCTATATCGAACATGGTCACCCTAATAAAAAAATAAAAAAATACGGGTCTTATTATTTTCGATGAAGAACATACCAAGCGATTTTGAGCAAAATCGGACAACTTTTTTTTCAACTCTATTCTTTTCCCGTGGAATCGCTGTATGTATATATATATATATATATATATATATATATATATATATATATATATATATATATATATATATATATATATATATATATATATATATAATATATATATATATATATATATATATATATATATATATATATATATATATATATATATATATATATATATATATATAAAGAAATAACAATAAACAAAATATTAAAAATGGTGAATTGAAGATGACCTATATATTTTTTTAAATATCTAGAATCTGAAATAGTTATACGCAAATAAACCTAAGTGACTCGAATTATAATTAGCTTGATCTAGGATTAACTTTTACTACCGTCCATGTTGGATCATCTGCGAAATGTTTGCTAACAATCGCTTTGTTCGAGCCGATGTTATGATCATATCAACCGGACTTTCTTGATTGGGATTTAATTCGAGGAAAAAACGGGTTGAAATTTACTGCTATATGTGAATGGCAGCAAGACACATAAGAGTTTGAATCACATAAGAGTTTGAGAAAACCAATGCAATGGCCATGTTTCGGATACCACCAATGAAACCTTAGCTATACGAATATTATAAGCTAATAAATTCAAAGTTTTCACTGTGTTATTTTACGCATAGCTAATTGCTTGCCGCATGACTTTGATAGTTGAAATCGTAGTCCCCGAAAATGTCCCGTTACTTTTTAATTAACACAATCTGTTGCCTTAATGCTTTCTCCATTCCGTATGTTGGGCGATTTTTATCAGTTGGTTTCCAGATTTGTCGCCTGCATCAGTCATAGCTTAAATAAGTGACTATAATGGATAGCTTATTGCGGTACGCGATCATCTTCTGTATTCTAGGGACTACTGTGTGTTTGGATTTCGGAAATGAAACTTCCTTAAATCAAACTCACCGTGAACGAAGAGGTATGTAGGTCAAGGAGTGATTGACAGTGGGACATAACTAATTAGTTGTTTTGCGTTCAAGAATTTCCATTTTATTCGGTTGGACGTATCGCGAATGTGTTCTGCATGGGAACTAACGGTTTATCGGGAACTTGCCAAATTCGAGGAGAATGTGCTGCCAACGGAGGCATCGCATCGGGATCGTGCAATGCGCTTACCCGCCAAGCTGTATGTTGTGTTTGTAGGTTACATTTGTGGATTTATGGTTTCTTGAAACATTATATTGAACATTGTATATTTTGCTGATTCGCAGATGTCGGAACGTGTGGTGGATCTAGTTCGAACAATATAACATACTTTCAAAATTCAGGATATCCTGCAGCATACAATGGAGGAGGAAGGTAAGTTCAAGAAAGTGACTCTGTAAACTGAACCGTATAGAAACCTTTTTGGATGGTGAAGCTGGTGACACGTAAAATGGATTAGCTAATCCAATTTATGTGCAATTTGAAGGTTTTATAAACACCAACGAAACCGATCTTGCTACAGACATATTCGATGGCTTCGTAAAGTACCGGATTAGAAGCTTTCCAAGGAAGAAGTGAATTGTCAAAAAGAGTATTAGGGAACAATTTGTGTGTTGCATAATATGAACAAAAAAAAAACAATTAGAATAGAACACGTGTTACAAAAGTAACACACTATCTTAAGTATTGAAAAATTATAGTTTATGTGAGTACAATTTACGCAGTGTTGCCAGCACAGATCATCCTTTTATGGTCCGTAACTGCTTGAAAGTTTTTTACAATAGGGCGTCAAATTTCTCCCGTGAATGGTTCTAAAGTCGGCAACCTCCTTTCCTTTGTTTATCTGTACTCTTGAACTACGGTTCAAACTATTGTTATATTGTAGGCAATAAGAAATCAGTTATCAACAATACATATTTTCGTGGCGTGTGATTTATTTGAAGAAAAATATAGAATAACGGGGGACTTCAGCAGTTGAAACGTAATCAGATTCAAGCCGAACCAACAAATTATCTTGCGAACACACCTCATGGAGTTTCATAGGAATATATACTGAATTAGACGTTTGAAAATTGGTTGCGGAGAATGTTCACGGGAGTTGGGATTGTTTACGCTCATAACGTGAAACTATACAACAAAAAAAAAGATCAGAAAATCAACAAAAATTTGATTACGCGACAACAACCAGATCTGTTAGAAAAACGTGATGTGCTTCAATTTAGTGACAAAGACACACAAAAACGAATAGGCGATGGCACAAATGTCATGACATTTCTGCTGTAGGTGTAACATAAAATAAAGTCGTTCCGAATTTTGGATGACTGCTAACTAATCAACGCACTTATGTGTCGTTAATTTTTTGAAATCGAATTATAAGGCTGGTTACCAGCATAAATGGACAAATAAGTTGATATTCTTCACTGACGGCTTGACAGGCTGTCAGCAAAATGAATGGTGGCATTTTATCTCTCCGTTTTCTATTATTTAAAATGCACCTTGCTAGTGCGCAACTATGCACCACGCAACAACACCGAGATGCCCGACAAGATTTACGATAACTGTCGTCATGGTCAGTCATGGAAATGGACTGCCGCATTTTGTCGTCGGTCGTGTCGTTCAACAAATTTGAAACAAATATTGAAGACAGCAAAATCCCCAATTTGAACCACTGATCATGGAGTATTGAGTATTAGAAGCATGAGCATTGCTACTCCGTTGTTGCCAGATCAGCTGTTATTACACAGAGAATCAACAGATGATGCTTGGGATTAACATACATCTTCAATGTGTAAAAACTGGTTTTCCCAAACTAAGGCAATACCGGCGCAGGCCCCGCCCGAATGTAGGTCAAGTCAGGAAAGGGTGGGAATATGTTGACGTGATACTCACTTTATTGGAAACCGCGGAGTCCACTTTACTTCCACGAGAAATCACTGGGATTTTAGATAACAGGATTTGGAGGCAGCAGGGTTTGTTTTGGTTAACGATAAGCTGTCAAGGGTGTTTAAAAATTAGTACTGATTTCCGATTTGAATCGATTTAAACCAACAATAAGGATGATATTGAGGCCACTCAAAATGTGTGATTATGGATTTTCATTGGGAAAACAAAGTGATTTTTAACAATACCGAAAAGCCAATTTTGACCGGTTTAAACCAACAGTAGGCCATTGTGGCCACTCAGAAAACGTGATAGTGAATTTTCATTGGGAAACTAGGAGACGTTTTACGATGCTAGAAAGCCGATTTGAATCGATTTAGACCAACAGTAAGGATGCTATTGGGCCCACTCATAGAGTGTGATAGTGGTATTTCATTAGGAAAACAAGGTAATTCATCTTAACGCCTGCCAACTTGGACCGATGTACATCAACAGTACGGATGCCGCTGGAGTCACCTACAAAATGGGACAGTGGTTTATTTTTTTCACGATAGGGTGGTCCGACGAGCATGGCCAACGATTAATTCGGATCACAATTAATGATGTACCTCACCACTGACCCATCTTACCCGGCGAACCACGACTTCGAAATGATCAAAAACGATTACTGCAGCATGAAGTTGTGTTAACCTCAAATCCGAAGGAATGACTTGCCTGTTATAGCAAGAATGCGACGGACGTGAATTTGTTTATAATCCATTTTGACATATGTTTCGTCATCCATTAAAATACAGCCATCAAATTTAGTCAAAACTCGTTCGTATAGTAATCGTGCTCGTTTTTTAATTCTAAATTTTGTTTCAGGGAGCGTTTCGAATATTTCCTTGCATAAAAATACTTATATGCTTCTCTTGAAAGGATGTTACGCACGGTGGAAAAGTTGGAATCCTATTTCTTTGCCAAATCACGTATGGAAACACCTGGGTTGCCTTTCACGTACCTCAACACCTTTCTCCTCAGCTCTTTGTCCCTTGTGCCACTTTTCTAATAGATGCGCTGTGCTCTATTCACACTCAGAATATCCTTGTATTTTTTGACTTTGTGACTTTGAGACCACGGAGGATTCTATAAATGTTTGTGCACAATCAATTTTCTTTTCTCATGTTCACCATTTTTTTAGTCAATTAAACATGAACATATGTTTGTTTCAACCACCAGGGACGCGGTGATGTATTATACCGTGCGTCCAGATTTACTTTGAATCTAGCTTAAGACATTATAGTTTAGCAGCCTTCAAGATAATTTTTTTTACTGATTCGATGCTACCGAAGCGTGTTTCCGGTGTATAGCTTGAATAAGGTTTCTTACGCAGCCGTGAATATGCTTATCACTATAATTCATTGGACGATGCCAAATGTAAACATTACGCTTGCAATAATTTTTTGACAAGTAGTCTGAATGATACTCATATTAGCATAAATTGCTTCGAGGTGATCGGAGATTTTTTGTTTATTTTTACAAATAACCACAAACTGTGATAATTCATGAGGAGCGTTTTTAATTATACCCAACATTTGAAAAGTCATTTACACCATCTTCAAGTCGAGGTTTGTACAGACTGAACATTAAACATAGAGAGACTTACACCGGCCAACATATCCCAACACCCAGTGGGCTAGTATGGACATTTTCGTTTTTGAGAAAAGTTCCACTGCCTGGAGCGGGAATCAAACCTCAATGACGTGAACGTCGTGTGCGTGGCTAACCAGTTGACCACGAAGCCCACAATATTGCTTGAAATAATTGTTTGAAACTCGTTGTTTTGCTGCATTCTGAATGTTGAAAAGTCGATGTACACAGATAAAAAGAAACATTGAATTTTCTGCGTTATCTAATGCACATAAAGGGAATGCTAGATTTGCCAGAATATAATGGGATATTTCATGTAAATTTAAGCAAGATAACGCCTGAATCCAGCCTGTTGTATGAAAGATTGCCAATATTGTTGTATGACACATGAAAAGTTGCAAACAATTTCGTTGTTTACGCCTCCTTTAGCTTGGATTTAAACGATGGGATATTGTACACGCTTGTTGAAATTAATTATTTTTTTTCTGTGTACCGTGAAGTACCCTTATTCTGCGCGGCGCCTAATTATGCGCATTTTGCCAAAATTTTGCAGTTAATTGCAAGATTGTCAAACTTAATATATTATCCCATACACAAGAGGACAACATCTATTTACATGTAGAACTAAATTCAAAGAATATTAAACTGAACAATAGCTTGTAATGTTTGAAAATGCGCATAATTAGGGCATTAGGTGCGCAGAATATGGGTACTTTACGGTACTTAATGTCGATAACTAAAAAATCGACTACTTGATAAAATGCTATAACTTTCAGGAGCTAGGTATTTGCAGGTGCCAAGACGCCAAAATGTATGTGAAGGTTCAAAAACGATCACAAATTTTGCCATAGTCGGTTTGTCTCAAAGTGCTTCTCGCTTTCAACTGATTTTTGAACATTGTTCGAGTTCCACTTGGCCATGGCCCAATATTTCTAGAATTAAGGGAGAGTTGTTGTCCATGGCGCATCCTACAATTTATTGGTATACGACTTAATGGCCTTGTTTCTGAAATCGCAGGGTACACTCCCTGGCCAAAACTGCACGGAACAATAGTGTTTTTATTTATTTACTAGCTGAACCCGGTGCGTGCCTTGCTACGCTTGCAACTAAATGAAGGAAAATTTATATATAACTGGCACGTTTATGGTTTTTTTCGCAATGAGTTTTTTTTTCTTGACTAAGCAGGGGTTCAAACTTCTATCAAAACATGCTTCTTATCTGAGAAACACACGTTTTGTGTTTAAATAAGCTGGATAATTCTCAATTGTGGTAGAAATTTGTGTTTCATTTGTATGGGAGCCCTCCCTTCCAGAGGGGGGTGGTTTCTCAAACCACCATACAATCATTGCCTTCAAAACCCCCCACATTCCAAATTTGGTTCCATTTGCTTGATTAGTTCTCGAACCATCGCACTGGGCTCATCGATTATAATAAAAATTTGAGTTTAATTTGTTTGAAGCCCCCTCACCCCCTTCAGAAAGGGGAGAGGTCTTGAACTACCATAGAAACATTCTTGCCTTCAAAACCCCCCACATGTCAAATTTGATTCGATTTGCTTGATTAGTTCTCGGTTTATGAAGAAATGTGTGTCTCATTTGTATGAGAGCGCCCCTTCCTGAGAGAGTAGGGGTCTCAAACTATCATAAGAACCTTCTCCAGCCCCAAAAACCCCTTCATATAAATTTTCACGTTAGTCAGTTCAGTACTTCTCGAGTCTATTAGGGTCTGACAGACAGACAGACAGACAGAAATTCATTTTTATGTATATAGAAATCTAACCTCCAAAAACCCCCATATGCTAAAAAGGTTTCATTCACTTGATTAGTTCTCGAGTTATGCAGAAATTTGCTTTTTATTTGTATGTGAGCCCCCTCCCCATTTGAAGTTGCGAGGGGTGATGAAGTGCCATAGAAACATTTCTTGCCTCCAAAAACCTCAACATGCCAAATTTGGTTTCATTTGCTTCATTGGCTCTCGAGTTATGTGAAAAATTATGTTTCATTTTTATGGAAGTCTCCCCTTCCAGAAGGTGGAGAAGTCTCAAACCACCTTAGAAACATTTATTTCCTTAAAAAACTTCCACATGCCAAATTTAGTTCCATTTGTTTGATTTGTACTCGAGTTATGCAGAAATTCGTGTTTCATTTGTATGAGAGACCCCTCTTTCAGTAAACGAAGGAGTCACAAACCACAATAGAAACATTTCTTGCCTTCGAAAACCTCCATATGCCAAATTTGGTTCCATTTACTTGGTTAGTTCTCGAGTTAGGCAGAAATTTGTGTTGTTTTTGTATGGAAACCCCCCTCCCTCCCCCTTCCAGATGGCGGAGGAGTCTCAAACTTCCATAGAAACATTTTGTGCCTCCAAAAACCTCCACATACCAAATTTGGTTCCATATGCTTGATAAGTTCTCGAGGTATGCACAAATTTGTATTTCATTAGTATGAGAGCCCCACTCTTAAAGAGGGTGGAGGGGTCTCGAGTTATTTTAGAAACATTTCTTGCCTTCAAAAACGTCTACCTGTCAAATTTGGCTCAATTTACTTGATTAGTTCTAGAGTTATGCAGAAACTTGTGTTTCATTTGTATTGGAGCCCCGCTCCCCCCCTACCAGAGAGGGAGGAGGAGTCTCGAACTACCGTAGAAACATTTTTTGCTTGTAAAATCCCCGCAATCCAAATTTGGTTCCATTTGCTTTATTAGATCTAGAGTTATAAAGAAATTTCAGTTTCATTTGTATGACAGCACCCCTTCTAGGAGAGGGGAGGGGTCTCAAACTACCATAGAAACATTTTTCGCCATCAGAAAACCCCACATGCCAAATTTGGTTCCATTTGCTTAGTTAGTTCTTGAAATATGCAGAAATTTCTGTTTTATTTGTATGGGAGCCTCCCTTTCTCGAGAGGGGAGTGGTCTCAAACTACCATAGAAACATTCAAGGTGGTGCATTCGATCATGCCTTGACCTACCCCGCATGGGGATGCTTGGCAAAAGTCTGTGTTTCCTGTTTCGGAATACTACCTCACAATGCCCTCCGCTCAATTTCAAACTACAGGTATACCTCGATAGTACGTACACCAACATTCGCACTTCAAATTGCAATTGCATAAATACTACTGGTTGTATCGAAAATTTAATACAACCAAAAGACAGAGCAAAGGATTTCCCTTTCTTTTGGTTACATAGATTTTCTGATACAAACAGTAGTTTTTATGCAATTGCGATTTGAAGTGCGAATGTTGATGTACGTACTGTCGAGGTATTTACCTGTACTTCTATTCAATTTTCACAGCCTGCCGTGAGCTAACGGAACTATCAATACTTTCTCTTCACAACTTTGTTCTAGCAAAAAAAAATGCTGTCTACTCCTAGAGCCTCATGGTGATGAGAAATTATTTCCTTCTCAAAACAACATCATCATAGAAACATTGTTTGCCTCCAAAAACTTCCGCATGCTAAATTTGGGTTCCATTGCTTGATCAGCTTAAGTTATGCAGAAAAATGTGTTTCATTTGCATGGGAGCTCTCCCTTTCATAGGTGGAAGGGGTCTCTTACTTTCTTAAGAATCATCCCCGGCCTCAAAAACCCGTGCATACAAATTTACATGCCAAACGGTCCTTCCGCTCGCGAGTTAAATCGTGACAAAGGAAACCCCAACTCATTTTTATTATATAGACTAGCTGATCCCGGTGCGAGCGTTGCTACGCATGCAACTAAATGAATGAACATTACATAGAACTGACGCTTTTTTTTAGTGAGTTTTTTTTTGAGTAATAAGGAGTTCAAACTTCTATAAGAACATTCTTCTTACCCAGACAATACACAGTTTGTGGCTTAGTTACCTGGTTAATTCTCAGGATTGGTTTGAATTCACCATAGAAACATTTCTTGCATTCAAGAAACCCCGCATACCATTTTTGATTCCATTTGCTTGATTAATTCTCAAGCTATGCAGAAATTTGTGTTTCATTTGTATGCGAGCCGGAACGGGGAAGCGGTCTCAACCAATCATAAGAACCTTCCCCAGCCCCAAAAATACCTGCATACATATTTTCATTCGATCGGTCAGACAGAAATCCATTTTAATATAAATAAAAATCCTGTTTCCAATAACCCCCACATGCCAAATGTGGTTTCATTTACTTGAATAATTCTCGAGTTATGCAGAAAATTCCTCCTTTCAGATGGCAAAGGGGTCTCAAACCACCATAGAAATATGTCTGACCTTCAAAAAAATCCACATGCCAAATTTGATTCCATTTGCTTTATTAGTTATGCAAAAAATTGCGTTTCATTTCTATGCGACTCCCCTCATTAGGAGGACAGAGTGGTCTTAAACCACCATAGGAATATGTCTCTCCTTCAAAAAATTCCACATGCCAAATTTGATTTCATTTGCTTTATTAGTTCTCGAGTTATGCAGAAATGTGTGTTTCATTTGTTTGAGAGCCCCCTCCCCCTTCAGAAGGCTGAAGAGGGATTCCTTCCAGAATGTGCCGGAAATCCCAAAAATCATACCCGATCATCATTGATTTGGATGAAACTTGGCACATGAGTTCGGTACGTTGGAAAAAAAAAATCCACTGGTGTTAAGATAATTTGGGTTCAAGAGTAACTTTTGAGATGGGCGTATGTGTTTTTTCCAACATTTTACTTGAAAAATCGTAGTTCAAAAACCATTACATTTAGAGAAAAACTTTATATAAGGGAATTGTAGGGAACTAAAAAGCCTTTTTTAAAAAATATACACAGAAAAAAAATTTTTTTTTTCATCAAGAAAAATCAAAAATAATTACTAAAAATAAAATATCTAAAAAAACATATTTTTAATATTTTTTTAATTTGTTGTATGGAAATTTGAGGAAAAGAGACACGTTTTAAAAAAAACTCTAGGATGGACGCTCTTATAATAAAAAACTTTTTCAAATAGCGAACTTTGGTGTATATTTCAAATTTTGGTTATTCATTCTTATAAATAAATTTTGATGTTACAATATGGTTTTGGAGATCATAACAAACAATAATGAAGATAATGATAAACCACGTAAACGCAACCGTTTTCAAGATATTTCGGATTTTCTTTCAATAAAATTTCAAAACCTCAAAAAATACGCCCTTTTCATAAATTACTCGTGATATTAAAACAACAATAGCTAACGATTGTTTTTCTTGTGTTTTTAGCCTTTTTAAAACACATGTATGTGCCTCTTACTTACTCTTAACAGCTCGTCGATTGAAAAAGCTTCACTTAAAGTTATAAGACAAAAATAATGAATTATGGTTGGATTTATATTTATATATACCATTTATTAGTCTCGGTCATTGATAATATTACATAAACATTATATAAACTATTGATTGCTTTTATATATATTATGAATCCTGCCTTCTTCGTCATTCGAAAACAGTTTTACAAAAACTTCGTTTTCTGAAATTGGAACGAATGAGTGGTACTTTTGTGTACCTGCAATCGTTTTAGTCTGTCGGTAAATTTCATTCCATTCTGCTACCCCCTGTTCATACTCTTCATGTGATACATAACAAAACGACATTTTTGTTAAACAATCATCACTTTTTTGGTTCGCCCATTCGAATAACTCTAATGCACTTTTTATAGGGTGTTCATGTTGTACAGCAAGGCTTGCATATCTTGCCATTCGTTTTAATGTACCACCAATTGCATCGCAAGGTCCCTTACCGTGGGATGTTGCGAAAAAATGCCATTCAGCATCAATATTGTATTTCTTTTTAAACTTACAAAGGCTTGCAAAGTTCTTCCTATTTTTATATTGGGATGCTGCCCCGTCAGACATAAACGTAGCTTTCTTTACTTTAATTTTTGTTTGCAAAAAGCTTATTAGTTTTGAAATAAACACCTGCACCGCAATCGTATCATGTTTCAACACTTCTGAGATAACAATGAAACTGATATTTTTAAGTATTCCAGATTCCGTGTAATAAATGACAAAAGGGTGAATAGTGGCTTGCTCATTACTCCAATAACTACTTTGAACAGCATCTTGAAAAACAAATGAATAATTTTCAGAAAAATCACAAATTATTATTACTTCGCCGTCTTTAAGACAACTTTTATAATCTCTCAAGAAACTAGACTGCTGAGATTTGACAAAATCGTGGGATACTAATTGTTCCAACTTTTCACAAAAATAAGCAATAAATTCATCAATTGGTTTAACAAGTGTCTCTAAACTACATCTATCAGTTGAAATCCATTGCTCAAAAGATATTTCAACTAAACCACGTTTTTCTAATTTGTCTGTTAAACTACTCTCAAAATCTGAAAAGCCTGGACATCGTTCGCATTCACGGACATACGTTATAGCTGCTATTTGTCTACCTACCTTAAACAATATGTGTTACTTTCATCGCTACATCACCGAACTGTTCGGAGTGTAGTTTTCACACACTACACCCGACCTCTAACATCGTTGGAGCTTGGCAAAATAGTCAGCAGTTCGATTAATATGCTTCTTCTATATGACCCTCCGCATAATTTCATCATCTGTCCATTTCACACTTGTCGCCCCTGCGACATCTATCTCGCTGTTACTTTCATCGCTTTAGCAAATTCGCTCCCTTCATTCTCTGAGCGGTCCGACCGATACAGCCATAAAACAATTATAAATATATTGATTGCAATATTAAAACAATAGTGCTATTTATCTTGTTCTTTTCAAATGAGTCTTCTTATCATCCTGATATCAAAAGAAAAGAGGACATTAGAGTAATGTGAACGTTATAATATGAAGATCTTGGAAAATTTATCATTTCTGGTGGAAATCTCGATTAACTTAAGAAAAGAGCGAATTTTCTGAGGTTTTTTCATTCTATTGAAATAAAATCCGAAAAATCTCGAAAACGGTTGCGTTCAGGTGATTTATCATTATCATCATTATTGTTTTTAATGATCTCCAAAATCATATTGTATAATTAATTTTCATTTATAATAATGAATAACCAAAATTTGAAATATGCACCAAAGTTCGCTCTTTGGAAAACTTTTTTATTATAAGAGCGTCCATCCTAGAGTTTTTTTTAAAACGTGTCTTTTTTTCTCAAATTTCCACAAAACAAAATTGAAAAATATTAAAAATATGTTTTTTTTTTATATTTGATTTTTAGTATTTATTTTCGATTTTTCTTTATGAAAAAAATTTTTTTTTTCAGTGTACATTTTTTTTACAAAGCCTTTTTAGTTTTCTACAACTCCCCCATATAAAGTTTTTCTCTAAATGTAATGGTTTTTGAACTACGATTTTTCAAGTAAAATGTTGGAAAAAAAACATACACCCATCTCAAAAGTTACTCTTGAATCCAAATAATCTTAACACCAGTGGATTTTTTTTTTCAACATACCGAAGACGTGTACCAAGTTTCATCAAAATCGAAGATAGTTGAGTTTGGTGACCGACCGATTTGGCGTGGAATCAGTCTGAAGAGTCTCAATGACCATAAAAACATTTCTCTCCTTCAAAAACCTTCATATGCCAAATTTGGTTCCATTTGCTGGATTAGTTCTCGAGTTATGCAAAAATTTGTGTTTCATTTATATGGGAGATCCCTTCCTCCACTTTAAGAAGGCGGAGGGGTCTCAAATCATCATAGAAACATTTCTCTCCTTCAAAAACCTCCATATGCCAAATTTGGTTCCATTTTCTTGATAAGTTCTCGAGTTATGCATAAATTTGTGTTTCATTTGTATTGGAGCCCCCCCCCCCTTCAGAAAAGTGAGGGGTCTCAAATTAGCATTGAAACAGTATTCATCTACAAAAACCTCTACATGCCAGATATGATTCAATGTGCTTGATTAGTCCTCGAGTTATACAGAATATTTTATTTCATTTGTATAGGAGCCCCCTCTTCCAGGGCGAAGAGGAATCTGAAACCATCATAGAAACCTTTGTTGCCTTTAAAACCTCACACATGCTAAATGTAGTTTCTTTTGCTTGGGGTCTCAAACCACCGTATAAACATTTGTTGCCTACAAAACCTCCACATGCCATCTTTGGTTCCATTTGTTTGATTAGTTCTTGAGTTATGCAGAAAATAGTTTTTCATTTGCATGGGAGCCCCCCTTTCTAAAGGCGGGAGGGGTGTCGAACTATAATAAGATCCTTTCCCGGACCCAAAAACCCTTGCATACAAATTTGCATAGCGGTAGGGATAGTTCTCATGTTTGGTTTAAATTTGTGTTTCGTATGTATGGTAGCCCCCTATTCAGTGGAGTGAGGAGAGGTCTTAAATTACCTTAAAAAACTCACCCATACCAATTTTGGTTCCATTTGCTTGATTAGATCTCGGGTTATGCAGGAATTTGTTTTTCATTTGCATGGGATCCCACCCTTTCTAGAAGCGGGAGGGCTCTCGAACTATCATAAGATGCTTTCCCGGACCCAAAAACCACTGAATACAAATTTGCAAAGCAGTAGGTATAGTTCTCATGTTTGGTTGAAATTTGTTTCATTTGTATGAGAGCCCCCCTTTTTAGAGGGAGGAGGGGCTTTGAACCACCATAAAAACATTTCATGCCTTAAAAAACTCGTCCATTCCAAATTTGGTTCCATTCCATTCCATTCGAGTTATGCAGGAATTTGTGTTCCATTTGTTTGAGAGCACCCCCTACCCCCTTCCTCCTCATATGACGGAAGAGTCTCAAATCACCATAGAAACATTTCCCTCCTTCAAAAACTTCCACATGCGAAATTTGATTCCATTTCTCTTATTAGTTCTCGAGTTATGCAAGGATATGCGTTTCATTTGAATAGGTTCTACCCCGTTCAGAAAGGGGAGGGGTCTCAAATCAACATAGAACAATTCTTTGTCTTCAAAAACCACCACATACTAAATTTGGTTCCATTTGCTTGATTAGTTCTCGAGTCATGCAGATTAGTGTATTTCATTTGTATCGGAGCCCCCCCCCCTTTAGGATGGGAAGGGGTCTTAAACCAACATAGAAACATTTTTTGTCGTAAAAATCCACACAGATAAAAAGAAACACTGAATTTTCTGCGTTATCTAATGCACATAAAGGGAATGCTAGATTTGGCAGAAAATAATGAGATATTTCATGTAAATTTAAGCCGAATAACGCCTAAACCTAGGCTGTTGTATGAAAGATTGCAAACAATATCGTTGTTTACGCTCCATTGGCTTGGAATTACACGAGGGGAAATTTTAGGCACTTGTTAAAATTAATTATTTTTTTCTGTGCACCACATGCTACATTTCGTTCCGTTTGCTTGATTAGTTCCCGAGTTATGCAGAATAATGTGTTTTATTTGTATGGGAGCCCCCCCCCCTTTTATGACGGGGAGGGTTCTCAAGCTACCATAGAAACCTTTCTTGCCTTCAAAAACTCACATATGCTAAATTTGATTTCTTTTGCTTGATTACACACTACCAAAATTTCGTGTAAATTTCTGTCCCTGAGACCGACACATGCAAGCGTCCTTTAGCGCATAAGAATGTGTTGAAAGAGATGAGAAAATAAATTCAACCGAACACATCTTTTGTTGAATTGCGTATGTGTCAGTTTCAGAAGACATAATTTCACACGAAATCTTTCTTTACGTCCCCCGACTATTACGTTCCCCGACTAATTACAAACATGGATTAGGTCTCGTGTAAAATTCATAATTTCTAAGTGTGTAGTTCTCGAGTTGTGTAGAAATTTGTGTTTCATTTGTATGGGAGCCCCCCTTTCCCGTGAAGGGAGGGGTCTCGAGCCATCATAAGATTATTCTCCGGCCCCAAAAATCACCATGTGGCCCCAAAAGTGGACAGTAATGTTTGCTAGAAATGAAAGATATGAAGAGAAAAAGTGGAGAAATAGTTCCGTCAGTGAACGACAGGTTGTGAAAATTGAATAGAAGTATTGAAAATTTAGCGAAGATCAGGCGCGCATTCTTTTACCTGTTCAGGTAACGGATTCGTCCGTGCCTTGATCTACCCCGCAGTGGGATGTTATGCAAATGAATGCGTGCTTGGTTCGAGTACTGCTATATCCAAGCCATTCGCTCAATTTTGAAATACTTCTATTCGTTTTTTACAACCTGCTGTACACTCACTGAGCTATCTCAACACTTTCTCTTCATATCTTTCATTTCTAGCAAATATTTCTTTTCAACTTTTGGGCCTCATGGCTACATGCGAACATCTCCTTCTACATTAAACTTTAACAGTTTAATATGCTTGAAATTGTCTGCCACCTTTCCCCTTCCTGTCCCGGTAGCTATTTGAAGTCTGCCTTAATATCGGTTTCGTTTTAGCTCCCGCTGCATAGGGAACGTCCATTAATTACGTCACGCAAAAATTGACTTTTTACATACCCCCCCCCCTTGTCACGTTTTTTGAATGGACCTTCAATTTTTTTTGTATGGATCGTCACGTTTTCCCAAACCCCCCCTCCCCCCTTACTGCGTGACATAATTAATGGACCTTCCCATATCCTCTCGTTTTGGAGTCACTCTTTTCTGTCTAGTTGATAACCCGGATCGGTTTCTATCTCGACGAATGATTACAGACGACACTACCAGCTTGTGTGT
Organism: Aedes japonicus; assembly: GCA_034211315.2. Taxonomy (NCBI): domain Eukaryota; kingdom Metazoa; phylum Arthropoda; class Insecta; order Diptera; family Culicidae; genus Aedes; species Aedes japonicus. Next base: position 71,628 of record JASCZW010005222.1, read on the forward strand.
GACATCTTAGACGGAGAAATTGAAGTTCCTAGTGGAACTGCAAGTTACTTATTTTGTCGTTGCTGAGGCTTCCTAAGTGTCGAAAAATTTTCCTCAAAAACTTTCATTACGTTATTAACAGATGATTTGCCCCCTTTTAACAATTCTGCTGACTCGGAATATAAATATTTCGGATTCCCGCGATGCACGATCACAAATTTTATGCGTTGCTCCGCTTGTTTGGGCCTAATTTTGGTAACATTCTGACGCGCGTACACACACACACACACACACACACACACACACACACACACACACACACACACACACACACACACACACACACACACACACACACACACACACACACACACACACACACACACACACACACACACACACACACACACACACACACACACACACACACACACACACACACACACACACACACACACACACACACACACACACACACACACACACACACACACACACACACACACACACACACACACACACACACACACACACACACACACACACACACACACACACACACACACACACACACACACACACACACACACACACACACACACACACACACACACACACACACACACACACACACACACACACACACACACACACACACACACACACACACACACACACACACACACACACACACACACACACACACACACACACACACACACACACACACACACACACACACACACACACACACACACACACACACACACACACACACACACACACACACACACACACACACACACACACACACACACACACACACATTGAAAGGTTTTTAAGGCTTTTCAAATGCACTGTTTATAGAAATACCTCATGTCGACCAATCTTTGATCGACACACTGTTTCTTTACCATGACTCTAACCAATTTTGTTTTCAGTTGTATATTCACCGTAGTTCCCCCGGACACCACCATCTGTCAACTCAGGATCGATTTCAGCTCATTCACACTATCTCAACCGGACGGCAATGGAAATTGTGTTGTGGATAGTTTAACAATAACCGGCGGCTCGTCGGTGCAACTCATCTGCGGGGATAACAATGGGCAGCATATCTATGTTTTATTCAGCGGTACGACTAATATCATACTTACGGTAGCAATGACTGGGGCTACATCATTCAATCGAGTGTGGAATCTACAGCTGAGCCAAATTTCATGTAGCAGTCCCTATGCGGCTCCACGAGGCTGTCTGCAATATTATCAAGATCTTTCCGGCGAGGTGTTGAGTCTCAACTATGCAGCGGCAGCTAATCCAGCTGCAAACGCAATGGGCTTAACCGGTACTCGTCAGCTGGCCAAATCCAATTACGGCATATGCATCCGAGTAGCACCAGGACAATGTTCTATAACCTATAATCTGGTATGTCATCATATTTCTCGTGGTATTAATTACATGTATTAATAAGCTTACCTACTCTCTAGCCATCAGCAGATCCATTTGCGTTTACAATGACCGGCGATGCAACGGTAATAACTACCACAATGCTTGGTACCGCAGTGGTTGGGCAACAGGGAACAGCGTGCACCACTGACTATCTTATTATTCCGAATCCGGTCGGTATAGCGAATGATCGATTTTGTGGTTTAGGCTTACCTGCTGGAATTACAAGTGCGTATTCTTTGTTGTAGCACTGAATTCAGTATTAATGCAAATATCTCTTATATTTCAGGCAACACCAAACCGTTTGTTCTAAACTATATAACCAATGCTGATGACACTCCTGATGTTGCGAATCGAGGATTTCGACTGGCGTACTCACAGAATGCTTGCCCTATTCCGGCAGCGGGATAATTTGATAAAATATAGTTTATTATTTATTTATTCACATTAAATTAAATGGTTATCACGTTACTTAATTCTTCATTCACAACTACCCAGGAAATCTAAATCAGATAATACCGCGCAGGACCGGAATCCGTAAGCCTGAGCACAAATGAGCCGTTCCCGATCAATATAAAATCATAACTTTAAGATACGTTTTGTAAAACATGTCTTTCATATACTAGGAACGGCTTAATCAGGGGTGACTGCTTTAATGAGTTACTAGGAAACAGGTCTAAGACTCCTATATTTTCTAAATTATTTCACATTTAATAATACGAACATAAACTGCATCTATCGGACTAATGATTTGATGTATAAATCATGATTGATCACCAACTAATCACTACCATTTTAAAGATTTAAAAAACATAATCCAGAAAACCATCAGTTTCCTACCCGCTGAAAAACTTCACTCAAATTTTGCCTTAGCGTATTTTGCGTTTGTTCACGTGTACCAGAGGGAATTACTTCATCAGCTCTTTCTCACATCTAGGCCAGAATGTAAAGTTGAACATAGAGTTAAAATTTATTTCATACTTAGATGATCTGAAATCATTACTTATTTCATGTTTATCATATACAATAAAAAACATGTTTCGGAGCTGTCCAGCAGTACTCAACGATCATTAATGCGTCGATGTTGAGCGCCAGCTATGGCATCACTGTTGCTTTTAAGAGATCCCATGTTTTTCCCCTTCTTTGTTAACCATGGCTATAGCGCACCGGTATTATAACGTGAAGCCTGGTGTCTCTTATAGCGAATTCGTTTTTGATCCAGCTCCAAACTGGATCGGGTATCAAAATTGGGTCAACTTGTTGTCTGTTAAAGTGTATGGTTTTATTTGTAACTCGTATCGGATTGAGGTATCCACTGACAATAAGTTCGGGTATCGCAGGTTGGGACTGGTTTCAACCTAGGTTCAAAAACGAATTCGATATTACTTTTGCTTGTTTTTAAACGACGCATCACGTCGCTTTGTCTAACATTTCCGCGAGAGTAAATGAAATAAAAACTACACATGTCTAATCTAAAGATCAACGACAAACTAAAAGCTTGGTTGTGTACGTCTGTCTCAGAACCTGCTAGTCCACTGACGAAAAAAATCTTAAGAAGTTCATTAAAAAATCTTATGAAAATTAGCCACAAGGAATCGGTTTCTTACTTATACCTTATGAACGCGAATGCGATGTTTGTTGTCTTCATTACCAGCGATGTTTTAGATATGATAATTACATGAGTTTCATTACACAGCCTTATGAAACACATTATTGTTGATTATGTCAACTAAACGTGTGCATTGTGATTTTAAAATTGATTTTTAGGAACAATGTTAACATTTATACATATTAGTTTCAGAAGGATGACTTGACTTGAGACCAAAAAATTATTATTTGTAAAGAAAAAGTACCTTTTTACACTCTTTGAAGTGTGCATGTAACATTGGAATAATCAAATGGAATTTTAAGAGCCGATTTGTGCTCCAGAATCAACGAAAATATTCCTAATAATGAAGTCCAAGTGTTTCGATATGCTCCGTCGGTCAGAAAAAGTTTTGTTGGTGCTTACAAACACGGTGGTTTCTGTAGGGATGAAAAAAAAACGCTTCGATAACAACCGTGTTGAAAAATGAATTAACCTTGACCATTTTAACGGTGCAAAAGCAAGTACAATAGTTCAGGCTTTCTTTTCATAGGTAGATGGACATAGGTATAAGATCCACCACTTTGAATAGATGTTGATGATTAAAATTAGCGTAAATAGGCTTACCTCGTGTGCAAGATTATTTTTTGAAGATGATCTCCAACATACATTCCGCAACATTTTTTGGTGCGCCATTGTTGTTGATTTACTAAATTATCTTATGGTTTTTTTCATCCACAGGATGAATATGAAAATCATAAGGTACTTTTGTGGAACTGATACACATAAAAAAATCATTATGAGTATGTAAGAAAGTCATAAGAGTCCTTATGAATAACATAATATTCATATGAAGCCTAAACAACCTCAATTTGCGATACTTCTTAAGGCGTAATTTATGAAATTCGATAGTTTTTTTTCGTCAGTGTCGAGTTTGCTAGTGCTAGACGAGTTTGTGATCATAGCAATCGACATGTTTTGGTTGATAGTTTTTGAGAGCGGATTGGTAAAACGATGAAGTGGATTGAGGAAATTGACGTTTGCAGCAAATCATGAACTGGCCTATTTAATTTCACCTTCCCACAAACGCTTGGAATCGCACTCATACAATATTGTTAGTTTATGTACAAATTGCGGAGTAAGAAAGGAAGTAGATGGTCTTTCCCGAATCACACAACGGTCGATAAATGTCTCAAATGGTCATAGTCATCTTTTTTTTCCTTTTTGGACAGTTTTGTTTATAGAAAATGAGAAGAAAGATTAGTAATATCCATTTAATTCCAACTACCTTTACTGCTAATTTTGACAGATCAGCGTATTTCGCCTACAATGTTCAGACTGCTTCAGTGTCATGTACTAATACTCGACTCCAGCCAGTGTCAAGATAAGCAGTAAAGGTAGTTCTTTCTTCTCATTTTCTAGTTACCGGTATTCCACACAGAAAAAAATAATTAATTTTAACAGGCGCGTAAAATTTCCCTTCGTTTAATTCCAACCAAAGGAGGCGTAAACAACGCAATTGGTTGTAGTATTTGATAAGCCATACAACAATGTTTACAATCTTTCATGCAACACGGTTGATTCAGGCGTTATTTGGCTTAAATTTTCATAAAATATCCCATTATTATCTACCAAATCTAGCATTTCCTTTATGTGCATTAGATAACGCAGAAAATTCAATGTTTCTTTTTATCTGTACACTATAAATCTCAAACTCACCAGACTTCAGTTTTGTTTGCTTTCTTTAGCGTTAAAAGATGACTCATATGTTATTTAAATTGTTGATTTGAGCCATCTACTCCGTGTCCAATATATTCTCGTTCAAATTCAACCTTCGATCATTACACAAAAGGTATTGCGATTTTATTTGTAATTGTTTTTGTTGAAAGGTAATATTACATGGATAAATTCCTGCATGTGTTTCGGAATAACACCACCTTTAACCTTTTTGACCAGCTTCAAACGTTTTTCCAACCTATAGCAAGCGGCAGCACAACAATTCGAAAACTACTTTGATCTGTGCCAAAGTAGACACCTTGTGCTCGTTTATTTTCGACAACATGAAGGTACGTAAACGTTTCATCACAGAGAACAGACATTGATGTCCATATACCTCTTCTTGAAAAACGTGTGTAAAAGTAAATATGAGCAGCCGGTATAAAAAGCAAATGCAGAGAAAACCAAACTCAACTTTTCAGGTTCTGTCGGTTTAATGTTTTACACAAGTAGCAGACTGAAGATGAACGTCTGTTCTCTGTGGTTTCATGTAGAAGTTCTAGAAACTCTACGTTCCAAAATACAAGGAAGTGTTTGTGTTTTTGTGGTCGATCAACCATGAATGTTATAAAAATGGGTTAAGAGACTTTAAAAAAGTGAATAAGTCACTGAAAAATGATTCACTATCAGCACTGCTACTACTGATAAGTTCTATTGAACGGGTGAAGAGGAGCAGAAGTTTGATACTGCACACTTAAGAATTATGAATTTTACACGAGCAGTAATTCATGTTTGTAAAACGTCGGGGAACGTAAAAATAGATCTCGTGTAAAATTCTGTCTACTGAAACTGACACATACGCAATTCGACGAAATTAGTGTTTGATGGAATTTATTTTCTCGTCTCTTTCAACTCACTCTTATGTGGTAAAGGACGCTTGCATGTGTCGGTCTTAGGGACAGGAATTTTCATGACATTTTTGTAGTGTGTGGAAGAAATCAGGGCTCTTGAGGGTGTTGTGTTTATACGGTGCACACTACCAAAATGGCATGTAAATTTCTGTCTGCTGAGACCGACACATGCAAGCGTCCTTCAGCACATAAGAATGAGTTGAAAGAGTTGAGAAAATAAATTCAATCAAACATATCTTTCGTCGAATTGCGTATGTGTCTGTTTCCGGAGACATAATTTTACACGAAATCTTTCTTTACGTTCCTCGACTTTTTACAAACATAAATTACGTCTCCAGTAAAATTCAGAATTTCTAAGTGTGTGGAACAATTCTGTAAAACCTCGCGTTATTACATGTATTTCGAAACAGTTGACAAACACTGAAAAACCAAACACAAAAGTCTTGCATAGTTAAATAAAAAAGTAAAAGCAATAATGCTGTAAAACTTAAAACGAAATATATATATGGGGAAAAGTGCATTTTTTATGACCACCCATATGTAATCCGAAAACTTGATTACCGAGAACTTTTGGCAGAAAAACCTTATAATTATGGTTCTTCCGGCAAATCAAGTTGGCAAATTCAATAAGGAATATCCTTCAAGAACATATATGAAATCGATTTCTAGTTTCAATCTTGTCAATCTTGTCAGCCTAAACTTCATATCAAATCAATACCACAATTATAATTAGGAACACTGACACTGGTTCTATAGTTTTATTTTTACAGTGAATTTGAAATAGATTATCACCATGTGATAGAGTAAATACGTTCGATGAAACTTGCACTAAAGAAAAAATAAATGATTCAAATTGAAAATGCATCAAAATATTACAGGAAATGATCATAAGCGAATTTTGAGAGTGCTTCACAAAAAAGGGGAGTATTCTGCAGACATTGTCTATCTTTTTACGCATAGATAAGTAATAACGCCCATAGGCTGCATATAAATAGAAAGGAATTACTCTCCACTCGCTTCAGTTAACATTCAACGTTGGAGTTGAAATAGTTATCAAGGAATTCAATCATAATAACTGGTGCATATTGGAATAAATGTTTACAGTAGTGATAATGTGCTAAAAAATTATAATAAAGGATGATGAATAAAGTGGTGCTTTTAGTTTTAGCGAACTACTTTGTTCAAGTGCTTGGTTATTTCGAAAATCAGTAAGTGTTGCCGGAACCTGAAAAATCAGCAATGTTGTTTTGAGCTTCAAGCGCAGTTATAATCAGGATTCCATCCTGATTAGTCATTCCGTGTTAACGAATCTAATGAAGCTGATCAAGAAGCTCCTGACGATTTAATCGAATTATTATCTTCTAATCTGTATGAAATTGATGCAACAAACTAAAAGTGAAGAGTTGTGTTTCTAATGTTTCGATGTCAAGTGTGCCGAAACAGGGGCGTATTGTGGCGCTCTGACACATCTGCAGTTATAATAATGAAATGCACTTCGGCAGAACGAATAATTTTTTAACGAAGATGTGGAATAATAGATAAAACAAAGTTGGAAAATTGTGAAAATGAAATTATGTATGGAAACGTCAAGAAGACATTGGCATAATCTAATGGTTAGATTCTCGTGCCAAAAAAGCTGAATTTATGTGTGATCTTAATATTTTACATTGAACTTTACTGTTGGTGTGATACTTAAGTTTATAATCATTAGTACGAAATTTTAAGTGTGGAATTTAGGAGCATGTGTTGATTAGAAAAACAAACGGTACGCTCTTGCGAAAACTCGTATTTTTTCGTTATTTGATAGGCCAACGCGGCTCCATTATTCACTTCAATGCGGTTTCGGCTAAACAAAATCAGTGAACCAAGTTGTCCAATGAGACGAGTCTCAACAGTTAGTTATTTCACAATTAATCCATACTTTTGTATCGCTCAGAAATTTTAGAAAAACAATCATCATTCGTTAGAATCTGTTTGAGAAAACGGATCAAATTTTTAGTTGTGCTTGAAAGGCCAAGAAACAGATCAGAAAATGAGTGTGGATTGAATTGGATGGCATGTGTGCTTGAAATATTCGAAAACCGATCAAAGATAGCTTTGAAATCACGGTAAACTGTAGGTGTCAAATGAGAAAAGACGAAAAAAGGGTTCTCGATGTTCCCAGTCCGTTTTTAGCAATTACTTAAACAAATCAGAAGGCACAGCAAAATTTTACAATTTGACATTTACAATTTACGATATCTATTTTAAACTGTTCCTTCCGGTAACTCTTCGCAAGTCCAGTTTTTGCTACGTAAATAATTCTATACTTATGGATGTTTTCGTTCTGAAAATTACGATTCAATTTTTAATGTGCTTCAGGACATAAGGGATCAAATCCTTGTCACTTCGAAGTTTCTGAGCACAAACCTAAAATACTATCAGGATTTCAGGCGTCAAATGTTCAAGAATCGTTTGCTTGATTGAGGCATCCATTGGTTAGCAATGTGAGCGTGATTCGTTTTGTTTTGTTTGTAATTTTTTATCTCAAGTTATAATTAACCGAACCTTTAAATCATATGGAAAAAGGACTCGCTCCAGTCTCACCTTGAGGAAAGCAAAAATTGTTCAAGCTTTCCATTTCTAGGCCTTGGAGGTTTCAATCAAATCAAAGAAGTATCCTGCGTAGCGAATCACTAGTCAGCCCATCTGTCTCTATTGGTCAGTATTTACCCAACGAAGAATACGCCCTTTCTGAGAAAAACAGGCAAATCATCCACTCGTTTTGTAACTCAGCCGGAGCAGTAAAAAGTAGGGTGTGATTGTAAACATCTGCATGTTTTTTTTTTTTCAATGAACTCATTTATTTGTATAGGCTCAATCGAATCAACTTTACCAAGCCAAGCGGCCATTTCGAGGTTAATAGGAATAACAATTTAACGGAAGGGTAGATAGGTCCAGATTCAAAATATGGTTTCAACCGATTTTAAACACACTAAAACTAAACATACTTTTCATAAACTCCAGATCACATAGAGCCAAAATATCTCGAACGGACACATTGGGTTATCTACACTGAGGAAAAAATCCATATCAAGTTTATGTGTGATCGATATAGATATTTGCAATTACCCCAAACTAATACTTTTTATGTGTAGGCTGCATGAAAATGTATAATTGGCACACATATAGTTTATGATTTGTTATTCATACATATCAAAAGGTTGGTTGGTGAAATAAATAAACAACAATTATACAAATGATAAGCAGTAACACATTTTCTATGAAAAGACAAAACATATATTTTATGTTGTACACATTACCTTCATCAAGAAAAAAAAATAATAAAGGAAAAAATTAAACTAATGTTTTGAAGCATTTATTTTTGTAAAATGTACGCAGTTGCCGTGCCTCTTCAGGGAAAATACATTCTAGCAGTTTTTCCACCTGTTGATCTGATGTATTCGATTGGTTCTCCTCTTCAGATGAAAGTAGTATGAGGCAAAACTTCCAGTTTCACCATGGTGCACCAGTGTAAACTTGACGATACCGTATCTCTATGAAATGCAAGATTTACATTAGCAGAATAAAGATTAATGCATGAAATAGATTAGATACTTGTGCCCTGTCACCAATAAACTTTTTGTCGGAACATTCCGTAGATATTCTAACTTTGGCCAGATGAACATGGCTCCAAAATCGCGTTCAATTATTATTCCTTTGTTTTTATCGCCCAATTTGTTATGAGAATCTAAATCTACAGAAAAAAAGGCTTGACAATAAATATAACATGCAAACTCAAGCTAAATATATTGGAATATAACCTTGGAAAATTTCAAAGCTCTATCTCGTTTTCTACCGCCATTTTAAATATCTTTATTATTTTTATTTTACTCCTTAACGCTTCTTCTCTTGATTCGAAAACACATATGTGATATTTTCAATCGTAATTAAATTTATGTGTGAGATGTTATGGTTTTCAACTATTAGTACTGACACATATTTTCTAAATGGAATACTCATATATGCAATCTTGTTTGGTTATTAGCCGTATGTGAACGCTGTTAGTGTTTATAAAACGCTCATAAAATGTATTTTACGTTATTTTTGTCATTTTTATGTGTTGCTACTCATATAAAAAACATTGATTTTTTTGTAGTGTACATCGAGCCCGAAGGGAATGATCTCCACGATGATCAGCACCCAAATTAAGTGATCTGCGTCCTGGTAACTACCACATCTACAAAGATTGCTGTCTCTAAGCTCAATACGGAACAATTAATGGAATGTCGACCTGCATCCTCCCCCGCCCCCCTGAACCAAGATTTCTTGGACACCTTAGGGATGATGGAATGTTGCCATCGCCCCAAATCTCCTTTACTCTATTCATGCTGCCAGCTGACGAGTGCGGACGAAAAATAGGAATAAAAATCATTGAAGTTTATTCGTCAATTATAAATAACGCCTTCCATAGCGCACACCTTCGAACAATGAGAAGGGATCAGTACATAGGTGATGGTAAAATAACGCAAATATTAAGCACTTTGAAACTCCTGTACTTCCATGAGAAAATACAAGGAGTGTTTCATTGACCTCTATTGAACTGAGACTATCCGTAAAAATGAAGTACTGATACAGTGTTAAGGCTGAAACGCAGTGATAACAGAAGCGGAAGAGCTCAATCTGACTATACCTGCTTGTCGAATAGAAAACTGATTAGATCCAAGTTGATTCAAATTGAAAAAATCGGCGTCATTTGCGAAAACTGTCAAACTTGCCACTTCCGTCCCGTTTCCGTCCACATTACGTTTGGGCCTTGAATGAGGCAATTCATTTCTAATTTCATTAATTCAGCGGCATACACGGAACAAGGTGCTTGAAGTTTACCGGTTTACCAAAGCCGGCGGACTTTTCTATCGATGATCCTGTGAAGAACGATTTGGTGGAATCAACTTGGCCAAACTTTGCAGCAAACATCGCCGAAGCAATCATAGGGCGATGCTGCTTTTAGATTCTACGAAGTTACTGCTTGACGGATAAATCAAAATGAATGGAATTGTCGTAGTTGGAGAAGCGAATACGATTGAAAATAATCTGCGAAGGGCTGACATCCTGTGCTTTGTACAAGTGGTACAAAATTATGAAGCGATCCGAGGATGAAGCCCAAGAAGCTTCTTAAAGTTTATGAAGACAGCAAATACGAATACGCGATACTGAAGATTCATGACTGGCATTTTCGCCTTAGATACTCAATGCGGGATCTTCAGGTGTACTAAGAATCGACCTCCCCCCCCAAAGATATTTGCGCAGGGTTCTGCTTCCTAGAAAAAAACTACCATCTCACTTTTCTCCGTAGAGAATTCGGTATCTACCTCTAGACATCAAGTAGGCAAATTATCTAAGGCAACTAAGCCGTCATCCGCAAGTTGTCTCAACGTACAGTTGTCACTTAGACAAACATCAATGTCTCTGACATGAAAATTGTACAAAAGGGGGCTTAGACATAAAAGAACTTCAACAGGTTCTGAATCAAAAGTCCTCTGGATATCCAAGAATACCGATTTCACTTGCTCTTTTTTTGCCAAAGCTAACTGAATATCTGTGGAAGTCAACGGGAGACAGTCGTTTGTTCCCTTACCTATACGGAAACCATATTGAATATCTCAAAGTAGGTTGTTCGCTTAACCCATTTGTCCAGACGGAAGAGGATCATTCTCTCCAACAACTTTCGAATATAAGATAATATTGTGATGGGTCGATAGGAGTTGTGGTCGGAAGCGGGCTCATCAGGTTTTTGAATAGCAATAACTTTCACCCGTCTCCAATCATCCGGTAAAATGTTGAGTTCCAGAATCTGATTAAACAAGTTCAACATACTCCTCTTAGTGACGTCCTAGAGCCATTGCCAAACGAAAGAAGTTCTATCATTGAAAAGGGTTGGCTGATATCATCGATTGAATTCGTGGTTTCGTTACAGAATCTGGACAAACTTTTCGATCAACTTGAGGGTCCATTGATCCGAGTATTTCTCGCTTTCGTTGTTCGTAGTTCAGTTATGAAATCTTCAGGCCGTTTTCCATAGAGTACTCATCAACCTTCTGCGCGATAGCCCGATCACGAAATGTCGCCAGTAACTGCGTTTCTTGGCCTTCCTGAGGCTCTTAAGTTCTTGTTCGGGAGCCGTGTATTATTCGAAGGTGTGCAACATCTACGGAAAACTTGAAACGCATCGGATTTTTTTTACGGTAAACCTCGGTATATTGCTGATTCCACTATAGAGAAGGCGGTTTCCTGCGAAATGAAGTTCCTGGAACTGGTCGAATTTGAGCGCTGTCTAAGATCAGGTTGGAGAGGAAGTTATATTCCTCCAGCGGTGGAAGCCCCTCTACCCTCATTACAGCTTCATCTATTGCTGTCCTGAACTGTGTCCAATCGATGTAACCGGTTAAACTATACGCGACGTGGATGGATTCCGACGGATTGAACCCGGTGGTAATCGGATATTTTATGGCCAAATGATTAATATTCGGTTTCCCCGTGCTTACCGAAGAAGAAACTATCGGAGCCAAGAAAATTGAACGGGTACCGGTGTCGGTGGTTCATTTTCACTTTAAGTGTACTCTGTCGACCACTGGCACGGTGGTACCGATAAACCTCGTTGTGTCATTCGAATAAGCATGCTGCAAGCTCCGTAAACTCTCTTTGAAATTGTAGAAGATTCTCCATTGGAGTTTGCATTAATTTGGACATTGTCATCACGAAACTTTTAAGGGAAGGTCCATTGGAGGGGGGGTTTGGGAAAACGTGAAAATCCATTCAAAACAATTTGAAGGTCCATACAAAAAATAACTTGTTGCGTGACATAATCAATGGACGTTCACTAAGCCACTTTTTCTTCATATTCTGCTTTCATGATATCTCTTCTGGAAGATGATATTGAATAACATTTCACCTCGTTTTCAAGCTGTTTAACCTCATTTTCAAGCTTTTTCACCTCCTTAGTATCCTTAGTATCAAATTCCTCGCTGTTTTGTTATTTGATTAATTTCACGATCGGTAGATGTATTAGGTGCGCAACTGTTTGTTAATAGATGGCTCTAGCAGTACGAGTTGGTTGATTTTGACATTTACAAAACGTCATGAACCAATGTTAGACATATGTTAAATAATCCGCATTGACACATTAATGATTTTATTTTAGCATTATTTGCTTCTGGTTGTTTGAAACTGTCTACAATCGCCAAACAATCGTCATTTGCGGGACGTGTTATGTTCTTTTTCCATTCGAAGAAAACGGTGGATCATTTGCATCCTCTTTAGGTGGCTGTAATGTATCCTTTTCCACCCGTCACGATGCGATGACCGTGCTTTTGTTGTTCGTAGTCGTTCACAGGCAAAAAAAAGGACGCTCAACTTGTCTTGGCTTCAAATTATAAGGAACCCATATTCCTTACTTCTGAATCATTACCAACGTATGAAATAGCTTGAAAATGGCTTGACGGATAACTGAATAGCTGAACCAGCTCTTCTTGCGTTTGGCACGAATCCTCATCGAGCAATGACTCCAATTCAGCGTTTTCGAAGGTTTTGTTCCATCACATGGACGGTCGTCAACATCAAAATCACCGTCTTTGAAGTGACGGAAACAAATAACGGCTTGTTGTTTTGGTTAAAACAGCATCTCTGTACACTTTTCGGAGTCCTCGATATGCTTGAACTGCCGTTTTCTTTGAATGGAAGAAACATTCAACATTTATCACAAATGACGATTGTTTGGTTGTGCTAAATTAGACATTTTCAAACAACCAGAAGTACATAATGCAAAAACAAAATCACTAATGTGCCAAAACGATTTGTTCACCATACATATGACCTTGTTTCAAGATGTTTTGGATATGTCAAAATAGACCAGCTCTTACTGCTAGAGCCATTTACAGACAAACGCAAAACTTTGTACACTAATATATATGTGCACTATAACGATTATTATTCCTGTCCTTCGACATTGGTGTGCAAACATCGTGCATCTATGATTTGTTTCTATATCAGCTTCTCGATAACTACATGAAACCAATTCGATTCAGCACGTAAATGGAACGTCAAATCAGAAGCTTCTGTTCATCCTTATGACAAACATGCAAAAAAATTGCGAGTTTTTGTTTCGTATTTAGGTTACTTTCAGCCAAAGGTTGGTTCGGCACACCAGAGAGATGATCTGAGATGACATATTGAACCAATCAACACATGGGTCAGGACCAACGGCTTTACTCCCTTTCCGAAGGAAGAGGAGGTCCTACCTTAGTTCAGTCGGTAAAGACGCAGCTACAAAGCAACACCAGGGTGAAGGTGGCTGGGTTCGATTGCCGGTCTGGTCTTGGCATTTTTCGTTAAGGAAAAGTTCTAGACGCACTGGGCCTAGGGTATGGTATGATTGTACTTGTCGTCATACCATACCATTAATCATAACTACTAAGGCAAAAATGGTAAGAGGAAGTACATTTAGAACACTTAGTGGAGAACAAGCGATAAGCTAATTGCAAAAGCAATAAGCTTGAAAACGTTAAGAAAGAAAAAGAGGACGTGGTCAGAGATTTTTCGCGCAGAAACTTTTAACGGTACTGGCTAGAATTGATACCAGACCGACTGAGGTGACAGGCAACTACGCTGAAGCCTCTAGCTACCAGACACTTGCCTTCGGTAGATTCATCTTCATGACAGGGTTTAATACAAAACACCCACTTGGAGGACACATATGTTTTATCTGCAGACAAAAAAATCCACGTGTTGTTCTACTGCGGTGGATCCAAGACTTCAACCTCATGGTCATTCGTGCCACTCCTCCTTGGATCCATGTTCTCTGGCTAAAGGTAGTCCACGTTAAAATGGCAATACAGCGATTTGCCAAAAGTCATTCTTTTAATCAATTGTCTAGATATTTTTAAAGTATCATAACAAACATCTTTGCTAAGTTTTGCATTGTCTACTTTATTCAACTTACACTCCAGATCCTTACTTTTCTCTCAAGACCCTCCATCAAATTTTGTACATCATTAGAACCGGCAAGTGTTTGGGCATTGACCCATGTTCTCTTTAGTTCTTGATCTGTTTTTGCGTAATTTCTGCTTCATTATAGACCAATATTTTTCGATTCGTCTCAACTCTGGGGTGTTTGGAGGATTAGGGCCTTGGGTACGAAGTAGGCCTTGTTTTCCTTACATTATTCCAGCACCTGTTTTGATTAGTAGCATAATGCCAAGCTAGGTCAAAACATAAGTGGGCTCTAACCATAGATTTCTGGGCAAATTTCGTGAGGTTATTTTTTCGTGAGCATGCCCGTGATTTTTTAGCCACATACTGCTGATCGTAACGATTTGTTGCCTTCTGGATATTGAAAGTACGTAGCCCAGCTCGACTTTTGCTCATGTGCAGAACTTCCGGTCAAAGTCAAGACTTTTTTTTACAATATCCCAGACAGCAGCTTTTGGATTGCCTTTGACAACTTCAACTACCCTCCTGTCGTCTTTAACGTGCCTACTAATTTATATATCTGTGTTTTTATTTTTTATTCTATCCTCCTGTCATTTCTGTTGACGGTTGAGATTCGTGGATCAACCGTTGGGATCATAGAGTCGCGTCGGGTACCGTTTGTTGATAACGCTATGAGATGCTGTTGTGGGGATCATCCTCCCCCCGTGTTGCCACTCTGATTCCGGTTTGGCGTCACTAGAGCTTCTCACGTCCAGCTCATTTTTGGGGCTTCCGGCATCAATTTGTGAACCACACACGTACCACCGGTTTCAGGTAATGGCACGATGCCTGATCCAGCCACAACAGAGTGTCACCTTCGTGAGACCGAAGGAAGGGCAACTGGTGCTTTAGGAGGTATTTTTCTCAGTATATTTGGCCGTTGATGGTGCCGGTCATTTTGTACTGCTTTCTGAATTTGCCGCACCCACAGTGTTTCCTGAACAGACGTATTTCAACTCACAGCTTTGAAACGGTAAACTTCTGCCGCAGCTCGTTTACGATGGTTTTGTTGTTAGCATGACGGTATTTCCTGTGATAGTAGTCCTGAAGCAGCTCCGTAATTTTATGTTTATTCGGTAAGATAACGGGCAACTTCTGGTCATATGACAGCATCTCAAAACTTCATGCTCGTCCGAGGAAGAAAATAGTGTCACCCATTTGCTTGACGATCCTCATTGCTTCCCATCAACTCTTCTTTCTTCACTATTCTGCTTTAAGATGGCCATTACGTCCGGGTACGCCTTTATTCGGCCTTCTGTATTTCTTCACTCCTGACCCCGACAGTATCCATGGATCCTTTCGATGAACGTAGTCTATTGACGAAACGATGGACATATGCTGTAGCACACAAGAGCCGCTCAAATTTTCTGTAGGCGTTAATAACTGGCTGTCTAAGGGCCTGTTCATAAACCACGTAGACTCATTTTGGAAAATCCCAACCCCCCCCCCCCACCGTAGACTTTTCTCCATACATTTTTTTTTGAAATTTTGTATGGAGCGTAGACTTTAGTCAAACCCCCCTTCCCCCCAGAAATGTCTACGTGGTTTATGAATAGCCCCTAACCAGATGACTACACACATATCCTTTCCGTAACTCTGTGTCAATTGCATCGGTGGCTTTTTCCGATATCGTTGTCGATACTGCCTCTCATTCGTACAAAATATCCGGTCCTCAAAACCAGCGACGGTTCCCATTGTCCCCCTTCCGCCCACTTGGTCGTCTCGTCAGCTACGTTGATCTTGGTCGAAAGCCACTATTCGTCGACACTTGACAGGCTTAGAATTTCGTTAACTCTGAAAGCGACGAAATGCCGATATCGCTGAACCTTGATCCACATGGCTGACATGGCTGGATTTTTTTTGGTTAAATAAAACCTAAATGATGACTTGATGACATCCTTCCTTTTGATATGAATATTCTCTTACTCCTTTCAGACCTAAATTTCTATCGAATGATGGACACTTGATCATCGAATCGGCGGTAGATAGAAACATCACAGTAAAGTTGAAGGGCAATGGCTACTTCAACGTTGGCGATCTAAGTCTGGACAAGATGATTCAAAGTCTGGCTAACGTGTCTACTATGGGGACCACATCATCGGACATAAACATACCAGATGGCTCAAATCAGCTTCTATATTTGATGAATGTAGTGAGTGGCCCATTTGGATTGATGAAAAGAGTAGCTGTTCTTGAAAATGGGTAGTTAGAAGATATGCATATGATCCCTGGTAACGCCATTTACCCGTTCTTTCATTTTTAGAACTGCTGAGTCCTCTGACGGGCGAGGTCGAGGACGCGTGAATAACATTAATAGACGGCTAACAGCGCTGGAGCGGAAGGTTGGAAACTTAATGACCAAGCTAAAGGAGAACAACTGCAAGACAAGCCCTTGTCAAAATGGAGGATCGTGCATCAGTTTATTCGATTCATTTGTTTGCCAGTGTCCTAGGAATTGGGAGGGTCCGACTTGTGCCAATGATGTCAATGAATGTTCAGAATTTGCTGGCACTGATTTAGGATGTCAAAATGGTGCCACGTGTAAGAACTCACCAGGGGGTTACAGTTGTATTTGTGCAGGCGGATGGCAGGGAATTCATTGTAACAGTCGCACTAAGGACTGTATGACTTCAGGAAGTGAACTTTGCGGACATGGAACATGTGTTCAAACGAAGGAGGAACCAGGATACAAGTGCATCTGTGAGCAGGGATGGAAGACAAACAGTATTACTCCGGCCTGCTCGGTGGATGTTGATGAATGTGCTGAATCCAGGCCTCACTGCTCGAAAGATCCGGAAGTCAGTTGCATCAATCTACCTGGTTCATTTGTTTGTGGAAGCTGTCCACCTGGATATACGGGCAATGGATTCTACTGCGTGGATATTGACGAGTGCGAAACGAACAATGGAGGATGTAGCACATCACCTTCGGTGACTTGCATCAATTTGAGGGTACAGCTTATCAATTCAATCAGATTGAAAATAGCTTGACATGGATTAATTCTAGGGAACCTATAAATGTAGCAACTGCCCTTCAGGGTATACTGGTGATGGAAAGACTTGCGTAACGAAAGAAAACCGTTGTACGCCTGGTCTATGTCATCCATTGGCTCGTTGTATGGATTTTGCAGGTGGAACCATCTCTTGTGTATGTCCTCCTGGCTACCAAGGGTCTGGATTTGGATTTACTGGGTGCGTTAGAAGGTCTATTATTAATCCATGCACTTTCAGTCCATGCAAGGTTTGTTCAATTAATTAACTAACTAATTTGATTGATGGTTGTTTAGTTACTATTCTTCTTTTTTACAGAACGGGGGTACATGTACTGCAGTGGGAAACAATTACACTTGCATTTGTCCTCAGGGTACGGCACTACCGAACTGTGCAAGGCTGACGTCACCATGTGTTCCAAATCCTTGTTTAAATGGTGGAACATGCAGTCCATTTATAGATCGTTATGTTTGTTCATGTCCGGCGGGATATACTGGAATGCGTTGCCAGGGTGCTTCAAGAGCTTGTGGTGGGGTTTTGGATTCGTTTTCAGGAGTGCTTAGATATCCCATTGATAACGGAACCTACAATCACAACGCTAGATGTGCTTGGCTGATCAAGACTAATCATACCAAGATCTTGAATATAACATTTACGAAATTCAACCTGGAATCCCCACATCAAAGCAATGACTGTAAATACGATTGGCTACAGGTAAGAAATTTAGTTATTTATAAAGCTTTTGATAGCTAACAATTGACCTTTTCAGATTCATGATGGAAAGACTTCAGCTTCTCATAACATTGGGAGATTTTGCGGAAATGCACTTCCGAACGGAGGAAGTATACTGTCCACTCACAACTTCTTGTACCTTTGGTTCCGATCGGATAACAGTACTTCACATGATGGGTTCGAGCTACGGTGGGATAGTATCGATCCAGTTTGTGGAGGAGAGATAATGGTTAAAAGCCATGGAGTTATTTCCTCTCCAGGTACGCCTGGGAAATATCCTCCGAATCGTGACTGTAAGTGGTATTTGAGTGCTCCGCCTGGAAAGCGATTGCAGTTTCACTTTTTTACAATGCAACTGGAGGCACATAACTCATGTGAATTTGATTTTGTACAAATAAGCGACGGTCTACAGGATGAGGCACCGGTTTTGGCAAAGTATTGTAATTCATCTCATCCCGAACCGTTGGTGACACCGAGCAACGAGGCAATGGTGTACTTTCACTCAGATGAAGATGGGAATGATTCGGGTTTCCAGATAAGCTATTCCATCATCGAAGGCGTTCCTGGATGTGGTGGAGTTTTCACCAGGACAGAAGGCGAGATCAGTTCTCCTCGACGTTATGAGGACAATTTGTATCCTCACAATTTGAATTGTGAATATTTTATCAACCTCCCAAAGGGCAGCAGAATTGATGTAACGTTCAATAGATTCCACCTTGAGTCTAGTGAAACGTGCAAATTTGATTATGTTGAAATATTTGACGGTCGAAGCGTTGATGATCCATCCCTTGGGCGTTTCTGCGGTGAACGCTTACCGGCACCATTTTCAACAAACTCGAACAACTTGTTGATTAAATTTCGATCCGATTGGTCTTTCTCGCAAGTAGGATTCTCTCTTATCTACAAAGTACTATGCGGAGGAAAAATAACTGATCCAAGTGTTGAAATAACGAGTCCAGCATATCCTAAACCATATGGCTTGAATCAACGATGTGATTATGTTATTCAAGCACCAATTGGGAAAGCAATAGTGCTTGATTTCTCAGACTTCGATATTGAAGGAAACTCCTATCCAAACTGTGATCTGGACTTTGTTGAAATCTACGACAGTTATGAGGCCAAAAACGAATCCTTCATCGGAAGATACTGTAGCGCAAAAATTCCACCGAGGGCTATGTCGACGCTGAATATGATGTTGCTGCGTTTTGTGTCTGATGCCTCTATAGGGGGTAAGGGTTTCAAAGCGAATTTTTCGTTTGTGGATGTTACTTGCGGAGGAGTGATCACTTCCGAAGATGTGACAATACGATCTCCAACGTTGGCCGATCAGGAAAGCTATATACCCGATGCCGATTGCCGCTGGATAATTGTTGCCCCTGTAACACATGCCATTCAGTTGACGTGGAATAACTTTGAGCTGGAAAAAAGCACTAACTGTATGTACGACTTTGTGGAAGTCTACGATAACTCAACCATTTCGAATACTACAAAAGTGGGAAGATATTGTGGAACAACGAAACCACCAGCGCTAACCAGTTCTGGAAACATAGTCACAATCCGTTTCAAAACGGACAGTTCGAGTTCGAAGGATGGGTTCAGTTTGTCGTTCATGTTCAAGGATGTTCAAAAGCGTAAGTATATGATTCGCATTCAATAGAATTCCGTTTTTTGATTTTATTTATTTATTTTCAAGTTTGCGACGGAAACTTCTACACCTCTACTGGAGTTATAAAATCCCCGAACTATCCTCAAGAGTATCCCTCGAATAAGGTGTGTGAATGGGTCATCACTGTACCAATAGGACAACAAATTCAACTGAACGTGATGAAGTTTATTATGGAAAAGCATAGCTCGTGCAGATTCGATGGATTGGAGATTCGGAACGGTGGAACTTCCAGTTCACCGATGATTGGAAAGTTTTGCGGAACTGATGATTTCAATGGGACGATTTCGTTTAGCAACAAGCTCTATTTCAAATTTTATTCAGATGCTTCTCGCAATTACGGTGGTTTTGAAATAAAATGGGATGGCACTTCGACAGGCTGTGGAGGAGTTCTTACATCGTCCAGGGGATCAATTATCTCACCCAACTATCCAGAATCGTACGGAAACAATGCGCAATGCGCATGGCGCATCACTGTGAGTGCTGGTTCAGCTATTCATATAGTCTTTGTGGACATAGACATGGAAAGTGTTGCTAGTTGTCGGTATGATCATCTGGAAGTGTTTGATGGTCGTGATGTAGCTGGTAAAAGTTTGGGCAAGTTCTGTACTGTCGATACTGATCCAATTCAACTCGACACGGAAGACAACCATGCGTTCATAAAGATGAGAAGTGATGATACTAATCAAGGCAGAGGGTTCCATCTCAAATACAACATCATATGCAAGCGAAATATTACTGGATTCAACGGAGTGATTGAATCACCAAACTTCCCTGAAAAGTATCCCAGTGGATCAGATTGCTTGTGGGTCATTAATGTTCCTCTAGGTAACAAAATAGATATTGAGTTTTCCCATTTTGAACTAGAGAATGGCATGATCTATGGCAAAGATCAATCGCATGTCTGCAACTTTGATTTCGTTGAAATCAGTGAACCTGATACTACGCGACCAGAGTCTGCCAAATATTGTAATCACATGCCGTCGAAGATGACATCCAAGGGATCGTCTGTGCAGATTCGTTTTCAAACAGATAACAGTGGCGAAAACAGTGGCTTCAGAATGGAGTGGCAAATCAATGGTTGTGGAGGAGTTCTCACAAGACCATCGGGGGTACTTTCTTCGCCCAACTATCCCAATGAGTATCCCATCAACACACATTGCCATTGGACTATTTCCATGCCTCCGGGTTATGTGATCGAACTGACTGTGCAAAATTTCAACATGGAATCATCAAGCAGTTGCCGATATGATGGACTGACGATATCGAACACAGCTGATTTCAGTCAAGTAATCACAACGTTTTGCCACACGCAAAAGGAACCAGTTAAGCTGACCAGCGCGGGTCGCAATCTGTACGTTAAGTTCTTCAGCGATCAATCGAAAACGTTCAAAGGTTTCACGGCCACGTACAGGATGGTTCCTATAAGTAAGTGATGAGTTGACAATTTGCTCTATGATATGCTTAAATTTCTTTCTTTTCCAAGAATGCGGCGGGCTTATTACAGCCCATCAAGGTTTCCTATATTCACCGAACTATCCGAAGAACTACCCAAGCAATCAGTCTTGTGAATGGATAATACAAACGGAGCCTGCATACACACTACAGTTCAATCTTGAAGATATTGGTATAGTTAAAAGCGAAAACTGCTCACAAGATTATCTGCAGGTATATGATGGCTCAGTTCGAGATGCCAGCAAACTATTAACTACGGTTTGCGACAGTGAAGCTAATGTTACATCGATGGTCTCGAGTGGTAATCAGTTGTTAGTCGTATTCATATCGGACTTGGCATTCGAAGCGAAGGGATTTAGAGCCAATTATTCAATTGTATGTAGCTACTGTCTTTTAAACGTCAATTGTGCCCTAACAAAACTTCATTATTTCTAGAATTGTGGCGGTAGAATCTCCGTTAAAGAATCGGGTATTATTTCACTGGAGAATACATTCAAGATCAAGTCCGAAAACTGTACTTGGATTTTGGCAGCGGACGGGCTTACGCAACATGTTACACTTCAGGTGATGCATATGAACATTGTTGAAATTGATGGAGGTTGTTTGGCTAATTTGACGGTGCATGACGGCGATGATATTGATGCTCCGATAAGGTACACAGGATGTGGTAGTAAAACGCCTGCGGCGATCGTCAGTAATGGAAATTCTTTAACAGTACACATTACCTCTGAAGACTTTAATTTGTTCAATCTGTTGGGTATGCAGTTCGTTGCCAGCTATTCCGTTTTGGACAATGGTAAGTAGTATTCAATCTTATTAGAATAGCATGGCATAGCATGGCATAGCAAAACATAACATTGACGTGTGGAGCTATAATGAGGGATAACGCGTGAAGGTATTGCATGTCCCCATGAAAAAGAACCAGATACTCATACATTTTTTACACGCAATAATCTCCATAAAGACAGTCCTTAATCGCTTGCATGGCCACATTCATGGAAGAATTTTGTATTTTCCTTTAAAGAAGATGCAGGAAACTCATACAGCCTTCAGTAGCTACTAAAGAAAAGGGTCATTGGACATTCTGGAGGAACAGTGAAACAACCCAGTTTAGTGTACAGTAATGGCCAAAATGAAGTATAAACTCCAAATTATTCCTGTGTGCGAGTGTGCGCGCACGCGCGTGTGTGTGTGTGTGTGTGTGTGTGTGTGTGTGTGTTTATATTTTTATAGGGGTTAAAAAGCTTCAAAAGCCTGGTCTGTAGTGTGTTTGGCATGGTGTGGGACTCACAAGAGCGATGATGGGACTCGCCTTCGTGCTTAATCACTACAAACAATCCGTATTCTTCATTTGCCTTCACCCCCTGGGACCACAGTGAAGCGACTACTTCGGGAGGTGGCTGTTCTCATGCACTTCCTTTTTTTCTCAGTCGTTGCTGGAGGCTATTTTGTGTTCCCATCGAGGCGTGTACCGATGTGGAGTTGCCGGCCGTCATGACTCGGTTGTTATTTTTTAACTATGCATCGGCGTGGCGTACACAGAAACAAAAGCGTTCACGTTCACGTTCCACTCTTTCTGCCACTTAGCCAACGAGTCCGTTCTGACGATTCTCCTCGCATTTCTGATATCCCTGCGCTGTATAAATTCGACGTCCTCGACCAGAATGATGGGCATCATGTCAGCGATTACTCATGCCTCCGACGAAATTATTTAGTAGGTGATCGCGTCTCGCATGGCCATGAGTCGGAACATCTTGTTCAGCTTCCCACTATTACGCACAGTTTTCAGTGCCGTGACCGAGACAGGATCTCCATACCTCAAAATTGAAGTTGACACACTCGCCAGAAGTCGCCTCTTGCTGCTTCTCGGTCCACCGACGTTGATGTCAACCCGCTGAACTGCTTTGCGGTTGCTAACCAGCACTATCTCCATTTAATGATGAGCCAGCTGCAGTTTTGCTCAAGTCATCCACGTTTTAATGGTGTCCATTACCTCCGCCGTAAGCATCTCTACCTCTTACAGAGTCGCGCCCATTATCGTTAGGATGACATAATCTGCAAATCCGACGATCTCAATTCCATTACGCAATTTCAGTGTTAACACTACATTGTACAATTCGTTCCTGAGCATTGGGCCGAGAATCGAGCCTTGTGGCACACCTGCCGTCACCCTGATAAATTTCAGCCCCAACTCCGTTTCGTATACCAGGACTATGTTTTGAAAATAACTGCTTAGTATTCTGCACCGGCAGCCAGGAACACGCATTTTGTGCAGTGCTGCAGTCGATCGTCACTACGGCGCAGAACCGATTGCCTCTCACTTTCAGCTTTGATGCCTTCTCTGCTCTCTGCACGATTATCCGGATTGCTTCCAATGTCGAGACTCCTTATCGAAATCCAAATTGTCTCTTTGGAAGGCCATGATCGCTTTCCATGCTCTGCGTCAGCCTGTGAAGGATGATCCCTTCCAGAAGCTTCCCGAGGGTATCCAGCAGACTTATGGGTCTAGTGGTAGCTGGATCCCCTGGTGGCTTTCCTAGTTTCGGCAGCAACATCAGCTTCTGAACCTTCCATATGTCTGGGAAGTAGCCTTCATCTAGGCATTTTTAAAGCGCCGTCCTGAATGTGTCCGGAAATGTCAATATCGCGGTTTTAAGTGCTTCATTGGGAATCCAATCCGGACCGGGAGCTTTCTTCAATTTCAGGCCCTTCGCAACTAATAGTAGCTCTTCAATGGAGCTCCGAGCAGCATCTTAAGCATCTCTGTATGGCGTAGGCGGCCACAACGTTGTGTGGTGATGCGGAAAAAGACCGTCCACGATCATCTTTAATTTGTCCGGGCTCATTTCAGCAGGTGTCGCTGTACGCTTGAACTTCGCCACCACGATTCTAGAAGTGTTTCTCCAAGGGTTCGTCTTGGAAAAACTCTTTAAAAAAGTTTGACTTGCTCAGCTTGATCTCTCGTTTGAGAGCGGTGCGAAATCCGTGAAATACGGGTTTTCATCTTTTTCTCTTAGCTTCAGCCCGTGCTCTCTGGGCCCTTCTCCTTTCTCGGTGGCATGCAGCGTAGAGGGTACACAACGTTCTAGCTCCTAAAATTCCTCCTCCACTTGGCGGTGTTTTTTTTCTCTCGGAAGAGTTGGGTTTGCTGACTCCGCTTTTGTCTGTACCATTCCACTCTCTGTTGGCTGGCCTACAATTGATACCTTCGCGTTCCGTTGATGTAAATTTGACATAAAACCGATGGGAAAGCTGCCAAATTCACGCAAACGCATCCCCAACGTATCAATTGTGGGCCAGCAATACCGGGTAGCTTAACGCAGCATTAGTGGCCGTGCGGCGTTCTTCTCTTACAACACCATCTGGGATTCCTCACCGAACCACGAGCTCTGTCGGTTTCGTTCCACGTAACCTAAGACGTTCTCCGCTGCTGATAGCTGTGACACCACGAAGTTTCAACAGTCTTTGAGAGGGGCTTCGTCGACCTCACTCTCTTCCGGCAGCGCAGTTTTGAGCCTGAGGCGCTTGTGAGCGTAGCCTACAGCGTCGTTAGTTTGCTTCAGTCGCGCGAGATTGTAACGTAGTGATCGTCGGTACCGAAAGTTGTTCACTACGGAGAGTTTTGAGTGCATCATATCCATCACTACGTAGCTGTCCAAATCGATGTTGGCACCTCAATAGGTTCTAACATCGATGATATCTGAGAAGTGCCGGTCATCTATCAAAACGTGGTCGATTTGTGATTTCGGTTGGTTTTGTGATCTCCAGGGAAACCGATGTGGGAGGCTGCGCTAGAAGGTACTATTTTAATTTTTTGGAGGCGGTGAAGTTGATAAGTCGAAGGTCGTTGTCGTTGGTCAGCTGGTTTGCGCTGAAATTTTCCGGTTTGGACCACGAGGGCAGCGGCCGATTTCATGTTCCAGCTGCACGCAGAATTCTTCGTTGTAATCATCAGTACCTCCGAGGTGAGAGCTATGCGCGTTAATGATGCTGATGTTAAAAAACCAGCCCTTGATCTTCAACCTGCACATTCTTGGGTTGATAGGCCACCGCCCTATCACTCGCTGCTGCATCTCACCCATCACAATTGAAGCTGTCCTCAGCTCGTGTGTATTGCTGCAGCTCAGGTTGATGGTACTTTTTTTAACGGGCTGTCAAATTCTGCACACAGACTCCTGACAAACTCAGGGTGTGGGGATGAGGGTGTCAACTCCTCGACTCACTAAAAACCCACCCGTGCCTCTAGTCTCTTCCCCCCCCGGAACCACCTGTCAGTATTACTTCGGGGAGGGGGCTATTGTTCGTTATGCTGCTAAGTACGTAGGGCTTTAGTAGTTAGTTGATCCCTCTGGCCTGTCGCTGGTCATTTCGCCAGTTGTTCGGTAGCTCTAAGACAATCTTGGAGGCCGTCGTTGTTACCGCTTCCCTAGTGTCCTGTTCTTGACACATTCTCTGCATCCTCCTTCTAGCTCGGTGGCAGGTTCTCCAGTTGTTCAACAGCCTGGGGCTGCAGAACGTCACATAGATAATCGAATCCACTCCGTTTCTATGGTAGGTACTTTTAGTACCAACGTTGGCCAGGTCTACGTGGCAAACGTGGCCTCAAGCAATATCTGGGCCCTTGGGTTGGTAAGGCGGCTGCCCCACTCTAACGCCTAGGCGTCTAAGTCGCCCGCTACTACCAGCCAGTTAGTTCCGTTGTCATCCGATCGACAATTTGTGAGAACTGGTCAATTGACCATCTCAGCGGCGCATAGCAGCTGCAAATGAACACTCCACAACCAACTCCACCATCTCGCAGGAAGACCGCAATGATGCTGTTGTTAAATAGTTTCGTTGCCGAGCAGGACTTTCGGTTTTTATTCAGAGAATTCAGAGTCTTGAGCACACTTACAAGACGGTAGCTCGCCACTCCTAACATGTAAAACAATTGCTGCTTTGAGTCTTGCCTGACCTGGAAACAGACGCCGGATTGTAGCTTTACTTAGGATGCACCACAAAGAGGCGAACTACCTTACTGCCTTTATATTATTAATGTTTAGATAGATTGTAGATAGATTGCCTAAAAAAATTGTCAACAGGGATCAGGAACAGTACGCACTTGTAACAAGTTGTGCTTGCAAGTTTTGCGACGCCTTGGACAAACATACAAAAAATGATCACGCTCTTTTGAGTAATTTCCGTTTTGTGTTTGTCTTACATTTTCTTTTCTTCAATTCCTTTAAAATTGAATACAATAGTGTTTCCATTTCGGGACCATATGTACCAAAACCTGAAAAAATGAACAAGAAGCCTACTGGTGCGTTTGAACCCTGTTAGGGCGTTATGTACAGTTCTTCTCGAGTAATGTGTACGACGTCAAACGAACCCAACCGTACTTTTTCGCGTCTCATATTAAAAGAAACCTTCTCCTTATTCTATCCTAGCGTTCCAAGTTTATTGCATACACAAGTAGTGTCTTGCTTGCTCTTAACTTGGTATCCTGATTGCACTTTCACAGTTATCGATTGAGAACATTCAACTCCAGTTGGGTGGAGTTCTGTGGTGTTGGGAGGGTTCTTGTCCTTGCGCATCAGTTGAACGCTGTTGGCAGCATACGACTTCATGGCCTTTTTTCCGGTAATGGCAAGATGCCAAATCCGTCCAAAATAGAACGGAACTATTGTGTCGCTTCAGAAAAGGCAGTAGACGTTTTTATAGGCACTCGCTCAGATAAATTTCCTGGTTGACGGTTCCGGTCGCAATGTAAACGTTGCTTTTCAAGACAGATGTCCTACCACACCAGATGTTTCTTCGCGAGTTTTGACAGCTTAATGTGCTTGAAAATATCTGCTACCTTTCCCCGTCTGGTTGCCATATAAAATACCGACGTGTTTTGTTTATCGTCGCGATTTGGAGTCACCACTTTCTTCTAAGTCGATAGTCCAGCTCGTTTTTTAGCTCTATCCACGGTCGAAGGCGCCACTCCCAGCTTCCTTGTGTCATTTTGGACGGAGAGGTTGGGGTTCCGCTCGAAACAGCGGGCAACCCTTTTTGTCGTCGCTGTGGCTTACGGCTTTCGATTTCCCTCCCGATCCAGCTTTCCTGGCTGTCGATAAACGTTCACCGAACATCTTTGATACGTTGATTACAGTTGATTTAGCCACATTCAGCAATTTCGCCAACTTGGCATGAGAGGAGTTTGGATTTTCGCCATGCATGTGCTAAATTTTGATGCATTGCTTCTCTTCCTTCGAAGACATTTTGATAACTGAAGTGCTAAGCTCAAAATAAAAATAGAGTCATTATGCTACACGGACACATATTCAAAATGAGGGGTGTGCAACATTTGTAATGCCCAAATTTTGATCGAAACACCCTTTATGCAAAGTTATGTATCGTTACTTACCGAGCTGAAACGCCGCCTTCGGTCGTTGTAAACACCGCAGTTCTCAAGAATATCTCCTAAACACTTATCACTAAACAATAAACATTCATGTTTTTCAGCCTGCGGCGGTGACCTTACATCTTTTGCCGGTGAATTTGCATCGCCCAACTATCCCAGATCTTACCCATCGAATATCGAGTGTGTTTGGACGATTACGGCATCTCCGGGAAATACCGTTCAGTTGTACTTCCAATCGTTGGACATGCTGCAGTCGGAAAATTGCAATTTAGATTATCTGGAAATAAGAGAGGGATCTGGAAGCGGCAAGTTGATCGGAGATTATTGTGGAAGTAACCCTAGGATAAATCTCACCTCGTCCAATAGTTTCTGGGTCAAGTTCCGAACGAGTGATCAGGGTGTCGCGAAAGGATTTATAGCTGAATATTCCTACGGTAAGCGTTTTTGTCGTACGTCATTATGAACTAAGACGGAATAACTTCTTTCGCAATAGATATGTTCAATGAACTAACCGGTCGAAGTGGAGTGATCACATCCCCTATGTTTCCCCGAGACTATGCTAGGAATGAAGTGCACACGTGGAGAATCGTAGTAGATGTCGGATCAATTATCTCGATGAAATTCACTGCTTTTGAAATCGATGCTAAATTTATGGATGCATGCGAAGGGCAACTAGAGGTATAATTATGCAACATGTGAATTTAGTAATAATTATCGGTTAAAACATTCTATTCTCAGATCTACGATGGCTACGATGACTCTGCAGAGCAGTTGAAAGGAGAGCTTTGTGGATTAACTCCTCCGGAACCATTCAAGTCCACATCAAACGTTGTTTTCATAAGACTGGATCATTCGGAAGCTAGTGGACCTTCGAAATTTTCACTCAACTGGGAACAAATCGGCAAAGAGGAACTCCAATCATCCCCGCAGCTAACCGCTGTCGACGATCAATATTGTGGGGGGCCACATGTGATAGTGCTCTCTGAGAATGCCTCAACGTTTAATCTCACATCTCCCGGGTATCCATATGGGTACCGCACGAACTTAAACTGCAGCTGGGTTTTCCAGTCAGCGCAGTCTACTCAACACGCATTCTTGCAATTGACCTATGTAGATTTGGAAGAAACAGATTCGTGTCTTTCCGACTACATAGAGATTTCTACATCCTTGGATATGATGACGTGGTCTAAACCAGATAGAATTTGTACTTTCGGGTACCACACGAAAAATAAGTTCGATGGAAAGCCTTTCCTGAGAGTGGACTTCCGTTCAGATTACTACAGCAATCGTACAGGATTTACAGGAGTTGTATCCCTGCGATGCGGAGGTGTTATGACAGAACCAAGTGGGGTCATAGAGGCATCGTCTGTACCTAACTACAATACAACTCGCGTACTTGATTCTTCATGCATGTGGAACATTACCGTACGTCCTGGTCGCACTATAGAATTCCAGTTCGAGTCGTTGAAGATCCAAAAATCCGATTCTTGTATTGGATATGTGTCGATCAAAAATGGTATAGACGAATACTCTCCGATGCTGGGTTCCTTCTGTGGCAATGAGATTCCTGGAAAGTTAAATACGTCCAGCAACAGAGCTTTCGTGAAATTTTACTCTGGGCTAGTAACCAATAACCAGTTCAGGCTTGTATATCGCGAAATCGGCATGGAATGTGGAGGAAAGATAATTTTACGCAAGAACGATTCTGCCATTATTACTACACCTAACTACCCGGAAGTTCCGCATCCGCATAGTGAGTGTATTTGGAACGTTATGGCCCCAGCTGGAGAAACGATCAAGTATATGTTTGATCGACTTAGTTTGAAGTATTCACCATCATGTGGTAATGAGTACGTAGAGCTGAGAGATGGCGGTACGTCTAGTTCTAGTGTTTTAGTTAAAACCTGTGGTTCGGATTTGGTTGCCTCTAGGCTCACTACTTCGAACATGTTGCGAGTACGATATTTCACTGATAATTCGGATCCAGGCAATGGCTTCAAGTTACGACTGACGTTATCTCAATGCGGAGGATCTATTCATACTCTCAAGGGATTCATACAGTCTAAAAACTACCCCTTAGCAGGAGGATATCCGCCGAATACTGTTTGTGAATACTTTATACACGGTGGAATGAACACAGTTTTGAATTTGACATTCATAGATCTGAACCTACCCGCTGGAACGAACTGTTCAAGTGATAACATTAAGGTTTACAGTATAACTGCGGGTGAAAATTCAACGGATATGCATATTGGTACTTACTGTGGCTCACAACTTCCGGCACCCATCATGACTTATGGCTATCAAGCGAAGCTAGTACTTACGTCGTTTGCAATGCAAAGCAGCTTCAGGGGATTCAAAATAAGGTTTGAATCTGTAGACAATCATTGTGGCGGTGAAATAAATGCGGCATCAGGAGACATTACAAGCCCAGGCTATCCAGACGATGGACTAAGATTCAGAAGATTCTGTGAGTGGAGGGTTACTGTTCCGGAAGGTCGCCGAGTGAAGGTTGACTTTGTAGATCTCGACTTGTCGACGGCTAGTGCTAGTTATATGCAACGGTTAGGATTTTATCACGGATTTGATTATTCTGCTAGAATTCAGTTCGTCATGGGAGGATACAACAAGCTACCAATTTCCTCTAGCGGCAACAAAATGATGATCAATTTCTTTTCCCGCATTGCATCGAATAACCGAGGATTCAAGCTACATTTCAGCAGTGACGAGCCGTCGATGTGTGTCGGCAATTTGAACGGAGATGAGGGAACTATCGCTACACCAATCAATCAAACGAGCTACATGTGCGAATACAAACGTTCAACAGGGGTATTTTCAGTGAGTCCAAGCGGCAGGAAAGTGGGAACTATGGCACTTTATTTCAGCGATATGAAAGCTGGATTGTATATGAATGCTTGTTCACTACACACTAGAGGAATCTTCATCATGCGGAACTCAGTAGTGGGTTCAGATAGGTCAGGGGTTTTGAGAAAGTATTGCGGAAATGGAACCACCAGTGACTTAGTTCGATCTCCATTTCCCGACATTCACATTTTGGTTCGACAAGGCATATTTTTAGGTGAAGTGCAGTTCAAACTGCGATACAAAATTCATCAATGTGGAGGAATGTTCGGAAGTGAGTTGAAGAGCATTTCAAGACCAAACTTGGCCAATAATAATGCGCCAGTTGATTGCGCTTGGTACATCGATTATCCGGATAATACATTGATAAGTATAGAATTTGCTAGTTTTAACTTGAACCAATCATGTGACAACGAGTACCTACTGATATACAACGGCCCTACTATAAACAGTCCACTTTTGGGAAAGTTCTGTGCAGGAACTGGCATTGAAACAATTACCACACAAGGTCGTTATGCGTTCATAGAATATCACTCAGAGAACTTAAATGCAGCCGGCAATTTCGAGCTAAAATTTGCCGAAATGGTTTCCGGATGTGGTGGAACGCTTCATAAGAATATTGATACTTTCGGTTTGGCCAATACAGGTGGAAAGTATGCTCCCAACATGGAATGTATTTGGACAATCCGAGCGGACAATGGCTATCACATAGGAATGAACTTCATCAATAGATTCAACTTGGAAAAAAGTGAAAACTGCTCGAAGGACTACGTTGAGTTTTTCGACCGCATCGACGATGAGTGGATCAGTATAGGTCGCGTTTGTGGAAAGGATGCTCCTCAGGTTTTCAATTCAACGGGTTCTTTGATGAGAGTGATCTTTCGGTCTGACTCTAGTGTGGAAGGTGATGGATTCACTCTTAAGTGGCAACAGAACTGTGGTGGAATTTATATGGTAGACCGTAAAGTGGGCGTCATGATGAGTCCAAACTATCCCATGAACTACGACCGCTTTGTAACGTGCAACTACACCTTCGTTGCGGTATCCAAGGACCAGTTCATAAACTTGAATTTCCTAGATTTTTCATTAGAAGATGGACCGCAAACATCGATTTGCATGTACGATAATATAACCCTGTTTAAACCAATGGAGTACATCGAACCACTTCAATGGGAAAAGGCTGGGACTTATTGCAAGCAAAACTCTCCAGGGCGAATGCGATTCAAAAACCGGGTAGCTATTTTGTTCCGAACGGATCGGTGGTTGGAAGCTAGAGGTTTCAAATTTGAATACAAACTTGATACCTGTGGTGGTTTGATAACCCAATCTACTCACATCGAAAGTCCAGAGTCTAGTCCGAAAATTAACGCCTATAGTAACTCCATTTATTGCACTTGGAATATAACCATACCATCCGGTAAGAAAGTGATTGTTCGATTTGAAGAAATAGAAATGGAACATTCCGATGGTTGCTACTTTGAAAGTGTAGAAGTTTACAAAGATCTCGAACGGAAGCAAGATCAAAAGCTGGCAACACTATGCGGAAATCTCACGGCTCAAGCTCCTGCTATTAGCCTACAAGGAAGCCACGGAACGATCCATTTCAAATCAGAGCAGTTCTCCTCTAGCAATCATCGTTTTTCAGCATTGGTTTTGTTTGCTGATGATTGTGATCGCGAAATAACTCTAGATCAAAATTCTAGATCATACAACTTAAACGTTCAAACTACCGGAGATCCAAAAATTCGAGACTGTCAATACATCTTCAAAGCGCCGAAAGGATTCGGGCTACAGCTTTCATTTACCCAGTTCCACCTAGGATCCACACTGAACAGTACGGGCTGTCCAAATAGCTTCCTGGAGGTCCGTGATGGTGCCGGGCCGTTTGCTGATCTGATTGGAAAGTTTTGTGGTTATGAACTGCCACGAGTGTCATCTACATTCAGTTCGGCAATGTTCACCCGCATGGTTACGGATTCCTTAGGCGCAGGAACTGGATTCAATGCAACGATATCGCTCGTTGAATCTCCTTGTGGTACGAACTTTTACAATCTGTCCAACGGTCAGGTGGAAGTATTGAAGAGTCCAAACTATGGAAAGGGAAATTATCCACCCAATATAAAATGCTTATGGCTGTTGGAAGTTTCTGCTGGAAAATCTATTACCATTGAGTTCAACGATTTCAAGCTTCAGGACTACAATGAAGAACGAGAAGAGTGTCCCGACCGTTTGGAGCTTTTTGATGCCAGTGTAAGTTCTTCGAACAATCATTGCTGTGTGATATTCACGTATCTAATATCTAATAATGTTGTTGCGATTTAGGTTAAATCCATTGTCTACGAAGGCTTGGGTGAAGATGTTGTGTTTCGAGGAAAATCAACGCACGCGCAGAAATCGTCTTTCTATCATGTGAGTATGCTTAGACTGCTATCATTAACAAAACTTACCATATTTGATATTCGATGCTCCGTTGTAGAAGACCTGAAAAAAAAACTAAACACTTAAAGAAAACTTTACTAGACAAAAGTAATGTGCACGGCAAAATCTGGTCACAGAACAACTTGCATTAAAATTTTGTTTAAATTTACTATTGGAATCAAAAACCAAATTTACTATAACAATAACATAAGATCAGAGCCAATTTGTAGCCAACCCGGACAATCCGTCTCGGAAACGTGTGTCTTAAGCACTTCACAGGGGAGACCACACGCCCAATGTTATTTTGCCCGGTTGAGACTCTCCTTTAAAAAACGACTTCCAGATCAGACCAGTTGGCTTGCAAACTTAAAACTACCAAACGGAAAACCCTAGTATTGCATGCCACCACATTCACTCAGAGACCGCGGTGAGAGCCAGTTATACTTCTCGTTATCTGCCACCAGACGTTGCACATTTAAACTCTTACACAAGAGAACGGACTCACCAAACTACAACAAGGACGCGAAGTGACGGAAATATCGACATTAATACTCTGCCGTGCCGGTATGTACTTCGGAGCAAGCTTCGCCGACACACCCTTCCCTTTGTCCGAAAGAATTGTGTTTTTCTTAAGAAATTGTTCCCCTACGGAGATTGTAGTACATTGAATGCTTCTGGTAAGCTGCTTTAAGGTTTTCTCTCACTTCCTGAAGCAGCTTATCCTTCTCTTGGTTGAAGACCCGCAACATCTGCCACCGTAGTGTCACGTATCCTCCTGTAATCTTTGCCATCAGACACTTGGTTTCTCCCAAACAGCAGAAAATACGGAATGTACTTTGTCGTATTGTGATCGTTTTTGATAGTAGCACGGATAGCGGTCGTTATCACACGGTTAACCCTTTCCGTGTCATTTACCTGTGAGTGATAACTTGGAGTTTTCCAATGGGATACATGACACCGCTTTAGCAATTCTTGAAATATTTTCGAGGTAAACTGCGTTCCATTGTCGGTCAACACCACTTCAGGTTTCATGAACAACACGAAAACTTAATTCTCGATGAAATGGCCTAATGTTTCTGCCGTCGCTTCTCTGAACAGCTAAATCATCACGAACTTGCTGAAAAGATCTGTTACTACTAACAAGCAAGTGCTTCTTCCTCTCCCAGACCTAGAGGACCCACATAATCCAAAGCCACGGATATTCCACCACCTTTTTTTGCTCTGCCATTGGAGGTGTAGTATTCTGGTTACTCATCTGGCATTTCATACAGATTTTGCATTGTCGTTTAACTTCCGAACTCATTTTCGGCCACCAGAATCTCTGACGAATCGCTGCTAACGTCTTCTCTGGTCCCAAATGAGTTTCTTCGAGTAACCTACGAATAATATTCGTCCTGTCCGCTTTTGGCGGATACCGTTTCCAGCAGAATCGCCCATCTTCCAATCTATTTTCAGACTTGGAATATCGTAAAATCTCTCCATCGACCACACGGAAATTACAATACTGCGTGGGAAATTGTTCAATTTTGGATGTCAGTTCTTGGTGCGCCTTGCCCACTTCCACCGTACATAGGGTTTCAAGCGATCTCGACAGAGAATCAGTCAACGCGTTATTTTTCCCTTTCCTGTACTCCAACTGAACGTCGTAGGACTGTATTTTTAAAGCCCACCTCAATAGCTTAGCGTCTCCTGATTCCACGCCGATTGTAAATAACCATAAGAGGCTGCGAGCATCCATGATTACTCGGAATCGTGTGCCTTCTACGTAATGACGGAAATGTTGTATGGCCAGCAGAACCCCAAGGCAATCCTTTCTACAGCAGGGTAAGGGAGCGCATGTTATGCAACCAAAAAGTTTTCCCAGTTTAGCTGTACCATCATTTTCATTGAGTTGGTGAAAACTACGCCCAGTACCTTAACATATTTTTTGTTAAACACTCTTTATTTCTTAACATTGCATTGGAGGGTGTGATTCGTAGAGCTGGGATAGACACGAGTGGCATGATCTTCAGGAAGTCTGTCCAACTGTTTGGCTTCGCCGCTTCGTTGACATCGTAGAACGTAACTTTGAGACGATTGCGAAAACGTACCGCAGATTTCAGGCTGAAGCTGGTAGGATCGAGCTTGTGATTAATGCGTTGAAAGCAGAATACATGAAGGGAAGGGGCTCACGAGAAGACAATGTTAGCCTCTTACCACGAGTTCAGATCGACGGTGATGATATTGAGGTAGTAGACGAATTCGTGTATCTGGGCTCATTGGTTCGCCGATAATGACACAAGCAGAGCAGTACAAAGGTGCATTATTGCTGGCAATCGTGCCAACTTGGGACCCCGAAGGACGCTAAGATCGAACAAAGTTGACCATCTACAAGAAATTAATTAGTCCGGTAGTTCTCTACGGCCACGAAACATGGACATTTCTTGTGAAGGGCCAACGCGCCCTTGGTGTCATTGAACGGAAGGTGCTGCGTACGATCTATAGTGGAGTGCAAATGGAAGACGGAACTGGGAGGAGGCGAATGAATCACGAATTGCACCACAGTTGCTGGGAGAACCTCCCATCGTACACATTGCTAAAATCGGTTGACGATGGGCTGGACAGCCCTGTGAAAATGGTTCACGAAAACGAACCGACGGGTACAAAAAGAAGAGGTGCACAACGGGCAAGGTGGATCGGTCGAGTAGAAGGCGACCAACGGACTCTCCGCAGACAGCGAGGCTGGCGTGGTAAAGCCATGGACTGAATACAATGGAGACAATTTCTGTGTACAGCAGAGGCCACACCAGCCTTGGTCTGATTGGTTAGTTTCTTAAACCTCTCCTTTGTCTGCAACACTGGTATCTTTAGTGGGTTCCCATCTATAAAACCGACATAAATAGCCACTGTATAAACAGGGGATGAAGATACAGTACGAAGAGTAGCATCGATCCTATATCGATGGCGTACGGATCCTTCAATGCGAAACGGCTGAGAAAGGGTCCCATTCACAAGCAGACGTGGTGAGACGTATCAGCCACACGGGAGAGCCAGCTGACGAAATCTGGGTTGATACCCAGCAAACGAAGGGATTGATGTAGGTACTCATGAGAAACCCGATCGAGCCCGTGGTTGAGGTCGTACGATATCATGTTCCCTCTCTGCTTTCTAGCAATAAGCTGGGCGACACGATCCTTGAAGGAGAGTGTAGCTTGGCAAATAGAGCGGTCGTTGTTGCCAGATTTTTGTTCAGCGCTCAGAATTCGATGGCTCTGCATTAGACGCTCCAAACGGACCTTCCTCACACGGCTGAGAATTTTGAAATCAACGTTGAGCAAGCTGATTGGGAGATACGCTCTCGCTGTACCTTTTCATGAAAAACGTGTGTAAAAGTATAAAAAAAGTGAGTGCCGATTTTTTCAGAAAAAATCCCAAACAAAAATTTTCAGGTTATGCCCAGACAACCAAAATGCACGTATATTGAAAGTTGTCTCTATAATATACAAACATATATGTAAGTAAACAAATTGTACAGAGTGCAAAGAATATGGCTTATGAGTGCAAAAGTGGAGGCCATATAAAGGGCGAACACGAAATTATTGCGACACATTCAACAGGGCATAACTTTTTTACCATTGGGTAAAAATCAACCAAATTTTGCACACTTTCTCATTGATGTGTATTGTTTACATGCTGTCAAACTCGAAGTCGTGTTTTTCGATTCAACGAAAATGGAGGTGAACCATCGCGAGTCGAGAGAACAAATTCTTTCCAAACACCTGAAATTTCCTGACGTGTCGCATCGGCAGTTGGGAAAAATGTTGAACATTCACCATTCAACCGTCTCCAGAATGTTGAAGCGGTTCCAGGAGCGGTTGACGTTGGACCACGGCAAAGGAGCTGGACGAAAACCGGGACCGGAGAACAAAAAGACGGAGGGAAAGGTGAAGCGGGTGATTAAAGCAAAGCCCAACATCTCAAGCCGTGATTTGGCTAAAAAGATCGGCATGTCGCAGAGCTACGCCCAGAATGCAAAGAAGAGAGCTGGACTACATACATACAAGGTACAGAACTTTCCAAACCGCGATGAGCGGCAACAATCAACGGCTAAAACACGGGCACGGAAGCTCTACGAGAAGATGCTGACAAAATATGGCTGCTGTGTGATGGACGACGAAACGTATATAAAAGCCAATTTTAAGCAAATTCCGGGGTTGGAGTTTTTCACCGGCAAGAGAAAGTTCTATGTGGACGACAAATTTAAGAAGAAGAAAATGTCGAAGTTCGCCTCCAAATATCTCATTTGGCAGGCCATCTGCTCTTGCGGACTGAGGAGTGAGCCTTTCGTGACAAAGGGCACAGTAAATGGCGAGATCTACAAATCGGAGTGCCTCGAGAAACGCATTTTGCCGTTTTTGCAGCAGCATGACGAAACTCCGCTATTTTGGCCAGATTTGGCATCATGCCACTATTCTAAAAGTGTCCTGGAGTGGTATGAGGCCAATTCTGTCCATTTTGTTCCAAAGGACATGAATCCGCCAAACTGTCCGGAGCTGCGCCCGGTGGAGCAGTACTGGGAAATGATGAAGCGGGAACTTCGGAAGAGCAAGAAGACAGTCAAAGACGAGAAGGACATGTTAAGAAAATAAAAAAAACTGAGAAACTGGTACCGGATGACACTGTAAAGACTTTGATGGAGGGCATCAAGCGAAAATGCGTTCAATTTTACACTCAAGGCTCCATTGATTAACTTTTCTTTTGATTTTTGAAGTAAATATATGTATAAAACTACCCTGAAATTTTGGTTTGATTCTAAACATTATAAGAAAATTGGCATGACATTTTCGGTGTCGCAATAATTTCGTGTTCGCCCTTTACGTGCAAATTCCATTGTTTTCTTCAACGAGTTGATTTGATATCGTTTGCGATTGAATTTGTAATAACAAATTCGATTTAAACAGCTTAGCGATGTTTATCCGATGTAGTTTGTAACGCAGTACGATGAATAAATGACACATCGTATGAGTCGAAGATTTGCACTCTTTACGATTTAACTTTAATATAACACGATAAAGGCCACAATTAATTGCGATATTGACTTAAAATATAGGAATATACGATACTATTTGAACACTCTTACACGACTTGTGGTTGTCTGGGTGTGCTATGCAGCAACTGCAGCGCCGCCTACCATGAGCATAACGACATACATTTGAAATGGCGGTTTAAAGTTTTACAAAAGTAGCAGACTGAAGATGACCGTCTGTTCTCTGTGCCATTAGCAACATGATTTTGTTGATTATCGCTAAATTAATTACATATTTGGTACATGGCCCGAAAGAAAGTGATAGGGTAACAATACATCCCGTTACCCTATTTTCTTTTTTTATGAACAAAATCATGACATCAAGAACAACTCATGAGCTTTCCTCAGGTTTGGCGGAACTGAATCATGATTTTCAGAACAAAGTTCACGTTCCCATAACTTTTGTTTATTCGTAAAGGTAAAAATGATTTGTTTCGAAATTCGTGACTCTAAGTTTACGTGCTTTGGAACGAATTTATTTCCGTGTAATGACTCATTTGAAAATTGATACATATCAACCTTCGATTCTTATACTTACCTTAATCTTTTTTTTTTTATTTATTCCGTGTCGGATACTTTCGTCACTGCGACCAATTTTTAGATCTATTGTGACAATTATACCTTAATCTTTACAGGGTACGAGGAATCCAAACACCCATCACATCTACTGTGGCTCTGGCAGCCTTCCGGCCACATACCACTCCATGTCGAGCAAAATCTACTTGAAGTTCGAAAGCAACAAGGAAATCGAAAATAAAGGATTCCAATTATCCGTCCAGGAGAATCATTTCTGTGCTAGGAATTTCACACGGTTACAGGGCCGCATCAACACCAATTACATGTCTCGGAAAGAACATTGCACTATTACGGTTCAAGTACCGGAAAACTACACGATATCATTGTACTTCGGAGTATTCTACACTCATACAACTAACTGTGAAGAGGAAGGAATTCGAGTGTATGATGGCTTAGGAACCGAAAAGCAATTGGCATTGTTGTGTAGTTATGCGACGCCAAATCCAATATTTTCAGAGCATAATACTCTGAGGATAGAAATGCCACCATCGAAGGGAGAATATGTAACGACTATGTTTGACGCTTCATATTTGGCAACGGATCGGGGTAGGGGTTGTGGGGGAGAGTTGTTCAACTACGGAGGAGTGTTCAGTAGTCCTATGTATCCGAACAACAACCGCACTAGGATGGAGTGCATTTGGACAGTGACCGTTCCGAATAATTTGCGCATTGCTTTGAAATTCGATGTTTTCGACATGGGTAGTAAAACTACGTGCGGTACGGATTTTGTACAGTTGATCGAAGTGAAGGGAAGCGAGAATCGTTCTGTCCGACAACATTGCGGAGGAGACAAGCCTGCCACCTACATAAGTGAAAACAATGTTATGCAAGTACTGTACCAACAGACTCAGAACTTTGGTGGAACAGGATGGCTTGCAAAGTTCATGGCCGTTGAAAAGGGAGCTATCGTAAATGACTGGTAGTCGGTTTCTGGATTCTATTGTATTAAATTATTTTATTTATTTTCTTAACATTTAAACAAAAAACAATTGATTATCGTAACTATAAAATCGAATATCCGAATTTATACTACACAACCTATGATAGATGATGTCTCAATAAAGCATGATGTGTAAAAAAAGATCCACATTTCAACTGTTTTTTTTATACATACAGACTTTTGCACTCGGAGCTGATTGAAGAAGAAAATAAAAGTTACATCGAAACAGAAAATTTTTCTCCGCTTCACAAAAACTTAACCGCTACTTTTGTGAATGACTGCCTCGAGTGTTTGCTTCGACCAGCGGTACCTGCTTTACTCCTATAATAGTTTTGTATAGTAAAAGTGCACTTGTACGTTCGATCACCTTTTTCTTATGATCAAACAATGTTTTCTTATCTAAATACGGGGGGGCCTAATGTTACACCTTTTGAACATAATTCCACGGTTTTTTTTTCGAGATTCGAAACTCTACTCCAACATACCTGAGACTATTTGGGTTGTAGTCTCTTAGCGGTTTGCAATTTTTAACCTGCTTGTGATGATTTACAGCTTTTCTTCTCCCGTTTTGCTGACTTACAATCGCATTCCTCGATACTTTTCGATTGATTTGCATAAACAGAACGCTAGGAATATCGCCAGCAGTTGTACTAGACCCACTCCTATGGCCACGATGATAACTAAATTTCGGTTGTTCATGATCCAGTCGATAAGTGAGTTGTAGCAGCCCTAAAAATAATAGATCAGCGATAAATTACATTCATATATTGACCCTCGTGACACGAATCTGTAGGGCATCGGACTTACCTTTTTGTAATAACTATTGCTATCGGATGGCGAGTAGGGGCAGTTCTTGTCCAACAGCTCGAACAGAGACGTTTGCATGCAGCACGCCTCCGGGATGACCCGGCTGCCCTTGCTCTCGTTCCACTTGTCCGACAAGTTGAAGTCCCTATAGTCGTCGACCCCGCAGCAGTGCATCTCGGACATCAGATAGTTCCACATCAGCGTGACGGCATCCGATTGGTTTCGATCGTTGCTCGAGTAGTACTTGGAAATAGTTGTCTGCAAGTAGTTTTTCGTTTCCGTCTTGGCGTTATCTTTGTAAGCAGCGGCTAGACCACATGCAGTAACCTCTAGAATCAGCAGTACCAGCACAAATAGTCCGTACTAGAAGAAAGGGGAAACGAAAACAAAAAGATAAACGGGGATAAAATAGGCGCTTAAACGTGGGTTTCTGGAAATTGCAAGCACAATTACGTAATGATCGTGTTGCATTTTTTTCGGTAGTTTAAGAAGGCGAGAGTTATTGCTCAAAACTGTTCCAGCTGGGTAGATTTTTTTTTGTTTTGCCTTTTTTTTTGCGTTGCCTTTTTTATGCTTCGTAGAAACTTGTCGCTGAGTGGATTTGGTAGCAAATTTGTTGAGCAATGTGATTCCAAAGCGTTTAGTACATGGGCATAATCGATTGCGATTTGGTCATACATTTAAAGTTAATAGTATTTTGACAATGATTTTTTCACATTTATGAATAGCGCCTCCCAGACGTACATATGTACTTGCAAAACTTTTCGATCCAAGTAGGTTTTCTCATACGACTGTCACACATTTTCAAGATCAAAGAGAAGTTCTGCACTGAAAACCTCAATAACTTTACTCAAGATGAGTGACTCCGATTTGGATTGCCAAATGGATGTGGTAGAATCGCTGCGATTGCGGGTTTTTCGGGAGGAAATTCGAAATACTCAAAAGGAGTGCAAAATATTCCCCCAGAAAACACTACAAGAGCCATAGACATCTGTTACTCCTAAGAGTAATTTAAACAGATTGTTAACATCATGGTATTGAAACTAATATCATTCAATATCTAGAGATGAACTACGTAGCACGCTAAATTGTGCAACCGTGGTGTATTTCATTCTCTTCATTTTTGGCCAATGCCGGAATCATTGTGCGTTGGTTCCTAAGCACATACGAGTAACATACCAACTGTTGGTGAAAAATTGCTCCAAGCACGTGTTTACTTCAGAATAATGTTTGTGTGAAGTATGCACGCATGCCTCTAGTCGCTTGAACTGTAACGATAAAATTGGTAGACAAATACCGTAGGAATGGACATATTAAACAAAGTTTCCCACTTTGAACTTCGAGGGAAAGAACAATGAATCACACGATCTGTGGATTATAGTTATATAGATTTATAGTTTTAGTCGACGTATCCACAGGGTTGAAATTTATTTTTTAAGTGTATTTTTAAGATACTCTTAGCAAAATTTTGTTGAGATCCTGAGATGAGTCGAAATATTACAACTTTCGTAGCAATATTATGAGAAATAACAATTGAAAACCTTAGCTTGATCGATTCAAACTCTCCGGATTGCAGAAGAAAATAATGCTAACATGTCTCTAGAATATTGAACTCATAATCGTTGGGACGAAAACTACTAAATTGACATGAGGGATTTAGCCTTCAAACCGCATTGCAAACAGCAATTAGTAGCCTAATGGCGTTCATTTTAATGACCCATCGCCGTTTTCAAGTTACTAGAAGAATTGTTTCTCGAATTTTTACTGATAAATACAAAAAACAAAAACGGTTCGGATATACATTCAACCTAATTCATGTGAAGAAACATGAAATGACTAATTTAGATCCACACTTATCCCAGATGCATTTGAAAACTTCTTGAAAAGCGTGTTATAGGTCAAAGCCAAATTGAACCATCTTTAAAATTATTTATCAATTTTTGTTCCTATTTAGATGACTAGAAGCTACCTGGGCTGGTTCGACACCCTTTTCTTCATGTTGGTGACGTATTGCCACTGCAGCCTTTGATTTGATTTATTTGGGCATCGCAATGGTAAGTTACTGAAAAGATCGCAGTATGCTTTGCGCGCGGACGGTTTGTTTTTCGTGAGCTGTCACGTTTTTTTTTAATCCACCGCGATTTGTAAATCGAAAATACGTGTCTTTTTCTTTGACTTTAATTTTTCTGGCCGTTGGATGGTGTATAATGGCTTGTGGCGTGTAAATAATGCTTGATTTTGAAACGTAAGAAAATTGTGCAAAGTGATTTTTGTGTATCAGGAAATGAGCCCTGCTAAGTGAAAATCTTGAAAGAGTCGGACAGAACTGGAAAGAACGTTCACGCAAAAATCCTGATCGCGGAAACCCATCGATGGACACTACGTGTTCAGAGGGCGTGTAGGTCGTGCCTTGTGTCTTCCTCCGACAGCACCTATTAAGCATTCCCCTGGAAGTGGCAGAAACATTAGAGTTATTTGTGCTAGTCGCGTGTGATACCACCTATTTTCAAGCGGTACAAGCGGTTGAGCGCGAAAGGAGTGTTCGTTCTATTGTTTGAGAAAGGTTTCAAGCGTCAGTACAGGGATCGGTTCCGGCATCCTAGGCCATGTGTGTGTCCGACTGACAAGCTCCCACGCAAGAAGAGCCGGGACACAAATAGAAAACACCTTTGTTGCTGCCAAGAAAAGCGGATAATATAGGAGTGCATAAACTTTCTTAGCTTCGTCACTCCCAACGACTAAATATATAAAAATGAATTTCTGTCTGTCTGACCCTTATAGACTCGGACACTACTGAACCGATCGGCATGAAATTTAGTATGCAGGTGGTTTTGAGACCGGGCAAGGTTCTTGGATAGTTAGAGACCATGAAAAGGGGTCTCTGAATGGGGGGTTTCTATACAAATGAAACACAAGTGTCTGCTTTATTCGAGAACTTATCAAGTCACTTAATCCAAATTTGGCATGTGGATGTTTTTGAAGGCAAGACATGTTTCTATTGTGGTTTGAGACCCCTCCCTCTGAAAGAGGGGTCTTTCATACAAATGAAACACGAGTTTCTGCATAACTCGAGAACTAATCAAGCATATGAAACCGAGTGTGGCAGGTGGAGGTTTTTAAAGGAGAGAAATATTTCTATGGGTGTCAGGGTTGTCATTACTTTTCGAAAAATATCTGGCATGTCATTAATAAAAAATCTGGCAA
The DNA here is from genome assembly GCA_034211315.2 of Aedes japonicus. NCBI lineage: Eukaryota > Metazoa > Arthropoda > Insecta > Diptera > Culicidae > Aedes > Aedes japonicus. The sequence goes on from JASCZW010005222.1 coordinate 115,365, forward strand.
TACAATGTAAAAATCTGGATTAACAATTGAAAAGGGTCTAAGAGGTTTTACTAATGATGATAGGCTTTTAACAAATGTTGTCCCAAAACGAGTCATTTTTTGACTCTTTTCTTTTCTCAGTTCTTTAGTTTCATTTAAAGCGCAGGAAGATAATCCAACAAATGTTTCGGGCGCTATGAAATGCATGGATGTCCTTAATTTTTGCCAACTGATAAGCTTTTTGGTTTCCTTCAATTTTGCAATGACAAGAAACTCAAAAGATGTTAACCATATTACCACAGGACAATTACTGTAAAAAATGTGCGCATTCCCACACGAGTTTAGATGTGAATGTTTTTGACTTTAAAGAATTCACATGCATATATTTTCATTTTTATAATTTATTTTCATACAGATTCATATAAATACAACTTTCCGCATTTCTGAAGAAAATAATGCTAATGAAATTAATTTTTCATATTAAAAAAGTGAACAAGTGAACTGCTATTTTCAACTTTTGTAGTTTTCCAATAACAATTCTACAAATACGTGCGCGAAAGGGGGAGGTAGCTCGTCAAATCTTCCGGTTCACCTCTAAGAATTTTATTATGAAGTACTAGGTAGCTATACTTCAATTGCCAATAGATTTTCTAAATTTGGAAAACATCTGCTTTGAATTATCTCAAACTATAATATTCCGCTCAATATATCAAAAAAATGCGATTCGTTGAGCGGATTAAGATAATGAAATCATTGGGTATAGGACCAAGTCTCCCCCGGTTGGTACTAAACAGATGAGCTTGGATATCAACAGTTGCCAGAAGGCACGGAAAACAAAGAGATTGCGTCGGGCATCGGATGTGAACGGTTGTGTCGATGCTTTGCAGCATAATATTTTGTTATCGGGCCTATCGCGTTTTCTCTTGTTGCAGTTATCAATTGTTCGGCGGCGCGAGTGATCTAGTGACCACAGAAAACAAAACACTAAAGCTGCTTCCCGGTGAGATGAATGGGCTTATTCAACTTCTAGGGTGACTCGAGAAGAGTTGATTTCGACTATTCTCGATGCACGTATTCCATTTGGTTTACATTAGTCGATTCGCGTCGCCCGAGTCGGAATCGACTCTTCTAGAGTCACGCTACGCGCAGAATAAGCCTAGTAGTGGTTTGATGAGTGTGGTGGGCTGGTGGTGGGGATCTTAATTTATTGTGATCCATAATACTCGTTTGCCATACTCGCCAGGCCACCATATGTTGGAACAAGTAAACTACTGTCCCATTTTGTGAGTAGCTCCAACATCATCCGTCTCTCCTTCTTTCTTAGAGTTTCAAGCTCTGAAACCAGTGGAAGCAAATTCCGCTTCCTGACATGTATGTTCAAGTTCGCCAGGTACTTTTCACTGTTTGGCCAATAGAACCGACCTCCCGGCCAAGCGCACGCAGCGATGTAACTTTTCCCCTAGTCTTCCACTTTAACATCCTTTGGAGCTTCTTGTCGCTCAGGGTCGTCGGCCGAGAACCGGGCTTTCTTTCGATGCTCTGATTGTTGTCTAAAAGTGCCAAATTTTGTAGATGCCAGAACGTCCACAAAGTGCCGCACGATGTCTGTTTTCGACGCGGCGGGGTGCCGTTCTTTTAACACTTCTGAACGGAGTTGCTTCACTGTTTTTTGACATCACGGTTAGAGTTCGACTGATCGAGCTGTAAATTTTTGTCTGCTGACTCATGGGTTACTATGATTGATGCTGCATGGGTAGTTTCGTCAGTGCGGGTGTAGGAAAACTCATGAAAAATCATCAATTTTTGTCCTTTTTTAATGCAAACGTTAGGTGTGTCCCCACCGATTGCCTGTTGCAATCTGGAAAACATCTGCATTGAATTATCTCAAACTATAATATTCCGATATATATATATCATTGGGTATAGGACCAAGTCTTCCCCGGTTGGTGGTAAATCAATGAGCTAGAACATAGAATAAAGTTGCCAGAAGGCACGAAATGCATCTACAGACTTTTATGTTTTCCTCAACCCTGGATTTGGATGTATTAGCGTGGATTGTTCTTTATAAGCTTCTACTTGATTGATGCGGATATAAGTTTCAGTAGTGAAGTGGTTTGTGGAGTGCGGTTGTAAAAATTGACGGTTTGCGAAAAGAGAGATTGCTTCGAGCATTGGCTGTGAAAGGTTGTGGCGATGCTTTGTTTCGCACTGTTTTATTATCGTCTGAGGCGCGTTTTGTATTGTTTCGGTTATCTAAAGATTATGAATCATAACTATGATCACATCTATTATCAAGGTGAATCCTGACCTATCGAGCCCTACACTACTAGCATAGAAAACCTTCCTTTATGTGACCTCTGTGGGGATACAGAGGTTAACACGGTCCCTAAACAGCAAAGGTCACACTAACATTCCTTCCCTATACCCACCTGATAGCAAGGACGTAGCCAGCGCCGTTATTGATTGATAAAGAAATTTAGTCACTGAAACGTGTGCAGTTAGAATGGTCGGTTAATCTCAACCCCATTCAGTTGGTTTATTGTGGATTTTAACTGATTCTCATCATTCACGGAGTAGCAACCATTGATACGTGCAATCAGGCAAGTCAATATCATAATGTCATCTATCGTCAATTGTGCGGTCGTGCCTTGTGCACAACCTCTCCAATTTATTTAATAAAGCAAATCTCTATTTAGTATATCAAAATGACTTTCCATACAAAATTTGAGTTAACAGTTCCAAAAATAGAAGTTATCATCGAACAAAGTTATCAATTTCTCCTGGAATAATACCTATTTTCCTATACCTGTATTTATTTTTCATGTTTTTCATTTTAGTTATAACTATACAAAAATTGTTTTGCGAATTTAAGATTACTTAGAAGAAACGAGAATTCAGATATTTCTTTCCAGTGGAAAATCAACCCATGAACTCCGTCAAGTTGAGCAAACTGCTCCGGAAAGGTAGTGAGTAAAGGTTTACACCATTTCTTTTAAAAATGTACAAAGAGGAGCCAACCTGGTCAGGTTGCATAAAATGTTGAAAAGAAATTTATGGCAGAATTTAAGTAGCTTACCGTGGTTAGAAGACATTGACTTTCCCGTAGCGCTCCGCAGTATCCGAGAAAACTGAGGAAGAACATCACCGCTCCGATAGCGATCAGAAAGTACGCCAGTTGCTCTATCACTGCTGGTTGGGTAAAGTGCTGAAAAAAAAGCCACAGATGTGATTAGTACAATTGATGAAAGCGACAAACTTAATTTAGGAACATATAAAATGAAGATTGAGCATGCAGCATGGCCGTTTGACATAGTTTCGTATGTTTCGTAACTCTCCCAAAGCTAACAAAAACAGGCATCATTATACCAGCAACGCGTTGTGTTCACATTTGAAATTAACAACTATGGATTATTATTGCATGTTGGCATCGGATTACATATGGTTCGTCTTTTTTGCCATATGCATACAAGTGACTCATTCTCGTTTGTATGTAGGCTGAGGAAGCAGTTAGTGTTTTTGTTTTGCTCGAGAGCAACACACAGTTCATTATGTGTGGAGGATGTTTTCTGTGTATATTTTTTAACAATCAATGAAAAAATTCAAATAAAGTGCCGGTTTGTCTACAAACACTCTGACATATTCTGCTTATGGTTGTTCCGAATCTCATAACCTATTAAAAGGATCCATCATAAACTCTTGCTTTTCAATAATTGAAATACTATTTCGTCAGCTGTTCAACTTGTGCGGGGGATTTTTTGTTCAGAACTATCAAGAAATCGGGTCAGCACAATGCATTTTTGAATTCTCTTTGCACCAGATGGTCGTGGTGGTCTGCCTCGAAGACAGCAGCAAGTTCAGTTGCGACGTTTGTCGATTTAAAATTTATGACAACCGCCAGAACCGGCAAATGGACTTGGCAATAAGCAAAAGGTGAACAACATTTCACTCCAGGCGGGTCTTGCACAGGCCTCAAGGCCCCCATTTTCCTGACGTTCTTTCTCGTTTTGTAATTTGGTGGCTCGACTGGTGGATTGGGGGTGGTGGCAATTATGAGGGTTTCAGTTTTTATGTTGGTGTTGCTACGGCAAGGTCTTTTGTTGAAGTATTTCCCTCGGGCATTGGTCATTGCTTTGGTTTTGATTGAATCGATCAAAAGAAACGGCTTTAAACTTAGTGTAGAATAGTCCACGAGTAAGAGTAATAGTGAGAGAAAGAGTGAGGAAATGCACAGTTTTTGTGCTTATTCTTAGCTATGGCAATAGCGCCTGCGGTGGAAGCAATCCAGGCACATAAGTGGCTTGAAGTTTAAATTGCATTTTCATGATTAGATATGCAAATATAGTTTTTTGCTCTGTCCACTTCTCTTAGTCTTGGTTAAGTTGGGAGGTAATTGTAACACAAGAGTTCTATGACCTGCAGGTCAAGGAACTAAAGGTTTTTCAATAAGAGGTGTTATTGCAGGTCACAATTTTGGGTGATATTGGAGAACTCGTCATATGTTATTGAAATCCTTGCAGAAAAAATTTATTATTTTCATTTTAACACTGGATCCTGCACAAAACGACAAAAATAAAAATAAACTTTGACTACATATTTTAAAATCTTGACTTCTGATTGATCAAATATCCAATATATTTTCTAGTGCCATCGACATTCTATGCATAATGCTAGTAAATCGCTTTTTATTGAAGCATAATTTATTAGAGTATGTCCCAATAAAACGAGCTAAAATAGACGTTTGACATAAAGGTATGAGGCATAATGGATGTTATAATGAGGCATAAAGGACCTCATAGCAACCTTAATTCGAATAACCACTTTTTTGTAATTTTGGTAATAACCACTTTTTTGTCAACCAAGTAAAAGTAGGAAGACCGCAGCAAGCCGCGCTTTTGAATTGTTGTGTTTTTCCTATGCTCCGTCGATTTCGCGGAATCAAACATCAACTTTTTTGTTTCGGCGTTCGATACGAACTATTCAAATCAAACTACGTGAAATTATACCGACACCCGAATCCTTATGTCAAGCTTAGTGCTTGGTACTCCGCATCCAGAACCAGAGGAAGTGTGCTTTCAGCTCAGTTTTTGCGTTGATCCTGTTAATTGTACGCGTGAATGATTTTTCTTTTCTTTGGGTGTTGGTTATCGGACGGTAGTTGGATTTCTGACGCAACATTTTCAAAAGCAGCAACAGCAACTGCAGTGTGAACTCCTTCTAGTGGCAGCACGTTTTTTCCACACGGGAAACTGTATCGCCGGATTTTATCCCGTAGCTGGAGACGTAATATAGACACTGGAAGTTACAACAGGATGGAGAACAATTTAGTTAAGATCTATTACTCAGACCCGTGGTCGGTTGACATTTCAAGGAGCTGTCAGGTTATACAGTATGTAAAAAAAGTTTATCCACCCCTTCTCACTTGGCACATTTGCTCCAAATAATCCACCAAAACATTGAAAAACGATTTTAAATATTAAGTTTATTTCTCAAGGGATAACAAGAATGTCAAATAACGATAATTTGATGTAAAAGCACGAACTGTTCGTGTCTGAGACCAAATATATAAGAAAACGATAAAAAATAATGCAAAAAAAGTATATCCACCATAATCCTGAAAATCACTCAATATTTTGTGTGACCTCCCTTGGCTTCAAGGACAGCTTGACATCATCGTGGCATTGACTGGACAAGCTTAGCAGTCGTTTCTGGTGCGATTTTGTCCCATTCAGTTACAACAACTTGCTGAATGCTTGATGGTTTGTGTTCCTGAACCTTAATTTTCAAAATAGACCAGAGATGTTCTATTGGATTAAGGTCAATTTTGGCAACCGAACAATTTTGGCAACCGTATCTTTACGTATCTAAACGATATTAGCAATTTGACGGTAGCTTTTACCGCACCTGTGATGCTCTATGATAAGTTTTCGGATACTCAGCGAAATTTGTGCGTTTTTAGGCATTTCGAAACACGAGAACTCAAATTTGAATCACGAAAGCTTCTACACTACGAAAGGATAACTGTATGCAATGTTTACATTCGAAAAAGTGACAGGAACCGCTCAATACACGGCAAAATGGTACTAAGCATGTTTGGGTGGATACACTTTTTTTGCATGTTTTACTTTCCTTTTCTGTTGATCTTGGCATAGATTTTCAAGAGCAAGATTAATTCAAGTATATTTAATGGTATAATGATAGGCACTATATAATGGACCAAACGCATAACAACACTCATTTTATCAACTAATAATTGAACCGATAACAGCAAAATTGTAAATTTGAAGCAGGGTTGGATATAATTATTTTACATACTGTAAATTGGATTTTCCAAAACCGAAAAAAGTGACGTTTTAAAACGGTTTGTTTAGTCCATAAAAAGTTAACAGTGGATACGGATAAAGTTTGGCATGAGAAATGTACAGTAGTGATGCGGAAAGTCTTCAGGAGTCACGAACGATGAATAGACATCTGATTTGCTTAGAATATTGGGAAGAGAATTGGCAGATATCCCAGTCAGCCTTAAAGGACAGCTACCAAGCATTCAGCAAGTGCGGTCTCCACTTGCATTTACTAGTTTTTTCTCCTACAAATTAATCAAATAATTCGCTGTACCTTACAATGGCGATAATAAAAAAAAATTGTACTGGAGTGTTGAATATGAAACTTTTTTTTTGTTAATTGGTGGTTCTTGAAAACAGAACGTACGGTACGCGAAGTCCCGCAATGTCCACGTTTCTTCTTTCTTTGGATTTTATTTCATTATGTTTGAATCTTCCATAATGTCATGAATCATCTTGCTTTTTAAATGCTGCACAGCATTGAATCATCTGGTGACGTAAACGTCCTTCGGAAATATTGGAAAGTCTCACTGACTCAATTCCAAATCGAATTTATGGAATAATTTAATACCAGATTCTATATTTTTTTCATTTTCAACCGAATTTTGATAATGAAATCAAATCATCAGCGATTGTCTGTCGATCTGCCAAATTTCGAAGACGTAGTTATCTCAAAGCTCCTTTGCTATACTCACTGGACTGCCATACCTTGGAAAAGGTAAACCACTATCCCATCGTGTGATTAGCTCCAACAGAATCCTTGCTGTTGATATAAATCTGTTCAAACTGTCTATTGGCTAGGCGATAATATGAATTAACTTTGTTTTCTAAATAAAAAACTACCATCACACTTTGTGGCTGGCCTTAATAGCATGGTTCAAATCGGTCTGAATTATTTAAAATAACCTTATTTTTTCAATGAAAAACAACCATCATACTTTAGCCGCAATAACATCCTTACTAATATTTTTTGTATTTTACTAGTCTATCGTTTACCAAAAAGAACCCTTTTGTCACTCAATCCTGCTATCCAACATCCCATTGGTTTCTCGTAGAAGTGCAGCTAAAGACAGACAGTTTCTCGTAGAAGTGCAGCCAAATAAAGATTTCAATAAAGCGAGTATCACGTCAACATACTACCCTTTCCTTATTTGATCTGCATTCGGGCGGAGTCAGCGCCGGTATTGCATTAGCCACCAGTTTCTACACATTGTAGGATGTATGTTAGTCCTAAAAATCATCTGTTGGTTTTTTGTGTAATCACAGTTGATCTGGCAATTATGGATTAGCAACCTTGAGCCTTCAATCATGCTCATGCTCATGCTCATGATATATGCGCTCGAAGGAATCTCTACCTAAAATAAGTTTTTGTAAGGGACTATTGAGAATGCAATTACATCCCCTTTTCGTACAAATATCTTGTTAGGGGTATTTTAGGAAAGCTGAGCAGAATTTTCTCTTTTATGAGTAGTTTTGCAGCGTGGGTCACACATCTGCCAATTTTATTTGTTTACATTTATTTACTCCGTGGTACTATTATAATCAATATAATTATTCAGAAAGGCTTACAAGTGTTTTCAAACACATCAAACTTCTCGAGTGGATGTACATTTTGTCGGCAGTTTCTTTTTGTTCGACTATCGTTCAACATGAGCTGCGTGAGAGAAAAACAGTAGGCAACAAAATTTGGAGAAAAAGGTTTATTTTTACAAGTTATCAAATTAAAGCTAAATATATATATATATACATATATATATATATATATATATATATATATATATATATATATATATATATATATATATATATATATATATATATATATATATATATATATATATATATATATATATATATATATATATATATATATATATATATATATATATATATATATATATATATATATATATATATATATATATATATATATATATATATATATATATATATATATATATATATATATATATATATATATATATATATATATATATATATATATATATATATATATATATATATATATATATATATATATATATATACATAACACAGACTCGCAGACTACTGAACCGATAGGCGTAAAAATTTGTATGCAGGTGTTTTCGGAGCTGCAAAAGATGGTTTGAAGCACCTCTCATCTCTGGAAGCTCCCACACAAATGAAACACACATTTCTGCATAACTCAAGAACTATTCAAGCAAATGAAACACAAATTTCTACCAAACTTAAGGATCATCCAGGTTACTAAAACACAAAACGTGTATTTCTCGGGTTAGAAGCATGTTCTGATAGAAGCGTGAACCCCTTCTTAGTCAAGAAAAAAAAACTCATTCCGAAGAACAACCATAAACGTGCCAGTTCTTTTAAATTTACATTGATTTAGTTACAAGCGTAGCAGCCTCGGGTTCAGCTAGAATAGAATAAAAGGTTTGCAATTCAGTCACCAAGAATATTCAACATTGACGAAGCCAAATTTGTTTGCCATATTCTCTGAAATTTGGGCCATTTGATTCAAAAATGAATGTGCACTTGTAGATCTCAAAAGACTGTAATTTAATTTGCTCAAAAGTTTACCGTATTGGCCTCTATAAATTTGTTGTACTAAACATTTGTTTTCATCAGAAAACTTTTTCAGAAAAACATATCGAAGCTATCAAGTTTCTAAGATCATCCAAATATTCCTTGAACAATATAGCAAGAGATCATTTCCGACGTATTCACACAGCTTAGTTTAAATAAAAAGTACTTTCCACTCAGAATCCGTACGCATATATTATAGCGGCGCGCTCAATGAAGGCTCCAATAATTTGATTGACAGCGACTTATTCAGTTTGAAGGAGACTACCTTCTGACGATGAAAGTTCCCAAGTAGCACACTACGATCATGCTTAGTTGTAGAAACGTGATTACGACTTAGCAAGTCATATTTATGTTATCTCAACGGAATGGCAACAAGTGTGCTACTATGGTTTCGTGGATAATTCAAGGAGCTCAGGTGCAAAAACGCAAACAAGCTGAATGTCACCAACACTACCAGGTATCTTCCTCGCAAACAGATCAGCGTAGCCCTTATTGCTCAAACGATGCGGCATACTAGGACTTACGATCGTTAGCTGTATTGGAAAGTGTTGAGGAGCATCAAAACAAACCCGGGACTATCGAATAACATAGTCGCATTGAAACGGTGTCATTCGTGGTAGCGTGCTTACCGAGCAAACGAGCAACTAAACGCTTCTCGGAAAGTTCATGATTTGGCCATATGAAAGTACTCAAAGGACTTGTGAAATTTTGGACTGATTTGGCGACTAGCCAATAAGTACATGCCCTGTACTTATAAAGGCTGACTAAAAGTAAATTGGTACGCACAAAAATACCTGATTCAATAAGTTTCAAAAGTTAATGGTTGCTATACAGTACTTTTATTAAAACTTCAAAGTTACAGAATTAGATGGTTATATTTCTCCAGTTCAAACGAAATCCCAAACCTCCCTCTTGATGGAGCCTATCTGCGCCCGTACAGTGTAAACGGACACAGAATCAGCGCTTTTTTTTTTTTAAATTTGCCCACTTTTGCTGGATGTCCTTGAATGCACCGCCTCTTTGTTGAAGTCGCTGTTTTGAAATTGCCTAGTATTTTCGATTGGTCGAAACTCCGGGCGATTCGGAGGATTCATTAGCTTGGGGACAAAATCGATCTTGTTGGCAGCATACCACTCCAGAACCACCTTGGAGTAGTGGCAGCTGGTCAAATTGGGCCAAAAGATGATTTTGTCTAAATGCTTGTAGGTGAACGGCAATACACGCTTTTTCAGGCATGCTTCGATATAAACTTGGGATGTCATCGTCGAGGAAGTGACGAATGGTTCCGTTTTCAGGCAAATCGCATGCCACATCATGGCCTTCTTCACGAACTCTTCGGAAAACACGAAATTGAATCTTTCCGGCACATCCCCATGTCCAGTCGTTTGTCGTATGTTTCGTCATCGATCAAGGTGCAGTTCTTGTGTTTCGTCAAAACACGATCGTACAAGAGTCTTGCACGCTTTTTGGCCACGGAGTTATGCTTCATGTGCCGGTTGGGATGTTTAATTGCTTTGTACGACTTGTATCCTTCCCTGGAATGGATGTACAGCACCGTTTGGAAATTGGCGTAGTAATTTCTGGCCACATCTCGGATTGAAAGACCGGAATAGGCTTGAACGCAGCTTAACACCTCTCTGCGCAACTGACAATCACTGGTTCCAGTTTTTTTTCGCAGGTCCGCTGATTCCTTTCCACACTCAGGGAAGCCTTGTAGATTTTCAACACTCGACATACTGTTGTTTTCAGCACTCCGGATTTTTCAGGTGTTTGTGCACAATATTTTTCTTCTTTCGAGATACATTTGCTGTTATTTCTGAACGCGACCGATTACTTTGATCAAACTTGCACCAATTGTTTTCTATAGAAATGTCAACAAACCACTGTCAAAGATTTTGTTTCTCAACACTAGAGGTGTGCTAGCGAGAGCCTTACCAATTTACATTTAGTCAGCCTTAGATATATCACCTCATGTATTGCAGTTCTCTCGAATACATCTGAGAGTTTGGCAAAAGAAATGGCCGGTCGATTGTACTGTCGACGTAAAGTTGCCCTTTGCTCGTTTTTAGACTAACTTGACACACCTCTGATTCTATCATACTTAACAATATTTCGCCCAATTTTAGAATATTTACTATGTTAAGTAAATCTTCTTAACACTGCTCTTCGGATGCTAAACGTCACAAGTCCTTATCATGTATCTGTTATTTACACGTAAACATAGTTTTAAAACGCATGCATTATCCCTCCAACATATAGCTCGCGACGACCATCAGATTACCTCACTTGATCGTCTGTATCATCGTCATGATCGATCTAAAGATACCGCAGCACTTAAATCCTCACGTGCGACTAATTTCAATGCAAATGCAACAGCATTTGTTTACTCGTTAGTAGAAGGCGTTAGAACCTCGATCGACCAAAGATGCTAAAGCAAGCTTCCCTCGCGAAAGGGCGCAGCAATTATTCGTACGTAATAACTCAAACAAAAGCAGTATATATGAGTATACATTGCTGAAACAAATATGGATTTGCCGATCACCCCCGCACATCTACGAATATTTTATTGTAGTCATCGGATGAGTGAATCTCCTTCCGCGCTTCTATCGGCCGACCCATTGATTCTTAATTAATCGAATCGGCTGCAGTTTGATTTGCACCCACCAGCTACTACATCGGCGTTGTGGTTGTGCATGGTATATCATCAATGCCTTCTACAGTGGCGATTCACGTTGATATTCATACGTCAATTTTTGATTAATTCAGCTTGATTACCCAATCATTTTGTGTAATTTCATCGAAATTCACATGTTTGTTTTGCATCATCAAGAAACCCCAAACGACGGTAGTTGCATTCGTGTTTTCAAATAGTGATGGTATCAAATTACTTACCTCCAGCTGATCACTTTCAACCATTTTCAATAGCGCTATGAACGATGATTTGTCTGCCACGAGCCATATTCCCACACCTAGAACAATCGATCCGAGTACCTAGAAGTGTGAAGATTTAAGAAAATTACTCATCACCACAAACCTTGTTCGCGGAAACGTTCTATGTCGAAGTGTATCATTGTGTCTGTTTGGTTTTAGGTCAGTATCGTGTTTCGAAAGGTTAGATCACAGGTAAAAGTGCGTTGTATTCATTGATATCCACTAGGTATACTTACGAAGAACACAAAATTGAACACTGATAGTAGCGATTTCGCTATGCATGATTCACAGTCGCATCCCATTGCGCGGGAAAGCGGTCGTCTATTTTCCGCCGCTACTGATGCTGCTGATGATGACGATGACGATGCTATTTGCGGCGGATGCAGTCAAGTTGCACTTTGATCTGTGAGAAGCAAGAAGCCGATAGGAGAGAGAGAGAAAAAAAAGGTCATGATTAAAGACGATGAGCAATTGGTAACCTCTGGCAAAGGCATTTTAAATTGATAAAGGTGATTGTAGTGAAATTGATGATAATTGAAAAATGAGTTTCATAGGGTTTGGGTACACATGATTTGTTTTGAATACAGATGGATCTCAAATTTATTTGCCTTTCAATGAAGTCTTACTTTCATTGGATACCTCAGATTCATCGAAAGGTATCGGTCTAGATGGTGTATCACCAGTATTTTTTTAATCTATATGGCTGTACAATGCAACTGGGGACTAAGTACTCTATATGGAAATAATCGTTTTTGATAACCTATGAATTGTTTTTGATCGAAAACGTATATTATGACCTCTCCCATGCTGACTTCGAGGGAATGATCAATTTTCTCAATTTGAACACGACCCCTTCACACGGGGATGAGAATTCTACCGCTTCGACTATATAGAATCATTCCAGTTCGAACAAGCGACTCGTACGGTCATGTTTTTCGCTCTATCGATACGAAGCAAGTTTTTCCCGTTTTTCATCCTCGCCCGATTTCTCGCGATTGCGCGTCCGGTTCGTAAACTATCGCCTGCAATTGCTAATTTATTAGCGATAGCAAGCCTGAAAGAAGCGCTGAAAACTTGTACTAATTTTCTCACTCGACCTGTTGCCGTGACAACGGGTCGAAAAAATCAACAAATGGCGCATCCGCACCAGCGAAATCAGCTACTGAAACCACGCGAGCAGCTGCAAGCGGTTACGACATGACAACACCGGTCCATCGGACCCCAACGCTCGACTACAAGCGAGCAATCGATTTGCCGCGCTCCCGGTATAGGAGATACCGAAAAAGGTGAAGATCCCGTCGCTATTCACCATGTCAAGAGACATCGCTACACTAAGGACGGAGCTTTCAGCGATTACAGTTAATACGCTATACAAGCTGTGCAGTATGGGCACAAAAATTATGTGCTCGTCGGAGGCTGACTACACGAGCTCTACACTCACGACGCACCCGGAAACAAGCCGCTGAAGGTGATTCAGCATGGCCTAACGGGATTCACTCCGGAGGCAATAATTGCTGAACTGCAAGCGGCGTCTCTGAAACCACTGAAGGTGTTCCCTTTCTGGTCCACCTGGAGAAGGGTTCCATTACGATGGCGAAACTGATGAATATAAGGGCCCTCTTCAACGTCACTGTCGAGTGGGACCGGTATCGCCCGACGTAACGCAGTGTGGCCATGGAACCCGAAACTGACACATGAAATCGCGGTGGGGAAAGTGTGCTGGAGTTCACACAACCATGGATTGCGCCCCAATGAATGAAGGTGCCCCATTAAAGAGCACCAACTGTGGCGCTAACCACGAAGCCAGCAACAGAGCCTGTCCCAAACGAGCGGAGTATTTGGCCATCCGCAAGCAGGCGTCCACCAAGTCTCGGTCTGGTTAACGCCGCCCACCACCTCTAATGGACGTGGAGAACTTCCCGACGCTCCGGTACCAAGTGCCGAATCTGCCGCCAGTTCTATTAAACCATCGCCAACCGCCCGCCAGCACCCGTTCAGCAACGATTCGCGGCAGACGCCGCCGCCACCACCTCCATGCCGGCTCCTCCTCCAGGCTGGTGCAATATGAGTTGTAATTCCTCCACTCAAGCACCCACCGATGGATAGCTCTATGACACGGAGCAAATGGTCGAGTTCGTCCAAGAGCTCTAGCACCAACTACGTTCCTGCCGCTACAGCTCAACTGCGCCAGCTCAAAGCCGCCACATCCGTGACGATGAAATTTATTTTCAATTATGGATCATACGCGACCTATTGTTCCAAGCAAGTCAGCACCGCTAACGGAACAACAACGGTCCTACGGAACGACATTCGTAAGGTTACTCGAAGGCAGGGACAGTTTATCATCGCCGGTGACCTAAAGGCGAAACACGAAACCTGGGGGAACACTCGGCGCAACCGGAAAGGAATAATTCAGTAGGAAGGCGTGGAAGAGGGACATTACACCGTCCTGGGCCCGGATACTCTCACCCGGTTGAGCAGATCCGGCGTCCATTCGACAATCGACATCTTCCTCACCAACCTGGGGAACAGCATCGGGAATAGCAAACTTAATCCGTTTGGCTTTGTTTGCCTTGCTGATAAATGGGCGCTTCCGGGCAAGTTTGCTATTCAACCCCTGTGATACGAGACGGCAACGAACAGTTCGACCGGAAACTGATAACTGAAGGGCTTCCTGGATCTCGCGGACAGTTACCTTCGGGTTCTTCTTGACTTCGCGCATGATCTTGGTGTCCGTTCTCGCATCCGTTTTCCGCTTCCTGCCTCTGCCAGGGTGATCCACCACTGATCCAAACGTTTTAAGCTTCAGAAGAATTTTGCCAACCGCTGCCTTACTGATACTGTACTTCTTAGCGACAGCCCGGTGCGATTCACCGTTTTGCACATCACGAACGATCAATTTTCGGATTCACAAGGGAATTGCTTTCGAAAGCACTGCGTTCTCCATTTTTTTTTTCAATTGAATCAAATGCGATCACGTATACAAATGCACCAGGTTGAGCCGTTTGCTTCAAAACATGTCAAAATATCAAAACATAAACAATCGAGGGGTCTTCCACTGGAAACTTATCGAAAACATATAAAATGTAAAAAAAGTAAATGAGAGAAATTGAAAAAACGAAGAGGTGGGCACGTTATTTTGCCTATCAGTGTATGATCACATCACTTATGCACAATCCTGATGCATCGAACTCTACCCTACTAACATAGAAAACCCTCCTTCCTGTGACCTTTGTGGGTATGCAGAGGTTAACATGGTCCCTAAACAGCAAAGGTCACACTAACTAAAAGTGGTCGGTTACTCCCAGCCCGATTCAGTTGATCATTGTGCAATTTCACTGATTCTGATCAATCACAGAGTAGCAACCATTGATACACACAGGAAATAATCCGTGAGATTTTTATATGATCGAAACTATGAACCACAAAGCAAGGGTTCAAAACTCATTCCATACGAAATAGGACGAAATTATCATTGTTGCGTTGGCAAGAAAAACATGCCTCGTATACACTTTCAGTTGACATCACTTATCAAGCGTGTATAGTCTGGTGGGATTGTGGCTCGTCTTTGGATCCCGAGGTTCATAGTTCGAATCCAGAATGCAGCTTTTTTTTTCTGTCAGGAAAACTTTCATACGATCGTCCCGTATCGTTTAAAACTTGCGAGCATTAGTTGAAATCATTTTAGAGTCTTAATACATTTCTTTTTATTTAAATTGGTGAAATTTTTTGTTCCGTGAATGGAGAGTAAGCGATGAAATTTCTTTCAGATAATATAAGAAAACCATATGAAATTTTTGGTCAATGACAAATTTAGAGGATGAGACGAGGCCAGCTTCAGTATGGTTTTGCTAACTTTAAACTTCACCGTCTGAGCTAATAGAAGACCTTGTTGACTGTTATGCATGTAAAATCTGTGATAAACATTCAACGCCTAAACTATAAATAGGGTAATTTGCGGTTACATATTCAGGAAAATGCTAACTATTTTTAAAGCAGTGCGTTCTACGTCTGAACCGTCGTCAACCGAAATACACTTATTTTCTGACCACCAAAAGCATAGAATAATTAATTAAGCTGAAATTCACACAAACACTATTTGAATAAAACTGCTAGTTTAGGACCATTGGACGTAATTTAAAAATCTTGATTTAATTTTTCTCAATCCAAAATCACCCCTGAAATTTTTACCTTCATTAAATTTATCAAAAACATCGATTTTGGTTCATCATTTCTCTCAACTACGGGACACAATTATTTCACAATCAATCTTAATCTTCCGACAATGGTGAAAATTGTTCACTTTCGCGCTACCCAAAGTAACATCGCTCAATTTTACAAATAGCGAGACAAAATTATTTCAATCAATCTTAAACTTCCGATAATGGCTTACATTTTCCCACGTAACTACACATCAGCACCTAACCGGGCTAATCTTAATTAAACCCAGCTTGTGCGCAATTGTTGAATTCCATCGCTGGAACTCACAACCGCGCCTGCTCGCAAAACGCACAAAAACATATTACATATATTTTGATCACACGTGAACAGAAAAAATCTCCGCCCGATTAGTGCTGCTTCAGCCAACGTCGGCGCTTGTATCAACGCACGTCATAGTAAAACGTTTATCTTAGCGTAGTGAATCATGGGGAGCGTAGTTAGCTCACGGTATAACTTGTAAAATTAAATTAAAGCGATAAGGAAAAGATGCAGCCTTCCTTACGCAAACTCTGTTGGGAGATTATAAATGCTCTTTGCCGTCTTGTCCAGGCATATTCCAATGATCATCACTATCTACGCACGGTGTTTGCCTCGTTAGTATAATGTTGTCACTGTAGCAGCGATAAACATTTTCCGCACAATTAACCAATTGAACGCTTCTTCACCCTTGGAAACACTTGATCTCTTTAATATTAGCGTCGCGAGCCGTTACATACGAAATGACTGTTCAGTTAATTCATGTATCTCTTGTGCAAATCAACTTTACACATTCGTGTAGTAATTTCGCTGTCAGCAAAGCTATAGAAAATACTAAAAGTGGCCTTTGAAAGAAAGGCCGTTGAATTGTCGAGCAGGAAAAAACAAACCATTCACAAGCAAGATAGACTGCAACTTGGCGATTGATTGCAATTAGACATAGATGAAGGAAGAAGCGCTAATTGGATACGATGTCATCGGGCCACATGCATCTCGTGTATAGGGGAGGTCACAACCAGCGAAAAGTTCATATTTTTGGTGATAATGACCGGATGATTTAATTTGAAGCCCCACTTTGAATCGTTGGAAGTCGTGTTCATTTTATGGAACGTTGCTTTTCGTCACTTCAAGGTCGGTGCATCGGCTATTGGTTTATGAGGCCTATCAAAAATGAAATAAAAATATGTCTTTTTCACGATTGGTCGTTCATCGTCGTTCGGTTGGATAGCACTAAATTTGAGCGTTTTTTCGACTTATTTATCTCAATTCAGTAGGTTAAGGTTAGATGGGCTTTTAATTCACAATGCTGCGACTCATTTTACTATAGCACTACTTTGGCAACGAACCAATTTCCGTGATTCTTCGCTATTGCTTAGCCGATTTTAAAACAATCGACTTGATTTTTCATACATGATTAATGTTTGTTTTGCAATAAACATATTCAAAAAATCAAGTCCTTCGGTTGAAATTCGGCTGATCAATAACAATTCATGGCGGGAGTTTTGTCCGCTGCGGAAGTAGTGCTCCAACAAATTTTTGTTTTCCAACAGAGCATTAGGCAAGCATCCCTCAGCTTGATATTTGGCATATTTAAATTTATGAAAACAATAATTGGAAGTCGTAGTTGGAAGGTTTAAAAAAATAGTTACGTATTGATTTTATTAGCGCATTTAAAAACCCGAACTCGCGTCATCAAACACGGCTGAACGCGTCTATTTTGATTTTGGCATATGTGGTTCAGTTATCAAAGTCATAGTAAAATGAAACAAATATAAATATTGAAATAATAAATAAATAAACAAAATGCAAAATTTATCTGGAAACAATGAGTTTGAAGGTGTGGTTACCATGACTACCCTATTTTTTGGTACTGTTTGAATCATGAAATAACGTTTGTATCAAAAAAAATGGACAAAATTTGCCGATTTTTCATGGTTTCACCTTCACCCGCACTGACAAAACTACCCATGCAGCATCAATCATAGTAATCCATGAGTCAGCAGATAAATTTGACAGCTCTAGCAGTTAAACTTTAACCGTGATGGCAAAAACAGTGAATCAACTTCGTTCAGAATCGTGCGCGTTCAAAGAACGGCACACGGCCGCGTTGAAAACGGACATCGTGCGGCACTTTATGGATGCCGGATACGCCAGTTCCGGCGTCTACAACAACTTGGCACTATTAGAGGAGGACCGAGGGAAAAGTGGCGACATCGCTGCGTGCGCTTGGCCGAGAGGTCACGTCCACTTGTTACGGAGCTGCAGGCAAAGTCGCAGCGGCAACGGCTGAATAAGATGGTCACCTGGATTTTCCCGGCGAATCACGACGTGGCGGTGGTGATGGATGACGAGGCCTATCTTACCCTGCATGGCAACGACTGGAAGGGCACTTCGTATTTTACTTCCCCCACGAAGGAAGTGAGCTCCGAGGTGAAGTTCATTTCACACACCAAGTACCCCAAGAAGGTGCTGCTGTGGCCGACAATCAGCGAGAATGGGATGTCAAAACCGCTCTTCTTTCGCACCGGACTGGCCGTGAACGGGGAAATTTATAGTACGAAAGGCCTGCCGGAAGTCCTCGTTCATCAAGAAATACCATAAGGGCGAAGACACGGTGTTCTGGCCGGATCTGGCGTCGGCCCACTACTCGAAGCGATCGTTGGAGGAGAAGGAGCGGCTGAATATCGATGTGGTACCCAAGTCGACGAACCCACCCAACGTCCCCCAGCTGCGTCCATCGAGAATTTCTGGGCCAACCTGAAGCATAAGATCTACTCCTACAATTCGGTGACGAACTAGCCCAGGTGGCTAAAAGTCACCTAAATAAAGTATAAAAAAAAAAATACTCCAACAATTCTGTTGCGAAAACTGAGGAGGCATGGCCATGGCGAATGTTCCGGTTAAATGCCGGAAGGCCGCTCGCATGGGCTTAAAATGTTTTTGCAAGTAAGCATAAATATTCACTTTTCATGTCAAATTTATCAAAAGCAATTATCTGTATTAGCTTTTTTTATCGCCATCCGATAAAAGTCCTTTTTTTTAATGCAAACGTTCTAGTAAAACCATCGTTATTTATTTTGAGCATAATTCCCCGGCAGACGGTCGTGGGCAGATTAACTAACCACCACTTGAAAGTTCTTTTAATAAACTATTAGATGCCGCTTACTCTAAGGATTTGTGCACAAATTACGTAACGCATGAAGGGGGAGGGGAAGAGGGGTTGAGCAACCGTTACCTATTGTGACATATGTGGGAGGGGTGGTTTTAAAGAGTCTGCTTTGCCTATCGGCTGTGAACGGTTGTGTCGATTCTTTGTTGCGCACTATTCTATAATCAGGCATAGCACATTATCTATTGTTCAGCGGCGTGATTGTTCGAGTGAGCGAAAACAGTAAATAAAGTTGCGGTCAGGGGATATATGTTGGTTGCTGTGGGTGAAGATCGTGATTGATTTTGTGGTTGGTTTTGTCCCGTACTATTGGTTCACCATAGAAGCCGAATCACCATATTAAAGATTTCCTTGTTTTCCTAATGAAAATAGTGAGATATGATTGTGATCGAGTGGTTTGGGCCAATATTAATTAGCTAGTTAATTACGACTTACATAACTAGTTCATCATATCCGTCGTATCACCTTGGTTTCGGTTTTGTTATCGGGCATAGCAGATTATCTATTGTTTCGGGCATTTATTGTTTGGTGGCGTGAGTGCGTGTTAGATGTCTTGTTGCGAACTGCCTTTACTATCGAGCATAGCTCGGCATCTATTTTTTTTTTCGAAGAAGTTGTGTGCGCTCTCGATCTGAACAAGCCGCTTGGTCCATAAAGAGTGTTCGTTCTGTTGTTTGGGGAAAAGTTTTGATGTCATTATATGGAACGGTTTCAGTGAGAAACTGGACGGACGCCTGCGGAGTTGGGTAGAGGTGACTTGTGAGGTAATAAGTGCTCTCAAGGGCATGGAGACATGTAATTACTACCCGTTGTATCTATATTAATAAAATTTATTTTTAATAGGTTTGCATCGACCATCAGTTTAATTCGTTGAATCGGTTTTGTGTATTGTTTCAGTTGCCTATTGTTCGTTATGATCGAGTGGTGAGTACATAATTAATTGTGATCGTTCGCCATGCTCGTCGGGCCACCCTATCTTGGAAGAAATAAGCCACTGTCCCATTTTTTTAGGGAATACAGTGGAATCCGTACTGTTGGTGTTGATCCATGTTGGCTCTCAAGCGTTGAGATGAATTGACTTGTTTTCCTAATGGAACACCATTATCACACTCTGTGAGTGGGCCCAATAGCATCCTTACTGTTGGTTTAAACCGGTCAAAATCGGCTTTTCAGCATTATTAAAAAATCACTTTGTATTCCCAATGAAAAATCACAATCACACTTTGTGAGTGGCCACAATAGCATCCTTACTGTGGGTTTTAATCAATCCTTTCTAGGCACAAATGTTGCTCAATGATTGAATATTGCCGTTTGCGTGGATATTGTTACTGTCATTTGAGCGCTGTCATGTCGGTTGTTTGTTTAAACTTGTTGGTGTTTAAAGCGTACTCTTCTTCATGATCCAAGGATTAGTTCACCGATAATTTCCGATAACGTTGGATATGTCATAACCTAAAGGGTGTTTCGATCAAAATTTGGTCGCTTAAACTTGACGCATTTCCTTTTATCGTGCATTAAAACATTTTGCGCAATCCTCATTTTGAATATGTGTGCGTGTAACATCAGGCTTCTATTTTGATTTTGAGATTTGCACTTCAGTTATCAAAATGCCGTCGAAAGAAGAGAAGCAACGCATCAAAATTTTGCACCTACATGGCGAAAATCCAAACTTCTCTCACGCCAAGTGGACGAAATTGTTGAATGTGAAAAAATCAACTGTTACCAACATATTAAGAGTTTTTTGTGAACGTTTGTCGACAGCCAGGAAAACTGGATCGAAAGCCGGAGACCACAGCGACGACAAAAAGAGTTTCTCGCTGTTTCGAGCGGAACCCCAAACTCTCCGTCAGCGATGTCTCAAAGAAGCTGGGAATGGCGCCATCAACCGTGGATAGAGCTAATAAACAAGCTGCACGGTAAACTTACTAGAAAGTGGACTCAAATCGTGACGACAAACAAACACGTCGGCAGCACGTCGAAAGTTGTACACGATGCTGACAAGCTGCGTACGATGAAACACTGGCGCAACAGCTTCCTGGACAGGAATTTTATATGGCAACTGGACGGGAAAATGTGGCAAATATTTTCAAGCACATTAAATTGTCAAAGTTCACGAAGAATTATCTTGTGTGGCAGGTCAACTGTACCTGGGATTTGAAGAGCAACGTTTACATTGCGACCGGAACCGTTAACCAGGAAATTTATCAGAGCGAGTGGCAGGTTGTGGCAGGTCTACTGTCTTTCCTGGAGCAACATAATTGTTCCGTTCTATTTAAGCTGGATTTGGCATCTTGCCATCACGGAAAAAAGGCCATGGAGTGGTATGCTGCCAACAACGTTCAAGTGGTGCGCAAGGACTAGAACCCTCCCAACACACCAGAGCTCCACCCAATCGAACAATATTGGGCCATCGTCAAGTGGAACTTTAAGAAGACTCAAAAAGCTATTGTGAGCGAGAAACAGTTTAAGGCAAACTGGCGTTCTGCGGCGAATAAAGTGGACATGGAGACTGTATAAAATCTTATGGCAGGTGTTAAACGAAAGACCCGGCAATTCGCCTTCGGTAGAAAGGAAGTTTAGCTGAATATTTTTCCTGTATTCTGTATTAACTGAACTTGAAAAACAAACGGAATTTGACTTATTAATAAAAACTTTGATCGACTCACACACATTACTGTTTGACCAAATTTTGATCTTAAAACCCTTTACTATGTTTTGTTATTAAAAAATATCGTACTATAAGGTTATTAGAAAAATTCCGAGGTAAGATGTATAAACATTTCAATATTTTTTAAATAATTTGTCACGATGTGGTTTGGAATTGAATTAAACACTCTCAATTAATTCCTTCCATGTTATCCTACAAGTGAGAGATTATTTCGTATTGACATGGTGCTAAGGTGCTAACCAGCTTTACAAGCAAAATCGTGTTATTTTTATCAAGCTAGTGTAGGATTTACAACGACATCGATCAATTTTCACTCTTCCGTACCATCCAAGTGGTTCGACGATAACAGCCAGCTGCCTACCTCAATAAGTCTGAAAATGCGGGCAATTTCCTCCCAACAACGTAATGAACAGGTCAGTTCGGCAGCATCATGTGTACATATGCGGTGTGAAGTTTCACATTTACTAGGAAGCTGAAACATTCCTGGGTTGCCAGTACGATGGCGTGATAATTATGGGGGCTTCAGTAATTAGCTGATTATTTGAAAGAGATTCTGCCCAAACTTCACGATCAACAATTTTGGGCTTTTAAATTTATTTCAGCTGGTTCTTATGCATTCAACATTTATCATTTTTGTTTTGTTCTATAATCACTTCATCAAAGCATCATCATCAGTTTTGCATCATTTATCTTCAACTCTCATTCACACGATGTTCCACGATGAGACCCTATTAGCTTGACTTTAATTGATTTCGTTCCGTTTAAAAGCCAGCCACCGCCGCTGCGTGTTCATGGTGAATTTGTCCTATTATGCAACAGATGCACTTTTTCCATCATCCATACTACTTGGGCGAAAACACCGGCTGTAGCGCCCTGGCACGATCCATGATTGGCCACGGGCAGACCAAAGTGCATCGATAAGTTATTAAGATTTATGATTGCGGAAACCGGTTGATTGCATTCACCATCTCTTTAGTATGTTTTGCCTGAAAAAAAATGAATAAGCTCAAGTGCATATATGAGAGCTTGCATTTAAGCATGAATAAAGCCCATATTCTAATGCAAGCCGTAGAAGCTAATTGCAAGTTACATCGCGTTTTATCTTTAACCTCGATAAAAGTTTCGAGTTCATTGAACACACATATGGGGCACAAAGTGACTGGCGACCGGCGCGAGACCCTCTGGTTACAACTTTTCCGGACTTTCTAAATTAGGTTATGCCAAGAGGCAATTCGTAGTGTGGAGGTGAGCGAGAAGAAAGGGACAACAGTTTTTTTTTTTAGTTTTTAGTCGAATCTCGCGGAACTGGTGCCTATATCTATGTGCTGCATCTAGCGGCCAGGGAATTTCACTTTCAGTTAGTGCTGTCCGCTCCCTTTCCACCGTGATCGTTCCTTTGGGTAGTTTTTACTATTCACAACTACGACGATAATACCACTTTCAGTTTCAATTGAGGCTGAATAAGACTACCTGTCAACAGCCTTTCGCTGCACAGATAATTGAATAAATTATACTGCAATGGTAGTGTAATGCCATGTGTTGTCTGGGATGGTGCACATGGTCTCCCGAGGGTTGGGTATTAAAAAATTTATCGTTGACACAGTTAGTCTTTCCTGCGTTGTACAGTACAAACAGGTTGACTGTTTGTGTGTTGATACAGTTGAAACAATAGGAACACGTCATTGATGCGGTAGCTAGAATCATGATCCCGGTTGCATGTCATGGGCGTGGATGAATGTAAGTTTTTTTTTCTACACATCCGGGAATTTAGTTCAATGCTATCTAGCGAAATTGATTGTGATTATCATCGAATGAGTGTTTGCCAAGTCATGTTTGCGCTTTTCTAACAAGCTTAGATGATTTTCACTGTTTTGAAGCAAGTGGAAAAACTGGAAAACATCAGGGATGGAAACCCGTTGAACTTTTGTTATGGATGCATTTATTTACAATGTGAATAATACACGTAAGATAATTGAATCGTGCATTAAACCTTGGTTTGAATTGTTATGTCATCGATGTCATCTTTAGTATTTATCCGTAAACATAAAAATCCTCTAGACGTACAATATTTATTGGTAAATAGATTTCACTGTTACTGTTTGTTAAGTAAACAATCGATGAAAGGTTGAAACCAGGGGTATGCATTCCTTACCAATTGACATATTTCCATCGAAGCAAACAGAGAAATAAATTAAATTCTTGAAGTCATTATATTATATCATCAACTAGCTGATCCCGGTGCGAGCGTTGCTACGCCTGCAACTAAATGAATGAACATTACATAGAATTGACGCTTTTTTTAATGAGTTTTTTTTTTGAGTAATAAGGAGTTCAAACTTCTATCAGAACATTCTTCTTATCCAGACAATACACAGTTTGTGGCTTAGTTACCTGGATAATTCTCAGGATTGGTTGAAATTTGTGTTTGAATTCTCCCTAGAAACATTTCTTGCATTCAAAAAAATCCCGCATACCATTTTTGATTCCATTTGCTTGATTAGTTCTCAAGCTATGCAGAAATTTGTGTTTCATTTGTATGCAAGCCGGAAGGGGGAAGCGGTCTCAAACAATCATAAGAACCTTCTCCAGCCCCAAAAATACCTGCATACATATTTTCACTCAGATCGGTCAGACAGACAGTCAGACAGAAATCCATTTTAATATAAATAAAAATCCTGTTTCCAATAACCCCCACATGCCAAATGTGGTTTCATTCACTTGAATAGTTCTCGAGTTATGCAGAAAATTGCGTTTCATTTGTATGAGAGCCCCCTCCCCCCTTTCAGAGGGCAAAGGGGTCTCAAACCACCATAAAAATATGTTTGACCTTCAAAAAAATCCACATGCCAAATTTGATTCCCTTTGCTTTATTAGTTCTCGAGTTATGCAGAAATTTGCGTTTCATTTAACTTCAGAATGCGGAAGAGACTCAATGACCATAAAAACATTTCTCTCCTTAAAAAACCTCCATACGCCAAATTTGGTTCCATTTGCTGGATTAGTTCTCGAGTTATGCATAAATTTGTGTTTCATTTGCATGGGAGTCCCTCCTCCCCCTTCAGAAAAGGGAGGGGTCTCAAATTAGCATTGAAACAGTATTCATCTACAAAAACCTCCACATGCCAGATTTGGTTCAATTTGCTTGATTAGTTCTCGAGTTATACAGAATATTGTATTTCATTTGTATAGGAGCCCCCCCTTTCAGGGCGAAGAGGAATCTGAAACCATCATAGAAACCTTTCTTGCTTTTAAAACCTCACACATGCTAAATGTAGTTTCTTTTGCTTGGGGTCTCAAACCACCGTAGAAACATTTCTTAGCTACAAAACCTCCACAAGCCATCTTTGGTTCCATTTGTTTGATTAGTTCTTGAGTTATGCAGAAAAAAGTTTTTCATTTGCATGGAAGCCCCCCTTTCTAAAGGCGGGAGGGGTGTCGAACTATAATAAGATCCTTTCCCGGACCCAAAAACCCCTGCATACAAATTTGCATAGCGGTAGGATAGTTCTCATGTTTGGTTTAAATTTGTGTTTCGTATGTATAGGAGCCCCCCTTTTCAGAATGAGGAGAGGTCTTAAATAATTAGTTCCATCCTTATAAATAAATATATAAATAAATATATAAATAAATAAATAAATTACCACAAAAACATTTCTTGCCTTCAAAAACTCACTCTCATACCATTTGCTTGATTAGTTCTCGAGTTATGCAGGAATTTGTTTTTCATTTGCATGGGATCCCACCCTTTCTAGAAGCGGGAGGGCTCTCGAACTATCATAAGATGCTTTCCCGGACCCAAAAACCACTGAATACAAATTTGCAAAGCAGTAGGTATAGTTCTCATGTTTGGTTGAAATTTGTTTCATTTGTGTGAGAGCCCCCCTTTTTAGAAGGAGGAGGGGCTTTGAACCACCATAAAAACTTTTCATGCCTTAAAAAACTCGTCCATTCCAAATTTGGTTCCATTTGCTTGATTATTTCTCGAGCTATGCAGAAATTTGGGTTCCATTTGTTTGAGAGCATCCCCTGCCCCCTTCCTCCTCATATGACGGAAGAGTCTCAAATCACCATAGAAACATTTCCCTCCTTCAAAAACTTCCACATGCGAAATTTGGTTCCATTTCTCTTATTAGTTCTCGAGTTATGCAAGGATTTGCGTTTCATTTGAATAGGTTCCCCCCCTTTCAGAAAGGGGAGGGGTCTCAAATCAACATAGAAACATTTTTTGCCTTATAAAACCACCACATGCTAAATTTCGTTCCGTTTGCTTGATTAGTTCCCGAGTTATGCAGAATATTTTGTTTTATTTGTATGGGAGCACCCCCCTTTTATGACGGAGAGGGTTCTCAAGCTACCATAAAAACCTGTTTTGCCTTCAAAAATTCACACATGCTAAATTTGGTTTCTATGGCTTGACTAGTTCTCGAGTTGTGTAGAAATTTGTATTTCATTTGTATGGGAGCCCCCCTTTCCAGTGAAGGGAGGGGTCTCAAAGCATCATAAGATTATTCTACGGCTTCAAAAATCTCTGCATACAAAATTTCACGCCGATCGGTCCTTCCGCTCGCGAGTTAAGTCGTTACAAAGGAAACCCCAACTCATTTTTATTATATAGATTGCAAACTTGTTCGTCAGGCAGTATCAAGTGGGATTCATCGGAACTCGTGCTACTGCGGACCAGATTTTCGACAAATACACATGTGTGAATTTTAAATTCACTCCTAGTTCCAAACGAATCACAATCGTGCTGCTAATACGCTCAAAAAAGTTTTTTTAAATAGTATTTAAAAAAAAAAGTGAAAGTGAAATACACATGGTTGGTCAAAGCAACGATGGATGTACAGTGTTGGCGAAAAAAATAAATACACTCGTGACGCACACTTCTTTATCAATTTCTCCCACAGATCAGAGCACCGATGGTAACGCTAACAATGTGTGTGAAGAACTTGTATCCACATTGTAACAACAGTGAAAACTAATACACGCCTAAGGCCGTTCCCAACGCTGTTCTACTTTGTATGGGCTGTTTTAGTTTACAACTAGAACTGAAACAAGCCATTCCCAATGATCTGTTGCAGTTCTACTTTTCGAGCAAATTTTTGCAACAGATTTACAACTGCTCGACAGCTCTGTTTTATTTTCAACGCGATTTGAAACACGGATGCAACAATTTTTTAAACTGGGTTTCTTTGTAGTTGTGGCAGCTGTTTTGACTGATGATTGTCAAATTAGCGGTTTTTAGTTTGTTTTGCAAGTGATTTTTTTAACGCGAAATTAAGATCGACCAATATTTTTAAAACATGGCATTGTGATTAACGTGTTATTGTTTTAATTTTGATAGTTCCAAAATTTAAAACTGGCAAGCAGTTTGCAACAAACATGAAACTCAGCGTTGGGAACGGCCTAACAGTTCTATTCAGTGTTTGTGAGTTATTTTGATGTAAACAAGCGATTTGCCTCCGGCAAAAAAAATAAATACATTGCTGTTTTTGATTATTATTTCGATGTTTTCGCCACAAATAAAGTTCAGAAACGTACAGCATGTAACTAACAAATACGCTATTGATCGCAAGCACAAAATACAATTAGTTTATTTCGATGTTTGGCAGAAACATGGGCCGAAAGCAACATTGTACTCCTCTGGAAATGGCGCTGATCCGGAAGTGGAAGGAATGTGGTAAATCATATCGGCAGATAGCCAGTGATTTGAGGCGATCATTGGGAATGGTGCAAAACGCTCTTAAACCACAATTAAAGATCGAAACCAGATGCAGAAAACGGGTTACCAGCCTTCGAAAGGATACATTAATCATCCGAGAAGTGAAAAAAGATCCATTCATAAGCAGCTCTTCCATAAAAAACGCCCTTCAATTGAAGGCTAGTTCACGAACAATAAGGGATCGTCTGGTACAAGCCAATTTGTTTGCTCGAGAGCCAAGTTCCGCTTCTCCAAAAACGGCACGTTTTGGCAAGAATTAAGTTTGCCAATAAGTACTACAACTGGGGTGTAAATAAATGGCACACTGTTTTATAGGAAAACGAGTCAAAATTTAATCTTTTTGGCTCAGATGGAAAACAATTGGTACGAAGACCAGAGAATTATGCTTTCGATCCAAGATTTACCAAAAAACGGGAAAATTTGGTGGTGGTAATATCATGGTATAGGGTTGCTTTTCTGATGCTGGTGTAAGACTTATTCATCTTATAAACGGTAGGATGAATGCTGACGACTACGTAAATATTTTACGTAGTGTAATGCTTCCATATGCAGAGGAGAATATGCCATTGCGTTGGATCTTCATGCAGGACAATGATCCTAAACACACTGCTAAGAAAACTCAGAAGTGGTTTGGAACCGAAAACATTAATCAAATCAAATCAACATCAAATAGCCAGCATAGGCCCCAGACTTAAACCCTATTGAGAATCTGTGGAAGATTGTAAAAGATGAAGTAGCTAAACACAAGCCGAAGAATAAATCGTACCAGGTCGTACAGGATGCTTGGTATGCGATTCCAGTTTCAATTTGCGAAAAATTAGGACACGCTACGAAGTACTAGATATTCTGTTTCTTTCACCCGCGTAAATCTGACATAATTTGAAGTGAAATAAAACTTCTTTGTTATATTATACAAAAAAATCGTTAGTGTATTTATTTTTTTCACCAAGTGTTAATATTCATAAATGTTATGTTATATGTTATGTCATAAAAGCGATAGTACTGCAATCGACACATCGTTCTTTACGTAATATTTTACTTTTCGCTACAGTTCTTAGTGTTGAAATACATTTTGATAAAGGGTCTGTCTGTCTGTCTGTCTGTCTGTCTGTCTGTCTGTCTGTCTGTCTGTCTGTCTGTCTGTCTGTCTGTATGTCTGTCTGTCTGTCTGTCTGTCTGTCTGTCTGTCTGTCTGTCTGTCTGTCTGTCTGTCTGTCTGTCTGTCTGTCTGTCTGTCTGTCTGTCTGTCTGTCTGTCTGTCTGTCTGTCTGTCTGTCTGTCTGTCTGTCTGTCTGTCTGTCTGTCTGTCTGTCTGTCTGTCTGTCTGTCTGTCTGTCTGTCTGTCTGTCTGTCTGTCTGTCTGTCTGTCTGTCTGTCTGTCTGTCTGTCTGTCTGTCTGTCTGTCTGTCTGTCTGTCTGTCTGTCTGTCTGTCTGTCTGTCTGTCGTCTGTCTGTCTGTCTGTCTGTCTGTCTGTCTGTCTGTCTGTCTGTCTGTCTGTCTGTCTGTCTGTCTGTCTGTCTGTCTGTCTGTCTGTCTGTCTGTCTGTCTGTCTGTCTGTCTGTCTGTCTGTCTGTCTGTCTGTCTGTCTGTCTGTCTGTCTGTCTGTCTGTCTGTCTGTCTGTCTGTCTGTCTGTCTGTCTGTCCGTCTGTCTGTCTGTCTGTCTGTCTGTCTGTCTGTCTGTCTGTCTGTCTGTCTGTCTGTCTGTCTGTCTGTCTGTCTGTCTGTCTGTCTGTCTGTCTGTCTGTCTGTCTGTCTGTCTGTCTGTCTGTCTGTCTGTCTGTCTGTCTGTCTGTCTGTCTGTCTGTCTGTCTGTCTGTCTGTCTGTCTGTCTGTCTGTCTGTCTGTCTGTCTGTCTGTCTGTCTGTCTGTCTGTCTGTCTGTCTGTCTGTCTGTCTGTCTGTCTGTCTGTCTGTCTGTCTGTCTGTCTGTCTGTCTGTCTGTCTGTCTGTCTGTCTGTCTGTCTGTCTGTCTGTCCTGTCTGTCTGTCTGTCTGTCTGTCTGTCTGTCTGTCTGTCTGTCTGTCTGTCTGTCTGTCTGTCTGTCTGTCTGTCTGTCTGTCTGTCTGTCTGTCTGTCTGTCTGTCTGTCTGTCTGTCTGTCTGTCTGTCTGTCTGTCTGTCTGTCTGTCTGTCTGTCTGTCTGTCTGTCTGTCTGTCTGTCTGTCTGTCTGTCTGTCTGTCTGTCTGTCTGTCTGTCTGTCTGTCTGTCTGTCTGTCTGTCTGTCTGTTTTTTTTTTTTACAAGGGTTGAAAGGCCATCAAAAATCTGTGTGACAGACACCTGAGACACCACACAATGTTCAGGCGGACAGGGTTGGGCTCCTGCCCGACCTGCTAAAAATGTGCCTCCCGGAAAGTCCGGATCCCTTATCCTCCTTGCCTTGATCCCCCGGGACCACAATGCTGCGACTACTTCGGGGGGCTGTGCTCATGCACTTCTTCTGAAATTTCGACCCCTAGCTAAGGCTAGTTCGCCGACTGGCTGGATGATCCACTGTTCCGCTGCTACGTTGTATCCATCTCTCGAATCCTCCTGCTTCCCCCGGCGTCGAGGGTGGTCCACCAGTTCCGGTGAAGGAAACTTCCGCACTGATGGTGCCCCGACTACCGGCGGTTATCGCAGGGGACGCTAACGCGCATTGCGCCGACTTCGTCTTCAGGTTGTAGAGGTGGTCCGACAGTTCCGGTGGTAGATGACGTCCACACTGGCGGTGCCCTACATACCCGAAGCTCTTTATTCTTCTTTCTTCTTTCTTCAGCAGGCTGGCTGTTCGAGTGCCGAGGTCGGCCCGACGATTTCGGTTGGCAGAAGACTTCCGGTTCACCGGCGCCACGACGACCCGAAGCCGAACACTGCTCACTGCGCTGGATACTCCTCAGAACCCGCGCTTGTTTGTTGGTCCCACCTCCATTTACGCTGTAGCTCCGACAGTATTTGCGTCACAACTCTGCTTACCGCGTTCCACGTGTCTTCCTCGTTGCACATTCGCTCTGCGATATTATCCGGCCTTGGGGCAGGCATTCCCCTTCGCAATTCCGCAAACCTCGGACAGTCGAACACCACGTGCTCTGGAGTCTCCTCTACGTTGGCACACGCCGGGCAGAAGGTGACGACGCATGACCACACCGGTGCAGGTATTGGCGAAAACATCCGTGCCCGGACAGGAACTGTGTGAGGTAAAGTTCACCTCTCCATGCTCCCTGTTCACCCACGTCGACACATTGGGGATGAGCCGGTGGGTCCACCTTCCATTCTCCGCGTTGTCCCAATCCTGCTGCCATTTGACCATGGAGTCTAGCCTCGCCGTCTTCCTCACATTACTGGTTCCTCTCCGTTGATAGCATTCGATATCCTCTGCTAGGGTTACGCAGATTGGAATCATCCCGGCGATAACGCAAACTGCCTCCGACGAGATGGTTCTGTACGCACTCGCGACTCTAATTGCCATCAGACGAAACACGCTGTTCAACTTCCTGCGGTTACGTTTCGTTTTGAGCGCGGCTCCCCATGCTGGAACGCCGTACCGCAGTATCGAGGATGATACGGCAGCCAGAAGTCGCCTACTGCTGCCTTTCGGACCACCTATGTTCGGCATGATCCTTGCAAGCGCACTGACCATTTTAGCCGCTTTTTCGCAGGAATAGTCTACATGGGTGTTGAAATTCAACCGGTCGTCGATCATCACTCCTAGATGTCTTAAAGCCCGCACGGACGGTATGACGTGCCCTCCTACGGTAATCTGCATCCACTGGATCTTTCGGCAGTTGCTAACCAGCATCACTTCCGTTTTGTGGTGAGCGAGCTGCAACTTGACTGCATTCATCCAGTTTTCAACTGCGTCGGTCGACTCCGCCACCAGCATTTCTACTTCTTCCAGCGACTCTCCGGTTATCGTGAGGACGACATCATCCGCGAACCCGAAGATCTTTACGCCCTTGGGCAGCTTCAGTTTTAGGACTCCGTTGTACATTATGTTCCACAACGTTGGGCCGAGTATGGAGCCTTGCGGAACGCCCGCCGTAACCCTAATCGACTTCTGCCCCGAGTTCGTTTCGTAGACCAGAATCCGGTTTTGGAAGTAACTCTTAAGGATTTTACACAAGTAGTGGGGACTCGCATACCATGCAGCGCTGTGGCGATGGCCTCCCAGCTGGCACTGTTAAAAGCGTTTTTGACGTCGATCGTTACTACCGCGCAGAACCGATTGCCGCACCTCTTCTTCTTGGACGCTCTCTCTACAACTTCAATGACCGTCCTGATTGCATCCACCGTTGATCTCCCTTTTCGGAATCCAAACTGCTTTTCAGATAAACCGGTCTCGCCCTCCGTGAACTGCGTCAGTCGATTAAGTATAATCCTTTCCAGAAGCTTCCCCAGTGTATCCAACAGGCATATGGGCCTATACGATGCTGGATTCCCCGGTGGTTTCCCTGGTTTCGGCAGCAGCACCAATTTCTGGATCTTCCACTTATCCGGAAAGTAACCATCTGCTAGGCATTTCTGCAGCACCATCCTGAACAAATCTGGAAACGCCAGTATCGCAGTTTTTAGAGCCACGTTTGGAATGCCATCCGGACCCGGAGCTTTCTTCAGCTTCAGACCTTTCGCCACTAATGACAGCTCGTCGTTGGAGACTTGCAAACCTGCAATGGTTACTCGGTCTTCATCTTCATATGGTGTAGGCGGCCACGTCGTCGAATCATGCTGCGGGAAAAGACCCTCCACGATGATCTTCAGCTTATCCGGGCACATTTCCGCTGGCGTCACTGGACCCCTGATCTTCGCTGTTACGACCCGATAAGCGGTGCCCCAAGGGTCATCGTCAGCTTCCCGGCACAACTCCTTGAAGCAGTTGGATTGGCTGATTTTAATCTCCCGTTTGAAGGCCGCTCTAGCTTCACGGAAGATTATCTTACGCTCCTCTCTGACCGTTTCAGACCTTGTTCTCTGAAAGCGTCTTCTAGCTCTGAGACAAGCAGCACGAAGGCTAGCAAGAGTTTCGTTCCACCAGTAATTTAACCGCCGGTTGTTTTTTGGCTCCAATCTCCTTGGCATCGTCGCATCGCAAGCCCTCGCCAGAGTTTCTGTCAAATCATCTGCATCAAGATTTGTAGCGCCACTGTCTGCGCGAAGTGCTTCAATCAAAAGATCCTTATCGAAGTCCTTCGTCTTCCATCTCCGCCCGCTTGTCCTTATCTCTCTTACAACCGTCTGCATTCGTGTTCCAACACTATACCGGATCGACTGGTGATCACTATGTGTATAGTCCTCACAAACTCTCCAGTTCATGCTCCTCACCAGCGACGGACTGCAGAACGTGACGTCGATGATAGACTCCCTGCCATTTCTGCGAAATGTACTAACGGTACCTTTGTTGCACAGCCTGATGTCCAGCTTCGCCAACGCTTCCAGCAAACTGTATCCTCTGGGGTTAGTCAGTCTGCTTCCCCACTCCACTGCCCAAGCATTGAAGTCGCCTCCAATGATTACCGGTCTTCGGTCGATCAGCTTCTCTGTGAGAGCGTCCAGCATTCGGTTGTACTGCTCCAAAGTCCACCGTGGGGGTGCGTAACAGCTGCACACAAAGATCCCATTAATTTTGACGATTACGAAACCTTCGCTTGAACTGTCTACCACCTCTTGGATAGGGAATCTGCCCATCACTTGGATAGCCGTAATCCCTGATGAGTCCCCCACCCAGTTGCCGTTGTCAGAGGGGATCCGATAAGGTTCAGCAATAATAGCCACGTCGCACATTGATTCTGTTGTCGACTGCCACAACAGTTGCTGTGCGGTGTCGCAATGATTGAGATTTAACTGGGTGATCTCCATTAATCCTGGCCCGCCATCGCCTTCTTGTATGCAGGGCATTGGAAGCCACCCGTCGCGTGGTCGTTTCCGTCTTCCGGTTTACAGAGCAAGCATCTCGGTTGCTTCGTGCAGTCCCTAGCAACGTGTCCTTCTTCACCACATTTCCTACATAGACCGGATCTGTCCGGACCTTTGCAGTTTCGCGCTTGGTGGCCAAACGCCATGCATTTAAAGCATCTCTCCATCTGTTTTTTTATTCGAGGGGTGAGTCTCAACGGACACACTGACCATCCGACTTTCACCTTGCCCACCTCCACCATTTTGTTGGCAGCCTCTACCGGTAGTCTTATCGCTGCTATTTGTGTACCACCGTACGCTCTCCTCAACCGAATGGTCATCTGAACTTCACTCAGCGCGCATTGTGAGGCCAGTGCATCCCTCAGTTCGTCTACCGTAGTGATCTCGTCCAGGTCTCTGCACTCGACCACCGCCTCCTGCGTTAAAGCCCTTACATTTCCTTCACTGCCTAAGGAGTTGGCAATAAGTTCCCGGAAGGCCGAGCTCCTGATCATGGGATCCTTCTTCAGCTCGAACAGCAACTCCCCCTTCTGGGTGCGTCTAGTCCTCACCACTTTTTCACCCAAGTCCTTGAGCTCCGGGTCCTCCCTCACTTTTCTTAAGATCGCTGCGTACGTCGTCTTATCACTCACTTCGACGATCAAAGCATCCCCCTTGAGCCTCTTCCGAGGAGACCGACGTTTTTCTTTCTTCTTCTGCTCCTTTTTCTTCTCCACGTGTCTCTCCTGCTTTTCCCTCTTCTCCCGCTGGCTTTCCACGGTTTGCCAATCACCGTTCTTGACGCCTTCCTCCAGTACGCTAGCACAGTCCTGCACGTTGCGCTGCTTGTCTGTCTGTCTGTCTGTCTGTCTGTCTGTCTGTCTGTCTGTCTGTCTGTCTGTCTGTCTGTCTGTCTGTCTGTCTGTCTGTCTGTCTGTCTGTCTGTCTGTCTGTCTGTCTGAACCTTATAGACTCGGAAACTACTGAACCGGTCGGCGTGAAAATTTGTATGCAGGTTTTTTGGGGCCAGCGAAGGTTCTTATGGTGTTTCGAGACCCCTTCCCTCTCTGGAATGGGGGGTGGGTGCTCGCATGCAAATGAAACACATATTTCTTCATAACTTGCGAACTTATCAAACAAATGGAACCAAATTTCGAATGGACGAGTTTTTGAAGGCTAAAAATGGTTATATGGAGATTTGAGACCCAACCTCTCTCTGAAAAAGGGGGATCCCATGCAAAGGAAAAACAAATTTCTGCATAACTCGAGAACTAATCAAGCAAATAGAACCTAATTTGGCATATAGGGGCTTTTTGAGACAATAAATTTTTCGATTGTGGTTTGAGACCCCTCTCTTATCAGGAAGGAATGGCTCTCTCTCATACAAATGGAACAGACTTTTTTTTTTGCAAAACTCTAGAACTAATCAAGTAAATGGACTACAATTTGGCATTTGGAGGTTTTTGGAGGCAGAATTTTTTTTCTATGGTTGTTTGAGACCCGTCCACTTTCTAGGGATAAAACAAATGAACCACAAATTTCTGCATAACTCGAGAACTAATCAAGCAAATGGAACCTAATTTGGCATGTTGGGGTTTTTGAAAGCAGTGTTCTATGGTGGTTCAAGACCCTTTCCCTCTCTGGAGTGGGGGGTGGGTGCTCTCATGCTAATGAAACAGAAATGCCAACCAAACATGAGAATTATCCAGCTTAAACACAAAATGTGTGTTTCTCAGGTAAACAGCATATTTTGATAGAAGTTTGAACCACTTCTTAGTCAAGAATGCGGGATACCTGAGTTACTAAGTGCTACATTATGCCAAAGAAGTTAATATAAGGTTATGCAAGACAAAACTACTTTCAAACTGACAGGATACGACGTATTTTGAAGATACATGTTTTTGTAATGCTTCTACACAGAAAGAAAAAGCACGGTAGAATCTAACGATCCGATAATTTAATTACCAACACACACCTACGTTTAATTTTGCAGAAATTACACGCATTCGCAAACAAAAATATTTGATCAAAACTAATTCCTAAAATAACATAAAAGCGTCAGTTCTATTAAATTTTTATTCATTCAGTTGCAAGCGTAGCAAGGCTCGCACTGGAATCAGCTAGTGACCATTGAAAAAGGTTATTCTAAATTTACTATAATGTCGGAATAGTTTTAGTTACCAATACCATAGTCAAGAATGCCATGAACGTGGTGAATTTAACCATTTTCAAGGTTATTGTAACCATATCATACGTTTAAACAGGAACATAAAGAATCTCCTTCCAACAACAAGATTGAACAAATGGTTATAAGAGCGAGCTATCTAACATGAGGTTGCCCCAATGGGCTGGGAGAAGAGCCCGCCCTCTGTTCACAAACCATTAGCAATAGGGAGTTTGCATTCCCACTCTCCCCTTCCAGAGTGAATCAATTGGGTGCCCTGATGGTCCCTCCCATTCCCATGAAGCATTTATATCATAGTGTATATATTTATGTAAATGAAAAATACTATAAGCATTCGTATCTATTGTATATGATCTTCATTCGGTGGATCCTGAAATGCAAGAAATGTTGTAAAGTGTTCAAGTGTAGAGTTCTGTAGCAAATCCTAAAAATCTTGATCCTTTAAAAGTTTGGTAAATCGATTGAAATTTAACAAAATTATTATTCATACATTTTATTTACTGTTGCCATGGTCACAATTTCCTCTTGATGCTGTTTTTTTCACTGCAATCCGCTTTTATTTTTGCTGGCATAATAGTTATTGCTCCTGAGTTAGGAAAGCAGGGAAGATTTTATTGAAAGGGAGTTAAAGACAAGGGAAGCAACAAGTTATGTTTAAATCATATATGATGTAAAATCAATAAAACAATATTATCAAATGTAATGATATTGTGAGTAATGATAAAGTAATGACAAAGATTGTACTGTAAAATCAGACACTAGTCAAATGGCACATAGCGCTGCTTGAGTCTACTTGATATAGCTTGTCTTCTATATATTCATACATCTAGTTTTCGCTGAAAATTATGTATGATATATGAAATAAAGATACTTTATATAACGTAATATAGTTTGTAGTCTGGATAGGCTATTAAAACTGAGGCAAGTAAGATTGGGCTCGTCATTAGTGCGTCCCCGGTGAATAATACACGAGAGAAAGAGGCTCATGAGAAGACAATGTTAGCCTCCCACTACGAGTTCAGATCGGCGGCGATGAAATCAAGGCGCTAGACGAATTCGAGTATCTGTGCACTTTGGTGACCATCAATAATGATACCAGCAGAGAGATACAAAGGCCCATTA
Organism: Aedes japonicus; assembly: GCA_034211315.2. Taxonomy (NCBI): domain Eukaryota; kingdom Metazoa; phylum Arthropoda; class Insecta; order Diptera; family Culicidae; genus Aedes; species Aedes japonicus. Next base: position 152,127 of record JASCZW010005222.1, read on the forward strand.
GGGCTAGCAATGGAGCCTACTTTTGACTCCACAGAACACTAAAGTTGAACAAAGTACACCCGTTAACATTATTTAGACCGGTAGTCCTTAACAACCACGAAACATGGATAGTGCTCGTAGAGGATTAGCACACCCTTGGGGCTTTGAACGGAAAGTATTGCGAATAATCTAGGGTGGAATGCCGACGAATGAAGGAACGTGGAATAGGCAATTGAATCACGAACTGCATCAGTTGCTTAAAGAACATCCCTTCAATCACTATTCCAAAAGCGGTCTCCAACGGTAGGTTGTGCATTTTGTTAGAATGTCAGATGACAATTCAATTTGAATGATTCTCGATAACGAACCGATGGGCACAGGAAGAAGGGCGCGTAACGATCAAGATGGAAAGTAGAAGGCGGCCTGCGGACCCTTCGCAACCTGCGAGGTCTGCGAAGTACAGCCGTGATCACAATAGTATGGAGACAGCTTCTGTGTTCAGCAGAGGCCACTCCTGCCTTAGCCTTATTGATAAGTGAGTATGAAATCATCAAAACAATCATCCTTTGTTTAGAAGACCTTCCTGTTGTAGTCATTGCAACGACATGGAAATGTTTCCATAAGATTCCGTGCATTGCATCAAAAGTATGTAGGGTAGCGAACGGCTTCAGCACCCCGGGAGTTCGATTTCCGGTCTGATCTAGGATTTTTTTGGTAAGGAAAATTTCTCGACTTCCTGGACATAGGGTATGATTGTACTTGCCACACAATGATACTAATGCAAAAATAGTACCTGGCATCGGAAGCTCTTAGTTAATAACTGTGGAAATTGGCGGTGCAATTGGCGGTGTTTGATCACGATCAAGCGAGCACATTTTGGCAGTCAAGGTGGCGGATCCGTTCCAGCCTTGTCCTACCCCGCAAGGGGATGTGTGACAAAAGTGTGTGCTTTTGTTTCGAAATACTGATTAACAAAAGCCCTACGCTCAATTTCAAACTACTTCTATTCAATTTCACATACTGCCGAAAGCTACTGGACTTATATATACTCTCTTTATTCACATCTTTGGTTCTAACAGAAAATTTTGTTCAGACCGAGGGTTGCATTTTGATAAAAAGGATGTTTCCAATTTCAAACATTATACATAAATAAGTTTGATAAACTTCAGACCACGTAGAGCCAAAATATCTCGAACCGGTTTATTAGTAATCATCGCCAGCAGCCGTGGCCACCAAACTTGGACTAAAATTATAACAGCAGCTGAACAACAATCGTAGTTATAAGTTTTCGTTTAGTTTAGAGTAATAAGAGTTAACGTTAAATAGTTGTTTTAGTGGAATAAACGTATAGTTTATTAACTTATTATGTTGTCTACCTCGAATTCAAAGGGAAACATAAAGTTTAAATCTAACTCCACGGTGCTCAGCACAAGATCAAATTATGTATGTTGAATTGAAACCTTTTTCACATCCACAGAGATTATTTTCGCGCAGCCAATATGGTAAAAATGAGCGTTAAAAAATAATTATCAGGCATTTGAAGGGACATCACACGAATGAAGTCTCACCAAAGCCTTCCTTAACCAAACATTTCTTCGAAGCTTTAGAGATGATAGAATGTTGCCATCGCTCCCAATCTATTAATATCGCCTTTGCAAGGGAGGCCGCTCTCTCACTGCCCGGCATCGAACATTCATTGCCTCCCCTCATTGTCTGGAATTGAGAAGCGACCCATACAAAGGTGATGATAGAATAACTCGGAGATACAGCGCTTAGAAGCCCTTGTATGTATTTTCATGCGACAATACGAGAAGTACTTTGCCTAGCGAAAAGCCTCTGTTGAATTGATTGATTTAGTGAGGAAAAGTATATTGCATTTCTAGCGAAAAGTACATTGCAGCTAATTTAGCGATTTCACGGAGCTTGAAGTTTACAGTTGTCGCTAGCAATGATTAATTATTCCCATGGTAATTTTCGTTTGAATTTGATACGAACAGACTGGTAGAAATTAGCAGTTAAATAAACACTAACTTTTCGAGAATCATCGAGAACTGGTTGAAAATCAATTAAGTGGGGTGCCTCAAAATCAATATTTTGAGCCACACTTGTTTCATATTTCCCATTATTCTAATTAAACATCTTTGTTGTTACTTCTAGCTATTGGTAGCTCAATATCAATTACCTATTTATAGACCAGGGATGCACGAGGAACTGAGGCACAACAATACTGGATCGTTAAAGTAGAACTAGCACTAGACTCCACAGACTATGAACTGCACGCCACTGAGCCAGGGAATAGCAAGGTTTAAATTGTCACCATGATATATATTTCGACATAAATATACCAACGTCGGTGCTCGTAGTTTTGAAAAGTAACGTGGGAATCACCGGGGAGATTCATCAACTGCGGTTTGTTAAGTGTGTGCAGATAATAAGCTTGCTGGATGTTTAATATATACTTATAACGGTACAATCACATGATTGAAATGTTTGCACTCTTTATGAGATTCAGAATCGTATGTCTGTTTGCTGAAAAATGAATAAGGGGCTAATTTAAACCTTATCTCTAAAGATGCATGTGGAAAACCAAGTGTTGAACTTAATTCACAAGAAAGCTATGAATGTCAGCCTCCTTCTGTCAATTTATGTAGAGTGCCGACGATAAACTTTTTATTACCGATAATTTGACAATTTCACACTAAAGGTTGTACGGAATCAAACTGCACCACTTTTAAATGGCTATAACTTTTTGGTATTTTCTATTGAAATCTTGGGTGGAATTAGTTCAATGTGTATTTGTTTACGCTGTGTAAGTTTCACTAGCAGATGTACAATCGTTGCGAAGACGGAGTCGGAAGAAGTAGGAAAATTCGGATCTTTCTCATCGTGCCATCAGCAGGAAGCTGGGAATGGTACATTCTACGGTGTCTCGTGTTTCAAATCGGAATCAAGAACGTTGGACCTCCGTATAGTGTTTAGGATCACAAGCGGGTAGTTCAAACTTTCAAGAGGAATCCCAAAAGTTCAGTTCGAGATGTGGCGAAGAAACTGAATCTAACCAAAACTTTCGTGCAAGATGCAAAAAAAACGTGGATGACTTAACACGTACAAAGTCCAAAAGGCGCCTAATTGCGATGAACGGCAGAATACGGTAGGTGAAACACGTGCACGGAAGCTCTACACCCAGATGTTGAAAAAACCAGATTGCCTCGTAATGGAAGATGAGATATATGTAAAAACAGACTTCCAGCAGCTTCCGGGGATCCAGTTTTTTACTGCTCATCATAAATTCGATATCCTTGAGGATGCTAGAAGGCAGAAGATGTCAAAGTTTGCCAAAAAATATATGATTTGGTAAGCAATTTGCTCGTGTGGAAAGCAGATGCCAACTGGAACGGTCAATGGGCAGGTGTACCTAAAGAAATGCCTTGAAAAGCGTCTTCTTCCTTTTCTGAGGTGACACGATTGTCCTACGATTTTCTGGCCGGATTCAGCCTCGTGCCATTACTCGAAAGAGGTTTTGGAGTGGTACATGGCTAAGGAGGTCAATTTCGTGCAGAAGCATCTCAACCCCCGACCGCACCGGAACTGCCAATTGAAAAGTACTGGGCCATCATGAAGCAGGCACTTTGGAAGCATCTTAAGGAAGTGAAATCGGAGGAAGATATGAAGAAAAAAATGATTGCCACGCAAAAAAATTTGATCCAAATGTTGAACAGGACCGTATGAGTAGTGTTAAAAAGAAGGTTCCTTCCTTTTGATATGGAATTGAAATTGAATAAAAAAATTTTGCAAAACAAACATTGCAAAATATTCATAACTTGTTTTATTTTACTCCCTGAAAGTTTGAAGATGATTGGTTGAACGGGCGAATTTTGCCAAATATTTTAGTGTGTCGCAATTTGATTCCGTACACCCTTTAATTAAGGAAAAAATCAGATAAAACTAGAACATGGCTTCAGTTTTCTTACATGCCCTTTTGAACTATCCAGAATGCTTTTATAATTAGCCAATTCATCGCTAAATTTTTACGTTGCTATCCAATTTATGCTGAAATTGAAGTGAGTGATTGTTAAATGGAGTAGAGTTTTGACTTTCCTTACGAATCTTATGATGTAAACTTTCACCTAGGAAACTTCACGCTCCAAACTTTAATTTTTTTTAGCAATACTGAAATCATAAACTCACGTGCCATTAATCGAGCATGTGTGCTGCTGTATAACGTGATCGTCGCTAATCTTATCTCGGAACTAACAACCACAGATGTTCGCGCTGTTAAATGTGATGTTAACTGTTGGAACCTTAGTGAGGAATACGAATATAAAATACTGCTTAATTTATCTTCCACGTGATTTCCTCAAGATAAATTTGATAGTCCGTTCTCTTTGTTTTTTAACGTGATGTCGTGAAACAAATAAATCATATTCAAACAAAACCATGATTTCCTGACAACAATTCTATGGTTTAAATTATGATAGAGTTATTTCTAACCTTTTGTAAGGTAACCTTAACAATTTGATGATTCAAGCAGAATTTCATGAGTTCAAGCAGAAGATGTCGAAAACAACAGTTTGTCAAGTGCTAAAAACCTACAAGGAAACCCTGAGTGTGGAAATGAATCAGCGAACTTACGAAAAAAAAACTGGAACCAGGGGTCGTCAGCTGCGCAGCAAGGTGCCCAGGTGTGTTAGAGCCAATCCCGGTCTTTTGATCCGAGATGTGACCAGAAAGTCCAACGCAAACTTTCAAACAGTGCGTCCATCCAAGAACATCCATTCTAGGGAAGGATACAAGTCGTACAAAGACAGTAAACATCCAAGCCGGCACATGAAGCAGAATTCCGTGGCCAAAAAGCGTGCAAGGCTCTTGTTCGACCGAGTTTGATGAAACACTAGGGTTTCACTTCGATCGATGATGAAACATACGTCAAACTTGATTTTAAGCAGCTTCCTGGTCAAAAGTTTTACGTCGCGACTGGAATTGGATGTGCGGGGAAGACTCAAGTTTGTGTTTGCCGACTAGTTCGCGAAGAAGGCCATGATTCGGCAAGCGATTTGCAGGAGTGGCCTGAAAACGGAATCCTTGACGATGACATCCCAAGTTTACATCGAAGAATGCCTGAAAAAGCGTGTATTGCTGTTCATCCGCAAGCATAGGGGCAAAGTCATCTTTTGGCTTGATTTGGCCAGCTGTCACTACTCCAAGGTGGTTCTGGAATGGTATGCTGCCAACAAGATCGATTTTGTCCCCAAGATAATGAATGCTTCGAATTACCCTGAATTTCAACCAATCGAAAAATACTGGGCAATTTCATGGCAATGACTTCAATGAAGCGGCGGGGCAGTCAAGGATATACAGCAAACGCAGGCAAATCGGAAGAAATGTGCTGTGTCCACCGGGCACTGATGGGCTCCATCGAGAGGAAGGTTCTAGATTTCGTTCGAACTGGACAAATGTAACCATCTAAAGCTGTAAATTTGAAGTTTTAATAAAAGTACTGCGAAGAAACCTTTAATGGATTTTTTAAATTTTAAATTAAAGCACGAATTACAGGTATTTTGTACGTAAGGTATGGACAGAATATAGTAGTTACCTGATGCAAATAAATTAAAATCGCTAGAACTTTTTCGGCTTTCCTACCCCTCGAACCGCATAGAAACGTCAAAATAAAAACTTGTTTGTTGTTAACGTATCATATCAAGTGCGTTTCAATCCGATAAGATGAAAAAACAACAAATTTCTCTAGATATGCGCAAATTCATCGTTAGAAACCGTCAGGAGGGCCTTTAAAAGAGAGAAATCACTCGGAAATATGAATTAAGTGAGGCAGGAGTGCAAAAAATGTGCAAGAAGCACGAAGATCTCGGAAATGTTACAGACAGAGCAGGTAGAGGAAGGAAACGGAAGACAACAATCAACGATGATCGCCGAATTGACCGTGAAGTGACTGTGTAATCAAGGAAAATGTTAACTTGAAGGTATCCGATCAAACTGTGCGCAGAAGACTACATGAAACAGGTTATAAGAACAGCACGTTGGGCAAGCCGACCTTTGATTCGCGAAGTTAGCAGGTTTGTTTGTTTTGTTTTGTTTGTTTGTTTGAAGTAATGAAAGCAAGTTTGGGCTCTTTGGTCGTAAACAGAGAGCACGAGTCTGGACAAAACCTGGAGAGAAACTTGCAGATAAATATGTTCAAAAAACAGTGAAACACGGAGGTGGCAAAATCATGGTGCTTTGTTTGGTCTGGGGTTGAAAATCTTGTCAAAATAGATGAAATAGTGACTATCGACTCTTACATCAGCATTCTAAAAAAAGAATCTGTAGAAGAGGGGACGTAAAGCTGGTTTGCAGAATAAGTTTACTTTTTAACAAGATAACATATCCAAGCACATTGCACAAAACCACTGCCTATGTGGAATGTTCACGTCCCGGGGATGCTTGATCAGGATCAGAACTGGAACACAGGGGGGCTGCGTATGATTTGTCACGATACAGGCCGGTTCTTTTTTATATTTGCCGCAACGATCGTCGGCCCAATTACCTTTCTTCTTTTTACTGAACTTATCGGAAGCTCGGAAGATGGAAGGAGAAATGTCAACAAACACACGATCAAACAAACCAACCTTAAAGACCTAAAACGAAACCATGCAGTGCCACTTGACGACTACTTAGATCTTGAGAATCCAACTTCAGCGAGAGGTTTATCACTGTAAATTAAATGTACGCATACGTTAACACACTGCGCGCACTCATCATGAGTGACGCTTGTTTGGCATAATTCGTAATTACAGCAACCTTTAGAACTTCTTCTTTTGGCATTGGACCTTCCTAGAGGTGAGAAGTGTAGCACACCCAACGCTGGATGGTTGCCGTTGGCCCGGCATTTAAGGAATTCATACTATGAATGGACAAACTCAGTAACTGTCGTCAAAAATCTTTAAAAATTGACAACAGATGATACCAAATTAGTTAATGTTGATAACTGAATTTGTTATGCGATAACAGGTGAGTTCAGGCTAGATTGTTCAATGAACAATAAATTCTATACAGGGCATAACTTTTTTACCATTGGGTAAAAATCTACCAAATTTTGCACACTTTCTCATTGATGTGTATTGTTTACATGCTGTCAAACTCGAAGTCGTGTTTTTCGACTCAACGAAAATGGAGGTAAACCAACGCGAGTCGAGAGAACACATTTTTTCCAAACACCTGGAATTTCCTGACCTGTCGCACCGGCAGTTGGGAAAAATGTTGAACATTCACCATTCAACCGTCTCCAGAGTGTTGAAGCGGTTCCAGGAGCGGTTGACGTTGGACCACGGCAAAGGAGCTGGAAGAAAACCGGGACCGGAGAACAAAAAGACGGAGGGAAAGGTGAAGCGGATGATTAAAGCAAATCCCAACGTCTCAAGCCGTGATTTGGCTAAAAAGATCGGCATGTCGCAGAGCTACGTCCAGAATGCAAAGAAGAGAGCTGGACTACATACATACAAGGTACAGAACTTCCCAAACCGCGATGAGCGGCAACAATCAACGGCTAAAACTCGGGCACAGAAGCTCTACGAGAAGATGCTGACAAAATATGGCTGAGCAGCACTGTGTGATGGACGACGAAACGTATATAAAAGCTGATTTCAAGCAAATTCCGGGGTTGGAGTTTTTCACCGGCTAGAGCAAGTTCTATGTGGACGACAAATTTAAGAAGAAGAAAATGTCGAAGTTCGCCTCCAAATATTTCATTTGGCAGGCCATCTGCTCTTGCGGACTGAGGAGTGAGCCTTTCGTGACAAAGGGCACAGTAAATGGCGAGATCTACAAATCTGAGTACCTCGAGAAGCGCCTTTTGCCGTTCTTGCAGCAGCACGACGAAGCTCCGCTATTTTGGCCAGATTTGGCATCATGCCACTATTCTAAAAGTGTCCTGGAGTGGTATGAGGCCAATTCTGTCCATTTTGTTCCAAAGGATATGAATCCGCCAAACTGTCCGGAGCTGCGCCCGGTGGAGCAGTACTGGGCAATGATGAAGCGGGAACTTCGGAAGAGCAAGAAGACAGTCAAAGACGAGAAGGACATGTTAAGAAAATGGAAAAAAAACTGAGAAACTGGTACCGGATGACACTGTAAAGACTTTGATGGAAGGCATCAAGCGAAAATGCGTTCAATTTTACACTCAAGGCTCCATCGATTAACTTTTCTTTTGATTTTTGAAGTAAATATATGTATAAAACTACCCTAAAATTTTGGTTTGATTCTAAACATTATAAGAAAATTGGCATGACATTTTCGGTGTCGCAATAATTTCGTGTTCGCCCTTTATTCTTAGATAACCAGTGCCTGCCTTCGGTTAGCATCCACAGCAGTGTAGACTATTTTACATTTGTTATCTGACCGGTAGAATCTGAAATCATGAATGTGTGTTTTAGTCGAGATATAGAACATCACAACTCCTGAATAGTATGGCAGCGTTGTACACTGTTCTGGAGCCTTCAGTAACATTGTCATCACACCGAGCATTACCCTGGTCATTAAAAATATGAAGTTCAAAATAATCTTCATCAAAATTTTCTTCTACATCAGCACCTATGAACGTCTTTTGAACGTTTGTATGGCATTTTGCGACAGATGCCTTTATATCATTATTAGATGGTAGAATCAGACAATACTGGTTCTGTCGTTTGGTGTTGATGTAGGGGAAATTGATAGGATCGTGGTGTTTGTTCATGATGCGTCTTCTCAAGAACATGAACTCCGTGGGTTCATCAGAATAACTCCCAATATAGTCTTGGAGTGTTTTTCCATGGCAAGAAATCATCCGCCTGATACGAGTGCTTTGGTAGCAGCAAGGAAACAAAATTGAAGTGAAAATTAATTATATTTTTTATGAGCACCGGTACATAACCAACCTCTTCCTGAAAGTACAGGATACAGGGCAAATCGTATCTTGTAAATGAGTATTTTTTCAAAAAATACTTACCAAACGCTCCAGGCCAGTAGGAGTCGATAAAGTTTTTGCATTGTACATTTTCGCAACCAAGAAATATAAATCAATAACTAGCTGGTGATGAAAACCACAATGTTGATACGGTTACTTTGACGATAGAACATTATTGTTTTTATTATGCAGTTTCACTGTCAAAACCAAGCTTCACAAAAGGTAGGAATGTTCAACATCACAATATGAATCCAGTTAATTAGAGATCATATTTGCTCAGAGTTACTCAGAATTGCTCAGTGTCTTGCCCCTAGCTCTACTCCCATTATTAATCTTACTGACTGGCAAGGACAAGAAATACTGTAGAACGGCGATTTCATCTGATTGTTTTTCTGCAGTTTAGAAATACGAAACATATTTTTGATCGAGCTTGAATTACAGTATTCGTTGCGTTACTTAATAATTAAGAAACGCAACGAATACTGTAATTCCAGAGAATTATTCTCTTCATCTATGTTCACGCTTTTAAGAATAGATGATAATAAGCAGGCCTGACTGTAGTTCGTCAGCCCTAGGATGAATGCTACCTAGCCTAGAATGGTACCTCTTTAGTATACTGAGATAATTGCATCGTTCAATAGAAATTATAATTATGTTCAAAAGTAATGAAGAATGTTTTCAAGATCTCCGTTGAAGAAAAGACCAAAATGGAAAGCAAAACAACAACTTACTGAAGTAAAAGAATAGTGCGCAGTGAATGACGAATTGACAATTGAGATTAATTGTAATTGCAAAAAGCTTCTCATTCGAGCCACCACTTTACCGGGCTACATCAGAACGTTGACACTGCTCCATCTCAGGTCATCGCTATCGCTGCTGCCTCGTGAACGGTGTGTTGAATTATTATTTCTTTAACGATCATCAGCATCGTTTTTGTCCACATAAAATAAAACCGTCCGGAATGTAGGCAGCATAGCCAAATGTGAGAACAACTACCGAGTAACAACAATGATGGTCAAAATGGGCTCGTCGACTACAAGTAGTTGTATTTACCAACCTAGCGTATCTTGAGCAAAATGCAGGGAGGAAAAAACTATCCGTTAGGTCCTACGACATTTCACATTTATCTTTCACCATGTTTTTCGCGGTTCGGCTTGGCTTCACTTGAGGAGACGGTCGATTTTCGGTATTTTTTTTCTTTCTTCACACTCACCTGTCTGTAGCCATTGATAATGACCGCCAAAGTGGGAAAGCGCAAACCCTTTCGCTAAGTTGCGCCCAAAGGCAGAGAGAGATTATTTGTTTCCTACCAGCATCGAAGGTGAGAGACCCGTGGAGCATTTGGCATCAGTGGCGTATCATGGGGGTGGGATAGGTTAGTATCGCTTCATATCAATCAGAACACTTTCACTGTTGATGCAGTTAACGTGAGATATAAAATTAGTGATGCAATATATTTTGCGCTCAATCGAAGTTGCTTGGATCAACTTGAGATTTTGTAATCAATCCAAGTTGGCTAAAGCAATTCAAAGGTTGAATTAGTGCTGCAGTTTAATTTGAATTTTAATTCAACTATCAATATAAAATAATCACCAAAACTTTTCCTAACATTTAAATAATTTTTCAATCAAAAACTTCGTAAGAATAAGGCTATTACCTATAGATCTATTAGTGTACTCGTAGGCTGCACTGCATGTCGTAAAAAAATATTTGTTTTAAAAATCAATCATTTTTGCTGAAAAAGATACAAAAACAAGTTTCAGCAGAACAAATGCAAATACGCTTCATTCAGAAGAAATTGTGTTGTATCGAAGATGACACACAATTTTGAAAAAGAAAGATCAGCTGTTGGATAGTAGCCAGCAATTGATGTGATCTTAAAGTGTTTCGAAAATGGCGGTAGTCTACTGTAAACTGGTCTATGTAAGAAGAACAAAACTGCCCAAAACTAATTTGATTATACGGACCTTTTTTTTCAAGAAAATTTTCATTGTTAGCTACAATATTAACACCCCTATAAGAGTACAATGCGGACACCTCTTTCCATTACACGCTGCAGCACTTTTGTTTTTCATGGCTGATATTGCTTGCAATGATGGAAATTGAAACAAAGAGAACACAATAAAAGAAATTGCTTGACTGCTTCTGTTGCGATTGAAGTAGAAGACAGTTTAGATTTTGGAATCAAATGCGGAAGGGGTAGTTTAATGGTGGCGTTTTCTTAAGTAGCGCTAATAAACGGTATGGTTTTGGTAAGACTTAACGTTTGTCCCTCAATGAAAAGGTTATGAAACTAATTTAAATCTAGATCATTCACGGTTATTTAAATGTGTTGCTCTGCGATCACATACACTAAGCTCTTTCTCAACAGAAATCATACACTAAGCTCTTTCTCCTGGCTTGAAGGGTGTCCACAGCTAAATTGCATTACTTTAAATAAGCTGCAACATTTTGCCCTTTGGGTTGATTTCAACAAAATTTTGGGTGGAATGACCTCACCGCGTATTGTTTACACCGCGTGAGCTTCATTGTGAAATGTGGCGTAGTTTCGAAAATGGAGTCGAAGGAACAGCAAGTGCGCGAGAACATTTTGCAGCCATCTGTAAGATGTTGAGAATTCACCAGTCTACAGTTTCTCGTGTCATAAAACGTTTCGGGAAACGTTTAACTGTCGATCGGAAGAAGGTGTCGATCGGAAGAGGGCTCCGTTCATTCAAAGTTCAGAAAACTCTAAATCGCTATGAAAAAATAGAAAAGGACAACTAAAACACGTGCGCGTTAGCTGTACACACAAATGTTGACGAAACCACACTGCTGCATCATGGACGATGAAAAACACGTAAAAGCGGACTTTAAACAAATTTCCGGCAGCCAGTATGTGACTGCGAAAGACAAGTGCGATGTTCCAGAGTCTCTCAGCAAACAGCAAGTGTCAAAGTTCCCCAAGAAATTCATGACTTGACAAGGGATTTGTTCGTGTAAACGGACCAAGCCTTCCGTGACAACTTCAACTGTAAATGGTCAAGTATACATGAATGAGTGCCTGTAAAAACGACTGCTTCCATTTCTCAAAATACACAACTTTCCTAAATTTTTTTGGCCGGACCTAGTCTCTTGTCACTACTCCAAGGATGTTCTGGAGTGGTACAAGACGAATGGTGTCAATTACGTGCCGAAGGATCTTAATCCCCCAAACTCTGCAGAGTTGCGGCCAATTGAAAAATATTGGGTTATAATGAAGCACGAACTTCGTAAGCATTCTAAAGTTATCACTTCTAAACAGGATATGTTGAAGTCATGGTTGAAAGCGGAAAAAAATGTCGGTTCAAGCGTTGTACAAAATCTTATGCGTGGTATTAAGAAGAAAGTTCAGCTTTTGGATTTGGTAAAGAAATACAGTGAAATAAAAATACCTAAACCAATATTAAACATTGTATTTTATTCTCAGAATATTTCATGACAATCGGTTGAGAGACTTGTTTTGAGGACGAGTTTAAAGTGATGCAATTTAACTGTAGACACCCTTCAGTTGCTAACATTTGCATTTAAAAAAATGGACACAAATTGCCGATTTTTCATGGGTTTACCTTCACCCGCACTGCCAAAACTACCCATGTAGCACCAGTTATAGTAACCCATGAGTCAGCAGACAAAATTTGACAGCTCTATCAGTCGAACTCTAACCGTGATGGCAAAAAATATGAAGCAACTCCAAGTATTCAAAGAATGGCACTCCACCGCGTCGAAAACGGACATCGTGCTGCATTTTATGGACACCGCTTACGCACGTTCCGACATCTACAACATCTTGGTACTATTAGAAAACAATCAGAGCATCAAAAGAAAGGCCGGTTCCGGACGGCCAACGACCCTGAGCGAAAAGAAGCTTCAAAGCATGCTGAAGAGGAAAACCGAGGGAAAAGTGGCTACATCGCTGCGTGCGCTTGGCCGAGAGGTCGGTTCAACCGACCAAACAGTGAAAAAGTACCTGTTGAACATGAACATACATGTCAAGAAGCGGAAGGCGCAGCAACTGGCTTCGGAGCTTCAGGCAATGACGCAGCGGTAGCGGCTGAATAAGATAGTCAACTTGATTTTCCCGGCAAATCGCGACGTGGCGGTGGTGATGGACGACGAGATCTATCTCACCCTGGATGGCAACGACTGGCAGGGCACTTCGTGTTTTACTTCCCCCACGAAGGAAGTGAGCTCCAAGGTGAAGGTCATTTCACACACCAAGTTCCCCAAGAAGGTGCTGCTGTGGCTGACGATCAGCGAGAAGGGAATGTCACAGCCGCTCTTTTTTTGCTCCGTGCTAGTCGTTAACGAGGGAACTTATAGTACGAAATGCCTGCCGAAAGTTGCGTCGTTCATCAAGAAATACCATAAGGGCGAAGACGCGGTGTTCTGGCCGGATCTAGCGTCGGCCCACTACTCGAAGCGATCGTTGGAGGAGATGGCGCGACTGAATGTCGATGTGGTACCGCCAAGCGTACGCCAGCTGCGTCCCATCGAGAATTTCTGGGCCAACCTGAAGCGTAGGATCTACTCCAACAATTTTGTCGTGAAAACTGAGGAGAAATTGATAAATAAAACGAAAAAAGATCTCAAAAACATGCCTACAGCCATGTTTTCGTCCGCCATGGCGAATGTTCTGGATGGACGCTTGCAAGGGCGTAGGATTTCTTTTGTAAGTAAGCCTTAATAATTACCTTCCATGGGAAATCTATTCAGTGCAATATCTGTCTTAGTTTTTTTTATCACCATCCGAAAAAAACTCCATTTTTTAAATGCAAACGTTAAATGGTAAGCATCTCACGAGGGACCCGTGTTAAGGGTGTCCCACATGAAATTGCATCACAAAAAAAAAAACGCTGTAGAAAATTACCCATTGGGCATTTTCTCTTGGAAATATGGATAGAAGTAGTTTAGAGTGTTTTTTGTTGTATTTTTATCGCTGTCAGTTTTTAGAAAATCAAAAAATTGCTTCACCCTAAACACAACGTGGCGAACTGATTTTTCGCAAGCACCTGGAAAATCCTCAGCTCTCTCATCGGGACATCGGAAAACAACTCGGAATCCTGCAGTAAACGGTGTGTCGTGTGTTTAAACGTTACAACGAAACTCTGATTATCATAAGGAAGAAGAAATGCGGTCAGAATGTATATTCTTTAAGTGATCAGGATCACAAGCGTGTCGTGACTGTGGCGGACTCAAGTGAACTGATTGAAAATTGCCCAAGTTACACCATTATTTTGATTATTTTGAGTTTTTTCTCCATGATTTGGTTTAGTATTTCTACTCATTTTTCATAATTCCAGAATAACAAACGACGCGTTTAATCGTCATTTGAACATTTTTGATTAAAGAGCCTAGCCACATAGTCAACATAGCTACAAAGACACGTACTTGTCATGCAAACGTAACATTCCCGTTTCGTTTTATTTTGAAAATTTGAAATGGCCCCCATGCATAAATAAAGCGATAAGGAGTCCTACTTAACAACATATCTGTGATGAAAAGTGTGTAATGTTCTATTGTCTTGGCGGATCTAGTCGCTCATATCTAATCTTCCTTTACTAATTATTTATTGCCATCAGTTTGAAATAACTCAGAGAGGAATGGCTCACTTTACAGCCTTAAACAACGATCACTTAAAGACTCATCGTGAATGCCGATCACTCATCGAACACGATGAATGAACGAACGAGTACCCTGAAGACAAAATGCGAAGAGAGCAACAGGGCCACTTCGATATCAATTTCATGCATAATTTTCTTCGACCTCTTGGATATTTAATTCATTCATTTGTCGATTGCCATGCTCTCCGACAGCTCCCGCTCCGTCCCCCGGGAGGTTGAATTCGTCTATAGCCTCTATAGATTTGTTAAAACGCATCGGTCAGCTTAATTGAATGTAACAACGCAAGTGGAATTGATTTACTTCTAGGAATGAATCATACTGCTTCCTGGATTTTCTAAAAACGACCATTTGGTGGGAAGTCAATCTAATTATTTGTTTGATCCAAGAGACGGCTAACAATGTGATGAGAAAAGGAAACATAGAAATTTAGATGGAAATAGAAAGAGCTTTTCAGATTAACTCAACAGAATTGGCGCACAATATACCGACAACTCCAAATAGTTCTTGAGAGACAGATCGTTCAATTAGATCAATTAACGTTGATTTCCAACGGAACACTCAGAATAGTTGTCATTTTTGTATCCATCGGAATGGTTTTTAGTCAGTGAAAACATTGATTGTTCAAGCTCTTCATTGACGATTAATGATGATATGAGAAGCAGTCTTTAATTGTAAAAGGTTGAAAGGTTGGTCTCAAATTATCAGCTGAAAAAAGAAAGGCTTTATCAAAAACTCAATTCGTTCCACTCTACCAACGATTAGTTCCGTTTTCTTAAAAAAAAAGACAGTGATTGATTATCAGCACCAACAGCCGTCAAATTCAAACAGATAAATACTTTCATCTACAACTTCATCAAACTTATTCAATCTGAGCTACATGCAGCAGCAAACAGCCACAACGTGTGACAGAAGGATGAAGCCCTTTCACATGTTGGTAACTACGGACTTGCATCAGATCTGCATATGATCCATCTGTGACTGAGTGAGGACTTCACGGCCCCTCGGTGGTCATTCCTATCGACAAGCGGCTTTGTCGTCACCAGCAACTACGACGGCGGTTCGATTTTAGAAAGTCTCGCTTCATAGCCGGCCAGAGTAGTGAGAAGGGGTGGCCATGGCAGTAGAGTGTATGTAATTGTAACGTGAGCAGTAATTTAAAACCCAAACCCCGGTAGTATCTACATGGCATCTTCCTAGCTAGCGGTCTGGGCACTTGTCCCCGTTGGGCACGTCTCTGAATGGGGCAGTCGTGAACGTGAAAGTCGTAAAGTGCGCTCACATATGCTAATTGCTCAAATCAATAGGTTCCGCAGCCAGGCAGGGTTGGCTGTTTCAAGTGGAACGACGAAGGTAAACGAAGTCAGGTGTTAACTTTCTTCACGGGGACCCTTTTTGACTGGCCCTTGCGCAGTGGACTGAATGTGGCGTACACATAGATTGGATTATTCCGTAAGACACGTGTAAACGAGAGATGCCGATTGGTGATACAGGAAGATAATCGTAGCTAAGTACATTCCAGCTGAGATTGACAGAGTATCTTCCAAGGTGACACCCTGTGCATACAGATTATGTCAAAGTAGTATCGACTAGCCGTCAGTATTTGCTTTGTTGTTATGGGATACTGTATAGAAAGTATGTATTCGAAACTAAATGAAGATCTGATGATATGAAAGGAAGGATGGTAGAGAAAGGCAACGTGTTGAATAACAATCAGTTCGGGCAAGTTTTACGTAACGGAAATGTGTACGAGTAATACTCACAGTGAATAAAAAGCTTGTTTTGAATCGTAATCTGAAAAGAAAAGAATAAAGATAAAATAGTAACTTGAATTTGTCTTTGTCGATCCATTATAATAAATAAACTAAAATACAATGCACAGTGGAGAAAAATTGACCTCAAACGGCGTCTAACTCATACGGCTCAATGTGGTTCATTAAAAACAATCATATGATCCACATTCACTTTTTTTAAACACTATTTAAAAAAAAAAACTTTTTTGAGCGTATTAGTAGAACGATTGTGATTGGGAAACTAGGAGAATTTAAAATTAACACTTCATTTGATTTTTTTTAAAATCTATATATATAAAAATGAAATGCTGTCCGTTCGTGACAGCATAACTCACGAAATACACGATGGATTTACTTGATTTCTTTTTTGTTTGATTCGTCTTGATTTCCATCAGGTTTTTTATGAAGAAAAAGTTAGAAAAATTTACTGGAAAATGATTTTTTTTTTTTCATAAAAACCCAATTGTCATTTTGTATGGGAATATCATAATATGATAGACAGCAAGACTATCTTTCGATTTGTAATGAGGAACCGTTGGATCTATTATAATGGCTTCGTAATTATAAAAAAACAGAACGAGAGACGAGAGAATCACTGATTGTTACTTTGGACCTTTTGAAAAGATATACAAAAAATGATAATACGCAAGAGTTGCTTATTTCGCAATTTTTTACGGGGTTGTCGGAATTTGACGCAGTTTTCGTTATTCACGCGAGTAGATACCGTTCGCTAAAATTTGATCAAAAACGCGTCTCAAACCTAACTTTTTCTCGCTTTGTACGAAGTTTTTGTAAATTACGGGTTTTTACGTGATTTCAGTAATTAACTTAGATTTTTAAGTAGTTTTTTTTTATCGCACTCACTTCTGTATAAAAAATAACTCCAGTGTTGACGATTTATAGCACGTACATGCTAAGAAAAAAGTACCCAGCAGAGCAGTTTAGTGTAGGAAGCCAATTTTGGGTATAATTATGTTAACCTACCGTTGGGTACAGGTTACTTACTTTTGGGTAAAAATTTACCCAAAACTAAGTTATTTGAACCCAACAGGTGAACAAGATTATACCCAAAGTTAGGTTCCCACACTTAACTGCTCCGCTGGGTACTTTTTTCTTAGCGTGTAGATACACGTCTAAACTGGAACGTTTGTATTGGTGACACCTCGCAGCGAGATGGAAATTCTCGAATCAACAATAGAATAGGGCCTATCAACATTTGTAAACAAACATTTCTGAGCCCTTTTTCTTTTAAGCCATAGGCCACCCTAGCAAATCAATACCATAATCATGTAGGGAAAAGTTTCTCTACACGATGATGCTATAGATTTGCGTGTGTAGCCTATGGCTTGCGAGAAAAAAGGCTCAGAAATGTTTGTTTACAAATGTTGATAGGCCCTATTCTATTGTTGGTCCAGAATTGGAATGAAAGCCAATGGAAAGTGAAGGTATTAGTTAAGTCTTCTGTGTTGAACTGACAGATATGTAATTACGTTTTTGGTTACATTAGTATCGCTCGCCGGGTGATTAATAGTACATCAGGAACGTAAAAACGACGATTCAATTAGTATTGTTGTACAATGCCTCCAACTAGACAGCGACGATCAGCATGCAACTCAAACTGAATTGGATTGACAACGGATTTCACGGGCTCGAATGATATTGAGTCAAGAAGAAAGAGCAGCTGAAAATACAAGCGATAGAGTTAGAAAGAAGCGTAATCGGCAAGTATTAGAAAAATTTGATAACAATCGTGCCCAACATAACCTTATAAAACGATAACGAAGGCATCCGTTAAACGAATCTTCAACGTGCTGCCCTTGGTTGATGACAATGCGAATATAACAGTCGCCATTTGATCAATGAGTGTAGTTTGTTATCATTGTAATGCATTGAAGTTCCCAAATGAATTGGTGTCATTGGTGTCTGGATCAGGAAGTGTTTCTAAACATTTTCTGCAGAACATCCAGAGTTATAATGGTTGTTTTCAAATGACTTCGTTTGGCGCAACGCACATAATAATATTTAAAAATATTCTTGGACATTGAACCTTACAGAGTTTAAAAATTAGTAAATTATGAAATTGTGAAACCGTTCACGTTACAGGTCAAATTTACCAAAAAGCGAATTAAATGTTGCCACCGACAGACGCAGATTCAATCTGTAGCATTATTCCACCACGAAGCGGGACATTGTACAACAATTGCAAGCGATGCTTCGTGAGCCCAATGGATTGATTCAAATGTTCAAGACTACTATAGATCGAATGCCATCTAACAACCATAAGCTTGCGATTCGAGCTACTACCTTCTCCAATTTTCCAATTAGTTGTTTAATTGTAAGCAGGACAACGTCTGCTGGGACAGCTAGTAAAAAATAAAACCTTGAAACACTTTTTCAAATTTTCGCTAGTTTACTAGCGAAAATTTGAAAAAGTGTTTCAAGGTTTTATTTATTATTTTTTTAAAAGTGATCAAATGAAGTGTTAATTTTAAATTATCCTAGTTTCCCAATCTCAATCATATGATACAGAAAAGCAAACAGAATACATAAATCGATTAGTGTCGATTTAATGCATCGAAAACGACTGAAAGTACCCATTTGACCCCAATTTACCATTAAAAATGCTTAATGTAATATATCCAGATTAGACTTTCCTAAGAGCATGAGCATGAGCATGATTGACCGCCCGAGGATCATCCACAGCAAAATTGTCCTAACCCGTGAAATATTCCTGGAGCTCGTCCTGACTTTTGAAGTTCAAAGCCTTTCAAGTTTTCAGTTGGGTCCTTCCTTAGCTCAGTCGGTGAAGGCGCGACTTAAAAAGCAACACCATGCTGGAGGTGGCTGGGTTCAATTCCCGGACTGGTCTAGGCATTTTTCGTTAAGGAAGATTTCTCAACTTCCTGGGCATAGGGTATGATTGTATGTGTACCATACCATACCAATCAGACTAAGGCCGGCGTGGCCTCTGCGGTACACAGAAGTTGTCTCCATTCTATTTGGTCCATGGCTGTCACTCGCCAGCCTCGCTGTATGCCTGGAGGGTCCGCAGGTCGCCTTCTACTTGATCGATCCACCTTGCTCATTGCGCGCTTCTTTTTCTTGTACCTGTCGGTTCGTTATCGAGAACCATTTTCACAGGCCTGTCGTTCGTTGGTCGTTGGTCCTCCACTAGGAATGTCCATGTTTCGTGGCCGTAGAGAACTACCGGTCTAATTAATGTCTTGTAGGTTCGGCGAACTTTGTTCGATCTTAGCGTCCTTCGGAGTCCAAAATAGGTACGATTGCCAGCCATAATGCGCCTTTGTATTTCTCTGCTGGTGTCGTTATTGGCGGTCACCAATGAGCCCAGATACACGAATGCGTCTACTACCTCGATTTCATCACCGTCGATCTGAACTCGTGCTAGGAGGCTAACATTGTGTTTTCGTGAGCATCTTCCCTTCATGTATTTTGTTTTCAACGCATTAATCACAAGCCCAATCCTACCAGCTTAAGCCTTAAGTCTGATGTACGTTTCCGCCATTTTCTTAAAGTTACGTGCTACGATATCAACGTCGTTGGCAAAGCCAAATAGTTGGACAGACTTCCTGAAGATCGTACCACTCGTGAATATCCCTGCTTTTCGAATCACACCCTCCAATGCAATGTTAACTAACAAACACGACAATCCATCACCTTGCCGTAACCCTCTCCGAGATTTGAAGGGACTCGAGAGCGTCCCTGATACTCGGACGACACACATCACTCGATCCATCGTTGCTTTGATCAACCGCGTCAGTTTTTTTTCGGAAATCCATATTCGTGCATGATTTGCCATAGCTGGTCTCGATCGATTGTATCATACGCTGATTTGAAATCGATGAAAAGATGATGTGTGGGCACGTAGTATTCGCGACATTTCTGCAGCACTTGCCGAATCGCGAAAATCTGGTCCGTAGTAGCGCGGGCACCCATGAATCCCGCTTGGTATTGTCCAACGAACTGCTTTGCAATTGGTGACAGGCGGCGGCATAGTATTTGGGAGAGCAACTTGTAGGCAGCGCTCAGTAGCGTGGTCGCACGATAATTGCAGCAATCCAGCTTGTCGCCCTTTTTATAGATGGGACCACTATTCCCTCCATCCAATCCTCCGGTAGACATTCCTCCTCCCAAATCTTGGTAGTTACCCAGTGCAGCGCTCTGGCCAGTGCTTCACCACCGTATTTTAATAGCTCGTTTGGGAGTTGGTCAACACCAGCGGCTTTGTTGTTTTTCAAAAGACCAATTTCCTCCTCAACTTCCTGAAGGGTTGGGGTCGGGGTCCTGTTATCTTCTGCGCGTGTTCCTAGATTTATTACCGAGCCACTTTCGTTCGCTGTAGCATTACCGTTTAGGTGCTCGTCGATGTGCTTCCACCTTTCAATCACCTCACACTCTCCTGTGAGAAGGTTGCCATTCTGGTCTCTGCCCGAAACAGCTTGTGGTACGTAGCCTTTGCGCGAGCTATTCAACTTCTCATAGAATTTGCGTGTGTCGTTAGTACGGTACAGTGCTTCCATTTCTTCGTGGTCTCGATCTTCCCTCTGGCGCTTTTTCCATCGAAGAATAGAATTTTGTCTGTTCCGTGCCTGTCTATACCGTTACACATTCGCTCTCGTACGGTGTTGCAGCATTCTCGCCCGTACTACATTCCTCTCCTCTACTAACTGCTTGCATTCGTCATCAAACCAGTCATTTTTTCGATTCGGTGCAGAAGTACCTAGTGTCACTAATGCAGTGCTACCAATAGCGGTTCGAATACTTCTCCAGCCGTCCTCAAGAGTAGCTGCGCCAAGCTGCTCTTCCGTTGGTAGGGCTACTTCTAGCTGTTGCGCGTATTCTTGGGCAGCTCCGGTTTCCCGTAGTAGCTCAATGTTAGGTCATGGCGTCCGAATTCGACGCGTGTTGTACACCGTCGAGAGTTTTGAGCGCATACATACAGCAACTAGGTAGTGGTCCGAGTCTTTATTCGCACTGCGGTAAGTGCGAACGTTGATGATATCGGAGAAGAATTTCCCGTCGGTTAGAACATGGTCGATTTGATTTTCTGTTCGTCGGTCAAGTGCTCTCCAAGTGGCTTTGTGGGTGTCTTTATGGGGGAAGAAGGTACTTCGAACTACTAAACCACGGGAGGCCGCAAAGTTCACGCATCGTTGGCCGTTATCATTCGATACGGTATGCAGGCTGTTAGGCCCTATTACCGGTCTGTACATTGCTTCCCGTCCTACCTGAGCGTTCATGTCACCAATGACGACTTTTACGCCCCGCTGCGGGCAGCCATCATACACTTGCTCAAGCTGCGCGTAGAACGCTTCTTTTTTGTCATCGGGTCTCCCGTCGTGTGGACAGTATACGTTGATGATGCTGTAGTTGAAGAATCGACCCTTGATCCTCAGCTTGCACATTCTAGCGGTGATCGGAAACCATCCAATCACGCGTTGACGCATTTTGCCCAGCACTACAAAGCCGGTGCCCAGCTCTGGTAGAAAGTAGCCGCTCGATGCCCGCTTTTCCATACCTTCTGTCCTGTCCAGCAAACCTCCTGCAGTGCTACGACTTCGAAGTTACGTGATTGAAGCTCGTCATAGGTTATCACATATCGCAGCCAGGGAAGCAAAGCGATTTGCAGTTCCATGTTCCGAGTTTCCAATCGTAGTCGTTAATTCGTCGCCTAGGTCTTTGCCAATTATTCCGGTCCGTATTAACTTCTGTATTATTTGTAACATTGATATTTTTAAGGGCGGCTTGTCGGGCCTTTCCCAACTCCCTGTCTCGCCGGAGGACCATCGTGCACAGCTCTGTTTAGAGTCCCACGCTGGCACAAGAACGATGATCAGCCGATCCTAACATGGAGAACAGACGCTGTTTTGAGCCACCCCTAACAGGGAGAACAGACGCTCAAATAGACTGCACCCTTTGATGAGAGCAGCCCCCTTCCCTGTCAGCATATGACCAAGGTCCCACCGGGTTTGGTTACCCGATCTTTCCTATGGTTACTGATACCCCAATCGGAACCACGGGGAGGTAGGGATATGAGTTACTGGACAAAAGGCTAAGGATCGCAGTAGGATCTATTTTATACCTGCAGGTACGCGAATTACCAATGGTATGCATTGTCCAGTCATTTACCAACCAATAGGACATACAGTGTGGTAAACACAATTATTCTACTGCAAAAATGGTATCTGTCATAGAAAGTTATTAATTAATAGCTGTGAAAGTGCATTTAGAACACAGCATTAAGCTGATTGCAAAAACAATAAGCCTGTAATGCTAATAAAGAATCAAGAAAGTTTTCGCTTGCTAAGTTCCGCGTAAAAATTTTCGGATCCCGCTTGAAACGAGCAATCAGCGCTCTCCCGTTTTCCCCTTTGTTCTCGGATTTCGTTCAGTTTTTGGTTTGTGGTCCACTGTCATCCGTTCAACTTGACGCATTTCCTTTCATCGTGCATTAAACATCTTTGCACACTCCTCATTTTGAAGATGTGTGCGTGTAGTACTATACCTCTATTTTGATTTTGAGATTAGTACTCCAGGTATCAAAATGCCGTCGAAGGAAGAAAAGCAACGCATCAAAATTGTGCACGTACATGGCGAAAATCCAAACTACTCTCAGGCCGAAATTGTTGAATGTGGGTAAATCAACTGTAACCAACGTATTATAAGTGTTCGGTGACCGTTTGTCGACAGCCAGGAAAGCTGGACATGGTGGACATCGAAAGCCAGAGACCACAGCGACGACAAAAAGAGTTGCCCGCTGTTTTGAGCGGAACCCCTACCTCTTCGTCCGAGATGTCGCAAAGAAGCTGGGAATGGCGCCATCAACCGTGGATAGAGCTATAAAACGATCTGGACTGTCGACTTACAAGAAAGTGGTGACTCCAAATCGCGACAATAAACAAAACACGTCGGCTAAAGCATTATCGCGAAAGTTATACACGACGATACTGACGAAGTTTGATTGCGTGGTACTGGACGATGAAACTTGCGTCAAGGCAGACTATAATCAGCTTCCTGGACGGGAAAAGATGAAAGATATTTTTAAGCACATTAAACTGTCAAAGTTTGCGAAGAAATATCTGGTGTGGCAGACAATCTGTACCTGTGCCTTGAAGAGCAACGTTTACATTGCGACCGGAACCGGCAACCAGGAAATTTATCTGAGCGAGTGCCTACAAAAACGTCTACTGCGACGTTTCCTGTTTCGTTCTATTTTGGCCGAATTTGGCATCTTGCCTTTACGGAAAAAAGGTCATGGATATGCTGCCAACAACGTTCAAGTGGTGCCCAAAGACAAGAACCCTCCCAACACGCCAGAGCTCCACCCAATCGAACAATATTGGGCCATCGTCAAACGGAACCTTAAGAAGACTCAAGAAGCTGTTGTGAGCGAGAAACAGTTCAAAGTAAACTGGCGTTCTGCGGTGAATAAAGTGGAGACTGTACAAAATTCAAATGAATAATAACAATTCAATGAATAAGAAAAGGATTTGATTCGCAAAATTGTGAAATATTTGATGAATAAATACGAAGTTCAAAAGTAATAATGAATTCGAAGAACCAGATGGATTATGAAAGGGAGCATTGAATAATATAAAAATGTTACAATCATCTGTGGAAAACACCAATATTACTCCGTTCTTCGTGATTTTATTTCGCAGGGTCACCGACTAGAGTTTTCGTGTAATTTTCATCAATTTCTTCAAAGTCTTCAGTTTTCGCCAGTGCTCTAAGAGGAATTACTGCTGCTTCACGATTCCGAAGGCACTATATTGACGTCATGTCTCTGTGATAATTTTCGACATTTTGAGACGTTTTGTCTTTCGACGTTTTGTCTCTATGTCGATAAAATCACAGTTGTGATTTGGTTTGATGGTAGTGATTGGTTGTTCCACACATCCAACCAATTGTTCATGCATTTTAGGTTTTAGATGTAATTAAAGCATATCGCGAGGTGGCGAATGCGCGCAAGCGAGCTTAAAAAATAACGTTTTCAGTTCTTGCTACTATTTCCGATAGCAGCAGTGTTCCCTTTTCTATTAACTTCCTCCAGTTCACGAACATAATAATGTCACTATTACATATCTTCTTCAGCCGTTGTTCAGCCAGAGAGTGAACGTGCATGTTGCAATAAACATGCAAACCATTTTGCAGTAAACAACAGAAAACAAAAAATTATATCTAACCACTGCACAGCGAGTGGTTTGAAAGCGTTAAAATTTACTATATATTTTTTTATCGATTTCGATGTAGGTTTTGGCATCAATACCTCAATACAAATCGTACACATTTCACCTCTGAACAATCAACAAAAAAGTGACTATGATGGGAGATGAACCAACGTGAAACTAAAATGCTTGATAATAAACAAAAACATGCATATCAAAATTGATGGAGAGCAGATAAAACAGTTTATTTCGAGTACTGAATACATTCAATCATTCATTTATTTTTATTCTGTATTGGTAAAAAGGGTTCACCATTTTCAAATACTTCTGTAGGAAATCAGCGTTTCAATAACTATCCGCTTGCAGTTTGAAAAGTGCCCACCCTAGCGCATCAAAATCACTGTGCGGTGAACATCGTACCGGTATAGGGAATTCATGGTGCTTTGGTTAACCAATTTCACTTTCTTTATGACCATGTTGCAGTTCAAAGTGTGCAACTCTTTGCCGACTACCTTCAGAGGAGATCGTTTAGCAGTCCAGTTTGTCCCTTTGCCTGCATTTTTCGCCCAGAGTTGTGCCGTCTGACGAGTGAAACGACGTTGACAACGACAACGGCTAATGCTAATGGGCTCTGCTGGGAGGAAGGTTTCACAGTTTTACTTGTTTCGCTAACCTTCCTCTGCAAGCATTGCCTCCCTGGTGTAGGCTGTTGTGCCAAGTTGTGGATTTCTAGGCAAGTGAAAGAGAAAGTCTAACCAAGAATTACACACGGCAGCATCCACAGCCGAGCGGTGTACTTTACGATAGGGTCGCGATATCGGTTTTTGCTTCACTTTTCAATCAATCGAATGGAGGTTTTATTATCTATGCTGGATGAAAATGTCAGTGATTTGAACGTTTGTAGTGCGTTTGGAGAATTCGATGGATTATCTTTGACTGGAACATTGATCGGTTGGTATGGCTACCAGCATTTAATTTTATGAGCTGAGTTTAAAGAGCATGCAGGGGCATAGTGGGCACCTTTTGCGGATGCTCATTTTTAGCACATCAAAAAACAATCATATTACAAAGTTTTTGCTCAATTCCATGTTGGATTGACTTGGAGACAAACAAAGGAAAAAGAACTGATGATGAAAATAAATTAAATTTAGTTTGTAGGGACTACGATTGAAAGTGGCTTGGCTGAAAACGAAACGATCAGACTGAAAACGAAACGATTTCTCTAGCGCCTCATTTGGAAAAGATAGACTGCAGTGCCATCTCTGCGGAATGGTTTGGAACAGATATGATAATATCAAAAGACGACGAATGACAAACTGAGAAACTTTGCCGAAGACGGCAAATCTCTAGCGCTTAATTTAGAATAGATAGACTGCAGTGCCATCTCACCGGCATGATGTAGAACTTATATGATAATGTCAAAAGACGACGAATGACGCACTGAGAAATTTTGCCCAAGACGAAAACTCTCTATAGCTACTCTGGACTGCTTTGCCCACACATTGAATTAACAAACTCTATCTATTTGTAGCAGATTCCCGTTGGCCAATGTTACTGAAACCATGTTTTTCCACCACCAATACATTTTTATGACCATATTCTTTCGATATGAATATGAAATATAATTTTTATTTCCTTGACTTTTTTTACGTCGTTTTTTTAAACAACGCGGTTTTTTTACGTCATTTTTGAAAAAACGCGGTATTTTTTTACGTCGTTTTTTGAAATAACGCGGTTTTTTACGCAGTTTTTTTTTACGCGGTACCATTACCGTCATAAAAAAAAATTCAGTGTACACTGTTGTTTGTAAAAAAAAACAAATACATGAAAATGCAGCCGGTTTGATTGAGATTGAGTAGTGTCAAGACGAACTTCCGGCAGCTTCCGGGACTACTGTTCTTCATTGCCCAGCACAAGTTTGATGTTTCGGAGGAAGTAAGGAATCAGAAACTTTACAATTTTGCCAATAAATACATGATTTGGCAAGCGATCTGCTCATTTGGCAAACGGTGTGTGCCGTTCGTGACTACCGGGACTATAAAGAACTACCTCAAGGAGTGTCTTGATTCCTCTGCTGTAGCAACACGAGGGCCCTACGATCTTCTGGCCGGATCTATCTTCGTGCCACTATTCAAATGTTTTCCTGGAGTGGTACGAAGCCAACGGGGTACCCAAGGACATGATGCACTAAGGCCCATCGAAAAATACTGGGCTATTATGAAGCAAACACTACTGAGGAGGTCAAATCTGAGGAAGACATGAAGAAAACGTGGGTTTCCATACCGAAGAAGTTGCAACCAGATTTTGTACAGAACCAAATGAGTGGAGTTAAGCGTAAGGTGCGAGCATACGATTATGGTTTTGAATTTGTATCAAATAAATATGCTTAAAGCTTACTAATGGGTTATATTTTATTGTCTGAAAGTTTGAAAATGATCGGTCAACTGGGTAGATTTCTAAATTGTTTTTTTTTTCGTGATGCAATTTGATGTGGGACACCCTTTAATAAGTAAAACGCGTTTTCATTACTAATGGAAACATCAAAATTTATCAAATAAGTGACAATATTCTATAATATTGCAGAGAACCTACTCTGATACAAACATAGTTGCAAATTGTGAAGGTTTTCGATGATGCCCTGAAGAAAGCGTGTGAGTCTCGATTGCGGAATTTGAAGATGATCAGTGCCAAGCTTCCACATGGCCATCGGTCATTGCTGTTGCAGGTAGGATCGGCGATAGTAACCGCAAGCTGACCTACGGAATGGGCTTAGTAAGCCGAGGAGGACCAGCAACTTTGCAGACTCTCGCTCCTGCGTACAACTCAAAGGTTCGGTATGATTCTGGAGCTTTCGTGATCAGTCCGATAATTTCGATCATGGCCGAAGTGGGAACCCAGCCGTTCGAGCTGCTGGCAGCACAGTCTATAGCACGGACTGCCATTCGAATAGTTGCAAAGAATCGTGGTGACATCACTCTTCCGCTGATTCTACGAGCCTCAAATCCCCTACAAGAATTGACAAGTATAGCGCTCTCCACTTTCGCTCTAGACTCAGAAGCAAAAAAAAGCCGAGCAAAATTTTGCCTCAAAAAAACGCGTTGTTCGACCTTCTGTAACTTCAATTATCAATATATTTGACTGAAATTTTTACAACACTATAACCAATGTTTTGACCTTATGTGACCAAAATTTTATGTTGATAAAATTTCTAAATTTGAAGTCATCATAACATATGTGAAAAAAGTAATTTTTGGACATACCAATTTAAAAAATCCGTATTTCTGTGAAAAAGTTAGGTAGCATATTAAAAAAAATTCCATGACTTAGAACATTACAGAGATTAATGTGAACAAACTTTGAACTTTTTTCATCAAGTGGTTTGGACTACAGCTGGCGTCACAGTTGACGCTCCAACATGAGTATATCCCTTTTTCACCCGATATTGACCATGCTGCAATATCGGTGCAAAAAAAAGCCAATTATCAAATATATTGAAAATTGACAAAGTTAAAGAATGTTA
This sequence comes from Aedes japonicus, assembly GCA_034211315.2. Lineage (NCBI taxonomy): Eukaryota > Metazoa > Arthropoda > Insecta > Diptera > Culicidae > Aedes > Aedes japonicus. The sequence goes on from JASCZW010005222.1 coordinate 180,183, forward strand.
AACAACGCGTTTTTTGGAAGCAAAATTTTGCTCGGCTTTTATTTGCTGCTGAGTGTACTTGTGAGGCAGAGGGACCTTGTGTGGCACGTAAGAAATCCTACGATGAAGAAAAACATACCAGCCGTTGACCCCCCGGAGAAAGTTCACCCAAAAGTGCAACAATTGCTGAGCACCCGCTTCCATCAATCGTCCGCCGGCTCTAAGAGTGAAGATACGGTAGGGGCCACATTCTTTAAGAAACGAATTGCTAGCACTTACAGTCCTCAAAAAAAAAATGCAGCGTCTTCTCGGCGGAGGCAATCATCATAAAAATGGCTGTCACAATTCCGACCTTGAATAACGAGTTGGTGATCCTATCGGATTCTGCTAGCTGCCTACTGACATTGGAGCCAGGTACATCCCAATATCCGTGGATTCAAGAAGTTAAAGATATAGCGCAGAACCAACTAATTAGATTCTGCTGGATTCCTGAGCACGCCGGAGATAGTGGAAGTTCCGAAACCGATCGACTAGCTTATGATGCCAGGAGATAACAGGCCATCGATGTGCCAATTCAAGGAGATGATGCTTTAAGGAAAGTGACGCAATGGATACGTAGCCGGTGGTATAACCAGTGGTATGAAACTAGGAAACCAAACTTAAGGGAAGTGAAGGAAGATACCTGAAGGTGGACGGAACCCGAGAGCACCAACGTGTTCTTTTTTTAAGAATCAGCCTCATGCGGCAAACATACATGTTCGTTCTGAAGAAAGAGCAATGTTGAGGTACGGTGATAGATGGGATTTTGTAAATGAAAGCAAAAAAAAAATTGGGATTAGCCTTAACGACGCCCTGGCAAATACAAAGGAGCAAACACACGAATGCTAAATTTTCTAAAGGAAACAAGACTGTTTAGACAACTGTGGTGGAATCAGGAAAACAAGTATAAATGAAACTTGCCAATCAGGACGGACGAACTTAAGCGGATGAAGAAAAACTGAAGCGAATGAAGAAACGGCGATGGAAACAACTATGGAGGAAGACAAACTGAAGAAGAATAGTTGTGTAAGAGAAGTGGAACAAGGAAAGAATCATCTGACGAAGGAAAAGAAAACCGAAGCAAAGTCGAAAAAAAAACGAGTAAATGAAGGGCAGAAGTGATTGAAGGAGGCCCAACGGAAAATAGCAAAAGCAGAGCAAAAACAAGTAAATTAGTAAAAATTAGTAAAAAACGAAGCGGGTGAAGGGGAAGAATAGAAGTCAAAGAAAAGGAACGGCAGAACAGAACACAAGGAGGTAAGGCTCCATTGGAAGAAGAGAAACAGAAGAAAAAATGCAGAAGAAAACAAGCAGAAGAAGAAAAATGGAAGCAGAGAAGTCAAACAAGAAAAGAGAAAAAAGAGGAAGGAAACGTAGAGAATCGTAGGAAGCTGGAAAAGTTGAGGCAAACCAACGGAGGAATACAAGGGAAAGTAGAGAAGCGAAGAAGTTGGAGGAAGAGAAGAGAAGTTGTAGGAGAGCACTTAAAAAATAAGAGTTGGAAAAGGTGAAATCGAAGAGGAGTAGTAGGAGCAGAAGAATTTGAAAAGGAATCGGGGAAGAACTACTGAAGTTAAACACGAATGCAACAACCCCCCCCCCCCCCTCAGAAAAGTCTACGTAGTTTATGATTAGCCCCTTGTAGGTGCGGAACGCACAGAAGACAGTGAAGCATGGCGGCCACGTAATCTGGGGTAGGACATTTTCTGCAGATCGAAGGCCTTCTCACTGCTGATCGTTAGATTGATATAATCAACGAAAATTTGGAGGAATTGCTGTTTAAAATGGGACCCTAGGAAAACTTCATTTTTCAGCAAGACAATGAACCAAAGCACACAGCTCGGAAATCAACCGTGTTCTTCAAAGTAGGAAAGGCCATCTATGTCACCAGATCTTAAACCTTTCTAAAATTTGAGGTCAATTTTGGATAGACAGATTCACAAAAGTAAAATGAGGGATAAAACCAAACTTTTCACAGCTTTAAATGAAGACTGGCAAACATCGATGAAGCGTACCTCCACAACCTCGTCGAAAGCATGCCAAGACGTCTATGTTGTCTCTGAAAATGCAAAAGGGTATCACTATTTAAGATCATTTGTTATGGTGAGCACCTATTTTTTTTCAGTACTGTATGTTAATATTGTCATTTATTAACCTTCATTAAAAACTGTATAGTTCTGGTGAAACTAAGCGTGCTCATTTCGCCCGAGTGCTCATTATGCTCCTAGGGTTACTATTGACTTACCATGGTGCACGATAGAAGATTTCAAATAACTTTTGATCTCCATAGCTATAATATTCAACTAAATTGATGGTGTTAATACTCTGAATACAATCAGCAATACTTAACCTTAACAGTAAAAATAAACCAAAATCATCCCAAATGAAAATAAATGGCACCACTTATCAACTTTATCAGCCCAATCATACGGGTTTTCACTGGAGAACAAAACGAATATAAACTCAACCTCTCCGGATTCATACAAGGTTTAAAACCTCATGATGCTAACTGCTCGCTCACGATTGGCATCCACTGATGTAGAAGGAGCACCGATCAGAGTGTCAATTCAGCTTCATTTGTGACCACAAGACGAGAAGAAAGCGCGACCTTTCGATTAACCTAATTCCGCAATGCGCCTGAACTGAAGATGTATAAACATGGCCTTGGACTTGGGTTGCAATTAACTCACAGCGATTTAATAATATTGGCTGACCAGTGCAAAAGGTAATTGGATATTAAACGCATTAATAATTCATTTCTATTGGAGTTGAAATCCAACTTTTTTGCATAGGGCAGGTGTTTGTTTTATACTCGACGGTTAGGTTGGTTTTCGTGGGCATGCTTTTAGTTTACGGGAATCGTTGTAAAAAGTCAATATTCACCAATGCAGTCTTCCGTCCTAACTCTATCCCTTTCTATGTTATGTATTGCTTATTGCAGTTAAAAATGGACTCCGACAAAAACAGAAAAAGTGTGATAATAGTGCACGTTTACGTCAAATCGTTTCCTGTCTTCAGTGAACTTATACCTTTCAGCATAAAGGATAAGTGCACCGAAGACAACAAAACGATTTGACGTAAACGTGCACTTTTATCACACTTTAAAATGCGCAAAAAGCACTTCTAGAGTCCAATCAAAACTGCAACCAGCAATATACATTTTACAACTAGTAAACAGAGTTGGTAACTACACAGACAAAAAGAAACACTGAATTTTCTGCGTTATCTAATGCACATAAAGGGAATGCCAGATTTGGCAGAAAATAATGAGATATTTCATGTAAATTTAAGCCAGATAACGCCTGAATCTAACCTGTTGTATGAAAGATTGCAAGCAATTTCGTTGTTTACGCTCCTTTGGCTTCGAATTACACGAGGGGAAATTTAACACGCTTGTTAAAATTAATTATTTTTTTCTGTGTAATAAGTTAGCGAATAAGTCAATAAGATTATTAGTGAAAACATGTAAACATTGCAAAAATGAGCGACCACCGCCGTTCTGATTCCGGTTGCCCAAATGCTACAAAAGGAGTATCTACAAACTATTTCTTCAAGGCGTCCTTTCCAATTCTGGTTAATTCTTATAAACAGAGTTTTTTATATCACTATGGGGCTATTCATAAACCACGTAGACATTTCTGGGGTGAGGGGGGGCTTTGGCAAAAGTCTACGCTCCATACAAAAATTAAAAATTATGGAGGGAAGTCTACCAGGGGGGGGGGGGTTGAGATGTTCAAAAATGAGTCTACGTGAAGGCCCTATCGCACAGATAAAAAGAAACATTGAATTTTCTGCGTTATCTAATGCACATAAAGGGAATGCTAGAGTTGCCAGAGAATAATGGGATATATCATGTAAATTTAAGCCAGATAACGCCTGAATCTAGCTTGTTGTATGGAAGAATGTTAACATTGTTGTATGGCACATGAAAAGTTGCAAACAATTTCGTTGTTTACGCCTCCTTTAGCTTGAACGAGGGGATATTTTACACGCTTGTTAAAATTAATTATTTTTTTCTGTGCGCCATCCCCACCGGTGGATTCGTATTTGGGTCATATTTTGATGACAAGGAGCGTTCCTATTTACGTATTATCGAATATTTCAATGTGCTTTCACCAGAAGTAGTTGCAATCATATAAAGAGAGTGTATCCTCTAGATTATTCTAGAAAATAATTTCATTGTTTACAATTGCCTAAGACCCTAATCATGAATAACTCAAGTATTCGGCAGAATTCGCTACGATTCTACACTCTAAGAAATCACTAATTTTACACGAGATGTTATTCATCTTTGTAAAAAGTCACGATAAACGCAAAAAATAGTTCGTGTAAAATTATGTCTCCTGAAACTTACACATAGGGAAGATTCAATAATGATGTCACGCAGTAAGGGGGGAGGGGTGGTTTGAGAAAACGTGACAATCCATACAAAAAAATTAGCAGGTCTATACAAAAACCCTGACAAAGGGGGGGGGGGGGGTTATAAAAAGTCACTTTTTACGTGACATCATTATTGAAAGTTCCTAAACGGAAGTCGGCATAAAGGGTTTTTGATTGAATTCATTTCCCATCTCTTTCAACACATTCTTATGTCGGTCTCAGGGAACCGAAATTTACATGTCTTTTTGGTAGTACGGAATCATTTTTTTTTTTTGAAAATATCTAGAACAACTATTACAACCGAAAATACCCACCTTTCACCTAACTGGAAATATGTTTTAGAGCCTGGTCACGTTAAATTTCGGACAAGTTTCTTTCTGTGAAGATTTTGAATTATTTCACGGATCGCTGAAACGTTTCATTTTTATGACAACTGAAGCACGCGATTATGCCAAAAAATTAAAACTACCGAAAAGTACCGTGTTTTGTGTTTGCAAATCATTTGACTGTGGATTGGAAGGTTGGAAGTGGAACAAATCGATAAGTATGCTCCCGACAAATGGACAAGAAGGTGGCAGCCATTATAGAGAAAATTCCTATCTTTCTGTGCAAAATGTAGCTCGCCAACTTGGGAAGTCAAAATCATTCGTACCAAAAGTGAAACAGAGGCAAGGGTTGAAGGCGTACAAAGTGTCCAACCGCGATGACAAGCAAAATTTCACTGCAAAAAGTCGTGCCAAGGAGTTTTACACCAATTTTTCTCAAACATTTTCCTGTATCATAATGGACGACGAAACATATGTTCTCGAAGACTTCAAGCGACTTTCTTCTCTGTCTTTTCATACCGCAATGCAAAGGAACACCGTTGAGGAGCATTTCCAGACAAAGATGTGGTAGATGTGGTCGAAAATCTAAAAGTTTCGTCTCTACCGGCACTATCAATAAAGGATGTGTGTTGGAAAGTATGTCTGCAAAAGCGGTTGCTACTTTTTATCAGAAGCCATGACTCTCCAGCTCTGTTTTGGCCTGATTTGGCTTCTTGTCACTATAAGAAATCCGTCCTGGAATGATATAAGGTACAAGAGGTCAAATACGTGCCAAAAACAGCCAATCGACCAAACTGTCCTGAACTTCGCCCAATAGAGAAGTACTGGGCTCTAGTTAAGCGGAATCTCTTCGAATCTAAGAAGAAAGCAAATTGTACTGGTGATTTCAAGAGAAAATGGAGAAACGTCACGGCGGGCCAATCCGACACTGACACTTCTAGTACATTATCACTGAAACTCAAAAATTTAGTCCGGTGGTACTGTCAAACATGTCAAACTGAAAAAAAATTTAGCGTATCTTCTAAAAAGGTCGGAATGTGGATATGACATGCGATATTGTGTGCGATAAAAAATGTTAATGTAAAGTTTGTTACATTTTACGCTTGCAATGGATACGGAACCAGTAGAAACATAAAAATGTGTCGTACATAAATTACATCACGCACTAAAGGGAGGGAGAGTTATTAAGTGTCACAATCGGTACACAATTTTGGATTGCTGTGTGTTTCAAAGGGGATGAGGGAGCCGATAAGTGTTTCTTAAGGGAAGCGGTCAATCATCAATTGCGCAAGAGTTTCAAGGGATCGTTCAAACATGAAGTTCCTTATTTTTGAATATTTTTTTAGCCCTTTGAATATTTCGGAGAGCGAAATAACGTATGGGAGGAAAAAAGCTATTAATAATTCGTTTGCCAAACCAGTAATTTAAAGTTCTTTGTGTAGAGAAAATTTTAATTTTTTGTAAAATGTAACGTTTAAATGATCCAAAATTTACACTATTTGTATACTAGCAACATAACTTTAATATTGTACAAAACAAAAATCGCAAATAAATTGTTTGTTCCAAATATCACCGAAAACCCCTCAACCACTTCAATCTTTCGCTTCTTACTTGCATTTTGCACTTGAGAAAACTCCCCAAACGAATCTTGCTTCAAGAAGCAAACAGTTACTTGATCACATTGATACGAGTACAGTAACAATTCATCCGTGGTGTCAAGTCTACGTTCTAATGTTAAGTATCGCAATTTTCGGCAATTTTTAACTCCCTTTCGGGAGGGGTAACAAAATAGTAAATACTTATATGAATTTTGACATCCGCTTCCTCCCAGCGTAAATGTGAATCTTTTACATGAAGTACCTCAGTAAATAAAAGCAAAAAAAAAAATTGTTTAAACGGTTTCTATGGCCAATCAATAACCCTTAATTATTCTCAGATTCATTGAATACATTACATCGCGACTTTATGTTCACAAAATGTAACGCGGTGTTACATTTTCGAAACGAACAACCTTGGTTGAGGAAATGCCACGGTTGTTCCTTTGCTCGGATGAAAGCCATGTGAAATATGTATTTCAATATTTAAATTACTTATTACTGAAGTTTTACTGTGAATATAAAAATTGACTCTTTTGATATGGTACGCTTGCATGTTTTTTGCAACCACTCATGACGCAACAAAAACAGGCTGCGCCGAATAGAAAAATCGGTGCATATGTCAGGGACGATCCCAATGTTCACGTTGAGGGGCGACATCTACAACTTGCAAGTGGTTTCACGAAACTAAGTTAATCTGTCACGAAACTAAGTTAATCTGTGTGGGGGGCTTGCGGCGGGCGCATCTGAGGATACCGTACGGAACCTGATGGCGGGTGTACCACAGAAAATTCGACAATTTTACAGAAAGAAGGATTAACATCTTAACCAACTGTTTCCAATGTAAATATAACTCTATTATTGTGAAATAAACAATTGGTTTTGTTCAATTATGTATAATTTTTTTGCTGCTATTACTTCGGCGTCAGATATTTATCGTGCACATACTTTATGGCATAATATGATGAAAACTTTAGTTGGCAAAAATATAAAAGAGATGTACTTTCACGAGAAATGAGAGTGGTGATTGATGCATCGCTGAGGTCGCATTGTATACCATATCCTAACAATTCTGGATCAACAATAGAAAAGGGCCCATCAACATTTGTAAACAAACACTTCTGAGCCCTTTTCCTCGCAAGCCGTTGGCTATACACGCAAACCTACAGAATCGTCGTGTAGGGGAAACTTTCCCCTACATGATGATGGTATTGGTTTGCGTGGGTGGCCTACGCTTTGCGAGGAAATAGGCTCAGAAGTGTTTGTTTACAAATGTTGATAGGCCCTTTTCTATTGTTGATCCAGAATTACTATTCAAATCATTCTTTCTCTCTAACTTTTCATTAATTTATTGCCTGCCAATGTCCTTTGACAGTTGTCGCTCCTTCAGTGGTGGCTAAATAGTTTTCTAGTATGGGGAGAGTCTGAGATCTTGTGATTTTTTTTTAAGTATTGGTTCTTGCTACAAACAGAACCCTGCATTCCATAGTAAGTGGTGAAAAGAATGTTATGTAAACATAAAATATAGACACTTTTGATTGTTATTTTTGTATTCTCCCCAGCGCGGAAGTAACGATCTTTGATGAAGTTTTCAGAAGCAGATAATTTATCATCTCCATGCGAAGCGCTAGGAGCGGACAGTAATTTTATTGCTAGAACACAAAGACATGAAGAGAAAGTGTATTGATGCTTCTGAAAACTTCATCATAAAATATAGAGCAAAATGTGCGAGTATTCAAATGATCAGTTTAAAGTGAATTTTGCCATTCACTAGTCGATTTTCTAGTCAGAGCAACATGAACTAGCAAATTACAGTCGTATACTGTTGAAATCAACTATACAAAATTTAGTAATTTTTTAATATTTGCAGAAATGATAATTATATTTGATGACTAAAAGTTTTTTATTGTTTTTCAAAATAAGTCAAAGACTGAACTATATTACTGGGTGGCCCATAACGCTGGATTAACTGTGCTTGATTTTAAAACTCAACCGTTCCTATGTTCTCATCGCTTCCTCCATCAATGTCAAAGGTATTCAAATTTCCAATCTACAGAACTCAAACCGACCACATGGCGTACCGGATTGAAAAAAACTTGTTTCCTTTAGCGTTTTGTTTATTTTTATCCACGACGTCAAGAAGTGACCAGAAAACAAGTTGGTGAAGGTCATTCATGTTCGAGAGGTTCTCAAATGTCACACATTGTACCCATACAACAAACCACAAGCAATGAACCCGCCGATAGGTGAATGCAGTTTTGCATAAACAGCACTCTGCTGCCCTGGGCGATAGGTTCTTCTACAACTAAAGAAATCAAACGACACAGTGATGGGGCGTATGCCGTGCTATTAATTCGGCATATATAACTAATAGTTTATTCTCATTCACCGGACCACCGGGCTTGGACAAACAACTTTATGGGAGTCAACCCAAATACAAAGCTGGCTACATCCAAAAACGCTTTTACGCGTGCTCATCTATTTTAAAGATATCAATTTGATGGATTTTAATGTTTTGAATTGTTCGTCTTGCCAGAGTGTTTTCTGAGAATTTTAAAATTTTGACATTTTTGGCAACGTCGATTCAGAAATTCACATTTTTCTTCATGCACGCACTGAAACAAACGTAAACTTCGAATTTAACGTTAAAAACGTTTATTTGCAATAAACGCCTACTAAGCTTTTCAAGTGATTGCCGCGTATTCCACGCGTGTGAACGGGTTAAAATGAAAACAATGCTTCTCTTAACAAGCACAAAGGGGCTCTAAGGTTAGCATAATAATGATTAATTTGCAACAACAATAACCTCTCTATCAGTGCCTGACATTGACTGAGGGCAGGGTTCCAGTGAGCACATCAAAATTTTATTCCATTTTTCGATAAGTAATTTTGCGCATGCTCTCTGTGAGCTCAGCTTAACTGTTAGAAGACTTTATTTAGTTGTTTGAGGTAACATAGGTGATTAGCTGCCTCGAGCGAACATAGATTGCCTGCAGCAGACAATCAGGTTAAAGGAAAGTTAATACAACTGACCATCTACTGTGTACTGGTAATTATAAACTGTTTAAAAAACTTCATTTAAACCTTAAATATCGTAACCGTAGAAAAAGAGGAAAAAGCAGACAGCTCCCAAAGGCTCAACCGTTGGCGGGAAGCAATGGCGTTTATACAAGGTCCGGGCCACCAGGCTTAACGGTATTCGTGAGATGTGAAAACGTATAGTGGTATTTGTGTTTCCTCCTTATCTGTATACACGGCACAGCTGATTATGGTGATGTCAAACTATCAGTTCACAGTATGGAATGTTATGGTTATTTGATGTCGGTGCTCGCTTGTCCAGCAATGTTTACTATATTTTTGCTTCCAACACAAAAAAAAACTGCCTGGTGGCCCGGACCTTGTATAAACGTCATTGGGCCGGAAGTTCTTGCTGCGATCTTCCATCCTAAACTAAATTCATCTTCCGTGGTGAGCCTGAATTGCCGGTACCACTAGTAAGGTTATGTAAAGTAGGTTCTACGTGTGCTTTTGGTATTCAGACTACGTCTAGATGTTCTTGATGTATCATCAAGCCATTTTAGTCCAAAGATCCAAATAAAAACTAGAGCAATACCCGGGTCTTCGTACTTCGTTATGTTAGTATTTTAATTTAACTAGTATGACAATAAATCTCTAATTTTTCTAACCGGCTTTGATGATCCTTTCAACGAGCTTTCACCTGCTCTCACCTTAGTGTAGAACACTAACTTCCACTTGTTAAATAATATAAGGCTTTCTATGCCATCACCAATGCATGAATTTGTATATTGTGTGGCAAGCACAATGATACTCTATACTTTTGGAAATTGTTACCAACGAATGGAAATTATAGTTTAAAGCAGTGCAGAGTGTACAAGATACGAGGTAAGGTTGGTAAATAAAAACAAAAAAACGGTTGAGATCGCACTAAATATTGAATACCCTAAATAAATAATTTACTAACCCACAAACCTCTCAGTTACGGCTCGCATCTCGGCAGATGTCCATCGCCAAGTAGCTTGCCAAAGTAGGTATTCGTGATTCCCGGTAAAGGTGAGCAGGAGGGAAAAAAAGAGAGAAAGTGGGAGGGAGATAGGTTTGAAAGAAGGAGTGGAGAGATGTAGTTGATCGTCAACCAAGAAGGACCCGCCGACATTAATCCAAGCCACACGTCACGGGTGAGGTGCAGCCATCGTCATGACGGTGAAGTTCTGGTAAGATCTGTTGGGATCGCCCCCGCTTACTAGGGACCAACATCCAATTGGCTACGGCCCCGTCGGCGAGCACGTGAAACGTCGGGGGGACTACGGCAACAGAAGAGCAGCTGACCGATTGTACGGCAATCTTTTAAGTGCTGAAAGACAGGAACCCGGGAATTTGGAGCCGGTCACCTGAGCAGTGTTATCGACGTAGCTGAGGACCCTCAGTTCGGAAGACCGATTCTACCAGACAATCCAATAAAGTAACCCCTCTTTCTCTCTCTCTTTCTCTCTCTCTCTCTCTCTCTCTCTCTCTCTCTCTTCGGCATGCATGTGCTGAGTATCAAAAGTTCCTGGACGGTCGCAACGATAGCCTCCCCGTATAATCCGTCTCGAATGAACTGAAACATCTACAGCAGCCGTACAGTTTAAAGAGACGTTAATAAAATGAATGTATAAACGATGTGTTTCTCTAAGTAAATATATGATTAAAGGGTGTCCACGATGAAATTGCCACACTATGAAATTGCTCTAACTTTTTAACCGTTGGGTAGAATTTAATGAAAATTTGGGTGGATTTAGTTCATAGTGCATTATTTACATCCTGCTAGTTTTAAAGTCCTGTGATCAAAACTCGCGGAAATGGAGTCGAAAGAACAGCTCATGCGTGATAAAATCTTGCGCATTCATCACGAGAACAAGGATCTCTCGCATCGTTCCATCGCTAAAACGTTGGAAATCGCGAATTCCACGGTGTCGCGAGTGATTAAGCGGTTCGAGGAACGGTTGACCACCGCTCGGAAGCCCAGAAGTGAAGGAAAAAGTATTCCGTACAACACCAAAAATCACAACCGCGTAGTTGGGGCCTTCAACCGAAATCCGAACGCCTCCGTTCGGGATGTGGCTAAGAAGCTGCACCTAAGCCGAAGTTTTGTCCAGAAGGCCAAAACTAAGGCTGAGCTTCGAACGTTCAAGGTACAAAAGGCCCCTAATCGCGACGAGAAGCAGAACAAGTCCGCCAAAAACCCGTGCCAGGAAGTTGTACCTCAACATGCTGACGAAAGTTGAATGCTGCATCATGGACGACGAAACATATGTGAAGGCCGACTTCAAACAGATCCCCGGCAACCTGTTTTTCACGGCCAAGGATAAGTTCAGCGTTCCAGAGCATGTCCGCACTCAGAAGATGTCCAAATTTGCGAAGAAATTCCTGGTTTGGCAAGCCATCTTCACGTGCGGGAAGCGGAGTGCACCTTTCGTGACCCAGGACACGATGAACGGACAAGTGTACATAAAAGAGTGCCTCCAGAAGCGACTGCCCTAAGACTAATTTGTGGCACATACTTCATTCTTGAAAGATCCTATGGGTTACTTTGTCCGGTCTGCCTATTATTCTCAGGGTTGGTTGATTACACGTGGGTCCGCCGAAAAACGGTATGCGCCGACTCTGAGCCAAGAGTAAACCCTGAGCTAGTCACTAATTACAAATTCGCGACAATTTCCCCACCAGATTCCCTCAACCGTAAATCTAACTTTTCACTCCGGCTTGGTAAGCCTTGCTTTTCAACTGAACTATGCACAGGAATATTGACATGAAATTAAGTTTAATTTCAAAATTCCTTTCCGTGAGCACTCTTAATTCTTCCTACCAAACAACGGAACAGTTTGTAATGAGATTAGGCAGCACTACTTATCCCGCAAATGCGTATGTTGATCAAGTTAATTTCGAGAACTTTTCAACTATGCAAAATCAACAAAGCAATCTCGAAACCAACCATGCTTGCTCAAGATACGTTTGATTTTATTTATATGTGCTTTTACATTTGTAGGCGTGGATTACTTCAGTGACCTTATTTCGACAGAGATTTTTCATTAGGGCCTAACTGAAAAACGTTAACAATTTCTTTGTCCGCGAATTTCTCGACATAGAAAACTTGCCTATCAATCCACCACAGTAATTTCGCAGAGGAAGAGTTCACCTATCCGATAGAATTGAAAGCTTACATGGGTAGCCTTTGTGTCACGAGAAATTCACGAAAGAAGCGTTTGTTCACGTTTGTCAGTTAGGCCCCAATGAAAAATCTTTCTCGATTTACATGCCTGATAATAGAATTTTGCAAGATGACGTCACTGGTGAACGTGTGGTTCATCCTGATGAATGGAATTCAGTTTAGGTATTCGTGATTTGTTTATTTTCGAATTCAAACGGATGAACTTCCCTGGAATAAACAAACCACCACGAAAGAAGAAGCTACAGCAAAGTAGGTAGCCTTAAAAAGGTAACTGAAATTGTACGAAAATTTATCTACGTACATAAAATGAGTTTAAGACAAATGATTTTCTTATATCTAGCTTTATACCGCTATCTTTAAAAAAATGGAATGGTTGAAAGAATAGTTAGCTTCTGCTTCGTCCGTAAGAACACCAGCTCATCTCGATGTAGTTCACATCTTATGAACCCTATCATGTATTATTGCCTTTCGATAATTTATGGCGAAAAGAGGAGTGCCGAAGGAGTTTAAATCGATAATGGTGTTAAATCGAACGATGAGAGGCAGCACATACAAAACTTAAACGAAAACTGTGTGGCGACCTTCACTAACTGTCATTGCAACGCACCAGTGGATCCTCATCTAGGTGGATCCTGACAGCATGTGATTTACGCTGTAAATACAACAATGAAGTCGATCACCGAGTATCCCAGGTAGTGAAATACCCCAATATTTTCTGCCAAATCTAGCATAAGATGCATTAGATAACGCAGAAAATTCAATTTTTCTTTTTATCTGTGTAGAAAATGGGCCTTACACATAAGTTAAGGGAGCTAACAGCCAATACCGACAGTCATACTAACAACTAATAAATGTCAACGATAGATGGATGGAAGAAAGAATAAAAATTTAGAAGGAAAGTAGAAAGTAATAGCAGAATATTCAATTTTTCTTTTTATCTGTAACTGCTAATTCAAGGGAGTCAAGTATAAACTACAGTAGGAGTCAAAAATAGCTAACAAATTTATCGTAAGCAAGAATACGAAGATAGACTGAATAAGTTGAAGTGTATAGAAGCTAGTACGGAAAGGTCAAGAGCATCTATCAAAGATTGGAACTTGTAATTTAGGGTTTTCATTAGGTTCAATTTGATAATATCAATGCGATTGTTAAAGTTATTTACATTACCAATGCGGTTGGTAAAGTTATTTACAATATTATTTTCATTGCTGCAACTCAGTTGTTCTCTATTACAGTAAGAATTGATGGTCATTAGTTAGATACAAATTTAATTAGTGGATAAGAGCTGTATCCTAACATCGAATAAATATGGCTTTCTGAATTTCAATCTTACAATCTAAAAGCATCAAACACAGAAAAAAATATGAATTTTAACTGGCGCGTTAAATTTCCCCTCTTTTAGTTTCAAGCCAAAGGAAGTGTAAACAACAAAATTGTTTGCAATCTTGCATGCGCCATATAACAATGTTCGCAATCTTTCATACAACAGCCTAGATTCAGGCGTTATCTGGCTTAAATTTACAAGTAATACCTCATTAATTTCTGCCAAATCTAGTGTTCCCTTTATGTGCATTAGTCAATGCAGAAATTTTTTTTTTCAGACTGTGTCTAATCATTAATAAATTGCAGTTTTAAAGCTGGCGCAACTGAAGCTGCTAAAACGGTGTTTTGCTTAGTCAACAATCTAGATTTGTTCTTCAGTTATTAGAATGCCATCAAAGAAAAATTGGCAATCTGAATTACTCACACGTCACTAAGCGAAGTAGTAGAACCAAATCAACTGTCACTACCATATTTAATAAACATGTTCAGGGAATGTTTATTGACAGCCATGAAACCTGGGTCGTGGAAAAAATGAAAGCTGTGGTGACGAGGTGACGACAAAATCCGTCCGAGATAACGCAAACAAGCTGAAGTTTCGTCGACAACCATGCATCGAGCTTAAAAATGAACCAGGCTTGACTTATAAAAAGATAGTAACTTCAATTTCCGGGTTTCCAGATCTAGCCGGTAAAGGCACGGAACTACGAATCCAGAGATGATAGATTTGATTCCCGGTCTGGTCGAGGAAATCTTTTGATTTACAGAATTTCTTGACTTGGGAATTGAGTTAGTCACACAATGTACAATTTCATGAATTGGTATAATAACTTCTTAAGCTCAAAATTAAAAACTGAGGAAGTGCAACTAGGACACTAAGTTCAGAATCACGCTCGCTAAAGAGGCGTTAAAACAATTAATAAATAAATAAATATTAAATAAATCTACGTTGATGATGACGTTTAAATAAATACGTTGATGTTGACGAAGCTAAATTGCGTGGGATTTGGCGACGGAACTTGAGTCAATGAAGATAACTTCAGAAGGGTCCTGTACAGGTTTTGAAGGCCAGGCACCAACTAATGTGGCGGAGGTGTACCATCTGATAGCATGTCAAAACATTTTGTCGACGTTCACTTCAAATCACAAGATTATGACTCGATGTTTTGACATGGTGACCACATCAGTGTACGCCTCGCCTGATACGGTAACAGGATCCTCTTCCTGCATATGAAGCTGTCGAAATTAGAAAAAAAAAACGGTTTGGAATGTTTTCTGTACCAATGAAAAATCGAAATTTTCAACGGGACCGTGACCGTCAACCAGAACATTTGCATGAACAAGTGTCTGGTAAAACATCTGCTACCTTTCCAAAATCAACACGATTGTTCTATGCTATTTCGCCGGATTTTGCATTCTGCTATTGCGGAAAAAGACCATGGAGTTGTACATCGCCAATAGCGTGCAGCTAATCCTCAAGGATAAGGGCTCTTCCAACATGCCAGAGCTCCGACCAGCCGAGAAATATTGGGCCATTGTCAAGCGGAAGACCCAAAAAACTGTTGGAAGCAAGAATAAGTTTAAGGTGAACTGGCGTTATGTAGTGAACAAAGTGAATAAAGCGGCTGTACAGAATGGATTTGGATTATTTTGTTCTGTATAATATACTTCTTAAACTTAAAAAAGACATATTTTATTTATAAAAAAAAATCTATTTACACACATTCCGATAGACCAAATTAGGACCGAAACAGCGTTTATTGGTAGCGTGTTGATTTCATGAGAACTTGGTAACGTTACCCTACTTCAGAGAAAGGTTCAAAAAAATCGTGACTTGACAATCCGAATAATGAATTATTGTGATCTCATGATATCTTAGAAATAACTGGTAAAGACACGAAAATCGTTAAATAAATTATGCGTTAGAGGTCCATTCTCTTATATTTGAGGTTATTGTCAGATATCATTTGTAAAGCAAGTGCAACGTCTCAAAACACTATTAGAATGCAAAAACACTATCCTCACAACACTGTGTTTTCACTTGTTTGTGTTTCCACGTATTGAAAAAAAAAAAGGAAATCTAGCAAACTTGCTGTGAGCTCTCTTGCATAAAAAAAGACCTCTAATCTCTTTGGTCAGGGTTAATCGTTTACGCGCAAGTGTTCTATGATGTGGAATAATTATCGCACGCATGCCTCACAAATGCAGCCATTTACAAGTCAACCTCTCCCACGTTCCTCCCCCAGGTAGGTATGCATCTCAACGTCTGTCGACAAATTTCACGACTTAACCATATGACTTACGGTGGTGGTTGAAAGCTGCCAACCACGGCTCACATTATCACACCCACTGCCAGCCATTTGGATTTATACTACTCAACAAGTCCAACCCTTGAAACTCCAAGCGTGTCGACGTTCTGATTTGCGTATTTCGAAGCTTATGTAACTTTCAACCCACAGTGAACAATCAATCAATAAATTTCAACGCACCTACAACCACTAGTGAAATATACGTTGATGCTGCTGTTCAGCGCTGCTTAATATTACGCCCGCAATGAATCAGAAATCGCGTCAACAACTGAATGGATGCTGCTGCCGGGTGATGTTTGGTAATGAGCGATGAAGACTCGTCATTGATGCTGAGAATATCTCATTCAACTTGCTTTCGTCGTAGTTGTTGAAATCAGGTTCAGTGCTCGGTCTATTGTAGCCTTAGATAGATATATGCCGCGCAGTGTGGAAAACGAAATCTGTGTCACGAGAGCAGCACGTAGAGAACCTGTTGCGCAAGTAGTGCTGCTGGAGTAAACGACAGAGATGCCTCATTATGGAATGTAGCCAATCAGATATCAACGTTGGCTTAGAACATTCACAGAATAGCGTGGATGGGATGCCATCATTATCATTCTTTTTTTTGTTTTCAACCATAAAGATAAAGCTGAAGTGAAAAATGGAACAGAAGTAAACACTAGTTATCACTGGAACGTCAGATTTCAGTCATTTCACGCTTCCTGTAATCTCATAATTTGTTTACATTGAAAATTTACGCCATAGAGTTTTCTTGTCTCAGAAGTCTTATCACAGAAGGCGGGGTATTTTCCAAATCAAAGAATACTTCGGTAAGGATCGTTACTTTGTACGTTGCATTCGTCGAAATTGAAACCACCAGTTTCCCTTCTAATCATCAAAACAAAATAAAACAATAGCATATCAATTCGGCATTTCACGCTAAGCTAGATAATAAAAGAGCCGCAGTTAGCGAAGCGAATCAAACTGGTAGTAAGAGTGTACGACCTCTGCAATTTTGTACGTTAACAACGTGCTGAGTTTGCAATACTCTTCGAATCGTAAAA
The DNA here is from genome assembly GCA_034211315.2 of Aedes japonicus. NCBI lineage: Eukaryota > Metazoa > Arthropoda > Insecta > Diptera > Culicidae > Aedes > Aedes japonicus. Next base: position 197,403 of record JASCZW010005222.1, read on the forward strand.
GACGACCTATCTTCGCTTTGTAACCTTGACCGCGATATGTTGTTAAAATTGAAGACATCAAACTTTTATCAGACTGTCTAAACTGGTAAATTTTAGCTCAACGAACTAAACGAAACTTCTATGAAGTAAAACGATAGACGAAGATATGCCCTTTTGACATGATTCCGATGGGGGATTAGATAACGTGGCTGGCTCCTCTGGTCACGGTCAGGTAACAGCCGCGAGCAGCTTAAGACCCACTTGTTGCTCACCGGCAATCGCTATAACAAGAACCTTCACGCTCTAAGGATCCTTCGATTCGAAAGGGAAAATTTAGTGGATAATGTTTTTATTATTTGCAGAAACTCTTCAGTGAACAGAAGGCAGTTTGTTCCATCCGAACGATTGTACGATCAACTCGTTCTGGAATTAATTTAAATTTATATGATTAGTATTTTCAACATAATCATGCTTTAATGATATGATTTCCTAATTCGTCGGAAGATACCATTTTAAGTTTTTTATTTGGGCCTCAAAAAAAAATATTTACGCAGCCACATTTTCGTTTACATAATTTATTTTATACGTCGTGGACGCTGACATGAACCAGCTTTTGTCTAGTCAATAAGGTAAGGCCAGAGCATCATCGTGTAAAACTACGCACCATTGTTTGGCCTAGGGATGCTTCCAATTTGCTACTTTTTTTTTCCGTTGCTCGTGGAATATCCGGAACAATCCAATCTTGAGATTGCGGATAGCTGTTCAACTCTGTTTTCTCTCCCACTTGGTATACTTAGTCCATGGCAAAAACATAGCATAATTGTTTCTACTTTGTTTATTTCGTTTTCTCTCTCGTCACCCGAAAATAACTTCACGACGCAACGCACCGTGCATCGATTGCATGATTACGTGCCAGGTTTTGTGTTGATCGTGAGGAAAGTTTCGTCGGTCGTTTCTTTCGCCTATCGGAAGTCCTATTATCGGAGCTAAGTTTTTGACCATCGACTTCGGTGATGTTACTCGAGGTTAGACGTTGAACAGGTTTTTCCTATGCATCGACTGTGCAGCTGATTACCAATGCCGCATCTCGTGAATGAGCTAACGTTGTCTTGGAATTGGTTGGCAGTTGCTATCGATGAGTCAGATGGACTAATCAAAGAGGTTTATTGTCATAGAAACACATTCATTCATGTTTCGGCAACAGGCAGTTGCTTATGAATAATTAGTCCGAAATTCGGTGTTCGGTAGAGGCGTTGCTATTTGGATTATTGCTTAAATTATTGCTCAGTTGGTGTTTGTTAAGTCATCTGCATCGGAGATGTGAAAAATGTTCGTTGATGACATCTGCGTAAGGGAAAATTCTTATTAAAACCTGTCGACGTTAAATTTCGGACACTTTTCTTTCAGTGTAGATTTTGAATTATTTCACGGATCGCTGAAACCTTTCACTTCAAAGGACTGAAGAAAGCGTTAGTTCTTGAAGCCAGCCACTTTTGGTGTGGCGCTAGTGACGATTTGAACATTTTAAGCTTGTCTCACAATGGATTATATTTCCTCACAATAGTTCTTCTACCAAACTACTAGCAACAGTAATTGAGATAAAACATTGCAACACCTGGCTGATACTCAATGAAAAAATACTTTCGTTTTGATTACCACTGCACTAAGTTCAATACGGATTTTTTTTTTCTCGAATCAAATTAACGACAAAACACGACAACTTCCACCGCGAATGTTGTGTTTGCTGCATACAGCCTTCAAGAAAATCGAGCTGTCAAATCAGCACCACACGCAGCACCAAGTTTTCTGCTTCACGATAGTTCTAGGCCAAAGAGTCAATAGGTCGAAAGTAACATTTGTAAACAATGACTTCTAGCGTATTTTTCTATGATCTGCTTGCTTCTACAAACCAAATAGCACCAGGAGTTATAACGTTCCCATCGGTAGTGAATGTAGGTATTAGCAACCTGTAATTTCCAGGAAATTTACGTTTTAAGTCATTGTTTACAATTGTTACTTTCGACCTTTTGACGATTTTTTCTAGAGTTGTTCGTGGATGACAGCCACTTCAGTCCTGTGTTTCACTTATATGACTGCTTAAACTCTCCATTTTATTTCGTGGTACAACATGTTTACATTCTTGTTACATTCAGTAAAATGGCGTCGAGTCAAGTCGAAGTGCACAAACGCATTTGGTACGAACGGCAGTAAAAGCCAAATTTATCGGTTTGCGATCTTGTCAAGAAACTAAAACTACCAAAAAGTACCTTGTTTTGTGTTTGCAAATCCTTTGACCAGCACTTGACTGGTTATCGAAAGGTTGGAAGTGGAACAAATCGAAAAACATGCTCTCACCGAAATGACAAGAAGGTGGTAGCCATTATTGAAAAAAATCCCAATCTTTTATGTGCGAAATGTGACTCGCAAAGTTGGGAAATCAAAATCATAAGTAGAAAAAGTGAAGCAGAGGCAAGGACTGAAGGCGTACAAAGTAAAAAAGGTGTCCCACTGGGCTTGCTTTTTATACCGCAATGTAAAGAGTTTCCGCGGACAAAGAAATCCAAATTCCCGAAGAAGTATTAGATTTGGCAGGCCACATGTAGTTTTGGTCGAAAATCTATAAGTTTCGTCTCTACCGGCACTATTAATAAGGATGTGAACAAGAAATAATGTCGGCAAAAGAAAATCAGAACCCACGTTTCTCCAGCTAACGTTTGTCCTGATTTTGGCTTCTTGTTACTATGCAAAATCCATCCTGGAATAGTCAAATACATGCCAAAAACAAAGAATTCGCCCGCGGAAACTTTTCGAAAACAGAAGAAAGCAAATGGTGCCGTTGATTATACAAAATTATGCATTGGTGGCGGCACAGCAAGCTCTCAATTAATAACCATGGGAGTGCGCTTAGAACAGCTCGTTTATTGAGCGTTAAAAACAGGAAGAAGAAGAAGATGTGGATGCAACTTCCCCGTATGCTGCCTTAGTCACTTCAGGATGTACCTTTGCTCCACATAACTGCCTGACGTGCCAGTTCACTTAAGGGCGCGTAGAGTCTCACACCCGTTGTCTGAGAAGCTGCCACAACCGGAGTATCTATACTCCTGCTAGGTCGTGTCACTTTTCTTTTCCTCTATAGACGGTAGGTCTGTATCCACATTCTCAATAAACCCGAAAAATTTATAAAAAAAGCTCAATGGATCCTCTGAAGGTTTCGTATCGGTAGCCAAAATGAGCCGGGATAAGGATGGTACAAAAAGGACAGATGAACGTGAGGTGATTAAAAGGTCGAAACAGCATTACGATGAACATCTGAACGGCGCAGAAAGGAACACCGTCGGACGATGGAGACATGCGAATTTCAACGGAGCTGAACTTAAAAAAAAATGACCCGTTTAGCTTGGCGGCTCAGCTACATTGACTGATAGGCAGAATCTGGGTTACTGAACAGCTACTTTAGGAAGAGTTATCCACCCACTCTACAAAAAGCGTGACAAGCTGGAATGTGAAAACTATCGAGCGATCCCTATTCTCAACGCGGAAAGTGCTCATGATGATCGTCATTTGAAGGACATATAAGGCCCTATCGATTTCAAGCCCACATTCGATACTATTGATCGTGTAGATCTATGGAAGTTTATGGACGAGAACGGGTTTCCCGGGAAACTGAATAGACTGATCAAGTCTACGGTGGAATATGTACAGCGTAGTTGGGTGCGATATCGGACTCGTTTGAAATACAGCGATAGTCTTGCTAGGAGACAACATCTACACGGATAACACCGAATCAACCAATTCATGCCACAACACTCGATTCGCGGCTGCATCTCTCCATTCTCGGCTACGTCTCACACTCACCAGATCGATGAGTACTTGCTCTCAACTTCTAGCCCGCTGCTTTCCATGCTGCTTTTTGTACCAGCCGGATTTGAAGCGAAAACCATCTCTGCAGGGTTGTTATCAGGCCTTCTCGCAACAAACCTTGCCCAGCGTATCTTTCCATCTTTTCCCACCTTCAGAATACTTGGTTCGCCATACACATGAGCAAACGTGGGATTCATTCTTCGCCGCCACACACCGGCCTCCTGCACTTCGTCAAAGATGGTCCTAAACACGCGTCGCTCGGTCCTAAACACGCATCATCAAGTCTTCTCCACTTCGAGCATGGTCCAAGTTCCATGTCCGTAGGGAATCAACAGTCTTATAATGGTTCTGTACATGGTACATTTGGTGCGAAGATGAATCTTTTTTGACCGCAATTTCTTCTGGAGCCCATAATAAGCACGACTTCCACAGATGATACAACTTCGTATTTCACGATTAACGCTGTTGTCTGTCGTCCAAGGTAGACGAATTTATCCGCGTCATCGAAAGTTTCCCCGTCCATCTAACACTGCTACAAAAGCGAACCCTGTCGCGCTCACTGCTGCCTAATAGCATGTACTTTTTCACCACCAGTCTTACTTCTCTAGCATCACGTTTCAGCGGGTTGTACAGTTGTCGAGGCTGATATTGAACATAAGGCAAAAAAAAACAACAACACCTTGTCGGAGTTCCTAATGAAATTCAAACGAACTGAATCGTTCGCCTGAAACCTTCACGCAGCTTTGCACACCGTCCATCGTTGCTCTAATCGTTCCTGTTAGCTTTCCTGGAGATGGTCGATTAAACGTGCGAACTCAATCGATGGAAATGAGTTCGAGATGATGGTGGATGAATTGAAGTACCTCACATGACCCAGAGGTGTGAAAAACTGTCCCCTGATGCTGATAAAACCGCTAGTTCTCTTTGGGCATGAAATGTGGACCATGCTCAAGGAGGACTTGCAGGCACGTGGAGTGCTCTGAACGACGTCTGCTGAGGACCAAATTTGGCGGTATACGTGAAAAGGCGTTGCTGTATGACGAACACAGTATTCTGGAAGTTGCTAAATATGGACATCTTGTAAGATTGCCGGAAAACAATCCCACAAAAATGGGTTTTGCCTCGAATCCTGTTCGAAATAAGACGCAAAGATAGGCAGCAACCAGAAAATCGAAGACAGCTGACCCTAGGAAGGCCCGGATAGATTATTTCAAGTGTAATCCGAAGCTTTCGATTCGCGACGCGGCTCTGAAGGCAAAGTGGTCCGCCTGGTTCGTTCAGCAAACCATGAAACGAGCTGGGTTTCGTGTATTCAAGGTCCCCAAGGATCAACAAGACAAGGCGGCCAAACCCCGGGTAAGGAAGCTGTATGGAGAGTGGTTAACGAAACCGATGTGTGTGGTTATGGATGACGAAACCTACATTAAGGCAGACGCAAAGCAGATACCGGGGCTGGAGTTCTACAGGGTGCGGCAGAAAATAATGCGAAAATATTCAAACTTGAGTATTGGGTTAATTCGTGTAGCTAGGGACTAATTTCTGTCGAAAGAGTATTTTTTCATGTTTATTCAAGGGCTGCATCCAAACGGAGAACGTTCCGGAAAAAGTGAAATTAAAATTTCAAACCATACATCCGGCTGGTGTCCTGATGTTTGGCTTGATGGCGTCCAACGGATTGAAAATGCCGCCTGTTTTCATTTATGCTGGAGTTAAAATCAATACCGAAGTGTTTATCGGTATTTCAAAGAACCAAGTGCTCCCTGGGTAAAGGCCAACCAAAACGTTGTCCTACAGCACGATGGAGCGCCGTGTCACACGTCCAATCGAACCCAACAATGGTTGACCGATAACATGAAGTTTTGGCCGAAGGATTTGTGGCCCCTAGCAGTGCAGATCTTAATCCGTTGGATTATTCGATTTGGGCATATGTTGAAGTCTGAGCCTGCAAAACATCACACCCTAGTGTGAAAACCCTGAAGTCAACCATAGCACGCACATGGCAGTCAATGTCGGAGGACTACGTCCGAAAGGCATGCTCTGGATGTTATTAACAAAAAATGGAGGACACATTGAATAAATTTGTTTGAAAGGACTTTATAAAGATAACTGCACTCGAAAATGTTAATATTATTGCTCGAATTAGTTGAAAATGGGATTTGAAAGAAGTAGAACAAATTTTCGTATTATTTTCTGCCGCACCCTGTAAATCGTTACAGCTTTATTTGTCGCAAAAATTACATTTATTTTACATTCATATGTATAAGCTGTGTGTGTAGACTAAAGTTCGTAAATTTTTGACGTTGGATTACGTCTTTGTTTTCAATACAGGGGTATACATTGCGAGTACGAAAATTTGGAGCGTCACGAAAATCGGTCAGGTTTTGAATGTTAATAACGTGAACGTTAGTCATTTCAAGATTGATTTCTAAAATGTTTGCACCTATTGATCGGGACATGTTCTACGCTTCGATGTTTAAGAGTATTAATTTTTAACATTAAACTATTGAAATTAACACAAATATATGGTGAAGCCTTATAGTGCCGATTTTTCATAGTAAATGTACTAAATACACAGTACTGTCAACAATCAATATGCAAGTAGCGATTTGAAATTGGTTCACTGTTGTTGAGCTCCTTGGTCCGTAGAACACCTTGAAGTCAGCACCTTCCAATACATATTTGCGCCATTGTTTTGATTTGCTGTGTTATTTTGACAGAATATTTGAGAGTGTGTTCGTGTGAGTTCATTATAAGGGGCGCATTATTAAGCTTGGGACCGAGCTTGGGACCGATGTGCTAGTACTGACTGAGCCAAGAAAAAAAATCGTATTTGTTCGGGTCCTACAGGTCTTAGCGTTAGTCTATGGTACTGTCCTATCATAGACTTCAAAATTAAGTAAGGAAAGTCTCATATGCAGCGGTGCACGATCTATAAGGGCGGCACCTTAAAATTTGCTTCATTCACTCGGCGGCCATGGACCTGTGCAGAGCGACAATTGGCCAGAACTGCTCTGGTAGCAGGCGGTTGCAAGTAACTGCAGGAGGGTACACGGCGGGGCAAGCAGCTATGCAGTTGTGTGCTATGGCTCGTGTCAAATTAGCTGGTAAGCGCAACCACAATGATCAAAACATCCAAAAAGTAACCATATCACGATATATTTATGATGAACACATAAATGTAGACGATACATATTAGGGTGGCTCACCGTTTATATGAAAAAACGTAAACTTGACCACATGAAGCCAGAACAACTCTTTTTTGGATCCATTTGGGGTCCCTAACAACTGTGTAAAATTTGGTAACGATTGGTTGTAAACCGGCTTCCTGCATTGCGTTTGAAATTTGTATGGAAATTAGTATGGGAAAACGTATTTTTTTGCATTTTCATCCCTAGAGACCCCATTTTTGCTTGGATCACTTAACTAATCAGTTAAAAGTATAGTCTATAATGTGCCTAACAGCTTTGTCGGAAGATGTGCAGCGCTAAAATGTCCCTAAAAAAAGTTATAGCTTTTCTAAGATTGTTGGATCGAATTAAATACCGAAAATATTTGTTTCTGCCAACACTGCCAGTGTACCAATGGAAGCCAGATTTCAATCCGCAATAACTTTAGCGTTTCTTATCTTATCGATTTGGAATGTTCAGATGAACTACTCATAAACATTTGTACAACTTTATGGGTGTATTTGGAGATGCCTCCCCCCTCACCCCCCAATGCCAATCCGAACCCCTCTCCCTCAATTCATAGTAATGGAAATACTGTTTCAAACTGAAATAACTTTAGTGTTTCTTATCTTGTCGAGTTGGTTTGTTTGTTGGTTTGTTTCAAAAACATTTAATCAATCTCATATGCCCAGTTGTTAGAGGTAGGTGAGGGGGGGGGGGGGGCATTCTATATTCCCTCCACCACCATCTCCGGAGTTTCTCATCTAATAGAGTCGGTACATTCGGATGAGCTATTTCAAAATTGATCAGTCTTATAGGCTTATGCCAATGATTTCGATGCAAACAAATCAATCATACGTTTGGTATGATAGATTAGATCAATAGCTACAAAACCAGACCTATATGAACGCATAAACCGTTTTTTCTATCTGCATCTGTATGCCGAAGTGATTTAAATGCCGTTTCAATGTGTGGTGATGGAATTGAACCTTGTATGACGTAATTTGCGTCAGGAAGCAGTGTTGTATTTTTAATAATATCTAAGCGATTTTTTGCTCTCCATCAAATATAAAGAAACCTATACTGCCTTTCTACGCATAATTGTCCCATGTGATGTTACTATCCACAAAATAATCAAAACTCAGGTCAATTTGTGCCACGATTATTAGAAATGCTTCGTTAGACAAGATTTTCAGTAGTTTTATGGAACTAAATGAATTCTGGTATGTCCTATTTATAGTTCATGATGAAATATATGATTGGAAGGAGTTTTCCAGCCACTAATAATGTTCCCTGATGTCATCACGTTTTCCGTGGGACAAATTGATCTGAGTTTTGGCTGTTTTGTGGAAAGTAACATGGGGCAATTATAAGTAGAACGGCAGTATAGCAAGGTACATGAATGTGAGAAACAAATATGATAGAAACTTTTCATTAGTTGTTCAACCTCGTTCGTAAAAGAGAGGCAAAGTTCGGAATGCACTTAGTATGGCAGAAAATAGATCTTAAACTCGATGTACCTACGAACAAGTTGAAGTTGGTAATTTTCGGTGGAAAACTAACATATCTGAACATACCAACTCGATAAGATGAGAAACACAGAAGTTCAGGTAAGAGACGCGTTGGGAACTCGCGTCTCCAAATGTCTAAAATAAGAGTATACTCTCCTGGTCTTGTTTTTTTCTTATTTTTAGTAGTTCGTGTTTGTTTTGCCCCCGTCCTCCCTCACCACGATGAATCGCCCAGTGGCCACCAAGACGATCGAACACTAAAAGCAAACCCTGCATAACGCAAAAGTACTGGCACAACTCTCTGATGAGACAAGAATAAATCCCTCCCAAGCTCCTCACCTGATCCTTCCCTGAAAAATATTACCCTTAACCTCGAGTAAACCGCGAGTAATCGGTCCATTCCTACTAGACGTAGTATTAAGTTATTCTTGTTAAAACACAGACAATGATTATCGGCTCCGTAAAGCTAACGCAATTGAGCCTTCCAAATAAACGAACTGGTTAAAAAAAACACAGAAATTATTTCAATCTGTAACTTTACTTCCATCGATATTATTGAGGGGGGAGGAATCAGTATGTACCTCTTCTTCAATTACAAAAAATAAATTGAGCAAATGCTTTTGAATAGCTCATCCGAACGTACCAACTCCATTAGATGAGAAACTCCGAAGTTGGGGGTGGAGAGAATATAGTATGCCCCCTCTCTTTAACAACTGGGCATATGAGATAGAGCAAATGTTTTTAAATAACATATCTAAATAAACCATCTCGACAAGATACGATACACTAGAGTTATTTCAGTTTGAAACAGTTTGAATGGAGGGAGAGGGGGTGGGTTGGCATGGTGGGAGGGCATCTCCAAATACACCCAAAAAGTTGTGCAAATGTTTATGAGTAGTTTATCTGAACATTCCAAATCGATAAGACAAGAAACGCCAAAGTTATTGCGGATTGAAATCTGGCTTCCATTGATACACCGGCAGTGTTGGCAGAACAAATCATTTTTAGCAATTAATTCGAACCATCGATCTTTGAACACCTATAACTTTTTTAAGGAACGTTTTAGCGTAGTACTTCTTTCGACAAAGTTGTTAGGCACATCCTGGACTATACTTTTAATTGATTAGTTAAAGGTTTCATGCTAAACTGAGGTCTCTAGTAATAAAAATTCAAAAAAGGATGTTTTCCCATACTAATTTCCATACAAATAATTTCAAACGCAATGCGGGAAGCAGGGCTACAACCAATCGTCCCCAAATTTTACACGGTTGTTTGGGACCCCAAATGGATCCAAAAAAGAGCTGTTCTGAAAAAATGATCATGTTGAGCCACCCTAATACACTAATATATATATATATATATATATATATATATATATATATATATATATATATATATATATATATATATATATATATATATATATATATATATATATATATATATATATATATATATATATATATATATATATATATATATATATATATATATATATATATATATATATATATATATATATATATATATATATATATATATATGTAGATGATATAGATATGACGCAACGTTGAGTGTAAGAAATCCACAATAACTATGTTTTCACAGGTAGAACGGCAGTTGTCGGAGTAGAACCATCTGTGTTAAGCGCCACGCTCCCCAAATTTCGACAGAATGTCAGTAACTATGAAATGATGTATTTCTCACAAAAAGCTCTTTTCAGGGCTACTACTCTGATTTTGAAAGAGTGTTATACTGAATTATTATAAGAGTTTGCTAATTGTATGCGCATGACACTTACCTTATTTATAAATCCTGGCTGACCCTTAATTTTGCACGATCTCTGTTCGGTAAATATCAAATATTTCATAAAATCATGTTTCAATATTTAAAATAATTAAGGGTCGTTTCCTTGGCTCAGTCGGCAAAGACACAGCTACAAAGCAACATCATGCTGCAGGTGGCTGGGTTCTATACCCGGACGGGTCAAGGAATTTTACGTTATGCCACACACATGTGTGGATGTGACAAACACAATCATACTAATGCAGAAAACAGGAAAATGAACAAGAGTTGTTTAAAGTTTGCTTAGCAGCCCGCTGGTTGCTGGCATGTTATGATTTCCCTATGTAACCGTCCATTGAATTGCGAGGGTTTTCCGGTTAAAACTCAGTGGCTTAAGCGCCACTCTCGGTTACGAGAGACCACTGGTCGTGCTAAAAATTTGCCCGATTTATGAGACCTTTTCCCAGAGCACCCCTTGAATGGTCGTTGGTGGCTTACAGCCAAAACAATATAAAGAAACGCCTAAACTAACAGACAACGGACGAACGTATTCTCTAAGAGGGAATCTCTAACTCTGCCATGGGAGGAAAAAGAGAGCCGAATAGCGAAAGGAAGCGTATGCTTACCCAAAAAGGGCGAAACGAGCAAAAGCGAATGTGACGTAGTATGTGAGGTTTATTTTAGGAGCAGTTTTTAAAAACGGTACAATGGGTTTTCAACTCTTCTAATTAGTTTATATTATTTTAGCATTCGTTCGTGTTGGGCTTCCTTAATAATGTACGGAAAGAGCAAAATCATGGCCATGAAAAAACATGCTCACATACCTGCGCAGGATTTTTGATTACTTGACTTGATGATGGCGTTGGATGAGGGCTCGACGACTCGAAGATGGCGGTTGATGACGGCTCGACAGCTCGAAGATGGCGCTTGAGGACGCCCTACCAGACTAAGCGCTAATGACCGCGGTGATGGCGACGAAACGTGCTGCAGGATGGCGGGCAGCAAGTGACTCGTGCGCAGTATGGCCGAGATAAAGTTGCGGAGGGAGTGGCGGCTGGACGGAAGACTTCCGGTTTGGTCTCGAGAGCCAAGCGACGACGGTTGGTCGTGCTGTCCCGGGTGATTCGTTCCGCAAGGATAAAGGGCCAACGTACCTTCGCACGGCTTCGCGTACTATGTTTCCGCTATGACCGCCCGTGATGAAATGAACCCCGGTCTCCCGTTGGATGGAATCCGGACCGCGGTACGCTTTTGGCGACGCACTCGCAGGATCCGGGCTCTCAGAAAAAATGGTCCGCAAGAAGGACCTACTTCGACGGATAATTGGCGACCGTCGGGAAAATCGCTTAGAAACCTGGCGACTTCACTCACCCCCGTTTTGCTACCCTTGAAAGGCGGGCCTTTGCGCGGCGCACGAGTCCGATGATCCGTTGGACGGATAGCACTTCTCCTCAATGCGGCGTTCACAATCGCCGGACGACACACGTAGAACCAGCCCGTACAAAAAAGCGCCAAGCGCTGGAAGTCCAACACGAATTTCACATTAGTTTAAAATTTGAAACCCAAACTAAATCCATTTAATTACCTTTTATGTACTTTTTCTAAAATCGAATAAATTTGATTAAGTGACGCGAAAAACTGATTCCGACTTAAGTCAACTGCGCAAAGAGAAAAAGAACGTTTTTAGAAAACCACTGATTTGAATAAAACTCACACACCACTTTTTGATACCTTTAACGGAAATAAACGAAGAAGCTAGATTTAGCTCAACAAGTAATAGACTGTTTTTCGCGCACCTCCTTTCACCAGCCGATTCGAAAGCGATATGGTTGAGTCAGAGTCACTGGACAGGGTAGAAGGTTCCTAATGATCATTTCCTATTCAAAAAGGTGATCTTTTAAATTCTCAAAAGCCATTATCTTAGAGCTATCAGGATGGCGACGGACTTCATGGCAACTCCAGAAGAATGAGACGGATGCAACAACCTCACACAACATTGAGCATTAATGGCGATGTTGCGGCTTAAACACGATAATTATGGCAAAGCTATAACCTCGATACAGTGAGGATCTGATCTTATATACATTGATGAAATATTTCACCCCTATCACAATCAATCGTAAAATACAAATATAAATTAAACTAATTATTTACAAGAATAAAAAACTTAATATATTAACAAATAAAAGGACATTACTATATTTACATGAAAAACGCAGCGCGTTACACCTATTACAGACATAATCTTATTATAATATGTTGTTAAATGTTGGTAATGTTCTCTGGAAACTCCAATCAGAGCTTAAAAGTGTTTTTGTTCGTTTCAATGCGTCGGATAGAGTCCCTATTTTGCAATAGAAATCAAATGTTTTTGAGAAAATGTTTTAAATAGAAAGTGAAATGTCGCAGAATATGGCTGCAAAGTATTAGAGCAGTAATCAGAGCGCATAAATCTTTAAGCTATTTTAAATAACGGCATGAGTTTTAAGTTGACTTTTATTAGGGGCTTATTGAATTCCTGTCCAAATATTATCGTTTGACTTGATGACCAATTAACATAATGATTTTTATGCAGTTACATATTCATAAAAGAAACCTTGTATCTACTTGTAACTTGTATCTACTTGCTAACAGATCCTTAACTATCTCTCACACATAAAGATAATGACCCTTTGAACCATCGTAGCAAATACGACCGTGTCTGTATCCAAACCACACGGCCCTTTTCAGAACCACTAAATGCTTTCTAGAGAGTGTACAATAGAACTTTCTCACATACTTACTTTCTCATGCTGGCCTAATAACACCCACGCAATTTCGACCTAGACTACGTGTGTCGGATAGAGTAGAGGTCAAGTTAAATTTTAATAAAAAAGAGACCATCACGAATATTTGAAACACTTTGAACGCTATAATAACCTAATCATTTCTCGATAGATTTTCGAGATTTTATCTTCAATCAGTTGGAACTGTCAAGTCAATACTAAAATATATCATTAATAATTGACTTCGAAATCTCAAGAAGAATTTTAACAAACAATAACGCGATAAAGATAATGCTCTCCAACTAACGCTCGATTAAAAGTAAATCTGGATGCACGGTTTAATACACCCCCGCGTCCCTTGTGGTTGGAACAAAAAACGTTTGACAGGCATTTGTTGATGTTTCATTGACGAAGAAATTTGTGGTTTTCTCGATTGATCGACGCATCTCGAAATTACGGATCATGGAACTTGAGAAAAGAAAATTAATTGTTCACAAACATCTAAAGAATCCGTCGTGGTCTGCCTCAAAAATAGCAAAAGTGTTAAAATTCCCAAAGTCAGCTTGTAATCAAACGTTACAAGGATACTCTGAGTGTAGATAGAGCACAGCTCATCTATCATAAAAGTGGCACTAGGGGCAAAGAGCTTAGGAGAAAGGAGTTGAGGTACGTGAAAGGCAACCCAGGTGTCTCCATACGTGATTTGGCAAAGTAACACGATTTCAACTTTTCCACCGGGCGAAACATCCTTTCAAGAGAAGGATATAAGTGCTTTTGTGCCAGTAAACATCCGAATCGCTCCATGAAACAAAATTTAGGGGCCAAAAAGCGAGCACGATTACTATACGGACGAGTTTTGACGAAATTTGATGGGTGTATTCAAATGGATGACGAAACAAACAAATACATTATACATTATGGATTATGAACAAATCCCCGGACGAAAATTTTACCTGGCAACTGATCGTGGGGATGTCTCTTCCAGGTATAAATTTGGTTTTGCAGATAAGTTTGCTCGGAAACTAATGATTTGGCAAGGAATCTGCAGTTGTGGCCTTAAAACCAAGGTTTTCATCACATCTCACACAACGACGTCGAAGGTTTACATTAAAGAGTGTCTGAAAAAGCGAATTTTACCCTTCGATCGGCAACACAAGACCAACATCATGTTTTGGCCGGATCTAGCCAGCTGCCACTACTCTAATGAGGTACTAGAATTATATTCTGCAAACAATGTTAATTTCGTCGCCAAAGAGATCAATTCTCCGAATTTCTCTGAGTTCAGACCGATTGAAAAATATTGGGCAATTGTAGAGCTAAAAATTCGAGGATGCGCTAAAGAAGTGACAAATGCACAACAAATGCGTTTAAAGTGGAATAGTTCGCCCGAACATTGTCATCACTGGTGACTCACCAGCGGCTGTGTAGATCATGGTCGCATCGATCACAAGTAAAGGCGACAGTTCGTTCGAAACGGTGAAATGTTCAAATGTTCAAATCTTATATTATTAATTTCTGTTTGTTTTGCATAATACCAGCCCACTGAAAACACAACGCTTGGAGGAAAACAACGTAATTAAACAATTAAACCGTTGAAAATCTTCTTTGCACAGCGACGATGTTCCACGTACGTATAGTTACACGTACCATAACCGAACCGAATGCAATGGCAAAACAAAACGTTACACGGATCGTCGGATGTTGCAATGCAATATTTGTAGTTGCACGAAAACCGAAATGCACACATGTTCAACTGTTACCAGCTAAGCGGCCAAGTTTCATTCTACAACGGCAATGCATTTGCCACTAAACAAAACACGATTTGCCCGACCACGACGGGCTCGAGGCATTCTCAGTTTCTGCTGGAAACCGAATTCGACCAAGTGGTGGTTGTGGTGGTGGTCGATTTTACTTCTCGTTGTTTGTAGGAGCCAAAGTGTGCGCTCTTTAGCACTACTTACTACGTACGCTTAAATGTGATCATTTCCGTTCACTCCGGCTTCTGTCCCTCATCGGCAAAGACGCTGAGAAAGCAACGGAAAGTGTCGTTGGTTCCGGCCAGCAGATGTGTAGCAAGTAGCAAGTATTGAGTTTCTACTAAGAGGATTAGGATTCAATCGCATTGAATGTATGTAAGCTGATGACTGGTGATAGGATTTTGGTGTGAAATGAGCATTTGACCTATGCTTCACGAATATCAAATTTCTGATAAGGTGTGGATCGAATAAGGTTGGTGAACTGCTTGGCCTCAGATAATTACACCGTTGTTTTCTAGGTTTGTTTAGCTTGCAATGAACTGGTTTCAGATGCTTTGTGAAACAGCAGATATAGTGTTTTCTTAGAAAAAAAATGATGATGAGGATATCTAAGGCTCTGAGAACCAAGGAAATCAATCAAAAAAAGCATAGAGAGACCTTCATAGAATATGAGAACGAATGTCCTGTAAAATTATAATTGGTGCAATTGAGTATACCTAGACTATATTAATTCAACAGGTTTTTATATTACCCATCGCGGAACTTTTTTTTATAACTGTTAGGCATCCTCAGGTCATGAGAATTTATGAGATTTTGGAAAACAGCCAAGAAATACTAAGCAATCCGCAATGTTATTCAAAGCATCTGTTAAAGTAGAACAAATGCGTAAATATTTGAAGCACTTAAAATCATTTTGGGAAATCCCGTAGATATTAAAAAAAAGGTTTCTAGATAATGAACCTGCCCCCCTGAATAGCCAATCAGAATCAAGAGTAAATAAGAATGACTATGCATGAATGCACGAATGCATGAATGATAAAGAAATTGTCCTAACTTTTCAATGTTGGGACAAAAAATAATGTATCTTTATCATTGTTGCATACTCAACACAATAATGATAAATTGCAGTGCAGAAGAATCAAGATTAAAATGTTTCATAACATCCGATTGTTATTTAGGAAAGAGACATAGCGTTGTATGTATATTGCTTTGTATGCAACCAAAATACATCCAATCATGTCATGTTGCATCTACCGGAAAGGGACAATGTTCGGTTTTATCCCTCTTTCTTTTTCTACCTTTTTTATATGTACACAGGAAAAAATCTTGTAGTAAAAACTACCATTTCACCCGACTATGCCTATCTTTAAAACTACCATGAAATTTCAGTCAAATTTACTACGTTTATGGTAAAACCTTAAAGTTTGTGGTATATTTGACAGACCTCATATTGATATCAACCGCAACATGGTTGATCTAATCGCAGGCATGGTAAAATTAAACGCATTTATAGTCAGCTGAAAATGGTTGGTGATTGCGCTTAATTTAACCCTCGAAATGGTAGTTTCTACTGCGGCTTTTTTTTGCGTGTTCACGGCCACTGATATTGATTCAAAATTGATTCGAGTTCAATTCAACAGTGAAGAAAGTAGAGTTACGCATTGAGTAAATATAAGTTTGAGTGACATTTACCCATTTCTGCTATTTTCCTCAGTCTTGAATCGATCTGAGTGGTCGTCTACGTCAGAATTCTTCATCTCTGTATCATTCCCCTCAAAACCTGTCTTCAAACATATTTTTTGAGAATTTCTAGCTTGTTTACATATACGTACAGCATCAGGAGGTGATAGTTGTTGCATCAGTTGGTGGTACTCGTACGTATGGGCGAGCTAGTTGTTTTGAAAGAAAATATGTTACTATGCCATTGTTTGAATTTGGTCTTCACCTAACGAAAATTTTGTCGAGGGATAGGGGATTGCTTGGTAAAGATGGATGGATACTTACAGCTTTGAAGCGAAACATACGGTTGCAATAAGTTTCACTTTCACATGAACTAAAGCATTTCAGACAAGTAGATATAATAGCATAATATACTTAATTTATTCCTAAAACATGATTTGATTTGCAACAGATATTGTTCATCTTTTCAACCACGTTCGTTTCTAGCGACATTCCTCTACTTGCTGCGTATGTTTCATCGAAGCTTTTGCAATCCCTACTAGTGATGTACTGTCAATATTCGAGCGATCAGTAAGTTCGAGTTTAAATATGATTTTCTCTGTAAATTTGTAGCATTTTCTCGGTGCATTTTGTTACGTTGTGTTGTTTTGAACAAATGGATTCATCATTTGTTAAAGAGTACAAAACAAATGTGTCCGAAAATGTGCGAAATGGACTGCGTTCCGGGAACGGGGGTCTGAGTTTCAGCCTGAGTCACTATTTGAAATTCAGTCCGAAAACATTTGGGATGACCAACTGTTTGCGACACATCACGAAATCTCACCTGGAGTGTTACACTGTTTGAAGTTGGGGAAGGAGATTCCCGAAGATCAAATCGTCTCTCGGGGTAAATAAAACGCACTAAAGGTGAAGGAGAGGTGACTGTGAGAATGTCAAAACAATATTAAAAATTGTAATTGTATTTTTTCGACAACACAAAGTTACGATATGTAATCAACCATGATTATCGAATATTTTGGGAGTTCAACCGACAATATGAGATAATCTGAGGTGAGTTAAAAACCTAGAATCTACAATTGTATCTATAAATGTTTCGACTGTACAAAGTTGCGATGTGTATCCAACATATGTACATTGAACCATCTGGAAAGTCAAAAGATATTATGGGACAATCTAGGTCATTCTAAATTAGCCCTGCAGCTGAAAAAGCAAACAGGAGTTCAGCCAAATCGCACCAAGCGCCTATCGAAAATCATCAGTTTTGTCCAACACATTCAAACAGAACTTTTAAATTTGAAGATGAACCAGAGCAGTGGTTCTTGAAGTTTGTAACCAATAATCAATTTAAGTGATGCATCTCCATAATGCACCGAAAAAAATGTCGGTGAGGACTGTATGGAATCAGTTACGAGGAATGACGCATATGTCGCTTGGTGCAATCTGGATGAACCCCGACTAATCATAAATCCTAAGCTCTGAACTGCATAATAGTTTGGATGACTTAGAACTCTACCCGAAGATCCAGTGAGCATGGTTGAATACATATCGTTAATTTGTGTAGTCCGAAAAGCTACCGTTAAAATTTCAGATCCTAATTTTTGACATCATACATCAGAACACTTTGGACATCAGAAAAACCTACAGTTTCAACTTTAGATCCTATGCTTTGTACTAATGAACAGTATTACCCAGAACATCCCAGATTTCATCATAATGTCAGTTTACCTTCCAGAAGGAACATCCCAGATTATCTTATAATGTTTTTGTTTTGCCAGAGGACTCAATGAACATGTTTGAATACATATCATTAAATAGTAAAGCTAGAAAAGCTATCGCTACGATTGTAAATCCTAAGTTTAAATCATCTTGAACATCTCTGATTATCTCATAGTGCCGGTTGACCTTTCAAAAGATTCAAATTACTTTATTGATTATATGTTGCTTATTTGTAGAGCTGAAAAAAAGCTACAATAACAACTATAGCTCCTAAGTTATAAACTCAAAAACAGTTTCGATGACCTAGAATATCCCAGATATTCTGAAAATGTTTTTTGACCTTCCGAAAGATTCAGTGATCATAATTGAACACATGTCGTAACTTTGTGTATGCCGAAAAACTATTTGTAGAGTATGCTAGCCAGCACTGTTGTGTTTCGAAAGGATTCCTCGAAAGTTTTATAACGGCGCTGTAATGAATTAAAGAAAGCGAGACCTGAAAGAATCTCTTAATGTTAGATACGCCCTAATAAAAAAATCCGAGGATTGCTCAGATCAGTAATTTGTTTGACAGCAACAACGAATTGTTCATGGTGCTGATAAAGCAATGTTGCTATCGGTACTGTGTTGCAATTGAGGAATCCAACTTGAAAAAGAAGAAGACACCGAGTGGTGATAAATCTGACAGCTCCCATGTTAACGTACAGGACGACACTTTTAAAATGCTTCTAGAAAATTCAAATGAAATTCTAATTAAAAGCGGTTTGTTGTATGTTGTAAGAAAAATCCAAAACCACTCAATAACGACATTTTCAGCAAAATATAAATAAAACTAAAATACTGCCCCTATTGTGCAGTTTTGGATTTTTCTTGCATCACACCACAAACCGCTTTTAATTAGAATTTCATTTGAATTTTCTAGAAGCATTCTGATAGTTTCGTCCTATACTTTAACATGAGAGCTGTCAGATTTATAACCACTCGGTGTCTTCTTTTTTTTTCGAGTTGGATTTCTCAATAATGACAAAACGTTTTTTCGTTGCTGTTACATGAAAACAAGGACATTGCAAACTGTGTGCGGATCACAACATTTACTAAAAGCAACTTGTCTCATCGGTACAACATTTTTTGTTTTCCTTCGTGTATGGTTGTAATACATTCAAGTTACAACATATCATTGTTGCAGAGTGAAAAAATAACGGACTCGTCATAATTATCGTATGTTTATAGGTACAAAAAGTGAATATTTGACACACTGTACATAAACAAACCAGTTGTCGATACACCACTTCGAAATACGTATAATCTAGACATAAACACGGTGAGAGTATTTTGCGGTGCTAGATAATATGTCCGTTAGATGTCCAGAATCCTCAACCTTATGATTTAATCTTTTTTATTAATTTCCACTGCTATTCCCAGAAACTGAACTAAATCTCAATCTTAAGTGCGAGGACATATATTACCATATAATAAAACATAAAAGTGCTCATAATGCATTTTTTGCTTCGATCGGATTTCACTCACAATGGCCGTTCGTCAAGTTTCGCAGAAAATGTCCCAAAATTACACAATCCACCAGCATATGAGGTCAATCAATTTCAGACCCCTTTCTCACATGACAAAAAAAAAGAAACCTGTTCCTTTCATGCTGCATCCAATGCAGGCCATTTTTTCATTTACTTGTACTTGGAAGGTGTATTTCATGCGCGCTCCTTAGTTGGAAAGCATTTTGTTCCCCGAACCAGAACTCGGCGGCCCAACGATCGACCTGCCCATACATATGTGTGGTGACAGAACAAAGAAGCATAAGAAGAAAAAAACAACAAAACACAGCTCCACTAAATGTCGGTCAACCCGGCGGGACTTCACAATATGACTTAAATTGGGTTTGTGTTCGGTCGGCTTAGTGTGGGATCAAGTGCATTCGACACTCCGGGTAGCTCGTTTATGAGCGGGGGTGCTAGGGGTTAAACGGACCGTTGGTTGAATGGTGGGCAAGATATTGAGTTTATGTGAGTTCATAATGAGCTGTTTAGCTTTATACTTATCCTAATCGATAATTGTTAGCCCGTTATGCAGAAAAAGTTAATTTTATCGTTGATCTCAACATTATCAATTAAACTCAATATTACGAAACTTCAGTTCAAGATCTGCAGTATAATATTTCACAGAGTTACCGTGACCGGCGAAAAAAATAAAGATCATTCCGTAATAAACTTGTAAATGTTTACATAAGTTATAGATTTACAAAAGAGCTGGGCCTTGTGATACATCCTGTCAAAAGATTTGGTTTGGCTTACTGATAATGTGATAACAAACGAAAGTTATCAACCATTTCAGAAAAACTATGAACAATTTCAAAATCCAACAAAAAAAACGGTGAAATTCATTTTATTAGTAATCAATATGGTTTCCTTTTGCCAGGTTCCAGTTCGTTCCAAGCCTTCTCGAATGCCGCATGATGCGTTTGTTTGTTGGTTACGTCTGTTTTTTTTTTTTCACTTTATTATCGAGAATCGCCCAAATATCCTCAATTGGGTTCAATTCAGGGCTCAGGGCGGCCATTCTAAGAGTTTGATGCGATAGGATCGGAAAAAGGCGTGCTTTTTCTTGGCCGTATGCTTGGGATAATTATCTAGTTGCATGGGGTAGTTTCTCATTTTCAGCAATGACTCCTCCAGATTTTCGGACATGATCCCATTTATTAGGGCCAGATTACACACTTCAAACCACGAAAAGCAGCCTCAGACTGTAAAATTACCCCCAACGTGTTTCATGGTTAGCTGGAGATGGCTATCCTGCAGTCCTTCATCATTTCTGCCCAAACTCTTTGCCGCCGTTTCTTGTTGAACAGCTCAAATTTGGATTCGTCCGACCACACAATCCGTTTCCAAAACTCCATGGGCTTAGTTATGTGGGATCTGACGAATTGCTGCAGTTTTTCTTGTTAGTCCGGCTGATGAACGGACGCTTCCGGGCCAAATAACTTTTCAACCCTCGCTCGTCGATGCGTCGACGGATAACACAATCGGTAGGCTCAGCTTCTCTTTCATATCTCGGATGATGATGAACGGATTTTTCTTGCTTTCTCTAATGATCCGTAATGCGGTCCTCTCGGTGATCCGTTTTAGGCTTTCGTGCACATCCCAGCCGATCAACAACACTTTAAAGCTTCTGGTGCTTCAGAAAAATCTTCTGAACTGCACCACACACGGCTCACTCCATATCTCTCGGCCACTGCGTGCTGGATATGGTTCCGATTGCAATCACGATCACGATTTCGGACCTGTAGCGAATTTGTTTTACCACCCATGTTAATCGCTTTAAAATCACTTCCGGTGAACTTAACACATCTACTTTTTCGACTTCTGGCAGATCTCTCATGCGGATGTAAACAATAAAACGTTAAAGCAGTGATTTATGGGAGGTATACCAGTGGATTCTACAAGAATTTTTTTTTTACGTTGAAAACCTTTTTTTGGTATACCTCAAGGCGTTCTCTATTGATCTTTTTTGTTTTGAAAATTGTTGATTGAAGCCCTTTGTTACGTTGTTTTGTAATTTTTACTGTAGCAATAGTTGCCAATGAGCAATAAGCAAAATATTTTGGTATGTCTATAAAAAATTCAGCACTCCTTTTATTTTAATTTGGGCCCTCAAGAAAATCATGAATTACAAATGCAACACTAACATTACAACACGCTATCAAATACAAGGAGAAAAAATACTGAGCAGGCTTATTACGTTTTTCACTTCACGAAGAAATCGAAGTGAAAACAAAAAACCTTATTACGAAAGCCACCCAAGTGAAAAAATAGGAAAGAGTTCATCCGAAGTGACGATTCGAGTGAACTCGGTGTTCTTATGGTTACCATGGCACCATCACACTACCGAAAAAAGTGACGCAAACCGTGGGTTTTGCTGAGGGCTACTGTGATTTTCACTTCACGGGGTTCATTTTGATCACGGTGATACAAGTAACAGTATTAAAAGTATTAAAAAAAGTTAGGTGATGTGTTAGTGAAGTGAAAGTGAGATTGAAGGTGACAACCCTAATAAGCCCCTTAATAAATCGTTTTAATATTTACTTCATTTTGATCCAAAAAACTATCTGTTGATTTTAAAGTAAAGCTGGATAGTTTTCTGTTCAACATATCATGAAATCTATTGTACCAATCTACATTGTGGTTGGTGGATAAAAATCTAGTTGAGAATCCACGGCCTTCATCTACAAGATTTTGCAGGCCATTACATTTGCAGTTCACCAAAGAAACCGCACTTCTAATTGCCTCATAAAAAGCTAGTTTAGATGTACCGATAGCAGAGCTTCAACCTGTGGCGGTGGAGTGTTTTGGTTGATCCGTACTGGTGAAATTCAAAATGGTGATGACGATGGTTGATGGCCAAGTAAGCAACGCCGTCACATCAACATCGTTCCAACGTTGCTGTATTTGTGGAGCTGTACTCATGCAAATGAATAATTTGAGCACATTGCGAAAAAGAGAAGAAAACGAGAAAACATATCAGTTGTTTTTGATTATCGGTACTTCATACTTATATTCGTTTTAATCGAATACCTGTTGCGCCTTTGGCATAAAAAAGTGACGAATAAGGCAGCAGAGCACAAGCAAATCATGATCGATAATAAAAATTACATTCAAACTAGATTCAAGACAGAAGTCGGTCTAACCGTTGATGAGCCTCACCTCAGTGGATGTTGCAATAGCATTGATGGAAACACTGCTACACTGAAAATTAATATTCGTTTATATTACGAAATCGAAGGTAGGACTAACATATCTATTCGTTGTTTTCTGCAACGAAACTGATTTGTACGTTTTAAGAAGCTATCTTCATAAATATTTAATGCCGCCCGTGCAACTGTCAAAAGCACTAAGCATTTTTTGACACAAAAATGACATTCGTTCATTGTATGAAAACAATAAAAAGAACTACGAGTATTTTGTTACCAATAAAAAAGAAACGTCTCTTTGGTGATTTAATGAATGACTGGCAGATCTACTTTATCGGCTCAAAATATAATTAAAAAAAGGGCAACGCAAAAAAAAAGTCGACGAAGAGAGACCCAATGTTAAATAGGACCTAATACATTGTTCAACTTGATATGAAAGAGACTGTGAGATATTCGAAGAGTTTGCATTGGAAACCGCCCGTCTGCTCGTTAATGTGTATGATTGGTATTCAATGTCAGCATCGGTTCGTACAATTTTTATCCACGGAGCCAAAGTGATATCTTCATTACTTGTTCCTATTGACCAATTATCGGAAAAGGTTCAAGATTTCCGAAACAGATACCGAGAGGATCATACCAGGAAATTTTGAATGCAAACTAACGCAGCGTAACGGTAATCCATTTACTTATAATATGCATTAATCTGAACTTATTTTGATCTTGATAACTGGCCTTGGTATTGAAGAGCTCAGATTAAGTGCTAAAATACCTAAACAAAATATCTCTGAATGCGAATAATATCTCGAATTACAGAACTTTTTATTCTGGATAGCTGGGAATACATAAGAGGTACTGTTTTGGTATTGTCATATCTCAATTTGGTATTCGCATAACATTGTGCCAACAATTTTATGGAATTATCCTCAGGTATTTTATCTTTTAATCTGAGCTCTTAAATACAAACGACAGTTATCAAGTTGTTCGGTCATGCTCGGGTAGATATTAAGACTAGCTATGGCAAATCATGCACGAATATGGATTTCCGGAAAAACGGGGACGCTCTCGAGTCCCTTCGAATCTCGGAGAGGGTTACGGCAAGGTGATGGATTGTCGTGTTTGTTGTTTAACATTGCACTTGAGGGTGTGATTCGAAGAACTGGGATAGACGCGAGTGGCACGATCTTCACGAAGTCTGTCCAACTATTTGTCTTCGCCAACGACGTTGATATCGTAGCACGTACCTTTGAGACGATGGCGGAAACGTACCTCAGACTTAAGACTGAGGATTGGTAGGATTGGGCTTGTGATTAATGCGTTGAAAACAAAATACATGAAGGGAAGAGGGCCACGAGAAGACAATGTTAGCCTCCTAGCACGAGTTCAGATCGACGGTGATGAAATCGAGGTAGTTGACGAATTCGTGTATCTGTGCTCATTAGTGACCGCCGATAACGACACCAGCAGATAGATACAAAGGAGCATTATGGCTGGCAATCGTGCCTACTTTGGACTCCGAAGGACGCTAAGATCAAACAAAGTTCGCCGAACCACAAAGTTGACCATCTACAAGACATTAATTAAACCAGTAGTTCTCTAGTGGACATTGGTAGTGGAGGACCAACGCGCCCTTGGAGTCTTTGAACGGAAGATGCTGCGTACCATCTACGGTGGAGTGCAGAGGGAAGACGGAACGTGGAGGAGGCGAATGAACCACGAATTGCACCAGTTGCTGGGAAAACCTCCCATCGTACACATCGCAAGAATCGGTCGACAACGATGGGCTGGGTATGTCGTAAGAATGACGAACGACAGCTCTGTGAAAATGGTTCTTAAAAACAAACCACCAGGTACAAGAAGAAGAGGCGCGCAACGAGCAAGGTGGATCAATCAATTAGAAGGTTACCTGCGGACCCTCCGCAGACAGCGAGGCTGGCGAGGTACAGCCATGGACCGTCTACAATGGAAACAACTTCTGTGTACAGCAGAGGCCACGCCACCTTCAGTATGATTGGTAAAGTAAGGTAAGGGTAGATACTTGTGCATAAAACAGGCATCAAGAAGCATTTGCGTTTGCAATAATTGTAGCAGCACTTAGAGAATGTCATTTTGAGTTCCTAAACTGATTTTTACGTCATGTCACGTAAGTTATTATTTCGAGTTTTTATGATCTTGTAAATTTAAGAACAGAGGCCATTTTCTGTCTAACGGGCCGCTTCTTCTATATGCATTCAAGTAGACTTAAATATACATGATTTTTTTTAAGAGTGTGGATAAATAGCCGAAAAGAACTGGGACTGCCAAGTTGCATTCACTTGAAAAATTTGGCGTTTTATTAAAACTCTTTGAAGCAGTTATGGATAATTCTATTAATTGTACACAATTCGGAGCAAACCAATAATTTATTAAAAAAAAAAAAAAAATTCTAATGACTTCGATGTTAAAAATTCACCTCCATCATATTTAATAGAAATTTACGCGTGAACTCAACGATGGATTTAAATTAGCTTGTGTTCTATATGTACATTTAAAATCTGCTTTAATATAAGAGATATAAGTGATTGATCTGGAGCAATTGACCTTTCTATTAACCTTTTTGAAAACTTATTCAAGCTCACTTAATTTGTATGCAGCAGTTAAATAGCTATTTTTCAAGAAATTCCTAAAGAATCTATAACATTTGAAGACTAGCTGAAATGTTTTGTATGGGTGCTTGAAAACATTCAGGCCTAAGCGAATTTGGATAAAAATCACTTTTGCTACTATTCCCAACGTCACACAAGTTTTATTTTTCGTACAATTTTAAAACGTTCTTCACAATCTCCACAATTCCCTCTCGAATGTGCACGTACACAATATGGTGATGACAAACTTTTGATTCTGACTTGACAAGCTGAGCAGTGGTGCTATATTTGTGTTGAGAACTTGTAAATTTGAAGCGTTCAAATGCAAAATTTGCGTCAGTTTCCATTGCCTTCAACCATTTATTATGTTGACATTTTTCGAGAGAAGGTACTTATAACAGCGCAGAAGGACGTTTCAAAATTATTAGATAACTTTGTGTAAATTTTCAAATTGCTACCAATCGCTTAGGTCACTTAGGTGACCACTGGTGTGGTAAAGTTGGGGAATCGGATAGCATGTCAAAATATCATGCCGACGTTCGCAACACGCTACGTGATGTTTACCCGATGTTTTGACGTGTAGTGAAATGCAACATAGCGGCAATAACACTGACAGATTCGCTAGTTGCTTATTGTAATTTGACGATTTCTTTTAAATTGACGGTTATGGAATTTTACACCCACTGAGATTCAAGCTTGAATAGCTGTGATTATAGGTACTTTTCATATGTTTTATTTGTGTAATATATCGGAGGAATTAGAAGAATAGAAATGGATACAAACATAAACGTCAGATGTGTGCACGACGCTGAAAAGTTTTCTACCTGAATTGCCGAATCTTCATGAATTCCTCTATCACAATGATATTTTGATGTCTTCTTGCATACTTGCGAAATCGAAATTTGGAGTAGGTTCTCGGAACATACGGCGTCAAAAAGATTGCCTATTTGATTGTTTAAGTTGCATCTAAAAGTCAAAATGCTGCTAGATGCAACTAACACGACGCTTAGTTTCTTCTGAAAGTCAACATGCTGACGGATTATGATCCAACTCACAAGCGTTATAAGATCCACATTAGTACAGACAACTTATCAATATACAAAGGCATCACGTTACAAAGGAGCATCACCTTCATCACCAAAATTCAAAAGCAGCAGTTTCGTTCAAAATCCAATTATTGACAATGAAAATGTTTTCGCGGTTGGTAAGTAAAATAAAACAGCGAAGACATTTTAATCAACTGTAGTTTTATCACTATGTAAAAATATACTTACGAATCCCTATGATGACAGTCACTTTGAGTTACTGAGACTAACAACAACAAACCTCAACGTTCCCATTTCACCTCTACTTCCCCCATGTCTCACATTCATGCATGCGCTTGGCAGATCGAATTAAATGAGCGCAATGAGCAGAGTCTGTTTCCGTATGGTTCGCCGCAGCGGCTTCTCTGCATACTACTTTATACCGTATGGTTGGGCCGTTTCGCTACACGATAAATTGGTTTGATTAGTGTTGACCTTTTTCCTCGATCATTTGACTTCATAACTCAGAGTCATGACGTCAGCTTGAGATGTTCAGTTAGAAAGACTTTCAATTTCATGCTTCGACAGCTGCCGCAACTGATTATTAACAGCAAAAAAAAAAAAACGCTCACACCTTGGATAATCAACATAAGATGAACATGAGTATGCTGCAGGTTCATAATAGTAGCCTTTCAGGAAGTTGAGTAAGACCGTTTAACACGCCACGAAAGAGCCGATTTGAGCACGGGGCGTCGCTATACTGACCGTTTTCACTTCAATATTGCAATAGGCATTTGATCGGTTCGGTAAACTTAGTGAAGCATATCAAACGAAAGGAAGATGTGCTGTTGAATTTTTGTTTCAGTCGGTTATGTGGTAAAATATTAATCCAGTTGATAAAGTTGTCATTTGTGAATTCCTTTAAGATCAGTGTAGTGTACCGTAGAACTGGCATATTTTGAAGGAGATCAACAAATTGATGTTTTCGTGGGAGTGAACTACTTCCTCTAAGTCTCAAACCAATCAGAACTTGGATTCGCAGAAGAACCGAAACTTGTTGGGAGATACCAAAATAATAATAACAATAACAATACGGCCAACAAGGCTTTCAAAAAGAAGTCGACAAGAACACTGAACATCGAAAATAAAATCAGTTTTTCGGTCTCCAGCTTTTCCCTTCCATTTCAGAGTGCTTTTTCGCGCTATTGAAACTTCCTGCACTGAAACACTATACTTATTATATTTATTATATCACCATCCAAGGCGGTAAAGGCAATGAAGTGTGAACGACGACGTTGACGAGTCGAGGAGATTAGATTGAAGTTTGGTTAAACCTACCGCGGCGAGGAAACGTCTCACGCTGAGCCTCCGACCACCACGCCGAGCATCAGCACAGATCCGGCGGTGGAAGAAAAGGTAAAAACCGCATAAAATCGATCATTGGTCGAACGCGCCACAAGAAGGCACTTCCACCGGAAGTACGACATCAAAGATAATGGCTGATGCTTTCTTGTAGCTCATACCACCTAACTGTGCGTATGTGTGTGGTAAAGTAGGTACCAGGGGACTCATGCTGTCATCAATTGCACTTTGTCATGTTGCGGTGCGGCTTTTATTTCTTTCCATGGGCAGAAACGAAGGGTGGGTTACAATAGTGGACAATTTTATGAAGAAGTTTATTATCTATAAGTGCGTAAAATTTCCCGTCGTTTAATTTCAAGCCAAAGGCGGCGTAAACAACAAAATTGTTTGCAATATTTCATGCGCCACACAACAATGTTTGCAATCTTTCATAAAACAGGCTGGATTCAGGCGTTATCTAGCTTAGATTTACATGAAATATCCCACTATTTTAGGCCATACCTAGCATTCCCTTTATGTACATTAGATAACGCAGGAAATTCAATATTTCTTTTATCTGTGCAGCTTTAGGTGAAAAGTTTTTTCCAGATAATACATAGATAGGTTTCTTCTTGATGATGTACAAGAAGGTTGGTTTTAGTTCCAGACTATTTAAAGTTATAACGACATATTACTGTGTTATTATTTTATAAAATTCCTTTGAAATTTGGAGCACTTAATGAACCATTTAGGGAAGCGGAACCTATTCTCACCATAGTACACATAGAAAAAAATAATTTATTTTACCAAGCGTGTAAAATTTCGCTTCGTTTAATTCCACGCCAAAGGAGGCGTAAACAATGTTTGAAATCTTTCATACAACAGGCTAAATTCAGGCGTTATCTGGCTTAAATTTACATGAAATATCCAATAATTTTCTGCCAAATCTAGCATTCCCTTAATGTGCATTAGATAACGAAGAAAAGTCAATGTTTCTTTTTATCTGTGCATATATTCATCACATTCTGCAGTCATCCAACTTCAAACGTAAAAAGATGTTTAATTTCTCCAAAAAAAATGGACGCAGTAACCAAATATATATTATCCTGGCAGATAAAATAAGGTCTTGAATATAATTAAGAGCTACAAAAACGTTTCGGAAACTTAAATTTCGTAAAAATAATGAGCAGTCAGATTTTTAACACAATTGCTTACCTTTGTACTACAAATTCGTCGTATGGATCTAACCGTACTAGGGAATATACTCGAGCCAGACTCCAAGTTTTCTCTTTGATTGCACTATATCCTCGCACATTTTCGCTGCGTAATTGCACAAACCATAAAAATCACACCTCACTTATTACACTAGCCATACGAGAATCTACGAATACGTGATAGAATACTAGAAAACTTTAGGATTCATTTTCACAATAATTTAAATACGCTTGCACCTATTCTGAACCGCGTTAACAATCGACGTAATCGCTTGATGTTGCACTGCTTACATACTGTATAGCATACGCATTAACGCTAGTGTGTGTTTTCAATCATTCATAGAACATATTATGCCCAACGTTATGGTGAGTCTTTTTGTCAATATTCTCATGGAAGAATAACAAACAAACCCTTTCATATTGTCTTGGTTATATGCATGCTACCCAACACACGTGTGCTGTCAATTGATGTACTTCATTTTTGGGTGTAGTAGTGAAGAGCGTTAACTTGTTTATATTTATTCTTGATTACAATCAGTACGTTTGACATATGTACACAGATGGGGTTAATGTTTTTCGTGATATTATTAATATAAGTACATAGCAGTGGCAATTTTTTTCGTATTAAATTGGAAGAAAATGATCAGAATTGAATGTTTTTTGTGTTGCTAAACGATTAACGCTAAGTGGACGAATAAATTGTGAATAACTTGTGTACTCAGTGTTCGGTATTCAGTGCATATTCACCGATTTCCACTGGAGGTCCGCTTATTGAGCTCAAGATAGGTTCCGCTTCCCTACGACTGTTGCGATGGAAAAAATCGGCGGGAAGGTGATCGTTTGACAATGGTCATAATCGTTGAATAATGGTCATATGGCATAAAGGCCGTTTGACATATGACCATCTGGCATTAAAAAAAAATATGGTCATTCGGCATAAACACCATTTGGCATAAATATCAGCAAATGAAAGGTGCTTGAGGTTCAGTGGACATAATTATAATTTCGCATAACTAAGACATTCAAAATGTAATTGGTATAAAGGTCTCTTAGGTATTGGCACCGAAAAAATTTGAGAAAGATTATTTGGATTGAAAATCTGTAAAACAACGATCCATCAGAAACGTTTGATATAATTGGCATATATACTAGAAAATTAGATCAAATTCCAAGCAATTAATCAATTTGATTTGGCGTTATGTTTTTGGCACAAAAATTCAAATTTTAGAGAAAAATAAATGATTTAGTACAATAATTAAATCAAAGATTGTTAAATAACTTAAAAAAATCAATGATCAGCCCAATTAATAAAAAAGAGAGATTTCAATACTTCCCACATTGGCTTATTTTTGACAATTACGTTTCAGCTGTTCGAATGAAGTATGTCAAACATGGTTTTAGTCAATCCAAATATTCACTGTTCAACATTAGAGAAAAAACATTTGATTTTAAAATCCCAATTTTAACCCTAAAACTTATGAATGCCATATTTTGAAGTACATTTCAATGAACAAAAAGGGAATATTACAACGAATAAAAACCTATGCCAATGCCGTTATGCAAAATGACCAGTTGGATTCTAAATTATTTCAAGAGTGTTATGCCAAATGGTCATTATGCCAAAAGACCACTTAGCTCATATTATGGTTATGCCAAATGACTTTATGCTGAACGACTTTATGCCAAACGACCTTATGCCAAACGACCTTATGTCATATGGGCTTCCCCTTTTTGACAAGTAGTTTGCATGGGTTGCGATCATCCATTTTCGACACAAAAGGAATAATTT
Source organism: Aedes japonicus (assembly GCA_034211315.2). Taxonomy (NCBI): domain Eukaryota; kingdom Metazoa; phylum Arthropoda; class Insecta; order Diptera; family Culicidae; genus Aedes; species Aedes japonicus. The sequence goes on from JASCZW010005222.1 coordinate 228,310, forward strand.
AAGCTGAAATACGCCAAGACGAGAGCTTGCACAAGAATTTGCTTCCACTATATCGGAAACTTGCGCTTCCTCTTCTCTTCTGGTCGGAACTGGCCTTTGCCTATTATAGCAGATCAACTCTACAGCGATTTTCTGATGATTTCTGTGATTTCTATGAAAAAAAAACCAACTCACCACACTGTCCCCAACTGCGACCGATTGAACGCTAGAGGGCAATCTTCAAGTGGAACCTCAAAAAGACAAGTGCAGTAGTCCACAACACGTCAGACTTCAAGAAAAACGAATCAGCAGTGTTCAGGATCTGCAGAATTTGATGTACGGTATAAAGCCTAAAGTACAATCATTTTACAGTCAGCAATCTGATTAATTTATCAGTTTATTTGATATTTTAGTAAGCTGTGATGAAATACATTGTTATAAAAAAAGCGAATTGTCTTATCTATTATTTTAATTTTTGAATGTTTACAACTTCTTTTCGATACACTTCGAAAGACAAGTACATCGGGAATGGAGACCACATTACAAACATATCACATATTCGGTTTGTTCGTGTTCTATTAAGCGATTTCCTCTAGCCACATATGGCCTAGTGACCTTCGACCTAATGAGCGCCCACAAGAAATATTTGTTAGAATTTATGATGCCTCGGTGTAATAATGTCCATAGTTGTTATGCCATGGAAAAACGTGATGCACATTATCAAGTTAGTATTTGAGCAAAAATTACGTTTCAAAACACATTAAAAATATCATGATCCACCAAACCACTGAATCTATTTCACTGAGGTCAATTTTATCGCAAAACTGAATCTTCATCCATTGTGAAATTTCATTACATCAATTCGTTACAATCTCACGAGCGTTGCCTTCGTCCGTTGCGCCGTCACGCTCATTAATCGAGACAATCACTTCGAACCGCGCTGATGTGAAGAAGTAGATGTGTCTGAGCCAGTCTTTGTCGAGAATGAAGTCACTCTCAAATTCGAGAACCCTTCGGCCGGTCAGTCTACTTTCGTATTCTGACCACGGCAAGCAAACATCTACGCCTCGAAATCCCGTGAGTTGGCTGGTATCTGTTTGTGCGATGACCACGACGGCGACGCAGCAAGGTGAATCACAACGTTCTCCCCTAGTATTGCTTTTGTTTTCGTTACTGCTGCACATGACGATTGAATTAATAGCCCACCTCCTCCCGTACACATAATCGGCTTTGAAATGCACAATCCACACGTGGGATGGTAGGGATGTCAATTTTCTCGAATCTTCCGTCAGATTAAGGTCAACCTCTTTCAAACAAGTTTGACCATTCTAAACTATATCTAAGATTGATGAAACCTTTATTGTTTGTTTCATTAGTTTTTGAACATCCCCAAATTTTATGCTCCGCTGACGCCGAAAAGGAAATACACATCGTACGAAGACAAACAACACGTTAGTCCAACATAATTAGCATATTGGTAGAGCCACTTACAACAAGTGTATCAGAAGAAAATTGGAGAGAAGACGATTCTCGACGCAGGAGTTCTTCGCAACGATAATTATTGCAACCCAGGGGTCTCAATGGGAAAGTCTCGACGGAAGCGTCTATGAAGAAACAGTCATTTCGACATGATTCCCCAATATGACCGTAGTTGTTTTTTATGTTCATATTGGATTTTTTTTTTTCGAAATAGTTTGGTGAGAATAATTGCTGACATATTCTAATTCTAGACAATGTTTTCTCGTTCTAAAATACTTCACTCAACATAAGTGGATAAGAATGTCATTTAAAATTTTTGAAACAGGTACTAAAGCAACACAGGTGAAAGTGATTTATTGGATGGGGAAAGAAAAACGAAATTGAATAATGCACAAACGTTGCCGCCAAGACCACTACATAATCCAATGACTATTAATATCACGCAATCCCCTTCAACAGCCGCTGTAGCAGCAGCACTAAACTCAACACTCGAAAAGGGGACCAGTTGGCACCGATCGAGACCGAAAGAAAAAAAAAAACGATGGGACAATTCCTTATGTTTGGGATTGCTGCCGGAAACACCTACAACCGCTGATGAAAAGGGGGACTGAAGGTGCAACATAACAAACATAATTATTACATTGGGTATTCCAGGGAAAACCAGGGAACCATTCAAGTTTATTGACCTCTTTCAGGTTGGGGAGCGTTTGAAGGGGAGTAAGTTCGAAGAAAACAGTATTTGACACCAACATCCAAGGCTTAAATTATTCCGCTCGACGCTTTTAGTGTGTTCAGGTCGCTTGACTGTTGACGATCTATCACTATTTTTTAACTGTTTTGTCAGAGTTGTGAATTTCTGATATCAAAATTATCGATTAAGATAATTTTGGCATGTTTAGTTGGTAAAGTGTTCTGAGGAACTGACTTAGACTAACCCACAGAAAAAAATGATTTTTTTTAACAAACTCGAAATTTACCCCTCGTGCAATTGCAAGCCAAATGAAGCGTAAACAACAAAATTGATTGTTATCTTTCATAAATCAGACCTAATTTAGACGAGTCTATGAGTTTATGCCAAATCTAGCATTCCATTAGGGAACGCCCATTAATTTCGTCACGCAAAATTGACTTTTTATTAGCCCCCTCCCCCCTTGTCATGTTTTTTTGTATGGACCTTCATATATTTTGTATGGATCGTCACGTTTTCCCACACCCCTCCCCCACCCCCCTAACTGCGTGACATAGTTAATTGACTTTTCCTTACATGTTTCTTTCAAACTACATAGTTTGAATAATCCTTGCAAAATTAAACTACATATAATGCACATGAATAGAATATAATAATAATAAGCACAAATTTAGAGGAGGATTTAATTTCACATGTAGTGTCTATCCAGGGGCAGTAAATTAACACGATTGAAACAAGAAGTTTCTTGCAACGTGTACTTTTTCGATTACTCGCGTTAAATCGCATGTAGAAAACACAAGCTCATTGAAACTCTCGTTTGAAAAAGGCTTAGGGTATTTGTAATCCTTATAAACATTCACCAAATCAAGGAATGAACTGAAAATTTGCATGAAGGCAAATATACTATTTTAACAATATAAGTCACTTTCTTGTTCCACATATACATGTTAGGCGACCCGTTTAGCGCTGCCAACAGAACCATCTGGTGATAAAAAAAGTAAACAAAATATATTTTATCTCTCAATTTGATGAATTCATTCTACCGTGTATCCTCAGCAAAAATAATATCAGCGCCAACATTAGATTAGGGTGAATCTGCTTTTATAAACAATGACTTTCCTAGTCATTTTCTCTTGAACAAAATGTCACAAATACTATTTAAGCACTCTTCAAGGAAGAGCAGCTTCATCTCTATCCGCTGATATGTTCAATTTAAAGAAATTGTATTCAACTTCCGATAAATTAGCAGACTAAGCGTTTGTTTACGAAAGCACATTCGCCCTAATCAAATGTTGGCGCTGATATACTCTTTTTATGAGTATTGTTTGCTCACTCAGAGAAAAGTTTGATTGTCAGTTTCACCATTACTGGGGGCTATAATTATTTTCAACCGACTCTAATCATGGTCAAAATGACCATTCAGAAAAGTTGAATCAACATTTACTATAATGTCAGAATAGTCCCTGTAATCAGGACCATTGGAATAAAGTGATAATGAAAATGTGATTCCGACCATTTTCATGGTAGTTGTAATCATTATATGCAACAGTCATCTTGATCATGATATAATTGTCGGTACAACCTGTTTCTGTTTCATTCACATTTTAATCACTGTTACGTTATTCATTCTATTATTTGTAGATCATGCTAGCCAACCCTGTTGTGTTTCGATCTGTCCTAAAGAATCTTTCAAAAGTTTTATAACGGCGCTGTAATAAATGAAAGAAAGTGATTTTGTTAGATTGTTAGATTGGCCCAATTTAACAAAGTTCCTAGAAATACATATAACATTATTTTTTAATTGAGATGCTAATTGTGTTAAGCATTTTTTTTAAGAACGTCAACCAAGGGGTCGGACTTCCTGATCATTTGATCAGATCTCTTCATTTTTCATTTAGATCTTTGAAAAAGATCAGATGATCTTATCAAAATTTAAAATCTGTTATGACAGTTTGAAACAAAATGTTGTTTTGTTTCAGTGTTTCAAAATGTCAACATGTTTATTTTGATAATAATACAGACTGTGTAACATTATGAAGAGTAAGCATTTTTAAGTTTAATTTGAAACCAAGATCCAATTTACATTTTTACTCTTTTCAGGGTCTATCCATTGTTTCGAAATCCTCAAGATTATACCGGATAGTAAAGCCTTTTACCTGTTAAAAAAGTCGCTGCTGATGGATTACTTCTGAACAAATAATGTTGGATTTCCCGAAAGCAGGGAGATCGCATGTCTACGACGGACGTTGCCAGCTGTCCTATTCCTTATCCAATGCGTCAATTTCTCACCGATGGATCATCAGGACGACAAAGGTGAAAACAAATGACAGCAACAACAACAAAAACAATAGCATGTCCATTTCCTCGATAGTCATAAAACTTTGCATAGCAAGGAGTTCCTTTTCAACAGCACCAGATCCGCAAATTTCAACAGCTGCAGCAGCAACAACGTCAACAACAAATGCAACAACAGCAGCAAGCGCAGAACCAAGGTGGAATGGACCACAGTGCTGCTAAAAGGGTGCGTATGTCCGGCCAGAGTGGACAACCTGGAAGTGGCTTGAATCAACCGCATTATCAATAACAGGCGCAGCAAACCCAGGTGGCAGCAGCTGTTTACTGTAGATTGAAGAAATTTTCAATGAAACTTTTATTTTAGTTCAAATAACTTTGCAATTTTTCACATTGCATAATTTGATAGATACATTCAGCCCCTACTGAAAGAACTTGAAGATGACCGGCGCACATGTAGATCTAAAGCAAAATATAGAGAATATAACTTATCGAATTAACATCAATTTGACAATCGAAAACAAGCTCTGACTATGCAATCTCTTGCATCCTTCACAATAGATTTGTTTGTAAGAAAACGACCCTATGGAAAAGTTTTTGTGATTAGCGATGCGTATCATTCGACAAGAAATAAATTGCGGAAAGAATATATAGTAAACGCTAACATTGGCGTCCTTGCTTTTTCTCTTTAAACAAAAATGTACACCTTACTCATAATAGTACGTTCGCACTACTGCTTATATTACGTGATATAGAGTATCTTGATATCAAATGACATATACATTATTTCCAGTGAAAACTAGATGTATAGTTGCTTATATCAAGATACTCTATATCACGTAATATAAGCATTAGTGTGAACGTACTATAACACTTACCGGTATCGCAAATACCGTTTAAAATTTTGTGGAATTTCAAAATCGTTCAACCGTGCAAAAACACCGAATCCCGTTTCTTCTCGTCCTCGTCGATGGCACTGAGAACTGCTTTATAAAAGACATTTTGCGTCTACCCTAGCAGCATAAACTCCTTGAACTGGTAACCGTTACAACTCTGTTTTAACTGAAGTATTCCGTGCTTATGCAACAATTTATAATACACGGCCTTCTGAAGATTTGCAGCTGTACAGAATCCGATGACTGGGTGGAAAAATTTTGCCTGAAATTGGAGTCACTTGCCGAGGATGTCATGGTTAGAAACACTGTGTCACTGTGCTTTACGAAATCAAGCTGCTAAAAGGTCTGTCCATCGTATCCTTCCATGGAACAAAAAATCCCATCCAAAACCATCAAAGGCAAGGCACTTTTGGTGATGTTGATTGGTGCAATGAGTTCCCATGTCTGTATACAGTACTATAGTTCCAACTCGTACCGCTCAAACGACTCCAACTGCTGATACAGAACTGTCACTCTTAATCCAGAATACCTTAACGCCGGTATAATTGACCATTCATTATTTTCGGGATAATAACATTCTACAGTCGGTACTCTTTCCGTGCTGTCCAATCCTCAAATGGCTTACAGTAACCTGATAACTACGGTAACGTCAACATCAGGTCGTTTTGCGTTGATTGGTTGAATCAAGGTTCATTTATTCAGTTCCAGTGCTAAGAAATATCAAACTTACTCATGATTCATGCCTAGCATATATTACTTTATATAACATATTTACTCTGAAATATATATTATTATATTAATAAAAGAATTTAAATTAATAATAATATACTGATCATTTATCAATAAAGAGATTAAAGGACTGAATTGAGTTTATTGTGAAATGTGTTGCTTTTGTTTTCATTAGGTTTTCATTTTTATATACAATTTTGAGACACTGAAAAAAATTTGTTGTTCTAACAAGATTGCCCGATCAGCAGCCCGATCTTTGGAAAAGATTTGAAATCTTTTGAAGATTTTAAATTGATCAGATTGACCGACCCCTTGACGTCAACGCAAACACATTATACGTATTTTAAACTTTTTTTTAATGTAGTATAAACGAATAAAACGATAAATGTTTAATCGCTATCACAGCGACAACTGAATTAGTTCTGGCAACATAAATGAAAAACATCGTCTTGGCTTAGCTGCTTAACAATGGAAGTATCCAACTCCAGGTTGACAAGTATGATTTAAATTCGGTCTCGTTTCCACTGTGTTAGGGCCAAAGCAGCAAAAGAGCAGGCCGATATATGTTTGTCCCAACCATATGCCAACAATAAAATGTTGAGAATGTATTTGTTGGCAACTAAGGTCAAGATGGTTTTTTTTTTGAATGCGTGAATTCAGGATCATTTTCAGGACAAAATATTATCTATTTAATCAAAGTATCTGCACTTCGTAATATTTGAAAATCATGCCATGGTAATCGAAAATTATAATTGCAAGCCGTAAATCTTGCTGTCTTTCCAACAGACGATATTTTTCCTGTTCAAGTTGCAGCAAACCATGGTTGCGTGTTGCTTGTGTCATGACATTTGCAGCTGGCACCAAATCAGAGTTGCAGCGAGTTGTTCAGAAGTCGTTTCCTTAGTTAGTGCCTTAGTTTAACAATTTGTGATTCGTTTAAATTTGTCTGCTGAGTACTTTTGGAATATTACACTAGGTCTAACAAAAGCTGGATAGCTTAGATTGAGCGTGTGCATTTAGAGTTTAGAAGTTGCCTCGGTTCTCACTTATGGTGCCACAAGCACAAAACATAGGGTTGCCTAAAAAAATGTGAAGTGACGTTTATTGATAATATAGTATATTTGATGGGAGAAAACATAAATTCCAGTAACATTATTGAAACACACAACACTTTATTTGCTAATCATTTTATTAATTTCTTTCAAGCAAAATTTTTTAAAACACTTAGACTTTTATCTTAGTTTATGATTCTCGCAAATCGCAATGTGGTGCGTGGATAAAAGAGTCAGAAGGAAAGTTTCCACGAGTATTTCAACACTGTCCATCGGATGCAGTTCTTCATCATATTCCATGGATGTTTCTTCATGATCAACACCGAACTTACCCACTGGTTACTTTTTCAGCGCACTCATGCACGTCAACATTTGACAACAAATTTGCAAACGACAAAAACTCAGACTTCATTAATCCTGTTTTGTGCACATCCATATTGTTTGAATGCGGCAACTATTGCTGGTCGTGGCAAATAGTCTAAATATTCTAAAATTCTACCCGAAGAAAATTTGTCACAATCCGAACATATATTTTTTTTCGTATTTTTCACTACATTTTCTAACCATCGCACACGGAAGACGTGAAGACAAAAATGGCTGACGGTGGTCTAGCATGAGCAGCGTCGCCGCTCTTGCATCAGTGCTATTTTAAACGAAGACGTATAAAGTTCTGTGTGACATAGCTGAATAGTAGTACTTCACATGATAAATACCATTCAATTTATGTATCAATTTATGATATTAAGTACATTTTTATATTTGAAGAGAGATTACACGCGCCGCTCGTTCACAAAAATTCAAATTATGCTCAGGTTAATTTCAAATAGTTTTTTCTGTGTATGTAATGTTTGCTGAGTATTGTGTGTGAAGGATTTTCAACCAATTTCAAATCATCAACCAACTGGGACTTATACTAACATACCGATCATCATCACCAACCCATTCGGTTGACATGCTCTCTCGGGAACTGACACCAAAAGGGACCATCAACGCTTGTGCGATATCTTCTTCTTCTTCCAGTCGGCTTATCTCGCTGTTATAGAAGGCTTTGCCGGCTCTCAGCACTTCAGGGAAAATGCCTGGCTTTGGCAGTGGTGAAAAGCCTTTGAGCGAAAATTCTACACAAAGCCACGCACCACCGTCGGGAGCCTAAATTAGCATATGCGTGATAATATTTGGGGTATCGTACTGATAAGGTTTGTTACCGGCGGGTAAACTTAGTTTGTTTAAAATAAGTAAATATTGATGTGGAGAGTAGGGGAACCGATTGATCAGCTGTAAACGGTCAGTTCAAAACGTTGTGGAGCGGAATGTGGACCATGAGCGGGTAACACACGTTTCGGTGCCGAACACCAACGATGTTCGTGAACGGAGGAAGATAACCGCAACGCCACTATGAGTGCTTGGGAGACTATGAGTTACCACGGGAGCGAATGAGTTCGTTGGGCTGACGAGAGAGAGTTTGGTTGGTTTGATGCAGTCACTAAAGACGGACGTGTAAATTCGCCTCAATTAACCGCCACTTGAGACGCCATTCCGTTACTTCAATTGAGCCGACACATCAACCGACTTCACGTGGTCATTCCGGCCGTCAACCCAGTGTACTCTGACCGCCACTCCAGCCACCTCGCGAGATACAACTTCAGCTGCCAGGTCAGACGCCATACCAACTCCAGTCCAGTCACCACGCTATCCGCCATCACAACGCCATTCCGGCCATCGCGTCGTACATTAAATCTGCCGCCCTTTCGACCGGAAACCCGGTGTCACTTCAACCACCACGGTCGTTACCACTACAACCGCCACCCGACCGCCACGTCAGACGCTTGGCATCATCGTCGAGATTCCGGCCATTTCTCCAGTTTAGCCGCCACGTCATCCGGCGTCCTCGTTGATATTCCGGCCATTCCAACCGCCAACACGGTGTCGCTCTAATCACGACTCCGCCCCCCACGGCAGTTACCATTACAATCACCACGACGACAGACGCTATTCCAACCCCCAGACTGGCCACCGGATAATGGCCATTCTCACCGCCATGCCGGTCGTCACTATGTCCGGCCGCTTCGGCTATAACGCAGGCTCCATCCAGCCAGCACCACGTTGCACCCCGCCAACTTTAACAACCATCTCGGTATTGCTCTACACCGTGTCCAATATATTCTCATACACTTTTTCCATGCATTTGTGTAGTGTTGCACTATGTTTATACAAACGCTTTTAGGTTATGTCCGATTGTTTTCATTCGGTGTTTATCTTTTACCAGCGATGAAGGAGTTTCGTGCGGTGGTGATAAAAAGTTCTTGAAAGGTCCCGGCACATGTGTCGATGGGTTCGATATATAGAATCCAGGTTTTCTCACTTGCGCGACGAACCAGCCTCAGGCTGCACTGAAAGTTAATTTTAGTTTATATTACAAAATCGAAACAATACTAAGAGCTACGAAAAATGTGGCACAAATTAGAAAGAAACGTCTCTCTGGTCGTTGCATGAAGGACTGACAGATCTACTTTAGACTCGAAATGTAATTGACAAAAAAGGGCAACTACGTGGAGTTGTACAGCGTTTTTTTTTCTGACGTGGGATGCGATCCTGAATTTTAGGACAGTGCTCATACTAAATCCGTCATTGATCTCACTAAGCCTGCTGACTCGTGAGTAGATACTTGATTAATGAGCATGAAGTTATAACTCTCGGCAGCGCTTTAATTTTTATTTTGGGATGGATAAATTATTCCCGCCCATCCCAGCAGCAATATTATTTTGCATGACTACGATAAAAGAGAATTAGCGACTGGCTGGTCTTCATGGCTGCATGAAACTCATTTCATGCATTTTACATAAAGGTCGGTATCGTGTTCGAAAGAAATTTCTTTTTCTATCCCAAACCCATGTTAAATTCCGTTTACTGAAACGGAAAAGTAAAGAATCAAAAAGAAATTTCTGCAACAGTATCCACCCGAAAAGAACAAAAAATAAAATAGGAATTTGTAAGGTTTCCACGCAAACTAATGGGAGCTGTCATTTTTACTTTCGAAAAAATCATCCGCTCGATTGTTCCGTTAGTAAAAGTGACATTTCGTTCCATGCAGATCAATTGTCAAAATTCCGCTTGGTAATATTGAACAAAACTCCGTAACCTCTTAACGTTTTAGGTCGATACTGGGTTTACACGTGTAATGATAGAATTTCACCACATAAAAAGCAATATGAATGTTTCATACAATACGCGATACATTTGTTGTTGGTATAAAATACATGTTTACTAAACGCGTGAATCCTATTTTACGAAAATAAATTTTCATTGTGGAAGCCACCTTAACACGGAACAACAATACTTGCTACTAAATTAATTGGTGATTAATTTGATTTCGAATTTAATTCTATTCTTGCTGTATTCTTGCGCTCACTGTTCGTAAAGAAACATTATTTTGCTTCCGCTGCTCTTGCAAAACATCGCAAAACTGCTTTAAATTTCATATCTCAGGAACAAGTTTATGATTTTGCAATCGTTCAGACAGCCAAAACGATAAACTGAAAAAAATATTGCAGTAAAAACTATAATTTTACCCGACTATGTCTGAACTACCATGAAATTTCAGTCAAATTTACTATTTGTGGTATATTTGAAAGACTTCATGTTGATATCAACCCCACAATGGTTGACTTCAAACCCGGGAAGGGAAAATCAAATGCATTTATCGGTAGGTGAAAGTTATTGACGTTTGCGCTTAATTTAACCCTCGATATGATAGTTTCTACAACGGGTGAACAACATCATGATTTGTTTTCATTATGATCTCAGAGAATCATCTCGGGTCTTCAATTGTCATGTACATCGATGAATATCATATCATGCAGTGATAAAAGTTGGACACAAGAGCGGGTTTATATTTACAAAAATAAATACATTTAATGTTTATTGTTCAGTAGTCATGAACATTTGGTGTTCATTTTACGTAAACATAGCCCCGCTCTCGTGTCACGCTCAAATATCAGTGCCGGAATTTTATTTCGTCAGTGCACAGCTCAATAGTTCAGGAACTTAAATTCACTCGTGCACTCGTATTCGTGGATTATTTCTCCGACGCTTGTGATAACCTTAAGTAGCAAACAGCAGCTAAAATCAAGAAAAATAATCCACATTTTTTGTTGACTATTTATGCAATGGAAATTCATAAAATTCAATCCAACCAAAAAATTGAAACAAAAAAATTAACTCACCTCTTGAATCTCACGGGTATAAAAACGGTCTAATATCTTTGTAAACTCGCGTATCAGGTTTCGCCACTTTGGTCACACTGTTATTTTTATATTTTCTGCAGCAGCTGTCGAGAGCAAATAATAAACAGATATTTTTACATTCACATGAAAAAAGAACTGATCAAGTAGGTTCTGGAAATTAAGTTGTTAATTTCAGATACACGTTCTTCAGGCTTGCTTTTATGACGTTATTGAAGAAGCGAATTTACGAGCAGCAAAATAAACGTCCTATTGAAATGCACACATAAATAGTTGAAAAAACAAAACAATATGAAACCAAAAAAACACAATGCCACTACAATTCGACCTTAGCTATCCAATGGTTATCAATCTTTTTAAAAACACAACGTGTTCCTTAATAGTCAAACAATGCTTGTTTAGGGAGAGAGCCGTCTATAACGCACTTGTGGTGTTAAAAGGCCCCGCATGGTGTTCTATCGCTTTCCAATTGCAAATCCTGGAATTTAATGTGCTCGATTGCAACTTCCACTGGTGCTTATCGTTAAATTTCCAAGTTTACCATCGGAAAGTTATGAAAATCGTAGAGTCATCACCCCACGAAGTGCATTGCAGAACATCCTATCCCTGTTCACTTTATCGTTTATTTATACTTTTAAAGCATAACCCAACACATTCGAATTGCCTAATTCGCTAACTATCTGTTAATCCAATAACGATCTGCTGGATTTATTCCTTGCACGCGTGCTTTTCACTTCGTAACGATTCAATCTGAATCTCAATTCGACTACGCTAGAAGATGGTATATCACTGGAGTCATTTGTTGGCCTCTGTTGTTGTTTTTCCGCTTCGTATGTATTTAAATTATTCCGTTGATTTAATTTCCTCTTCTTTATCGCGAATGGAAGGTGCGTATACACAGATTTGCTGGGAATAATTGCCTTTGCCTGGTCTCGGCTCCCGGATTCGGATTGATTGAATCAACGAGTTTGGCACATCTCGGTCACGCGGATCTATGTCTGCAATTTTCTTCTCATGTTCGGCCTTTCAAGAACCTTGTTATTTCTTTATTGACTGGCAGCCACTATTGAATAGCATATTTTGCTCACTTTTTGCGGTTCAATACTGATACACAACCTTTCACAAGAAAAGAAAACAACACCAAATAAACTCCGGAGCGAAAGGAGAAATGTCCAAAACCTGTTCTGTCGTCGAAAGCAGCGCTCTGCTGTATTAGCCAATAAACAACAGTGAACGATCGACCTTAGTAGCAGAGAAGGGGAACTCGATCTGCAGTACGCCAAAAACCGAAAGCAAGTCAAACGATGAAGCTAACGAGCGCGCGCGTTTTGTTGTTAAAAGGCAATTCGACGGTCGAATAGCGACACACAACCTTACTCGATGATCTCATGCAACAAACTGGACGCTTTGGGGCTACAAGCATAAATGCTTTGCTGGGGCTTAGTGCTTCGGTTGCAAATGATGCAGTTGATGTGTGAGAGATAGAGAGAGAGAGAGAGAGAGCGCGCGCGCGAGCAGCGTTTATAGGGTAGTAGAATTTAGCCGTACTCAAGTAGGTAAAATTAAAATAAACTTAAGCTTCATCAAACAAAGTTCGAGTAATTCATGATTAGGGCCTAAAAGCCATTTGTAAACAATGACTTTAAATGTTGATATCTCACGAATCACGAGAATCCCACTATATACAGCTACTCCATATTTTTTTTAAATAATTAATCATTTATTTGTGCAGGCTCAATCAATTCAACTTTACAGAGCCAAATTTTCATATTTTTATACATCATTTATCTAAAAACTAAAGTTAGGAGGATAAATCCGATTACTCGCAGCCGTCTCGAGGTTAATAGGAATTACAAATTACGGATGGGAAAGAGGGTGGGAGTTTAAAGTATGGTTTACATAACACATTAAATTTAAATTCTAAATTATTGAAACACTTATAACTATAGAATTTATGGTTTTCTTTTGACTTGAACATTTTTTGAAAAAGAAAAAAATACACACACATACACACATAAAAAAAAAAAAAACTTAAACTAAACATACAGGTTAAACTAACTACAATCTAAAGCTAATGTTAGTCAAAAACACATAAATGAGTTTCATGTACTCCAAACCACGTGCAGCCAAAATATCTCGAATTGGCGCATTGGGTTGTCTACCTAGAGCCCGAAGGGAATCATAAAGCTCAGATCTGACTCCACGATGTTCAGCACAAGACCAAATAACGTGATCTGCGTCCTGATAGCCTTGTCCACATTCACAAAGATTGCTGTCGCTCACCCCAACCCGGTATAAATAAGCGTTCAAAGATTAATGATTGGACATGAGGCGAGACATGACACGAATGAAGTCACGACCCACATCCATCCCCCTAAACCAAGATTTTTTCGACACCTTTGGCATGATAGAATGTTGCCATCGCCCCAAATCTCCTTTACTCCATTTATACTGCCAGCTGACGAGTGACTGTTGACGAAAAATAGGAGAAAAATCGTTGAAGGCGATTTGTCGATCATAAATATCGCCTTCCATAGCGCCCACCTTTGCAAGCGAGTCCGCTTTCTCATTGTCCGGAATTGAACAATGAGATGGGACCCATACGAAGGTGATGATAAAATAACGCGAAGATAAAGCACTTAGAAGCTCCTGTATTTTCATGAGAAAATACGAGTAGTGCTTTACCGGCCTCAAGGAGCGAATAGCCTCTATAGAACTGAGACTATCCGTGAAAATGAAGTACTGATCCGGTGTTAACGAGGCAACAATTTCTAGCGTAAAATGTATTGCCGCTAATTCAGCGACATATACGGAACAAGGAGCTTGAAGTTTACGGTTGGCGCTATAAATTTCATCAAATATTCCAATGCCTGCTGACTCCTCTTTCAAAGATCCGTCAGTGACGAACGATTTAGTGGAATTAACTTGGCCAAACTTTGCAGCAAATATCACCGGAGCAATCATAGGACGATGATGCTCTGGGATTTCATGAAGCTCCTGCTTCATGGATATATCAAAATGAACCGAATTGTCGAGATCGGAGAAGCAAACACGATTGGAAATGTTCGGCGAAGGGCTGACATCCTGTGTTATGTATAAATGGTACAAGGTCATGAAGCGGGTTTGAGGATTCAACTCAAGGAGCTTCTCAAAATGTTCGATTACCTGAGGGTTCATAACTTCACACCTGGTGAGGAGACGGAGAGATAATTCTGAAAACCGATCCGAGAGTGGCAACATGCCAGCCAGCACTTCAAGACTCATGGTGTGAGTCGAGTGCATGCAACCTAACGCGATACGAATACACCGATACTGAATACGTTCCAGTTTAATAAAGTGCGACCGAGCCGCTGACTGAAAACAAAAACTACCGTATTCCATAACCGACAAAATCGTTGTCCGGTACAACGTTAGAAGATCTTGTGGATGAGCTCCCCACCAGGTTCCGGTAATTGTGCAGAGAAAGTTGATCCTTGGCTGGCACTTTCGCTTCACATACTCAATATGGGATCTCCAGGTGCACTTTGAATCGAACCAGACCCCAAGATATTTAAATGACATAGAATGAGTTATCGGCTTACCTCAAATTTGAAGCTTCGGTTGTGCTGGGTTATGCTTCCTAGAAAAAACTACCAACTCAGTTTTCTCCGTAGAGAATTCGATACCTAGCTCTAGAGCCCAAGTAGACAAATTGTCTAAGGTATCCTGTAAGGGTCCTTGCAGATCGACCCCATTGGGTCCCGTGACAGACACTACGTCGTCATCTGCAAGTTGTCTCAACGTACAGTTGTCACCTAGACAACCGTCAATGTCTTTGACATAAAAATTATACAAAAGGGGGCTTAAACATGATCCCTGGGGGAGACCAATGTAGCTAAATCGTGAAGCTGTAGAGGTTCCATGAGAAAAGCTCATATGTTTCTCTGACAGCAAATTGTACAAAAAATTATTCATTAATGGTGAAAGGCCACAAGCGTGGAGTTTATCTGAAAGAACTTCAACAGATACTGAATCAAAAGCCCCCTTTATGTCCAAGAATACAGAAGCCATTTGCTCTTTTTTAGCAAAAGCTAACTGAATATCTGTGGAAAGCAACGCGAGACAGTCGTTCGTTCCCTTACCCCTACGGAAACCATATTGAGTATCTGAAAGCAGGTTGTTCGTCTCAACCCATTTGTCCAAACGGAAGAGGATCATTTTCTCCAACAACTTTCGAATACAGGATAGCATCGCGATGGGTCGATAGGAGTTGTGGTCGGACGCGGGCTTAACAGGTTTTTGAATGGCAATAACTCTCACCCGTCTCCAATCATCCGGTACAATGTTGAGTTCCAGAAACTGATTAATCAAGTTCAACATGCGCCTCTTAGCGACGTCTGGGAGGTTCTTAAGCAAGTTGAACTTGATCCTATCAGCCCCTGGAGCTGTATTGCCACTCGAAAGGAGTGCGAGAGAGAACTCTACCATTGAAAAAGGTTGGCTGTTCTCATCTATCGAATTCGTGGGTTCGCGAGGAATCATCCGTGCCGGCACAGAATCTGGACAAACTTTTCGCGCGAGCTTGAGGATCCATTGGTCCGAGTACTCCTCGCTCTCGTTGTTCGTAGTTCGGTTACACAACCTTTGCGCCGTATTCCAAAGAGTACTCATCGACGTTTCGCGTGATAGCCCGTTCACGAATGTTCGCCAGTAACCGCGTTTCTTGGACTTGATGAGGCTCTTAAGTTCGCGTTCGAGAGCCGTGTATACTTCGAAGTGCTCAGGTGTTCCACGTCTACGGAAAACTTTAAACGCGTCGGACTTTTTACGGTAAACCTCGGTGCATTGCTGATCCCACCATGGCGAAGGAGGTTTCCTGCGAGATGACGTCCCTGGAACTGGTCGAGCTTGAGATTGAAGCGCGCTGTCTTGGAGGTTGGAGAGGAAGTTATATTCTTCCAGCGGTGAAAGCCTTTCTACCGTCGTTACGGCTTCTTCTACTGCTGACCTAAACTTTATCCAATCGATGTGACGGGTAATATCATACGTGACGTTGACAGATTTCGACGGATTGAACCCGGTGGCAACCGAAATTTGTATGGGCAAGTGATCGCTACCGTGGGGATCTTGAATCACATTCCATGTGCAATCCAACGATAATGAATTCGAACAAAGTGTGAGGTCTAATCTACTGCCAACTGAGGATGTACCAGCCAAACGTGTTACTTCTCCATTGTTAAGAACTGTCATATTGAAGTTGTCACAGAGGTCATATATCAGGGAAGATCGGTTGTCATCGTACAGTTCTCCCCAGCCTGTACCGTGAGAGTTGAAATCTCCCATGATCAACCGTGACGAAGGAAGGACCGAACATATATCTGAAAGTTGTTTTCGGTTTATCGAGGCTCTAGGAGGAATATATACAGAAGCAATGCAAAGGCTTTTATTTTTAATAACAGCCTGACATGCGACAACTTCAACACTTGGAATAAGAGGAAAATTCACTCTATAGAAGGAATAGCACTTTTTGATCCCTAAAAGTACTCCCCCTACACGCGAATCCTCACGATCAAGACGAATAATATTGAAATCATGAAACGGAAGATTGATTTCGGAAGAGAACGATGTTTCACAAAGAGCGAATGCATCACAACCGGTATTGTGAGCTAAAAATTTAAAAGATTCCAATTTAGGAACAAGACTTCGACAATTCCACTGTAGAACAGTGATCAAATCCCCGACCTCATTTGGAAAATTATCCATCGAAGGAAATGATAGCTGCAAGGAAGGGCCACTTAATTGTCAATTGCTTCAAAAAAGTCTTCACTGTTGGAAGCATTGCCAAAACAATGCTTTTGAGAGGGTCAGAAATTTCGAGGTACTTGAAAATACCTTCGGCAATGTCATCAAATGAGAACAGCCCACTATAGCAGGGGGCTTCTGTTCTTAAAATTGGGGCTTCAGGGGTTTTGGATGTCCCCGGGAGAGATGGAAAGTCCTGGGTGTAGTTGGTACTACGAAAACCAGGTGGACTAGGATTTTCCTTTTTCCCACCTTTCCTTGAATTGGGCAAGCTGGTATCGGGCTTCTTTTCAGCAACTTTCCGTGGGCGGATACGTCTTCGCTTCCTTGAAGCACCTTCCGGAAAGGTGAACGATGTTCCCTTTTCAGCCGAATCAAAGTCAGACTCGTCATCTGACAGAGGAGCAAAGGGATTTGTATTGGCATCGGGTGATGGTGAGGCTTTTTTAACCATTTCAGCAAAAGATTGCCTGGAACGCTGTTTCAGCGAGCGTTCTAATTTTTCCCCGCGTTGTTTGTACGCCGGGCACGATGAGAGATACATAAAGCGCATTTTGGTGTGCTGTCTGCACACGCGCCATCCTCGTGTTTCTCCCCGCAGTTGGAGCAGCGTGCCTTATTGCTGCAATGGGAGGTGCTTGCACTTTTCGCAGATCATGACCCGAGGTACAAACAACCGCACAGGTAGTCGATGTTTTCCCAACTGGACGTATTGAGGGAGGGCTGAGCCAGAGAAGGTCACGCGAAACGAGTCTGACGGTGTAAACTTTTTTTCGCCCTTGTTGGTCGACACTGTGCCAAGTTGGCGCACATCAAGTATCTTAACTGGGGGAAGCAGGGGGTTCTTAAATCGACCAACCCCCCGCTTCAGCAGGATCTCAGGGGTCAGACTCGTTTCGGAGACCACACCTTCAATTTCAATACCCCGAGCTGGGATTACACTCTATATTCTAGAGTAAAGAGCTGGGAGACAGCAATCTCATTAGCTTGCTTGAGATTGGACACAACGACCCGAAGTTTATTGGGTCTGACTTTAATTATCTCGGTCACGGCCGAGAATCACTTCGTCAGATCATCAGAAATCTGACAAACATGCAGAGGTTTCGATTTGGGCTGAAAATAAACAACCCATGGACCAGTTGAACTATCTGAATAAGCACTCTATGAGCTACCTCATCATTTCGTGCCATAGATGATTCATCTTGCGATAAATCATCCATGGCTCGCTTGTGGGAGCTTATCACGCTCAACCACTAACGTAATTATCTACAATCAATCACAGATAAACAAACTAAACCTAAAAAAAAAATTAAACTAAGTACACTCTCACACACACTATCAATCACTCTCCACACTCACACACACACTACGATGAAAATGAATTCAGAAGGGCGAGAAACAAAAACTTATCTTATATGCTACTAAAAAACTTATCTTATATGCATCACGGATCTACTGCAGCTGGGCGACGAATGTGTGCTGCTGCTGCCGAGCGACGATGAGTGACTGCGTGTACCGTCTAAGCGTGGAGCTGAACGATGACGATGATATTGCTGGTCGGTGGTAGTTGGTGGATGGAAGAATGCACGCTTCACACGATGGGCTGCTGGTATGCGTGCCGTATAGATGCGGAACAATATGGCTTCTCGATCGTGGCAATACTGCTAATTGCAATCAATGACGTTGTTGCACCACCTATCACACAATGTCCCCTTCTTCAGCAAACCAAGACTGATCTCACTCGCGACGATTTCACTGGCGATCGAGAAAAACTGATACTGAAGACCGCAAACAACTCGTAAAAAGCTTCCAAAGCAACGGAAAGCAGACCGAACGAACTGTACCGTTCGCTTGTTCACTGGGCAATGGAGCTACTCCATATGGTAGAACTAACATTCTTCTACCAAATGCTGCTCTCATTTCACGAGAGTGATTTAAGATTCAAGAGAAATCGACATTTAAGGTTATTGTTTACAATTGGCTTTTTGGCTCTTAACATGAATTACTCGAGAAAGCAGCGTTTGATTTTTGTAGAGATTCGTAATGTACCCAAAAGTTGTTTAAAGTTTAAGTGTACAAATGTTTATAAATGGACTGTAGTTTAACAAAAAATCGAGTAAACTACCACGTGTGATTTCTTTTCCATTTATTATACAGCATATTAAAGAAATGAAGATTATTGAATTGTGGGAACCGCATAAAACTTCGCATCTGCTGAAAAAGTTTTTAAGCAAATCGATTATAGAATGAGTCTGCTCGAGCTATGAAACTGAGTAAGTCAATCGAGAGTGGTTGAAAAGTGCAGATATTATTTTATATAATTTTTTCGTACGCAACGGAATGTCATGCAATCGACACAGAAGAAAATCAGCAATCCAGTATTTTGCGAGTACTCATGGCCGTCCCGGTTGAGGTCGGTTTCTGGCAGGGAGGAAGCGATTCGACGTTTTGCTTAGGTTGTTTGACACGAGTTTGACAGCTAATCGATAAAATTTGATCGATTCTCTGTCAAACGGCCTAAGCCAAACGTCAAATAGCTTGCTCCCTGACAAAAACCGAGCTCAACCGAGATGGCCATTAGAACTCGTAAAATGCTGGATATTTAAGTAACAAATAAGCACAGAGAACAGACATCCAGGCTCAAACGACAGCTTGTGATCATAAACGGAACTGTCGATTCAAATTTGTATGAATGTCCAATGGGGTGGCGCTAGTGTTTAAATTTTGGCATAGGGACATTCACAGAGTTGTTCTGTTACGACATCGAAGTTGGTAAACAAAGTGATGAAAGCTTTAAAAGGAGCGAACATGTCAGTACTACTGGTGCTAAAATCAAGGACATACTTTCGGAAAAACATTCCATAGGTTTCCCGAAAACAATGATTTGTAAGATAATTGCGCAACTTACCTTACTAATCAGAATAAGGCCGGCGTGGCCTCTGCTGTACACAGAAGTTGTCTTCATTCTATTCGGTCCATGGCTGTCACTCGCCAGCCTCGGTGTCTGCGGAGGGTGCGCAGGTCACCTTCTACTTGATCGATCCACCTTGCTCGTTGCGCGCCTCTTCTTCTTGTACCTGTCGGTTCGTTTTCGAGAACCATTTTCACAGGGCTGTCGTCCGATATTCTTACGACATGTCCAGCCTATCGTAGTCGACCGATTTTTGCAATGTGTACGATGGAAGGTTCTACCAGCAACTGGTGCAGTTCGTTGTTCATTCGCCTCCTCCACGTTCCGTCTTCCATCTGCACTCCACCGTAGATGGTACGCAGTACCTTCCGTTCAAAGACTCCAAGGGCGCGTTGGTTCTCCACTAGCAATGTCCATGTTTCGTGGCCGTAGAGAACTACCGGTCTAAATAATGTCTTGTAGATGGTCAACTTAGTGGTTCGGCGAAATTTGTTCGATCTTATCGTCCTTCGGAGTCCAATGTAGGCACGATTACCAGCCATAATGCGCCTTTTTATTTCTCTGCTGGTGTCATTATCGGCGGTCACCAATGAGCCCAGATACACGACTTCGTCTACTACCTCGATTTCATCACCGTCGATCTGAACTCGTGCTAGGAGGCTAACATTGTCTTCTCGTGAGCCTCTTCCCTTCATGTATTATGTTTTCGCCGCATTAATCACAAGCCCAATCCTACCAGCTTCAGCCTTAAGTCTGATGTACGTTTCCGCCATCGTTTCAAAGTTACGTGCTACGAATCAACTAATCTACTGAAGATCGTGCCACTCGTGTCTATCCCAGCTCTTCGAATCACACCCTCCAGTGCAATGTTAAACAACAAACACGACAATCCATCACCCTGCCGTAACCCTCTCCGAGATTCGAAGGGACTCGAGAGCGTCCCTGATACTCGGACGACACACATCACTCGATCCATCGTAGCTTTGATCAACCGCGCCAGTTTTTCCGGAAATCCATATTCGTGCATGATTTGCCATAGCTGGTTTCGATCGATTGTATCATACGCTGATTTGAAATCGATGAAAAGATGATGTGTGGGCACGTTGTATTCGCGACATTTCTGCAGCACTTGCCGAATCGCAAAAATCTGGTCCGTAGTAGCGCGGGCACCCATGAATTCCGCTTGGTATTGCCCCACGAACTCCTTTGCAATTGGTGACAGGCGGCGGCATAGTATTTGGGAGAGCAACTTGTAGGCAGCGCTCAGTAGCGTGATCGCACGATAATTGCAGCAATCCAACTTGTCGCCCTTTTTATAGATGGGACACACTATTCCCTCCATCCAATCCTCCGGTAGACATTCCTCCTCCCAAATCTTGGTAGTTACCCGCTCTGGCCAGTGCTTCACCACCGTATTTTAATAGCTCGCTTGGGAGTTGGTCAACACCAGCGGCTTTGTTGTTTTTCAAAAGACCAATTTCCTCCTCAACTTCCTGAAGGGTTGGGGTCGGGGTCCTGTCATCTTCTGCGCGTTTTCCTAGATTTATTACCGAACCACTTTCGTTTGCTGTAACATTACCGTTCAGGTGCTCGTCGAAGTACTGCTTCCACCTTTCAACCACCTCACACTCTCCTGTGAGAAGGTTGCCATCCAGGTCTCTGCATGTATCAGCTTGTGGTACGTAGTCTTTGCGCGAGCTGTTCAACTTCTCATAGAATTTGCGTGTGTCGTTAGCACGGTACAGTGCTTCCATTTCATCGCGGTCTCGATCTTCCCTCTGGCGCTTTTTTTCTCGCCCGTGCTGCATTCTTCTCCTCTATTAACTGCTTGCATTCGCCATCAAACCAGTCATTTTTTCGATTCGGTGCAGAAGTACCTAGTGTCACTAATGCAGTGCTACCAATGGCGGTTCGAATATTCTTCCAGCCATCCTCAAGAGTAGCAGCGCCAAGCTGCTCTTCCGTTGGTAGGGCTGCTTCTAGGTGTTGCGCGTATTCCTGAGCAACTCCGGTTTCCCGTAGTAGCTCAATGTTAGGTCGTGGCGTCCGAATTCGACACGTGTTGTACACCGTCGAGAGTTTTGAGCGCATACATACTGCAACTAGGTAGTGGTCCGAGTCTACATTCGCACTGCGGTAGGTCCGATATCGGAGAAGAATTTCCCGTCGATTAGAACATGGTCGATTTGATTCTCTGTTCGTTGGTCAGGTGATCTCCAAGTGGCTTTGCGGATGTCTTTACGGGGGAAGAAAGTACTTCGAACTAATAAACCACGGGAGGCCGCAAAGTTCACGCATCGTTTGCCATTATCGTTCGCTACGGTATGCAGGCTGTTAGGCCTTATTACCGGTCTGTACATTGCCTCCCGTCCTACCTGAGCGTTCATGTCACTAATGACGATTTTTACGTCCCGCTGCGGGCAGCCATCATACACTTGCCAGAGCTGCGCGTAGAACGCTTCTTTTTCGTCATCGGGTCTCCCGTCGTGTGGACAGTATACGGTGATGATGCTGTAGTTGAAGAATCGACCATTGATCCTCAGCTTGCACATTCTAGCGTTGATCGGAAACCATCCAATCACGCGTTGACGCATTTTGCCCAGCACTACAAAGCCGGTGCCCAGCTCGTTTGTGGTACCACAGCTCTGGTAGAAAGTAGCCGCTCGATGCCCGCTTTTCCATACCTTCTGTCCCGTCCAGCAAACCTCCTGCAGTGCTACGACTTCGAAGTTACGTGGTTGAAGTTCGTCATAGATTATCCTATCGCAGCCAGGGAAGCAGAGCGATTTGCAGTTCCATGTTCCGAGTTTCCAATCGCAGTCCTTAATTCGTCGCCTAGGTATTTGCCGATTGTTTCGGTCCGTATTAACTTCTGTATTATTTGTAACATTGATTTTTTAAGGGCGGCTTGTTGGGCCTTCCCCAATCCCCTGTCTCGGGGGACCATCGTGCACAGCACTGTTTAGAGTCCCACGCTGGCACAAGGACGATGATCAGCCGCTCCCAACATGGAGAACAGACGCTGTTTTGAGCCGCCCCTAACATTGAGAACAGATGCTCAAATAGACTGCACCCTTTGAAGAGGGCAGCCCCCCCTTCCCTGTCCGCATATGACCAAGGTCCCACCGGGGTTGGTTACCCGATCTTTCCTATGGTTACTCATACCCCAGTCGGTACCACGGGGAGGTAGGGATAGGAGTGACTGGATAAGAGGCTAAGGATCGCAGTAGGATCTATTTTATACCTGCAGGTACGCGAAGTACCAATGGTACGCATTGTCCAGTCATTTACCAACCAAGTTAATTGCGCAAGCATTGGAGAAAAGAGCAATTAACCCTCTTTACAAAATTTAGACACAGTAGGTGGTTAGCATGGGTCCTCCCTTAGTTCAGTCGGCAAAGGCGCAACTACAAAGCAACATCATGCTGGAGGTGACTGGGCTCCATTCCCGGTCTGGTCTAGAATTTTTTCGTTAAGAAACATCGTAATTTTTTTTTTATCGGACGTCTATGCCTATTGTTTTGGTTTCCTATTGCGTCACCATTGCGTTGTCGTCGCGCGAGTGATCGAGTGAGCATGAGCAGTCGTGGTTCGCCGGGTAAGATGGGTCGGTGGAGAGCTACATATTTAAATGTGATCCAAATTATTCGTACGCCATGCTCGTCGGGCCACCCTATCTTGGAACAAATCAACCACTGTCCCATTTTGTAAGTGACTCCAGTGACATCCGTACTATCGCTTCAAGTCGGCTCTGAGGCGTTGAGATGAATTGCCTTGTATTCCTAATGAAATACCACTATCACACTCTGTGAGTGGCCCCAATGGCATCCTTACTGTTGGTCTAAATCGGTCCAAATCGGCTTTCCAGCATTGTAAAACATCTCCTAGTTTTCCAATGAAAAACCACTATCACATTTTGTCAGTGGCCCCAATGGCATCCTTACTGTTGGTTTGAACCGGTCAAAATCGGCTTTTAAGCATTATTAAAATCACTTTGTTTTCCCAATGAAAAACCACAATCACACTCTGTGGGGCCACTCAATAGGATCCTTACTGTTGGTTTAAATCGGTTCAAATCGGAAATCACTCCCAATTTTCAAATATTTAACTTGACAGCTTATCGTTAACCAAAACGAACCCTGCAGCTACCCAATTCTGTTATCAAAAATCCCAGTGATTTCTCGTGGAAGTGCAGTGGATTCCGCGGCTTCCAATAAAGCGAGTATCACATCAACATACCCTTTCCTTACTTGACCTGCATTCGGAGGGGGCCGGCGCCGGTATTGCCTTAATTTGGGATCACCAGTTTTTACACATTGAAGATGTATGTTAGTCCCAAGCATCATCTGTTGGTTCTCTGTGTAATAACAGCTGATCTGGCAACAACGGAGTAGCAACCTTGGGCGGTCAATCATGCATGCATGCATGCAACGGCAAATTGGAATTGATGAAAGTCATCAAATGACCATATAGTTTTATAGTAGCCATTGCGAAGATAAATTGGCTTTTTGGCAAAGCTTGGATTATTTCCAATGTGAAATGTGAAATGTGGGAAAAAACATATTTCAAATGTAATGCAAACGAACTGTAGATCAGAGACCAATTTTGGCATTCATTTAGATCTCCGAGGCCCATTTATTTCCGGCTCTTATCGTGCCATCATAAAATTAAATGCGCATATGATTTGGTGCACGATACGCTACAAAAAAAACTTAATTTCCCACAACACTTGAACTTTTTTTTTAGATATTTTTTACTGTTAAATGAATCAGGAGAGCAGAGAATCGAACAAAGCAGAGCAACAAAAACCAACCACGATATCACAGTGGGGTTTGACAGCTGTGGCAATTTGGCCCTATGCTGCTTTTCATGGTGGCCAATCGGTTTTATGAAGGTTCTCAAGTGGTCATAACATCTTTCACTAGAACAAAATCTTTGTAGTCTTGTAAAGGTTTTATACCTTTGTTTTCACAATCGGTTAGTGTGGGTCACTTTGTACACATTTTGGCTTTGAAGATGCATAGAGGGGTTGTTGGTGGATGAAACAACTTCGAATGTAGTATTATCAACAAAGCCGGGAGTAGTGCTATACTGCTGGAATAACACTAAAATTGGTACATGGGTTGGCCTTATGTTTTGGCTAACCGACGCGCACGGTGCTGACTTGCTGACATTTGTTGTTTGTTTACCGCGCACGTGTACCGTGACGTCTTAGTAAAATGCTAGAGGTGAGTTACCCGGCGACATTTTCCGGCGGTTGAAATCCCACGGACTGAAGCAGAATTTCATCTATACCACCATTCTTTGGCAACTCGGCCAAGAACCGTGCGATATCCAGGCAGTCAGGTTCGGCGAAGACTTCAGCTGCCATCAAGGTGGCGAGGGAGAGGGCTCCCCGGACCTTAATCCCCTGGACTTTTATGTATGGTCGTACATGCTGGCCAAGCAGAGCGAACATCAAGTGAGCACTATGGACCAATTTCAGAAGCTCATTTCCAAGATCTGGGACGAGATGCCGAGTGTCCAGGTGCGTGCCACGTGCGATTCTGTTGAGAAACGTCTCAAGCTCGCCTTACAGCACAAAGGGAGGATGCTCCCAGCTAATATGTCGTAAAGGTTCTCAATAAACATTGCTTCAATTAAAATTGACTCAGAAAAGAATATCTTGTATTTTATTTTTAATAGTGTATTCAAACATTTTGAACACCCTGTAAACCATTTGATTGTCCCATTACATGCACGGCCATCCGTTTCAACTCAGTTTTGAGTCGTTTTTGACTCACTTTCGTCAAAAGTGGAGTCACTCAAATTTTAGTAAATATTACTGGCATTTACAAGTCGACAAATCAAAAACATCGACGCAAATCAGATGGATATTTTTGATTTGTCGACTTGTCAATGCCAGTAACATTTACTCAAATTTGAGTGACTCCATTTTTGACGAAAGTGAGTCAAAAACGACTCAAAACTGAGTTGAAACGGCTGGCCGTGTGCATTTGTGTGAATAAGAGGGTGCGCAACTGCCCCCGATACTACGACTGCCTCAAAGAGGATCGATAAAAATGATTCCATAAAAAGCCACTCTTTACACACAACCGATGTTTCTTATTCTTGCCAGGGCCATGTTCCTTCTCCGGGTGCTCCTCCTTTTTAGACAAAGGGTAACTTTTTTTAAATATGGTTGGTAAATGTATGGGTAAAGCGTACCATCTGTACCTGCATGTATGAAATAGATCCTACTGTGATCATTAGCCCTTGTTTAGTACCTTCCCGTAGTGCTGACTGAGAATGAATAGTAAAAAAAAATCGAGTTACCAATTCTGATGAGACCTTGGTCATATGCTGACCGGAAAGGGGAGCTGCCCTCTTCGAAGTTGCAAACAATACAAAAGTAAACGTGGACCGGAACAATCGGCAAAGACCTAGGTGATTACAACCGGCTTACGGTGGCTCCCGGGTTGCGATAGGATAATCTACAATGAATTTCAACCACGCAACTTATAAGTCGTAGCACTGCTGGAACTTTGTTGGACAGGTCAGGAAGTATGGAAAAGCTGTTATCCAGTGGCCGCTGTGCAGCGGCTTTGTAGTACTTTGCAAAATGCGTCAACGCGTGATTGGATGGTTTCCGGTCATTGCTAGAATTTTTTCTCTATTTGTTTATTTATTTATTTGTTTTTTTTTGTTTTTTTATGTATTTATTTATCACAATATTTCAACTGACAACAAATGTCTAAATGAACAAAAAAAAACTTAAACTACTTGGTTACGGCCATCAGTACGGAAAGAGTCAAGTAGCCCATGACGAAACACGTCAGCAGATAAGTTGAAGTCGAACATGTTGAATAGGTCGTGGAAACGCTGGTTGATTACTCGAATTGGTTCGTGGAGTGCATGGTTGTTGTTCTGTGGCTCAAGATGCAGAAATACACGTTCACGAAGAAGTCTCTCGGGAGCGTGCAAACTTAACTGTGACAGCAGTGCCGGACAATCAATTTTACCCCTGAGCAGCTAACCATCAAACAAAGGCTGAGCGGCCTTCCGTCTCACCTCAAGTGGTTCGATTTTAAGCAGACGACAACGCTCTTCGTACGGAGGCAAGTTCGTAGGATCACGCCAACTTTCGTTGAACTGTTTCGAATCTGGCGATCCATATGGCCTGGAAAGGGTACCATACAATAGCACATGATTCTAGTATGGAACGTACAAGTGCGCAATAAAATTACCTGAAGCAAAGCGGATCGCGAAACTCGTCAGCGATTTTAAAATAAAGCCCAACCGACGATTAGCTCTGGACACAATGTCGTTGTAGTGAATTCTGTCCATTATCCAGAATAACCCCGAGATCCTTGATGTGTTAAACGCGCGTGAGAGAATTCCCGGAGAGGACATATTCGAAGATGGTTGGAGCGTTTTTCCGGTGATACGATATTATGTTGCATTTTCCGATGCTTAAGCCCATCATATTCCTCGGCGAAAATAAACTACATATGCTGCGGGTCGGAACAGTCTGATAGATTTTTTATATTTTTTTATATTTTAGAATCGTCTGCGTAGAAGCGGCGGGACGCTGGTAGTGATAGCAAGATGACATCGTTTATGAAGATCGAGAAAAGCAGTGGACCAAGGTTGCTGCCTTGCGGGACTCCCGAATTATTTGTGAAAGCTTCCGACTCCGACGTGCCAATCTTAACCCGTACTAAGCGATTCACCAAGTAAGACCTGAACCAATTCATAGCGGCAGATGAAAGGCCGAGTATGTTCAGCTTAGTTAGCAGAAATTCATGATCCACCGTATCAAAAGCAGCCTTCAAATCCATTTACGCAGCATCAACCTGCCATCCAGAATCAATACAACGAAGGCAGTTAGAAGTAAACTGAACCAGGTTCGTGGAAACCGATCGTTTCGGATAAAAGCCATGTTGATCAGAATCGATGTAGTTTTTACAGCACTGAAACAAGAAACCGTTTATAATAATTTCCAACTCCTTTGAACATGCGCACAGTGAGGTGATACCACGGTTATTGACAATGTCCCGTATATCTCCTTTTTTGTTTATCGGAAATTTATAAGAGTATTTCCAGCGTGTGGGAAACTCACTTTGCTGCACCGAAAGCTGAAAGCTCCTTGCAAAGAGAAGGCAAAGACTGACTGCACATCGTTTTAAAACTGATGATGGAATGCCATCAGGGCCAGTGACAAACGAGATCTTCAGTGTGCGTATTGCAGTCATCACCATGTTTTCAGTCATGCCTAGAAAATCGACATTGACAACGTCGTGTGGCAACTTCACACAGAGGAATCGTTGAACACTTGTCTAAAACGTCGGGCAAACAGGTTGCATTTCTAACCTTCAGTATTGGCTGTATCCTTCCTGAGAAACATGGAACAAGGCAGCCCAGATTCCTTTCGCTTGGAATTATCGAACGACTAAAAAAAATTCGGGTTCGCTTTCGTGCGTCTTGCATGTCGATTGTAAAGGAAACGGTTATATTTGCGGTAACGATGACTTGCGAAATTGACCAGTCGGTTGTAGTAGGACGAGCGAGAAGTGCAGTACTTACGGCGTGACCGGAAGCGGAAGACGGAAAGCAATGTTGTAAAATCCTGTCCCGTCTTAGGCTGGGTAATCGGTGCGACCGACCAGGCGACAAAATTATTAGACCAACTTGGACTTCGTCATAAGGAAGCGAAAGCGGCCATCCAAAACCAGCGACTGAATGTTCTCGTCAAGGGTGCCTCCCCTATTAAGCGCAACGTGGTTGTGATCATGAACGACGAGACGTAG
Source organism: Aedes japonicus (assembly GCA_034211315.2). Taxonomy (NCBI): domain Eukaryota; kingdom Metazoa; phylum Arthropoda; class Insecta; order Diptera; family Culicidae; genus Aedes; species Aedes japonicus. The sequence continues at coordinate 257,147 of JASCZW010005222.1, forward strand.
CTACCGCAAGTTGATACACCATCCGAAGGGCGTTTCGTTTCCTGGATGTTCCACCCTTCATACTGCTAGAATTGGTCTACTATATGTTCGATAACAGCTCAGTTAAAATGATTCTCGATAACGAACCGACGGGCACAAGCGGACAAAGAGACGCGCAACGTGCAAGATCGTTGATCAAATAGAAAGCTGACGAAGAATTTTACTTACCTGAGGTGATCTTGATGTTCCCCTTCAGTTTCTCAACCCTCCGTTTCGGTGTTGTGCGCTGTGCTAATGCCGTTTGTTGTATTCGAAGCTGGGTTGGAACCAGTCCCAAACTCTGACACCCGTACTTATTGCCAGTTCTAACCTTAACCCGATACAGGTTACAAATAAAACATACGCAATGACTTTTAACGAGTATCAAGCCGACCCAATCGCTTTACCAGATCTAGCTTGACACTGAATCAATAAAAAAACTATAAAACCTTTAAAAATATTACCGACATGTGGCTCTTTAAATCAATTGCAACTGTTCCCCCAGAACCAGCAAAATGTTGGATATTTCTGTCTCGCATTGCAGTCAGTGCTACGGAGGATGATATGTTCGCTTGAGCCACTGAATGTATACCTTGCGACGAACCGATCGAGGTTAGAAGGTTAGTGAAGAAAGACGCTGATCTAACGGCTATGCGATTCATTTCGTTTAAAATTGGGGTCGACGAATAGTACCGTGAGATGGCTCTCAGTGACGACACATGGCCAGACGGGATCTTCTTTCGGGAATTCGTCAACTACCAAGAAAAGAAATCCGGACAGGGGTTTCTAAAAACACCTCGTTTGAATTAAACCGCCGTCTTCATCCTACGTTGGATACCATAAGTTTCACCCAGTCCATCCGACCCACTCGTGCCAATCGAAGTTCATTATCTATCTAGCATCTGTTCCTGCCATCCCAGCCATCCCGGTCCTGTGGTCGGAGTTAGGGGGAGGGTCTCCCAACATGAACTTGCAGGCAAGTATGTGTGTTATCCAAGGTATTCTGCTTCTGATGCTTTCCCGATTTCCAGTGCCGCTTCCTCGCATGCTGATGCTTGCAGTAAGACACCGCTATTATGCCCAACCAGCCCACTACATACCCATAACCTAACATGTTTTGCTCATCATCAACACACATCGACCGCCACTTCAACCGGTCTGGGACGCACGTCACAAAGCAATATGGAGGCCCTGGACCCTTTTAGCCCAGCTGTGCCCACTACCGGTATCAGTGACGCTGTATTTGCCCGTTCCAGCCGTCAAAGTCGTCCCGGCCCTGGGGCTAGTGACGGGGACAGGACTTTCCAAGCTGCCATCCAAGGCAAGTATCCTTCTTCAAATGACGTCGCCCGGCCTGATGCTGTTTCCATTTCTAGATCGATACCGGCCGATTCCGTTGCCGCCTTATCGAAAGCCCATCTGTACTACCAGAACGTAGGAGGCATGAATAGTTCGCTACCGAGTACCAGTTGGCATGCAGTGACGCATGCTACGATATCTACGCCTTCACAGAAACATAGCTAAACAGCAACACATTATCGAAGCAACTGTTCGACGACACGTACGATGTGTGCCGACAAGATCGATCGCCGCTCAACAGCAACAAGAAATCTGGCGGTGGAGTCCTTCTTGCCGTGCGCTCAACGTTCAAATCTCGCCTCATGAAGCCTCCCGAAAACTCAACGGTTGAACATCACTGGGTGGCAATATCCACCAAAACCAGAACATTGTTTATGTGCGTGGTGTATATCTCACCTGATCGTGTCAACGACAGCAGCCTCATCGATAAGCACACTCTATCTTTGGATTGAATCGTGCCACAAATGGGACCCAGCGACAACATCGTCGTTGTGGGAGATTTCAATCTCAGCACGATTTCATGGCATGTCGATACCAACGGCTTCCACTATCCAGATACTTCATGTTCGTCATTCAGACCAGCATCCCTCTCCTTGCTTGATGCTTACTCTACCGTGAGACTTCGGCAAGTTAACTGCATTCCGAATAACAACAATCGTTTGCTGGATCTATGCTTCATTACTGAAGAACTGGGTCAAACATGCTCTGTCATTCAAGCGCCGGCACCGCATGTCAAAAGCTACAGAAACCATTCCCCTCTGCTACTGACGCTGGAGTTAAATCCTGAGTACAGCTTCCATGACAACTTCGAAAATGTTTATTATAACTTCAACCATGCTGACTACGAGGGAATGAACAACTATCTCGCCGACGTGAACTGGAACACGACTCTTGCAAACGGAGATGCAAATTTTTTTGCTTCGACTATGTGCTGTATTCTGCTTTACGCCGTCGATCAATTCGTGCCTACGAAAATCAACCGTAAGCCTCCTAAACCTGCCTGGTCTAATTCGGACCTCAAACACTTGAAACGAATTAAAAGGGCTGCTTTGAGGAAACACAGCAGCTAAGGCCCTTTTACAACGCCTATCAGTTTCAATTGCAGAGTCGTCTCAAAACGAACCCGAAAAGCTTCTGGCGGTTTGTGAACGAACAACGGAAAGAAACCGGCTTACCCTCTACTATGACTGATGGCACTCTAGAAGCTGACACTATCGTGGATATCGCCTGCTTTTTCCGTACGCAGTTCAGCAGTGTCTTCTGCGACGAAATTCTGGACGCCAAGAGCCTCGAATAGCAATGTTCCCCGCATGTCTGTATTTGGCTCTGCTTTCAGTATTCATAGTGATATGGTGATTTCGGCCGGGAAGCCGATGAAAACTTCAACTGGATGCGGTCCTGACGGTATTCCTTCAATTGTCCTGAAGCGTTGACTAAACACGCTTGCTGCGCCCCTGGCTACGGTGTACAATTTGTCTGTAGCTTCCGGCGAGTTTCCTGAATGCTGGAAACAGTCATTTGTATTCCCAATACACAAGAAGGGATGCAAACGGTTAATGACTTCACAGACTATTTCTCCAGACCAACACGGTTTTGTGCCCAAGCGCTCGACGGCGACCAATCTAACTGTATTTACATCGTTCATCATGCACGAAATGGAACGCGGTCATCAAATAGACGCCATTTACACAGATCTCACTGCGGCCTTCGATAAAATAAACCATTAGATTGCCATTTCTAAATACGGCAATATGGGGGTAAACGATCAACTGTTGAACTGGCTCCGTTCATACCTGACTGGTAAAACTATGTCCGTGAAGATTGCCGATTACGCCTCATCTAGCTTTCTGGTAACATCAGGCGTTCCTCAAGGTAGCCAGCTTGGCCCATTACATCTCCTGCTTTATATGAACGACGTGAACTTAGTCCTCAAATGCCTGAAATTATCCTACGCAGATGACCTGAAGCTGTACTACGTTTTAAAATGTCCGGAAGACACCCACTTTCTTTAGCAGGAACTGCAAGTGTTCGATAACTGGTGCCGAATCATCCTCGGCAGAAAACGTGCAATGTATCTCCACGACTACATCCTTCGAGGTACGCGCTTGAAACGAGAAACAACGGTCAAGGATCTGGGAGTAATGCTCGACTCCAAACTGTCGTATAAGGTTCACATTTCGTATATTGTTTCCAAGGCCTCTTCGCAGCTTGGATTTATGTTCCACTTCGCAAAAAAACTTCAAGGACGTTTACTGTCTGAATGCATTATACTGCTCTTTGGTTCGCCCTTTCTTGGAATACTGGGCCATCGTTTGGTCCCCTTTCTACCAAAACGCAGTTCAGAGGATCGAAGCTGTTCAGCGAAGGTTTATACGCTTTGCTTTGCAACATCTTCGCTGGCAAGACCCTCGCAGATTGCCAAGTTATGAAAGTCGGTGCAAGCTCATCAACCTGGAACTGCTGGAAGGTAGGCGTATGGTAGCCAAAGCGTGTTTCATTGGTTATCTGCTTCAAGGAAATGTTGATTGTTCCGCTCTACTGGATCTCTTGACCATTAACACTCGACGACGAAATCTCTGCTAACAACAGTTCTTCGTGTTCCGGCACTCAAGGACCAACTACGGCAAACACGAACCTGTCCAAAGCATGTGCCGCGTTTTCCGTGAGGCTAACAAGCGTTGTTTCCGTAATTGTCTTTGTCTAGTTTTGTTAATTTTCGTATTTAATTTAACTTTTTAAAGGGTCATTGGGATGAACTTTTATCTGTTGACGAAAATAAAATAAAATAATAAAACGATTCACAATATCTTCGTAGTCAAAATACTAACCTCAGCTACGAAAATGAACTTGTTGAGTTGACCTTGTTATTCAGATTGCAAAATCATTCCGGGTAATAGTTTGCAATCGCGGAAAAAGCAGTGAAAACAACGCAGGGAAAAGGGACGACATTTTGATTGAAATCAGCTTGCTGCGACACGCTGTTTAAAAAAATCGAAATGTGAATAAACAGATGACAGTGAGAAACTTTAAAGTGAGTTACTCAAGTTACCATAAAGCAACACTGGAATAGCTCTTGATTTGGACCTGTCTTATCCCTTGTCGAACAAACAACATTACTTTATCTCCATGCTGAAGTGCGCCATATGCATTCATACATGTCTCCTATAAGTTTCACAATTGCCCTTTTGTAAGGCTTCATTGCTGCTAGCCGTCAATTGAGTATAAAAAAAATCGAGGATATTTGTTTAAAATTGCAGTAATGGAATGCTTTTGCGGGAAAATTTTAATTTTGTTATTTTGTTATTTTTTCATTATTTGTTAGTGTCTTACTGTTGGTCACACTGTGGACCCTTCAATATAAAAACAAACATTGTTTTAACGGAACATGAGTGTCATTACTTCAATGTTCCTGTCCACAACGCCTTCTTTTGCAAATTTGCTGACGACAGCAAGTCTCGTTTGTTTCGAGTAGCACTGTAAAATTGTATCAATCTAGTACACCAGAGAAGCTGAAAGCTACGCCCTGTGTAGGTGCTTTTGTGATAAAAGCTCTATTTCGATATATCGATATGATTATGCCGTGTGGCCAGTGTATTTTGTGTTATGTTCGTGAGTAGCTTATGTGTGTTTTGATTGGTAAATCAAACACAGCAATACCAAGAACAACGAGTGGTTCAAGCGGGGGTTGAACATAATCACCTCAATTTCTCAGCTTTCCTTCGTACAATCCATAATTAAATTGAATTCCGTCTCCATTGCGACCATTGCTAAGAGAATTCCTCCAAAGGTAATACCATACCTTTACTATTGGTGCTCTATAGAATGTCCATTAATCAAATGGTTTACCATTATGCACACAAACACTATGAGTTATGTTTTAGTGTATTGATTTCCATCAAGCTTTTGGCAATGCTTGAACAGCGAAAAGCTCCAGCAAAAGTGTGGTTGGCGCGCCGCAGTTTTACTCAAGAGCGAAAAGTTGAACTTTTAAAGGATAGCTCAAATTGCTGTGGATAAATCATATTCATTCCACTTGCCATAAGGCAACACGTGGAAGTTAACTAGGTACATTTTAATTCTTACAACTCGATGTATACCTAAATCATGAGTTGTTATTTTGAAACTGAAGATTTATAACATGTTATAAGATTATCTTGTCCATATGTATGAAGTATCACCATTATCATCATCATCGTATCGCTAGTCGGTGTGACATCGATTTCTACCACATTGATAGATTTTTCCACAACTTCATTTGATGAATTGAATGCTCTATTGTATCCCTCCTTTTTTAACAGGCCAAGCGACCACTAACTGGCCTTCTATAGTAGCAGATCCTCACGCATAAAAAAACGTTGATCGAGTCAAGTAGAAATTTTCCATTTCGGATTTTTCCTGCTTCTATAGACGAAGCAAGAACTGCCCAGTTCCAAAATGCGAGGTAAACTTCAATTCAATTCTAATAGACGACGATCTTCAGCCTTTGATCCATCTAAAATGCATCCGCAGCAGACAATATTAATCAATTAATCAATCAAAGAACACGTGATTTCGCCATGAAAGTAATCTGGTGAGATTTGCAAAAACAAATTAAAAACCCGCATTAATCCACCGATGGTGAGACTGAACCCTTCTTACATTTCATCAGAATTACGAACTCAAATGTGACCAATATTGTACTGGATACATATTTTCATCAGAAATTCCAGGAAGATCCAAGAATATTCGATATGTCATACATTCAGATTTTAGAATGAACTATTTGTCAATCTTGGACGGATTGTTCATCGATGTGATTAAAATATTACCATTATTAAATTTAAAAGTTTTTTTTTAAAATCTGTTTAAATTATTTATATAGAAGGGGAAATTACATAAATATTAGAAATTTCATGCAATTAGTCCATAGAATGCATTAGTAGACAATCCTAAGCAGGGCCCTACATCGTCGAAGCAATAAAATGAAAATGAATCGCTTTTGTATTCATTTCACTCCACGTCAATTAGCTTTCGTGTAGTGGATAACTCTTACCTTCACCGATTCTCTCTCAATACACTTCCTGTCAAACGTGAGTAAGCTTAAATTCATTTTCGATCTAGCCACCGTCGGAAGAGTTTCAATCGAAATTCATGTTTGCTTCAAACGACGTGGTGAACGACCGCGAATCAACTTCGTTAAAATTGATTTGCCTTCATCCTCCCCACCCGAGCAATGGTTGGCGAACACAACGAAACATGCGTGCCAGTATTGCTAGAAGTATTGTCATTTGACGATACACGCATTGCTGTAACTTTGCTCGACAAAAAGCTACCCGAGCTAACAAGCGCATTTCTGTTTGATACTGCGATGACTTATTGAAATTGAATTTGTTGCATTTGCGTTGGAGTAATCGCGTGAAAGCAACTTAAATATCAGCAATCTCATATATCATTTTATAAAATGGTTGATTATTGTTTTCGGTGCTACAATTTAAGTTTATCTGGTGGTACTGCTCTAGTTTTAAAAATAATGAATACCTTAGAAATGAATATGAATCTGCACGTATTGCATGAATTTCAACTGTCCTGTTTCATACTAGTATGACACCGAAGGTTGAAATAAACACCGATGAGTGAAAAGCTTAGTCGAAAATGTTTGTTTGAAAATTGATTTGCTGAAGCTGACTAAGAAGTGGCTGTCAAAAGAAGATAGTGTGTTTCAATTGAAAGGGATGAATGCTCAGCTCATCGTCCCACGACGATTTTCAATTGAAAGTGAAATTGTATGACCCTGATCCTAAGTGTCAATTTTGATTATCGATATGGATTCAAGATGCTTAATAAGTACATGTTCGTTGACAATAGTAAATGGAGACTTTGTGTAATTTTCGAAAATACTCGTTGCAGTTCAAAACCAGACCACTCGAGCCAATCGATGCTGCTCTAATTATATAGAGTCGCATAGTGTGGCTAGTCCGCTGTATGTGCTATACAACGCACCAGATGCGACACAATAGAATGCAAGCGGCATCGATTGGTGTGATTAGTCTTGTTTGGTTTTGCACTGCAACGAGTATATTTTCATCTCTCAATTATGTGCTCTCAGGTATTGTTTTGGTCATATCTCCATGAAGGATTATCCAATCATAATTTTGACCAGTTATTTGGAGATTACATAGCTTTGATTTGGCATCAACAAAACTAAAATCGGTACACAAATAGCTCAGTATGTAATCGGAGACTAAACTGTTTGATTACTATTATAATAGGCCTTCAAGTACTGTTTCGTTCATATCTTCGTAACGAAATGTCCGAATGAAAAAAAAATCAATAGCGTTCTATGGGAATGTTGTAGCTTCCAATTGCCGTCAACAGAACTGAAATCGGTTCACAGATGGCTGAGAAACCGATGTGACATTATTTGTAACGCACACACACACTTACACACACACTTACTCACACACATACACACACAACAGCGAAGATCAGGGGTCCAGTGACGCCAGCGGAAATGTGCCCGGATAAGCTGAAGATCATCGTAGAGGGTCTTTTCCCGCAGCATGATTCGACGACGTGGCCGCCTACACCATATGAATATGAAGACCGAGTAACCATTGCAGGTATGCAAGTCTCCAACGACAAGCTGTCATTAGTGGCGAAAGGTCTGAAGCTGAAGAAAGCTCCGGGTCCCGATGGCATTCCAAACGTGGCTCTAAAAACTGCGATACTGGCGTTTCCAGATTTGTTTAGGATGGTGCTGCAGAAATGCCTAGCAGATGGTTACTTTCCGGATAAGTGGAAGATCCAGAAATTGGTGCTGCTGCCGAAACCAGGGAAACCACCGGGGAATTCAGCATCGTATAGGCCCATATGCCTGTTGGATACACTGGGGAAGCTTCTGGAAAGGATTATACTTAATCGATTGACGCAGTTCACGGAGGGCGAGACCGGCTTATCTGAAAAGCAGTTTGGATTCCGAAAAGGGAGATCAACGGTGAATGCAATCAAGACGGTCATTGAAGTTGCAGAGAGAGCGTCCAAGAAGAAGAGGTGTGGCAATCGGTTCTGCGCGGTAGTAACGATCGACGTCAAAAACCCTTTTAACAGTGCCAGCTGGGAGGCCATCGCCACAGCGCTGCATGGTATGCGGGTCCCCCACTACTTATGTAGAATCCTTAAGAGTTACTTCCAAAACCGGATTTTGGTCTACGAAACGAACTCGGGGCAGAAGTCGATTAGGGTTACAGCGGGCGTTCCGCAAGGCTCCATACTCGGCCCAACGCTGTGGAACATAATGTACAACGGAGTCCTAAAACTGAAGCTGCCCAAGGGCGTGAAGATCTTCGGGTTCGCGGATGATGTCGTCCTCACGATAACCGGAGAGTCGCTGGAAGAAGTAGAAATGCTGGTGGCAGAGTCGACCGACGCAGTTGAAAACTGGATGGATGCAGTCAAGTTGCAGCTTGCTCACCACAAAACGGATGTGATGCTGGTCAGCAACTGCCGAAAGATCCAGTGGATGCAGATTACCGTAGGAGGGCACGTCATACCGTCCGTGCGGGCTTTAAGACATCTAGGAGTGATGGTCGATGACCGGTTGAATTTCAACACCCATGTAGACTATTCCTGCGAAAAGGCGGCTAAAATGATCAGTGCGCTTGCAAGGATCATGCCGAATATCGGTGGTCCGAAAGGCAGCAGTAGGCGACTTCTGGCGGCCGTATCATCCTCGATACTGCGGTACGGCGTTCCAGCATGGGGAGCCGCGCTCAAAACGAAACGTAACCGTAGGTAGTTGAACAGTGTGTTTCGTCTGATGGCAATTAGACGAGGCAGTTTGCGTTATCGCCGGGATGATTCCAATCTGCGTAACCCTAGCAGAGGATATCGAATGCTATCAACGGAGAGGAACCAGTAATGTGAGGAAGACGGCGAGGCTAGAACCCATGGTCAAATGGCAGCAGGAGTGGGACAACGCCGAGAATGGAAGGTGGACTCACCGGCTCATCCCCAATGTGTCGACGTGGGTGAACAGGGAGCATGGAGAGGTGAATTTTTACCTCACACAGTTCCTGTCCGGGCACGGATGTTTTCGCCAATACCTGCACCGGTGTGGTCATGCGTCGTCACCTTTCTGCCCGGCGTGTGCCAACGTAGAGGAGACTCCAGAGCACGTGGTGTTTGACTGTCCGAGGTTTACGGAATTGCGAAGGGTAATGCCTGTCCCAAGGCCGGATAATATCGCAGAGCGAATGTGCAACGAGGAAGACACGTGGAACGCGGTAAGCAGAGTTGTGACGCAAATACTGTCAGAGCTACAGCGTAAATGGAGACGGGACCAGCAAAGAAGCGCCGGTTCTGAGGAGTATCCAGCTCAGTGAGCAGTGTTCGGCTTCGGGTCGTCTTGGCGCCGGTGAACCGGAAGTCTTCTGCCAACCGGAATCGTCGGGCCGACCTCGGCACTCGAACAGCCAGCCTGCTGAAGAAAGAAGAAAGAAGAAGAAAGAGCTTCGGGTATGTAGGGCACCGCCAGTGCAGACGTCATCCACCACCGGAACTGTCGGACCACTTCTACAACCCGAAGATGAAGTCGGCGCAATGCGCGTTAGCGTCCCCTGCGATAACCACCGGTAGTCGGGGCACCATCAGTGCGGAAGTTTCCTTCACCGGAACTGGTGGACCACCCTCGACGCCGGGGGGAAGCAGGAGGATTCGAGAGATGGATACAACGTAGCAGCGGAGCAGTGGATCATCCAGCCAGTCGGCGAACTATCCTTAGCTAGGGGTCGAAATTTTAGAAGAAGTGCATGAGCACAGCCCCCCCCCCCCGAAGTAGTCGCAGCATTTTGTGGTCCCGGGGGGATCAAGGTAAGGAGGATAAGGGATCCGGATTTTCCGGGAGGCACATTTTTAGCAGGTCGGGCAGGAGCCCAACCCTGTTCGCCTGAACATTGTGTGGTGTCTCAGGTGTCTGTCACACAGATTTTTGATGGCCTTTCAACCCTTGTAAAAAACACACACACACACACACACACACACACAAATACACACACACATACAAACACACAGACATGTGCTCAGATCGTCGAGCTGAGTCGAATGGTATATGACACTCGGCCCTGTGGGCCTCGGATAAAAAGTCGAGTTTTCAAGCGATCTTAATACTCTTCTATTGATGTAAGAAGGGTAAAAAGATGGTGGTTTTTTTATCTTTGTCGATGACGGACGGTCTTACTAGCACAACCATATATTTTTTAGATCTCAACTATTTTTTCTCGATTTTTAAACTAAAAAAATTTCATTATTTTTATTATAACATAATGGCACGAAGTTCACAAAGTGACATTTATGCAAATTTTTCTCCCACAGGGGCATCCATAACGACATATGTCAACATTGACGTCTTTCAAAGTGACTGTCGTTCGTTGTGAGGAAGAAAATAAAAGGTAAACAGCATTTCCGAACATCTTTTCGAGTTCACCAAAATAATGAATAACGGATTTACAAAAGCGGATGTCAATTCGCTTCCTTAAGTAGACTTTTTTATGGTTCAACGTTTTCTGGCAATAAGTGAAAAGTTTCGAGATGCCAACAAGAAAGGCAAAATTGAAAGGTAAGCTGAAAACAAATAAGCAAACGAGTTTATCTTTAAATCATCCGACATTACAGAGCAAAGATCTAAGGTGGGCGCTATGGAAGGCGATATTTACGAGCGACAAATTGTCTTCAATGAATTTTTTAGAATTGCTCGTCAGCAAGCTCTCATCAACTGGCAACAAAAGTGGAATGAGGATGATCTGGGAAGATGGTTACATTCTATTCTCCCACAGGTTTCGAGAAAATCATGGTTCAAAGGGTTGAACATGAGCCGCGATTTTATCCGAGTTATGTCAAGGCTCATGTCCAACCATTGTTCCTTAAACGCGCATCTCTATAGGATTGAGCTCACAGACAGCAGTTTGTGTGCCTGTGGTAACGGTTATCATGACATCGAGCATGTTATCTGGTCATGCACCTTATGTAATGTGGCGAGATCCGACTTATGTGATTCCCTTAGGGCCCGAGGAAAACAACCTGCTAAACCAATAAGAGACGTTCTGGCCTGCCACGATCTCGAATACATGAAGTTAATTTACGATTTTCTAAAACGGAACGATTTGAAAATTTAGTAGCGTTTGGTCTTGTACTTTTCCAATTCTTCCCCCTCATCGTGGTACCCCTTTTGAGACCCCCCCCCCTCCCCTTAGCCCCTTTTTTGTATCTCTTTACAGCTCGTTTACACTTCGAGATCCAGAGCACTTGCTACAGTGCTACAGCTACAACAACAACAGTTCTCTCCCACGTTCCTTGCCCTCAATCCTTTTCCAAGTATCCAACATTTAAATATTGTATTCCTTAACCTCGAGCAAGCCGCGAGTATTCGGCCCGTCCAACTAACATTAGTTTTAAGAAAGCTAAATTTAAATGTACATATAATAACGGCTCCGCAAAGCTAAGGCATTTGAGCCTTGTCAAATAAATGGATTATAAAAAAAAATCATCAAACAATATAAGAAGCAATAAGAAAATACAAATAAAAAGTAATAATATTTTAAATTTATATTAGCTGTTTTATTCATTTCTGACTTTAATTATTTTATTGCTCCTAATTTTTTGTACCTTTGCGTTTTATGATTGCAGTATGGAATTTTTTAAATTTATTTATGAAAAAAATGCACTCTCTCCATAAAAAATCTGTGTTTTTCTACGTGTTGATTTTCTATGAAAAAAAATGTTTTTTTCATAGAAACTATTATATGTTTTGTTGGAATTTTGAGTTTTGTTATTGAGTTATGGATAGTTTTATTTCAGTTTCCACCAATCCTATTGATTTTAATTTTTTGTATGAAAATTTTGTACTTTTTATCGGACGTTTGTAAAGCTGCTAATTTAGAATTAGCAACTTATTAATTGACTGGTGGTACATGGTATTTGTTCCGTCAAATTGGGTCCTAAACATCCGAAAATTGGATTTGTTTGAAAGACTGTAAATCATGTCTAGGAAATTAGTAGCTAAACATTCAAAAGAAAAATCTTGATTGAAAACAAATATCGATACAAAACCTTGCGATTGTTATTTAAGGCGTAATTTTCCTTTTTTAAATTTCACAAAAAAATTTCAGTAAATTTATTAAAAATGAGGCGAAGAGACTTATTTTGGTATGTCTTTATTTAGAAATATATTATATTTAGATATTCAAAACAAAGATTCGTCACATTTCAAAGTTGGAACTAAAATCATAAGGACCCTCCATAAGTAACGCTTTTTTAGTTTGCAGATATTAGTAAAGCTTTCATTTTTTTTTTTTTAGATAAACTGAGGTTAATCGGAGGGCCCTTAGGGTAGGAAACGGCTTGATCAGGGGTAACTGTTTCCATCAGTTGTAAGCAAATATGTCTAAAACTCCTACCTTTTCAAATTATTACACATTTAATGATACAAACATAAACTCTATGTATTCGAGAGCGGATGGATAAATTGAAGGAGCGGGTTGAGGAAATTTACGTTAGCACTAATCGTGAACTGGCCTATTTCATTTTGTCCACACATGCACGGAATCGCACTCATATAATATTGTAAGTTTATGTACGGATGCGAAGCTGAAGAACACACTTCCATGATCGGAAAACATTCCGCATGCTTTTAATCAGTACCTGCAATTGGGAACTTTATTCCATCGCTTTGTAGTATTCTAGTCTAATACTCGTTACTGAAGATAAGTTCCGATAGAAGAAGTAAGCAGAGAGAGAACGACCATTTATTGGCAGATCTAATTCCAAATTACATACAGTTTCTAGAATTATCCTAGGTGATGCATGAACTGCTTAACACCCATCCCGTACCCTACATAAATAAAGTCCAATTTTTCTATCTTTATTGGTGAGTTTTGTTTTTTTCAGTGTATTTTTTTTTATTCTGAAAGTACATTCATTTTCTTGACCTCAAATCAAGCGGGCATGTACAATTAAACGTATTTTTTTATGAAAATGAACTTCTCATTTCTGAAAACGCCCTTTCGGAAAGTTAATCCTGATGAAAAAGAAAAAAAATTCGCTCTTGTTGAGTGCTCCGAATTTCTGTCCGCAACAACCACATTTTTTACACACTCTTACTTTTCAGCTGCAACAAGTTTTCATCACATCAATTGAATCATGAAACATTTTAAATTTGATTCATTCATCATGAATTTGAAATTCATTTCATTCTTGAACTCACAGAGGAGCCCAATCCATGTTGTGGATTGGTGAGTGCATGAGATTCTCAGAGTTGTTGTAGGCTTATCCAAAGCCGGTTTATTGTCCAGTATGGCAAGCACTTCAAAGCCGTTTCTTGCGGATATATCCCATTCCATTTAAAGGCTTTTACACGGTGATTCTAGAAATTCTTCTCATTGTTGGAGCTTTAAAGCTTTCTAAATTTTACGGTAAACTGAATTATTCTTGATGCGAACCAAAATGTCCCCCCGCAGTCGGTTGAAATTTAATCACCGGTTGTATTAAAATGGTTTCTTTTCCCTATGCTTATAATACTGCTGATCACCAGTAAGGGTACAGTACACAAGTTTTTTGGATCATCTCCTCTGTATGTAAAACTTAAGCAACGCGTGTGCAAGCTTTAACAAAACAAAGTGAGTTCAACCTACTTGTTCCTACTTTTTTTGTATGTTTAAAACATATAAATAAAATACATTCAACAGTTTTGCAAAAAAGCAATTCACTAACAGAACGTTTATGAATGGTACGGAAGGTACACAGAAAACAAAATGAACATCAACAGACGTGTTCTATTTCATCTTGTTTAATTGCAGCCATGGCAAGCAGATTCCAGTGATATCATGCTTAAATTCTACATGAAAGATCCGATAAATTCATGCCGAATCTAGCGTTCCCTTTATGTTCATTAGATAACGCAGAAAATTAAATGTTTCTTTCAAACTGTTTATTCAATGTACTATACTTTTGCAGGAATTGATTTAAATATATATTTGTCTTTGTTTGCATTCGTTTTAGTTTTAGTTTGAGTTTTAGTCTTTAAGTATATGACCACCATAAAACGGGGTACCAATGGTCGTTTTGGGCTGCGTTTTTCGTTGATGCGTGGAAAATGTTCTGTTCAAGAGGATCAAAAGATCGTCAGGAAATTTAACGTGTTTCTGGCATCATGAAAGTAGGTTTTACTGCAAATAATATAACATTATTTATCAGGTGGTCAGTAACATTCCCAACAAACATTCAACGTCATTTGTTACTGACTGATGTTATTAACAGCGGAGCGGTTAGATATTGCCTGGTTGAATTCCAATAAACTGAACTACTAGATAATGTAGGTAAAATGATCTAATTCCTACGAAATTAATGGTTTTCCGTTTTAATGCAAACATGCATGTATCATATCTTTTACATACATTCTGTAGAAACTGCACTTTATATGAGAATTTTATAAAATTCAATCAAAATGTTAATAAAATTAAACAGTAATTAATTAAAATTAATAAATTAAATTAACAGGCTGTAGTTAAACAGAGAATCAACAGATGATGCTTGGTACTAACATAGATTTTCAATGTATAAGAAGATCTCAATGTTATAATAGGCCAAACCGGTGACGGCCACGTCCGAATGCGGGTCAAGTAGAGAATGAGTAGGAATATGTTGACGTGGTACTCGCTTTGAAGGAAGCCGAGGAGTTCTCTGCATTTCCATGAGAAATCACTGGGATGGTTGGGTTTGTAGCAGGATCCGTGTTGGTAAACGGTGTACTGAATTCAACTGACGTCGGCAGCGAATAAGATATTTTGATATTTTGAGAGATGCACCGTAAAATTAAACCAATTTTTTAACCGATTCAAACCAACAATACGGTTGCTGCTCAGCAGAATGCAAAACTATGTTAAAACATCGAATTTTAAAACCGATTTAGACCAACAGTAAAGATGCTGTTCTCTCGGGAAACTGACTAGACTGATCAAGTCAACGATGAATAGAGTACAGGGTGCGGCCGAAAATAATGCGAAAATGTTCAAACTTGAGTATTGGGTTAATTCGTGTAGCTAGTGACTAATTTCTGTAGAAAGTGTATTTGTTTATGTTTACGTTATGTTTATGTTGAAAAAAGTGATCACCAGTTGTTGCTCAGAAGAAGTCGAAAGAGATTGCCAAGGTGGTAGGGTGGCATTTGGCAACAGTTTACCGCATAACAAAGTCCCTGAAGGATGGTCCTAACCAGCGGAAGCCGGGAAGCGAACGTCCGCGCTTTTCACGCACGCCAAACGTGATCAAATCAATCCGTGCAAAAAATTTCGCAACCCGGTGCGTTCCATAAGAAAACTTGCAAAGGAAGCCAATATTTCGGAGAAATCCATGCGGAGAATCATCAAAGATGACCTGCATGCATCTTCCATTAGACCGGTCCTCCACTAGCAATGTCCATGTTTCGTGGCCGTAGAGGACTACCGGTCTAATTAATGTCTTGTAGATGGTCAACTTTGTGGTTCGGCGGACTTTGTTCGATCCAAGCGTCCTTCGGAGTCCAAAGTAGACAGGATTGCCAGCCGTAATGCGCCTTTTTATTTCTCTGCTGGTGTCGTTATCGGCGGTCACCAATAAGCCCAGATACACGAATTCGTCTACTACCTCGATTTCATCACCGTCGATCTGAACTCGTGATAGGAGGCTAACATTGTCTTCTCGTAAGCCTCTTCCCTTCATGTATTTTGTTTTCAACGCATTAATCACCCAAGTAACACACAAAACATCTTTTTAGAATAATTTATAATTCTTTGTATTAAAGATGCATTATAAACGTATTGCAAAACATGTTTGGCGCGGTTTGTAACTTTCGTATTCTATATATCACTCTGACAAACGGTCGAGCTAAAAATACTTTTATCACTGCTGCAAGTGATTAATACTTTATGATTGTTCTTAAAAACATGGTTCCATATATTTATAATACATAAACAGGACAAGATTTTATGGGCAGTTCTATATACGGTTGAAATAACATTTCACCAACAATGTATTGCAAAACGTGTTCTTTTTCCTCATTACGAAGAAGATTGTGGTTTCACTGCCATCGGGAAGCATATGATAGTTACTCAGAGTCTACTTTTTCAAGAATCTGAGTTGGTTTAGCAAAGGAGCTATAAACCTGTCACGCCAGGGACTAGTGTTCAAATCCCACGCTTGACGGTATTATATTTTTGTATGAGGATAGTTTTTTTTCCATTTTATGTTTTATAAGGCTTCACGTTTTGCGCTTTTTGCGTCATATTAAAGCATGAAATAAAGTATTATACACCTAAATTGATAAGCTGTTTTTGTCATTTAACAGTACTTTCAACTTGTTTAATACAAGCTGTGTTGCTTGGGCACAAGCCCAATCCTACCAGCTTCAGCCTTAAGTCTGATGTACGTTTGCGCCATCGTCTCAAAGTTACGTGCTACGATATCAACGTCTTCGGT
The DNA here is from genome assembly GCA_034211315.2 of Aedes japonicus. NCBI lineage: Eukaryota > Metazoa > Arthropoda > Insecta > Diptera > Culicidae > Aedes > Aedes japonicus. Next base: position 274,007 of record JASCZW010005222.1, read on the forward strand.
GAAGCCAAATAGTTGGACAGACTTCCTGAAAATCGTGCCACTCGTGTCTATCCCAGCTCTTCGAATCACACCCTCCAATGCAATGTTAAACAACAAACACGACAATCCATCACCTTGCTGTCACCCTCTTCAAAATTCGAAGGGACTCGAGAGCGTGCCTGATACTCGGACGACACACATCACTCGATCCATCGTTACTTTGATCAACCGCGTCAGTTTTTCCAGAAATCCTTAGTCGTGCACAAGGGGGAAGACGGCTTTTTTGTGAGTTACTTGTTTCTTCAAAGTTGCTCAGGATTCATCAAATTTGCACACTCTCTGATGTTCTTCTCCCCCCAAGATATAAAATGGTAGGAATGCCAAAAAATGTGTGCGAAAACGAAAAAAACAACTCCACTCATATCTGATCATAAAACTCACATTTGCTCAGAACGCATCAGCTTCCATCAACGTGTATAATTTATAACTCAATTTAATGTATTCTGGCAGCACTGGCTTGAATCTTTCGGTGGCGATGCTGGCAACCTTGGCAACCAATGACAGCAGTATGTTTACTGTCTGAGAAATTAATTGATTATCGTATCGTAAGACTGTGAGAATGTGAGGAGTAATTGGCCCCGATTACGGTAAGTAGTTTGATTAATATTGTTTTATTGTTTCTTTTAGGAAGACGAAAAACAAATGCAATATGTGGAAATAATTGACTGCCAAAAGAATCACCTTCTAAAAGAGACCAAGTTGGTTCAACCAACCGTAAATATTGAAAATTCAGGGCCATATTTTGGGTCTCGAAACGAAGAACTTTTTCGCACAAGCGTTCGTACAAAAAGTTGATCGTTTCGAGATACAAAATACGGCTCCAGTTTTGCGATAGGTCAATCCGGCTTGGTTTCTTTTTGGAAGTGATCTGTTCGGCAGTTAATAAATGCCACATATTCCTATTGCGCGGATTAATTGACCCAACCCATTCGACGTTGGCTTCGAAGCATTGAAAATATCGGATAGAGTCGTTCGGCCACATAGATGGTATAGATGTGATATACTCAAGTGCATTTACAGTGTTTTTATCAGTAGTCTCCAGTATCTATTACACTGTTCTACTTTTAGGTGCAGGCAAAAAAAAGGAAAACAAAGTTAATTAATAATAAAAACAAATTTAATTACACAAATTTTGGATGATAAACCTTAACTAAGATCAAAGACTTATATATAATCAGTGGAGTAAAGGAGAAAAATCATTAAACAGTGTAATATAAAAACTAATTTTGCTGAAACCGTCTCACTCTATCCGCAGATAATTTGTGCCTGTCTTCGGTTAGCATCCACAGCAGTGTAGACTTTTTTATATTTTTAATCTGGCCGCTAGAATCCGAAATCTTGAAAGTGTGTTTTAGTCCAGATGTAGAACTTTTCAATTTTATTTCGTCGCAATTGCTGAAATGTTCGGCAGCGTTGTACACTGTTGAGGAGCCATCAGTAACATATTGATCACACCGAGCATTACCCTGGTCATCATAGATATCATGTTTAAAATACTCCTCATCAGAACTGTCCTCTACATCAACACCTACGAACTCCGTTCTTTGAAAATCTACATGATTTAATACGGAATCACTCATGTCAATCAATGACGGCTCCATGCCGAGACCCAGTAACGTCTTTTGAGCGTTTGTTTTGCATTTTACGACAGAAGCCTTAATATCATCATTAGATGGTAGAATCAGACAAGACTGGTTCTGTCGTTTGGTGTTGATGTAGGGGAAATTGATCTGATCGTGGTGTTTATACATGATGCATCTTTTCATATATACTCTCCGTAGCTTCTCCGTAAGCTCTTTGATGGAGAAATTTACAACCGTTTGATTCGTTGAAGACATCGATCTTAATTCACGAAACAGTTCTTCGCAGGGTTGACTTGAGAGATATCCCATAATGCATTGCTCAGGGACATTGTTGTCGCGGCAAATACAAATGAATAGAATTAGCGCATGTGCATTTAGTTCAAGGCAATGGTATGCGTTTGTTGTAATGCATTCCGTTAGATTTTTGTATTTATTCTTACAATAATTTCTCCATCCGCGCACTGTAAATACTGTTGTCCTAAAAATAAATGAATTTATTTAAAAATAAACACTAATGGAAGCGAAAAGTTTATAATTAACTTACCAAATATCCTCAACACGTTCGAGGAAAGGGATGTTTGTTTCCACGTATGACCGATACATACGGTGCATAAGATTTAAAAATAACGCAGTGCCCTTGCTGTCGGGAACGTTTTTTTCAAGGAACGCTATTAATTCAGGATTAATTAGCTTTAACGTCGGGCCAAATTTCATTTTGTCTTTTAAATCGATATCCGAAATACATAACCCATGCTTGTCTTTACTGTGTGTATTGATGAGTTGTTTCAAATGATCTTTCCTTATAATGTATTTTCCTTGAATGAAAACGTGGAATGATTTGAATATGATTGTTTTTTCCAATTTAAAAATCTGCAATTTTTAGGTGGTATTTGGATAGATAACATGAATTTGGTGTAAAGAAAAAAATGAACATTGAGATCTCTTTTTGCTGCCAAAGTTTTCAAAAGTCAATTTTTTTGTGTTGTCGTGTAGTTTAAAATGTACTAGAAGTGTACTAGAGTGTTATTAACCATTTAACCATTTGAGCAACAAAAAATGCTTTAGTGATACTACACCAATAGATTATTGTTTAAAATAAAGATTTACCAATGATCATATCTCCTTTCAGCATTCGATTTCGAAATTTGTTTATGGTATGAATCATATCCTGCACATTGATAGGAGTTTTACTGAAGCAGTCAACTCGAAACCAGGGGCCCCATGTTGATGGCGAACAAGGTCTATCAAATCCTGCCCTGATCCTCATGGCTTTCATTAGCCGCGAGTCACCATCTGATGCATTAGCCAAAACGGTGATCCCATGGCGTTTCAAAAGAGATTCGGTGTAAGCCCAACGCTTTAGTACATCGTTGTAGTCAAATTGGTTATTCGAGCAAGCATGATAAATTACATAGGGGGCGGCTTCTCTAGTCAAAGGAAGTGCTCTGAACATAGGCATAACTTCCGAAATGGTAGGATTTCAAGTCACTTGCGATTTTGTACGGAGTGGTTGCTTGAAACATACCTTGCTTTGGCAAACCATTCGAAGCCATTGGTGGCACAAGTCCGGTAATCGAATCAGTATTATGATCGTAACATGTAGTAGCGGTTATTTTTGTCGCATCTTCACATAGTACGACGGTCAACGGAAATGCGTTTTTAACTAAATATGTTTTTAAACCAACAACGTCTATGATACCTTCCTGTATGTGAATAGTGTTTTTGTGCATGTGCCTCTGAATAGTTTTTTTTTGACATTGTCGCCAAATTTGAATTAATAAATTCGTAATGAGCGTTTCCGGCAGTCAGATATGCGAAGGTACAAATATCCTTTTCCAAGTCATTATATCTTCGAGCATGTAGGCTAGTCTCTTTTGTTCTGTCATGTAGCTCTGTTTAAATTTTGAGAAACGCTGAATCATTCATAGCGTTTTCATGATTACCCTAGTTTTTGTATTATTGGAAGATCGAGTGTCATCTAAAATTAAATAGAATCAAATCAATATTCGTTCATCAAAATGGTATATTTCATGTTAACCATTTCGAACATCCCAAGTTTCTTGACTTACTAAACCATCTGAATCGCGCGCATCATTTAGGACCTGGCTAATGCCGTCTTCCTGGTCATCAAAGCCAAAGGCAACATCACTAGCTGGTTCAATAAGAAGGTGTTTAACAATGCCTGCACTGACACCGTAGTCGTGTTGGATTTTATGGTCCTCTTGTCGGTCAACAACGATTGAGCTCGAATTGGCAAACGGTTCGATTTCGGGTTGCATTTCATCCGGACTAACTGAATCCATATCGATCTCAATCTGTTGCTCTTCGAGGCGAGCATCATCATCCGAAAGGCTTCTAAAAAAGTAAAAACTGTGTATTGTTCTCTCCGATTGTATATTAATCTTTGTCAATGTTTTACACAGGAGGAAATTTGCATCATCCACAGTAATTAAGGCAAATTAAGGCCATTTTAACCTAGGGTACATGCACAAATAACGTAGCATTTTATAAGAAGGAGGAGGAGGATGATGATGAGGAGAAGGAGGAGGAGGAGGAGGAGGAGGAGGAGGAGGAGGAGAGGGGGGAGGCGGGGGAGAAAGGAGGAGGAAGTATCAGAAGCAATGAACAATTATGTAAGGTATAACATAATAAGGGGAAGCCTTATGAAATAGCAAAGGAGAGCATAGGGGGAAGTCAGATGAAAGTCTCTTTCTAGCATATGCGTTTCTTCACTGGTTTTTTCATACGTTAGAAAGGAAATATCTGCCGACAGTGATAAAAAAAAGGGCCAACTTGTAAAATTGAAATCGTGATGTAGGAAACAACGTTTAAAATCCTCCTGCCGAAAACATTGACATTCTACCGTATGAGCGCTTACCGTGTTCGAGTAGAACTGTCCAGACTCTCCACTGCCATGAGTGGGTATGTGTCATTGTCGTATCTATCATGGTAGGAGCACAGAGATGCGACTGTGATGCTATCCACAGATTCAAATCGCTTTTCCGTTTCAGCATTGAATCTCGAAGAGACTGGTTGGACATTATACCTTTTGCCCACAATTGGTACCATCTCATTGCGAATATCACATCTCCTTTTATTCTGATGGTCTTTGGTTCTTCCCACATCGGGACATAAATGTCGGTACATGTGACGGATCAGGTTGAACATAGGCCATGAGCGTTGAGGATCTCGGGTTATTTCAATGTTTTTGCTGCAGATCGGGCATGTTATTATTGTGGCAATTTTTCCGCCGGCTGCAGCTTCGAAAATAGGATTGAACTTCTCTAGTGTTTCCAGTATACGATTGCGTATGGCAACATACCCCGAGTCGGTGAGCGAAGAATCGGTCGCTCTGGAAATGGGATTTAAAATAAAACAATTAACATTTTATCGATTCTATTGCAGACTTCTCTCCAGGTTGAAGTAAAAAGTGAAACGACCTATTGAACATGTATATAATGGTCAATGGAGTACTTCTTGCCGATTGAAGTTCCCTTTCTGTCTTATGGAAACCTCATACTTATATTAGAAAGGGAATGTCATCCGACCATCAGTAATCAATTTTATTTTTAGTTGGTAGTACATCCAACTTAAGTGCCCGGTACTTACGCTTTATTGAGGCAAAATCGGAGTCGAGTCCTGATAGCCTCCGCCTCCTGCTCACGAGAACGATCAAAATCAATTTCCTGCCCAATATTTATTTGCCCCAGCCTTTGCCCGAAGTTGCATTTTTGAAGAAGTAAACTTTTGATGCCATACTGTTTAACAGCTTCAACAATAGTTTGGAATATTCTGACATCACCCACAGAGAACCTAAGCTCCGTGGGTTCATCAGAATAGCTCCCAAAATAGTCTTGTAATGTTTTACCATTGCAAGAGATTAGTCGTCTGATACGAGAAACGGCGTTCCTCATCTGCGCTTTGATTTCAAAAATGTCATCGTTATTCAAATTTCCAAGTGCTTTGGTAGCAGCAAGGTCTTGAAAATTTATTATATTTTTTATATGCATCGGTACATTACCAACCTCTTCCTCCACTCTCTGCCAAAACGTATCCTGTAAGTGTATATTTTTTCAGTAATTTCACCAAACACACATCATCAAAAAATACTTACCAAACGTTCTAGGCCAGTAGGAATCGCTGAGGTGTTTGCATTAGACATTTTTACAACCAAGAACTGTAAATTTACGATTAGTGGGAGACAAAAACAACAAAGTTGACATGGTTACTTTGACGAAAAAACTTTCTTGTTTTTATTATGCAATTTCACTGTCAAAACCAAGTTTTACAAAAGGTAGGAATGTTCAATATGACAATATGAATCCAGTGAATAAGAGATACTCATATTTGCTCAGAGTTACTCAGGATTGATCAGTGTCTTGCCCCTAGGTCGTGCATGATTTGCCATAGCTGGTCTCGATCGATCGTATCATACGCTGATTTAAAATCGATGAAAAGATGATGTGTGGGCACGTTGTATTCGCGACATTTCTGCAGCCGAATCGCGAAAATCTGGTCCGTAGTAGCGCGGGCACCCATGAATCCCGCTTGGTATTCCCCCAAGAACTCCTTTGCAATTGGTGACAGGCGGCGGCATAGTATTTGGGAGATCCTGTTCTCCTACGAAAAGCTTTTCAGCATCGATGCTGTGCCCAACAGTTGCACGGACCGGTTCATTTCACCGCAGAAAATAAAGAACGTTCCGGAAAAAGTGAAATTCAAATTTAAAACCAAACATCTGGCTGGTGTCATGATGTTTGGCTTGGTGGCGTTCAACGGTTTGAAAATGTCGCCTGTTTTCATTGATGCTGAAGTTAAAATCAATACCGAAGTGTATATCGGTATTTTAAAGGACCAAGTGCTTCCCTGAGTGAAGGCCAACTTCTCCGAGGACCAAAACGTTGTCCTACAGTAGCATGGAGCACCGTGTCACACGTCCAATCGAACCCAACAATAGCGATGAGGTGCAGTGTGGTATCGATCTGTACACGCTCAAATGGTATACCTTCCCAAACGGCAAGGCCAACGCCGTGTTGCCAGTAGTGAGCGCTGTTCGACTCCAGGAGCAGCGTGTAGTGTCTGCCGACGAAGTCTGGTGGGGCGACGGTTTGGGTCGCTTTTGTCTCCTGTAGAGCCACGACGCAAGGCTCGAGATCGGCGATGAGGAGTTTCAGTTCGCTGATATTGGTCCTGAGGCCACGCAGGTTCCACTGTAGTGCGAAAACGCCATCAGAGTGACTATCTGTAACGGTGGTGGACGACGATGTGCATGTTATTCGCATCGGCGGGTCGACTGTGGGAGAGAAATGTGGCGCGATAACCTCCGCAGGTGTTGATTCGAAACTGGGACTTGCCTGTGGGACGCTTGGTCCCACAGTACCAGCTGCTATCGTAACAATTACACTAGTTCTGTCAACACCGACAACAGCCGGCACTGGGGAAGCGCTTTGTGTAATATTTATCCGAGGTGTTTGTGATGTTTCGGTTCCAGGCGCTGTGTGGTGGTTACCTGTAACGATATTGGACGCGGCAGTATCTGTCGATGAATGAGAATAAGGGGCTGTTCATAAACCACGTAGACAATTAAGGGGGGGGGAAGGGTTTCGAAAAAGTCTACGTTTGTCTACGATGGGGGAGGGGGGGATATACCAAAAGTCTACGTAGAACTTTTTTTTCTCTCAACAAAACGGATACTCACGCAGAGAAAAATACCGTGATAACAAACATATTCCAGGTAAATCCAAACATAAAATTAATTTATTTTGGCCGCAAACATAAACATGCTTTTTTTCTAACATATTCTATGTTTAAAACCAACCCTAGTAGCACACTTATTGCCATTCGGTTGAGATATCATAAATATGACTTGCTAAGTCATAATCAAGTTACTACAACTAATAAAGGTCGTAGTGTGCTACATGGGAAATGGCATCGATGTTTGAAATTAAAATCATATTATGTTTATTTTCAACATATTAATGATACAAATAAACGTACAAATTTTGGATTCTACTGGTTGCGTTCTAAATTTAATTTATCTATTCTATGAATCTTGGTTATCTTAGTCCTGGATTGAGCATAAATGCTAACATGTTTCAGTTTCAAGAAGTGTGCTCAGAGATGCACACAGTTTCGAACCCTGAACTTTGTAAAAATTGAAGCAATACATCAAATCAGTATAATATGGCAGCTAATTAAATAATGGAGCATAACATCCCGTTCACACTACAACCTTTATAACGTGATAAAGACTATCTTCATACTAGCATCTATACATCTAAAGACTGTCTACGTTAGATTTCGGACATCAAAATAGTAGTAGCAAAACCAAATTTAAACATTATTCAAAAATACCGATTGTTTAATTCTCAATAATAGATTTTTATCTACTTTAGAAACAGTTGATTAAGATGTTAATCCTTCTTTCTGTTAAATTCTCAAACTTTCTGTGGTATACTCGCGATCAGGTTCCGTACGGTATCCTCAGATACACCCGCCGTGACGATTCTCCATCTTCTCTTGAAATCGTCGGTGCCATTTGCTTTCTTGTTAGTTTCGAAGAGTCTCTGCTTAACTAGAGCCCAGTACTTCTCTATTGGGCGAAGTTCTGGACAGTTTGGTGGATTGGCTGTTTTTGGCACTTATTTGACCTCTTGTACCTTATACCATTTCAGAACGGATTTCGCATAGTGACAAAACAGACATGAGAGTCGTGGCTTCTGATAAACGGTAGCAACCGCTTTTGCAGACATTCTTTCTCGTACACATCCTTATTGATAGTGTCGGTAGAGACGAAACTTTTAGATTTTCAACCACAAATACATATGGCCTGCCACATCAAATACTTCTTCGGGAATTTGGACACCTTCTTTGTCCGGAAATACTTGGCAACGGCAACCGAAAGATTGGGATTTTTCTCAATAATGGCTACCACCTTCTTGTCCATTTATCGGGAGCATACTTTTTGATTTGTTCCACCTCCAACCTTCCGATCCACAGTGCTGGCCAAATGATTTACAAACACATAACACGGTACTTATGGGAATTTTAGATTCTTGGCAGGATCGCGTACCGATAAATTCGTATTTCGCTGCCGTTCGTTAAAAATGCGTGTCCACTTGATGCGACGCCATTTAACAGAATGTAACAAGAATGTAAACATGTTGTACCACGAAATAAAGTGAAGAGTTTCAGCTGTCACATGAAAAGTTTCAGCGATCCGTGAAATAATTCAAAATCTACACAGAAATAAAAGTGTTCGAAGTTTAACCACAGAGAACAGAGGTTTATCTTCGGTCTGCGTCTTGTGTAAAACTTTAAACCGACATTTCAAATGTATGTCGTTATGCTCCTGGTAGGCGGCGCTGCAGTTGTGCGATAACTTTCATGTCAATATTTATCAATCAAAAGCCTAGCACATAACCTGAAAAGTTTTCCATGTTTTTCTCTGGACTTGCTTCTTATACCGGCTGCCCATATTCATGAGAGTTTATAGAATCGGAAAATGGGTCGCAATTGTTAATTTTATTGGTGCAGTAATCAGTAAGGATTCAATATATCAGTTCACAGGTGATAATGAAATGTAAATTTTTCTTCACCTTTGAAATTATGAATACATATGAGAGTATGTTTTATAACGCAGATGCCATGCCTGGGTAGAAAATGTTGCTCTTCTGAAGGTGCCTAAATGTTTGCTGCTGCAGGACCACAAACATTCAAGAACATAAGTATTCGTTTCGCTCACTTTCCTCTCAATGCTTTCAAGGAACTATCCAGGAAAGAAAAGTGGTAATGCAGAGTAACATTAAAGGAACTCTTAGACTAAAATCTAATTGAATCTGAAATTCACATGCAAGTTAGTTCCAAAGGCAGTGCCTTTCGAATGTTCGTACAATCACTATACCATACCATAAACTATACCAAAAAGTATTGAAAGCTATCTATATCAACATATATGTATTTTGTTCTATCAGAATGTCAGGAGACTACTTGGAGGATGCATCCATAGAGTTTTTCGATTCACCGGTTATTGGCATTCCCAGTGATCTATCACTGTTTGTCAATGATTAGTGGTAGAAGACTTCAGCATCAGAGGATTCATGTATTGAAATACCAGAAAGTAGTCGACTCGATAGCTATGTACTGTCCAAGGATACACGTACTCCATCACCTCCATCATATACTACGAGGACGAGCGATTGGTAGTTGAACATTGCAGCTCTTCACGAACAACCCCTATTGAGCTGCAACTGTATTCACAAACTCCAAACGAATCGGGTACCAACACATTCTCTAGATATAACCCCAGTTGCCTTTTCGTTATATCCAACAACTTTCGTCGACATATTAATGAATTGGCCTATGAATCACGACTGCTGATGTTTTAGATATCTTCCAAAATACATTGTAAATTGCGAGCTGGAATACGTACTTTTTCACACGAACAAATATTTATAATGTTTGTTTCAGATACCGATTCTTTTGTTTTGGATTTTGACAGCAACGTTACCAAACGTTGAGTTGTGTAGAAAGTTAAAAAATCACTGGCAACATGATTCGACATAACTTGGGCAGCCGATAAAAGATGGCGTTAGTGTTTCAACATATTTTCGTTTAAACTTTTACACACGTTTTTCGAGAAAAGTAATATGGACATCAATGTCTGTTCTCTGTGGTTTAACGTTAACAGGCATAAGTTTTCACCAAAAATAATTTGCGTGGCATTTGATATCAAGATCGTAATGTAGGTTGCAATGTGGACGGGGTTTAATGCTACACGCTAAAATTACTGTTTCTTATTATCTTTTCGAGAGGAAAAAAGGGATAGCAAGAGACATCAATTTGAGCGTGTTGGTTGTGTTCCTTTATTCGTTCTTACAACATCTATAGATCGAATGCATGGTGTCAACACAATAGTAAGTTTATGATGTCAACCACCAAGCAACACATCTCTTTTTTTTCCTTTATTATCGAGATTTTTAGCTGGGCTGGTTCATCTCCCATCGAAATCGTTCAAATCCCTTTCAGATATTTTAGTAACATGTCCGGGGGTGAGATTCGAACTCGTGACTTGAGAGGTATGGATATTAACCACTACGCCGGGATCGCCCCCACAACACATCTCTCATAATTGGTTGCAGAAACTCAATTGTGACTTAATTGAGTCACATATCAGTTGCAGTGACACATTTGCAACAAATGTGCTACTATATACTATATTTGATAGTTAACTTGCTTCCATTTGACCAACATTTAGTAGAGGGTTTTAGCGCATGTGGGACAAAGTAGAAAATACATTAAGAGGTTTGGAAAGACGTCAACTTGCTTTGAAAAGCTTTCAAGGAAGATAAACTGAATTTAATATCTAAATTAAAAACAAAAATAGCCGCATATGCTTTTATTGTGGATTGCATTTTGCGACAAAAGTGAACGCAGATCAACGCAAAAGCATCCACAAGGCAGATATTTCGTCGAAAAAAATAAGGCCCCTCAAGATTCTGTAGCAACGCCAGGAAGAAATTCTTTGTGAGGTCGACGAGAACGGAGCTACGGAAGTTCTACGGAAGAAACAATTCCACCAGAACCCTAGCAGCACACCACGATCATAATTAGTGGCAGCAACTTGATTATGATAACAAAAGCACATTTATGTCTTCTCAACTTAATGACAACATGTGTGCTACTAGGGAACTTCGGCTGATGAACTTTAATTATTGGTTTATGCAGCCATGCTGTGGGCATCTTTAGCATTTGCATAAAATTAAATATAGTAACAACATTATGCAAAATTTGTATGAAACAAAATAAAAATGAATAACTGAACAACCTGATTGTTTGAGTTTTATTTCATAAACCGTTACTCAAACCACCACAGCCACATATTGTAGTACATTGTCCATAAATTTAAAAAAAAAAGAATTTGATAAAGTCTTCGTAGACTTTCAGGGGGGGGGGGGGGGGAGAAAGTCTACGAAAGTCTACGATGGGGGAGGGGGAGGGGGGTTGAAAGTGTCAAATTTCGGTCTACGTGGTTTATGAAATGTCCTTAAACAAGACTGACCTGTGGGACGTCTTGTTTTTTTTACACGGTACGTATCCCCCGTGTAAAAAAAAATCTTAGTGTACTTAGCAACAAATGGAAATTCGCTCAGATGCACAAATAAAATTTTACAACTGTAGTTGAGTTCTATTTGAAAACAGATCCAGTATAGTAAATATCTTCTGAAATTGCAGTTTGCAGTTTCTTGATTGATAGAATTTTTCATGGCAAAATATTAATAATCTAGTAGGCTCATGGCTTTGAAATTCAATCACAAAACCTGATCTCAAGATGTCATCCGTCGTTCCGTTTTGTTTCGAAAGCATCCGTCAGCCGTATTTAATTTGTGTTACCGTGCATAAAGCGCGTCATCTAACCGTTCTGAACGAGAATACTTTTGTTCTAATATCATTCAATGGAGAGCATCGTCGCACCAGTACATTTCGTAATTCTGACTGCCCATTCTTCAACGAGGTATGAGTTACACTCCTGCTGAGAATCTTGATTACTTATTCATTCATTTCTAGTATTTTGTGTTTGAAACAAAAACATCGCTCGAGAAACTGTTTCAAACCAGCTTGAGTGCTGCAGTGTTTCACCATACATGTTGCTCGAAGAAGAATCATTGCGTAGGAGAATTTTCAGTTGATATGAAAACTATTTGGGATAATCCATGTGACATATATGAATATGATTACCAGTAGAACTCTTTTGAAAACCAGTTTATGTTTCAGCTCACGCCATCCTGCAAAAGTGGGCGGTACTCCAAAGCTGTTCACTGTCCTCCAACGAGGAAAATGTAGGATTTTTGCAACTCGACATTTCTATTGTAACAAGTTGGCCAAAGAGCGCTCCTATCATATTTCCGTCTATGGATTGTGATACAATTGAAGAGTAAGTGATTAGTCGTTTAATTTTGACAGAACTTTTGATAGCATAAGGAAATCATTTTCTGAACAGCAATCTTCTGTTACCACTGGCGGATAGCAAACATCTCCAAAGAGTTAAATATTCTATCAGCATCATTAAAGGCGAGTTTGCTTCCAAAGCTGATTATGCGATTCAAGTTTCGTTTGGAGGAATAAAGGTAACACCAACAGCTGATTACGTTTTCCGATAGCTTTCATATAATTTATTTCATCAATTTCCGGTTGTCCAGTCAACAACTAAGCTATCTCATAACAATACCGTTCACGAATGGAATGAGAAGATTGCTTTCATAGGAACATTTCCGTCGCTCTCCCAGACGTTCATATTAGGAATCATTGTTAGTGACTGTTGCTACAAACGGGTCCTGACAAGCAAAGAGCTACCATTCTCAAAACTATCGAAGCAGATTGACAGCGTTTGTAAGGGCATTGAACTGTTCAGTTATTTCGCTTTTAAACTAAGCATTATCGTTCTCACAATAGATTCCCTTCCTACATTTGGTCCAAGCTATGTTTATTTTCACAATGGCCACCAGAATGCTGTGTATGTCGGTCGACTGCTGCTATCAATTTCCGCCGAAGTGATTCATAACCGCTCTGCCTCTCCAAGAAAATGCCAATCATTCCCCATTACAGCGCCACTGGATACTACCGCTTTTTGGACGGAAGAAAACTTTCTAATGAAACTAATTATACTCAATGTCTTGGTTTTCGATACTTCAAAGCCCACAAAGATAACAGTTACGTTAAATTGTTTGTCCCAAACCTCAAATGCTGTCGAACTGAAACTAGACAAGCATCCAATATCAAAAGCACGCTACGCCAACTTCCAGGAATTTCCCCCCAATCAGCGACCGATATTGACAGTAGCTTTCCGATGTGCGGATTTTCGTTGGAAGTATCTTCTGACCATTGCTCTTCATCGGGCATTCACTCACGGCCAAGATCTGCTCAGGAAATATGCTCTATTTCGAATGGACAGTGGTGACGCAAATATCGAGCCAACGAAGCGTTTCATGCAGAATGTGCTGGAAGAATTTGATGGAGTATTGAAGCAGGCACGTGCAAACTTTTACGTTCGAGCCGATAAGAAACTTACGCACTGGGATAAGAAGCGGATGCTGTATGTTGTCGAGCAAGTAGTGAGTATGAAATGCTTTTCATTGTAGAATTTAATTTAATGGGAAACGAGCAAACAATTTACATAAATAGTATTTACAATTAAATTTGCATATTTGAGTGAGAAATTCAGAATATTTCATCTTTATAGACAAAACAGCGATGATTTCTTTGGCTTTCAGTATTTATAAATAATGGAATCAGATCATTTTCTATATTCCGACATTCTGTCGCTAGTCACAGTCGATAATCAGATACAATATTTACAGACAAATACAATGTGTTTGAAGATTCAACTATGAGGATTTTAAATGAGGCATATGAATTTTGATCCTATATTAGCATTTCAAGCCTAATGCTTATTATATGATATATGATTTGTACTACCACTCATTGTAGCACGGCAACTAAGTCCGACAGCAATGGAATCTCCTATCTGTTAGACTTGATCCAGTTTTAATAACCACTGATTATCCTAATCATGCCATTGTATGAAGGGCCGTTAATGGGTTGGGTGAATCGATTGACAGAATAAACCCAATAGATGGGGTCGTTCCGCGAAATGTTAACAATAGTGAGGAGGCAGTCCCATGCTCCCTATCCAAATCATTTCACTTGGGTTCCCTGGTGGTCCCTCCATTTCCCCGTTCTATATTAGGTCTTGGATATTTAGTATATTTTGTAGTGGTTATTTGATTGCTTACCTTGTATTAGAAAATTTGGCTGAATGTAAAATTGGTTAGGGTTTATACCGTGCTTTACTGTGTTGTCTCTGTGTTTCTGTGGGTCCGTGTTTCCGTGGGTCTACCTCTACCTTTTGAAGAGTTGACTTTAGGATTTTCGTTATAGCTCGCGTTCATAAGATAGGGGAAAGAACAGCAAAAAAGCATTAGTGATTGGTACCGCGCTATGCTCATGTGAGATTTTCATGGTGATATTCTCACAACGGCCGTTCAGAATGGTTCGAAGGATGCATATGAGAGATCATTTCTGATGAGTACTCGTTTACTCAATTCCATCTTGTTTGGTTATAGAAGACAAGAAACATTTTACAACGTGCTTCATTTCGGAATATCAGGGCAATGATCCCCCATCGCATCTTCAAGTGACCATTACAAGCTGTCCATTTGGTTCAGGCACTTTTGAACGTTGATGGGGCAGCCGATTTACACATGAAACCTGCCGCGACCAACTCGACAGAACGCGCCCATACCCCTTTCTGAACCGAAGGGCAGGCCGGGAAGAAGAGCCCGCCTTCTATTCACAAACTGTTAGCAGTGGGAATGCACAATCTCCCCATCCAGTGTGCATCAATCGGGTACTGCAATCATTCGTATCTATTATATATGATCTCCATTCGGTTGATCCTGAAATGCAAGAAATGTTATTAAGTTTTAAAGTGTAGAATTCTGTAGTTCTCGCTTAAGCACGTTTCGGTCGTTTTCAGCGATAGCAGCATTTCACCAAAATCTCAATTTGAGGTATCCTGAAAAATTTTGTTAAGACTTTTGAAATTTTAAACTAACATTTATACATTTTAATTTAGTGTTGCCATGGTAACTATTTGCTACTTGATGCTGACTTTATAACATCTACAAATTATTGCTACCGAGTTAGGAAATATTTATTTAGAAGAGAGTTAAAGACAAATGAGCGATTCCACGAACAAGTGGGAAATTTTTCCAGTTTTTATTTTTTGTATTTTTTGATTTGCATGAAACCTTGCATACAAGTTTTTGGGGAAGAAAAACGCCGTTTTGCATACTTAGTTCGCCACTTTGAATCTAGCCTTACTTATGAGAAGGGCCTATGAAAAATGCACATGATACCTTTAAAAAATTGTATCTCGGAAACGGTTTGTCCGATTGGTTTGGTGTCTTCGGCGTAGTTTTAGACAATTGTTGGTGCTATATGAAAAAAATATGCACGGTAAAAAAAGTTTGTTTTTTGTGTTTTGAACTAAAATATAGATTTTTCCTTAAAAGTTACATGTCAATAATTTTTTAATTATTTTTATGTTATAGCTGACAAAAAATGCTATCTAGTGCACAGTAGATTGTTCTGGAAAAAAATAGGTTACAATGAAAAAAAAATTATTTTTTAAATTACAATTTTCAAAAAAGCTATTAAGAAAAGTCAAAAAAGTTTATCACTCTAATTTTATGAAAGTAAATCAAATTTGCAAGCAAAAAGTACTTCGGTAACATTTTTCTAAGATGCACCGTTTAGAAGATATTACTGATTTAATATTGATTTTTTTGATAACTTAATAAGTTTTGGACCTTTTCGGATGTACTCCGTGTTTTTTCAGTTTCAAAAGTATTTTTTTCGGAAAGATTGGAACATTTTGA
Source organism: Aedes japonicus (assembly GCA_034211315.2). NCBI lineage: Eukaryota > Metazoa > Arthropoda > Insecta > Diptera > Culicidae > Aedes > Aedes japonicus. Next base: position 290,067 of record JASCZW010005222.1, read on the forward strand.
GTTAAAATAACACTGACAACTTAAAGATTCGAGTGAAATTCTCTGCCTTAAAAGTATTTTGAAAAACAAGTTACAAAATCCCACTATCAGGAACAATGATTTCTTCAAGTGCTTTTTGGTGCGTTGTGCTGAAAACGTGCTAACAAGTATTAGATATAGGTAATTAGATACCAGTTAGCTGTACTACGTACAGTTGGTGATTGTAAACATGGTCTTTGTTGGAACTAGTCCACCATGGCCACGCTGGCCATAACGAGGCTAGCTCCGTCGACCATACCTGATGTACCTGATTCGCAAAGCTATGAAAGTTTGGTCACGATACCATCAGCGTCAACGCTAAGCACAATTCAATCAAATGAAGACTCCACGATGCCTGTACACGTCGAAATATTCAACCGAGGAATAGCAGCTATTCGTGTTTCGCCTATAGATTTAGGTAAGGTTAAAAATGTTCACTATCCTGAAAAAAAGTGCGCTGAAATCGTCGAAGGTGTACGAAGAAATCTTTTTAAATTAGACGCTAAAACAGAAAAAGCAAACGAGTTTGATGAAGTCATAGAAAATATGATAATTAAATTTTTTAATTCAGCCACAAGGCAAGAAAAACTATCAATTTAATCATTGTTACCAAAATCATGGTCAGTACAAAAAATTGTAGACGAATTTAAAACCAGTAGAAATATGGCATCAGAGGCAAGAAAGGAAAGAGATAATGTATTTGATTCATCTCAAGGTTCAAGCTCTGGAAAAGCTTTGAGTAATGAAACAAAAGAACTGGTTTTGAATTTTTGTTGAGGACGATGATATAAGCCGTGCAATGCCAGGCCAAAGAGATTTTGTTAGCGTAAAGACAGGAAATAAGAGATTAGCTGTTCAGAAAAGATTGTTAATGATGACATTGAGAGAAGCTTTTTATCGCTTTAATGAAATGTACGTCAATGTAAAAATAGGGTTTTCATCATTTGCAAGCCTCCGGCCAAGGCAATGTAAACTATTGACTATCACAGAAGCACATAATGTTTGCGTTTGCACTACGCATGAAAATGTCAATTTAATTCTACATAGCTTAAAAAAATACAAGCTCTTGAATGATCTAAAAACATTAACGAATAGATTACTTTGCGAAAATAAGACAACTCATTGCCATCTACGAAGATGTAAAAACTGCCAAGATACCTCAGTTTTAGAAGACAGTTTATTGAAACAACTGGAAGAAAACTTTGTTGAAAAGCTTTCATTCGAACAATGGGTTACCACTGACAGATGTGATTTAGAAACTATTGTAAAGCAAACCGATGAGTTTCATTTTTCAGCTCAAAATTAGAAAGTTTGATTCCGCATGATTTTGTAAAAACCGAACAATCCAATTTTTTGAAAACTACTAAACAAAACTTGCAAGATGGTGAATTTTTAGCTATTTGTGACTTTTCTGAAAATTAAAGCTTCATTTTGCAGGATGAAGTTCAATCACACCATTGGAACGTGCAACAGGCCACAATCCATCCTTTGGTAATATATTATACTGAAAATATGCAAATTAAACATTTTAGCTTCATTATAATTTCTGAAGAACTAAGACATGATTCAGTCGCTGTAAATTTGTTTATTGATAAAATGATAAGCTTTTTACAAATTGATCAAAATAAAAACATTAAAAAAAATTATTTTATGTCAGATGGTCCTGCTTCACAGTATGAAAACCGAAAAAACTTTTCTAGCCTTTGTAAATTTAAGTCAAAGTATGGTATTGACGCTGAATGGCATTTCTTCGCAACATCGCACGGAAAAGGTCCATGCGATGCTATTGGAGGTACGATAAAACGCATGGCTACCAGAGCAAGTTTAGCCAAAGAACGCGAACACCCGATAAAGACTGCAAGAGAGTTGTTTAATTGGGCAAACAAACGAAAAGAAGAAGAACTTACAAAGTTGTCATTTTGTTATTCTACTACAGAAGAATACGAAAATATGTCTTTGCAGCTAAATAATCAATATAATAATGCAAAAACAATTCAAGGAACTCAAAAATTCCACTCATTTCTTTCTCTATCAGAAAATACAATAAAGGCAAAGCTTTATTCAAACTGTCCTGACAATGATGCCAAAATATTCGATATTGTTAAGAAAGTTGTGTAAACAATAATTTTATAAAAATACAGGAATAAAAATAAACTGATGATATCCAACATATAATGTTATTTTTTATTGCGCACAATCACCATCCCTGAAAAATAAGCTTAATTCGCTCTTTTGAATCTTGCTAATTGAGGAGCTTGCATTTGCAGTTTTCAAAAAGGTGTATTTCGAAATCGAGTTGTCTCACCGGTTTGATGTCTGTGGCGATGTTCGGCAATAGAGAGAAAATATGCACAGTATAAACACATCCAGTTTAAATGGATTAAACTGTTAGGCGATATGCAAGAGTTGAATGCACATTTTCAACACAATACACCAAAAATAACTGGAAGAAATCATTGTTCCTGATGGTGGGATTTTGTAACTTGTTTTTCAAAATACTTTTAAGGCTGAGAATTTCACTCGAATCTTTAAGCTTTTTACTTGCAAATTTGATGTAATTTCATAAAATTAGAGTGACAAACTTTTTTGACTTTTTTTAATAGCTTTTTTGAAAATTGGAAATTTTTTTAGACAAAATTTTTTCATTGAAACCTTTTTTTCTCTAGAACAATCCACTGTGCACTAGATAGCATTATCAGTCAGCTATAACATAAGGATAATTAAAAAATTATTGACGTGTAACTTTTAAGGGAAAATCTATATTTTAGCTCAAAACACAAAAACCAAACTTTTTTTACCGTGCATATTTTTTCCATATAGCACCAACAATTGTCTAAAACTTCGCCGAAGACACTAAACCAATCGGACAAACCGTTTCCGAGATACAATTTTTTGAAGATATCATGTGCATTTTTCATAGGCCCTTCTCATAAGTAAGGCTAGATTCAAAATGGCGAACCTAGTATGCAAAACGGCGTTTTTTTTCCCAAAACTTGTATGCAAGGTTTCATGCAAATCAAAAAATATGAAAATTACTCGTTGCTGAAATGATATGGAACCGCTCAAATGGGAAAAAAAATCTATGGAGTAAAATCAATGAATACTATCACCATGTGAGTTTTGAAAAAGTAATGACAAAGATTAAACTTTCGCGACGTGGCTCGGTAACTCAGTGGTTACCCGTCCTGCTTACTGACCAGATGGTCAGGAGATCAATCCCAGGCCCGTCCCTTTCCTTGCTATTTCCCGCATAAACAATAACCATAAGAAGTGCCTAACCACCAATTCAGGGTATCATCCCAACTGTTAGTGGTATGGTCACACCATCTATTAAATCGGCCATGTATGATACATGTTTATTAGGGTTGTCACTTGCCTCTTTCTATCATCACTAGATTTCATATAAAAAAGCAGTCTACAGCTGAATAACACTAGTCGGCAGTGTTTCACTCCCTTCAAGTATATATAATGAAGTTTATAGATTTCGCCACGGTGAATTCAAATATAGGCTCAGAAATGCTGTAATACGTCCAGTTTTTGAGAAAAATGTGATTAAAATTCACAAAAACACGTATTTTCGTAGTAATATGATCTACCTCCACAACAACCAGAATATTGGCTCTGCCCTTTGCAAGTTGGACTTGGATTTTATGGAATGGACCTCCATGAATCCATTCGTTATCACAGATTTTTCGTAACACGTAAGATTGATGAAATAAACCGGGTTTTCATTCACAAAATTACGAATTTTCATAAAAATCAAGATTTTTTTATTTTGAAAACATGAATTTCAGCTCCGCCCTTTGAATGCTGGGCTTGGATTTTATGGAATGGACCTCCCTTAATCTATTCGTGAACACAGATTTTTCGCAACACGTAAGATTGATGAAATAAACCGGGTTTTCATTCACAAAATTACGAATCTTCATGAAAATCAAGTTTCCTATTTTGAAAACAGGAATTTTCGTTCCGCCCTTTGAATGTTAGGTTTGTATTTTAAGAAATGGACCTCCCTGAATCCATTTGTTATCACAGATTTTTCGTAACACTTAAGATTAATGAAATAAATCGGGATTTAATTCACAAAATTACGAATTTTCATAAAAATCAAGATTTTCTATTTTGAAAACATAAATTTCAGCTTCCCCTTTTGAATGTTGGGCTTGGATTTGATGAAATGGACCTCCCTGAATCCATTTTTGAACACAGAGTTTTCGTAACACGTAAGATTGATGAAAAAAACCGGGTTTTCATTCACAAAATACGAATTTTTATGAAAATCAAGATTTCCTATTTTGAAAACATGAATTTTCGCTCCGCCCTTTGAATGTTGGGTTTGGATTTTATGAAATAAAACCCCCTGAATCCATTCGTGATCACAGATTTTTCGTAACACGTAAGATTAATGAAATAAACCGGGATTTCATTCACAAAATTACGAATTTTCATAAAAATCAAGATTTCCTATTTTGAAAACATGAATTTCAGCTCCGCCCTTTGAATGTTGCGCTTGGATTTTATGGAATGGACCTCTCTGACTCCATTCGTGAACACAGATTTTTCGTAACACTTAAGATTAATGAAATAAACCGGGATTTAATTCACAAAATTACGAATTTTCATAAAAATCAAGATTTTCTATTTTGAAAACATAAATTTCAGCTTCCCCTTTTGAATGCTGGGCTTGGATTTTATGAAATGGACCTCTCTGAACCCATTCTTGAACACAGATTTTTCGTAACACGTAAGATTGATGAAATAAACCGGGTTTTCATTCACAAAATTACGAATTTTTATGAAAATCAAGATTTCCTATTTTGAAAACATGAATTTTCGCTCCGCCCTTTGAATGTTGGGTTTGGATTTTATGAAATAAAACCCCCTGAATCCATTCGTGATCACAGATTTTTCGTAACACGTAAGATTAATGAAATAAACCGGGATTTCATTCACAAAATTACGAATTCTTATATAAATCAAGATTTTCTATTTTGAAAACATGAATTTCAGCTCCGCCCTTTGAATGTTGCGCTTGGATTTTATGGAATGGACCTCTCTGACTCCATTCGTGAACACAGATTTTTCATAACACGTAAGATTGATGAAATAAACAGGGATTTCATTCACAAAATTACGAATTTTCATAAAAATCAAGATTTTTTATTTTGAAAACATAAATTTTTGCCCCGCCCTTTGAATGTTGGGCTTGGATTTTATTAAATGAAACCCCCTGAATCCATTCGTGATCACAGATTTTTCGTAACACGTAAGATTAAAGAAATAAACCGGGATTTCATTCACAAAATTACGAATTCTTATATAAATCAAGATTTTCTATTTTGAAAACATGAATTTCAGCTCCGCCCTTTGAATGCTGGGCTTGGATTTTATGGAATGGACCTCTCTGACTCCATTCGTGAACACAGATTTTTCGTAACACGTAAGATTGATGAAAAAAAACCGGGTTTTCATTCACATAACTACGAATTTTCATAAAAATCAAGATTTTTTATTTTGAAAACATGAATTTTTGCTCCACCCTTTGAATGTTGGGCTTGGATTTTATGAAATAAAACTCCCTGAATCCATTCGTTATCACAGATTTTTCGTAACACGTAAGATTGATGAAATAAACCGGGATTTCATTCACAAAATTACGATTTTTTATGAAAATCAAGATTTTCTATTTTGAAAACATGAATTTCAGCTCTGCCCTTTGAATGCTGGGCTTGGATTTTATGAAATGGACCTCCTTGAATCCATTCTTGAACACAGATTTTCCGTAACACGTAAGATTGATAAAATAAAACGGGTTTTCATTCACAACATTACGAATTTTCATGAAAATCAAGATTTCTTATTTTGAAAACATGAATTTTTGTTCCGCCCTTTGAATGTTGGGCTTGGATTTTATGAAATGGACCTCTCTGCATCCATTCGTTATCACAGATTTTTCGTTACACGTAAGATTAATGAAATAAACCGGGATTTCATTCACAAAATTACGAATTTTCATGAAAATCAAGATTTCTTATTTTGAAAACATGAATTTTCGCTCCTCCCTTTGAATGTTGGGTTTGGATTTTATGAAATAAGACTCCCTGAATCCATTCTTGAACACAGATTTTTCGTAACACGTAAGATTGATGAAATAAACCGGGTTTTCATTCACAACATTACGAATTTTCATGAAAATCAAGATTTCCTATTTTGAAAACATGAATTTTTGTTCCGCCCTTTGAATGTTGGGCTTGGATTTGATGAAATGGACCTCTCTGAATCCTTTCGTTATCACAGATTTTTCGTAACACGTAAGATTAATGAAATAAACGGGGATTTCATTCACAAAATTACGAATTTTCATAAAAATCGAGATTTTCTATTTTGAAAACATGTATTTCAGCTTCCCCTTTTGAATGTTGGGCTTGGATTTTATGGAATGGACATCCCTGAATCCATTCTTGAACACAGATTTTTCGTAACACGTAAGATTGATGAAATAAACCGAGATTTTATTCACAAACTTACGAATTTTTATGAAAATCAAGATTTTCTATTTTGAAAACATGAATTTCAGCTCCGCCCATTGAATGCTGGGCTTGGATTTTATGAAATGGACCTCCCTGAATCCATTCTTGAACACATATTTTTCGTAACACGTAAGATTGATGAAATAAACCGGGATTTCATTCACAAAATTACGAATTTTCATGAAAATCAAGATTTCTTATTTTGAAAACATGAATTTTTGTTCCGCCCTTTGAATGTTGGGTTTGGATTTTATGAAATGAGACTCTCTGAATCCATTCGTTGATCACAGATTTTTCGTTACACGTAAGATTAATAAAATAAAACGGGATTTCATTCACAACATTACGAATTTTCATGAAAATCAAGATTTCTTATTTTGAAAACATGAATTTTCGCTCCGCCCTTTGAATGTTGGGCTTGGATTTTATGAAATGAGACTCTCTGCATCCATTCGTTGATCACAGATTTTTCGTTACACGTAAGATTAATGAAATAAACCGGGTTTTCATTCACAACATTACGAATTTTCATGAAAATCAAGATTTCTTATTTTGAAAACATGAATTTTCGCTCCTCCCTTTGAATGTTGGGTTTGGATTTGATGAAATAGGACCTCTCTGAATCCATTCGTTGAACACAGATTTTTCGTAACACGTAAGATTGATGAAATAAACCGGGTTTTCATTCACAACATTACGAATTTTCATGAAAATCAAGATTTCCTATTTTGAAAACATGAATTTTTGTTCCGCCCTTTGAATGTTGGGCTTGGATTTGATGAAATGGACCTCTCTGAATCCTTTCGTTATCACAGATTTTTCGTAACACGTAAGATTAATGAAATAAACGGGGATTTCATTCACAAAATTACGAATTTTCATAAAAATCGAGATTTTCTATTTTGAAAACATGTATTTCAGCTTCCCCTTTTGAATGTTGGGCTTGGATTTTATGGAATGGACATCCCTGAATCCATTCTTGAACACATATTTTTCGTAACACGTAAGATTGATGAAATAAACCGGGATTTCATTCACAAAATTACGAATTTTTATGAAAATCAAGATTTTCTATTTTGAAAACATGAATTTCAGCTCCGCCCTTTGAATGCTGGGCTTGGATTTTATGAAATGGACCTCCCTGAATCCATTCTTGAACACAGATTTTTCGTAACACGTAAGATTGATGAAATAAACCGGGTTTTCATTCACAAAACTACGAATTTTCATAAAAAGCAAGATTTTTTATTTTGAAAACATGAATTTTTGCTCCACCCTTTGAATGTTGGGTTTGGATTTTATGAAATGGACCTCCCTGAATCCATTCTTGAACTCAGATTTTTCGTAACACGTAAGATTGATGAAATAAACCGGGTTTTCATTCACAACATTACGAATTTTCATGAATATCAAGATTTTCTATTTTGAAAACAGGAATTTTTGTTCCGCCTTTGAATGTTGGGCTTGGATTTTATGAAATGGACCTCTCTGAATCCATTCGTGATCACAGATTTTTCGTAACAAGTAAGATTAATGACACTTTTGATTGTTATTTTTGTATTCTCCCCAGCGCGGAAGTAACGATCTTTGATGAAGTTTTTTCAGAAGCAGATAATTTATCATCTCCATGCAAAGCGCTAGGAGCGGACAGTAATTTTATTGCTAGAACAAATGGGCATGAAGAGAAAGTGTATTGATAGATCCGTAAGAGAACGGCAGGCTTTGAAATTGAATAGATGTAAGTTTGAAAACGAGCGGAGGGCATTTGAACGGTAGTATACGATCAGGCACATAACCCTTTGTCATACTACCCTATGCAGGATAGGCAAGGGGGGAAATCCCCTTGACTGACAAAAGGTTATGCAACCGATCGTGCTCTTATACTACCTATTGCTTGTTTCTAGTTCTAGCGATTTGTCCGTCTCCTAATACTGCCTAGCACGGGTGAGAAATTATCTCCCGCTGTTGGGTTTTATTTTTAGCATGCACCGCCTATTTCACACATTTGCTCTTCTCGTCATCTATAACTTATAGATCTCGGAGAGAAGGACGGTGAGTGGTGCAAATACAGATCCCCACCAGTATGAATTAATGGATTCCCTTACTGCTCATATTCGCCTAGATTCGCCTGGTTCCGAATCCAACTCATCAACAGTCCAGCAATATTTGGAGATATTGGAACTGGCATTGCTTCGGAGTGCAATGTTGGCCTTGATGGCTATTCGATTTTATGCTTCAAAGCTTTGGAAAATCCATGAATTTTTGTCAAACAAAAGTAACAATCGCTCATGTGATTGGTTGGATTAGTCCACACTATAGGTTTGGCAAAAGGTAAGCCTTTGTGCGTACCTTTCATCCAACCAAGCAATGTTCGGTAGCATGAGCAACAGGAGTATGTTGGAACCCATGGAAACTCACGATTTGGAAGCTCCTTGTCAAAATACAGCTGTTTCTTCAATATCACGTCTCCACAAATGCAACAAAATTTTTGCGGATCGTTCAGACAAATTCGCGACATTTTTACATAAATAAAAAAACGCGTCCGAAACACTCAAATAGCTAGCTTTGAATGAATAAAAAATGATTGTGCAAGGCTGAAGAGAGTCAACATGAGCATTAATTGACGCCAAAGCAAGACAGCAATAATGACACAAATTTTGTGCCGCAAATACGCCAATAGACCTTTTCGACATTTAATCGTCTTTCTTTGTCTAACATGCGGGGATTAATGCACGATTTGGTTTCCCACAACTTCGTTGACTTCTCACTCGCACTGCTTCGATTCAAATCTTACAGTAGTGTGCGCAAATTAAACGTCAAAAAGCTCTATAAAATGCCGCATTAAGCTACGTGCTTGAGGATTCTTGCTTTCTTTTTTAACATATCTTTTCCTTATTCTCTCTAGCAATAGTGACTAACACAGAGTCTTGCACAATGTAAACAAAATTAGTATATATTTTAACAATTAAGGTTGATCAATTACGGTAGTAGTTGGAGCACCTAGATTAACATGAAATGTTATTATTGATTAATTTGGAACAAATAAAGAATTAGAAAAGAGTAAAAAAAAAGAACCCACACAAAGGTGATGAAAAAAAACGCGTAGATAAAGTACTTAGAAGCTCCTCATGAGAATATACGAGGAGAGCTTTTCCGCCATCAAGAAGCGAATAGCCTCTATAGAACTGAAAGTATTCGTAAAACTGATTTATTCATCCGGTGTAAGTGGGGCAAATTTTTTTAGCGTAAAGTGGATTATCACTAACTAATTGCTATATACGGAACAAGGAACTGAAGTTAACGATTGATGTTATAAATTTCATTGTAAAGGGCGTTTCGATCAAAATTTGGTCGACTTAAACTTTACGAATTTCCTTTCATCGTGAATTGAAAAAGTTTGCACACCCCTCATTTTGAAGATGTGTGTGATTTCGAGATTAGCCCTTCGGATATTAAAATGTCGTCGAAGTAAGAGAAGCAATGCACCAAAATTTTGCGTGCATGGCAAAAATCCAAACTACTCTTACGCCAAGTTGGCGAAATTGTTGAATGTGGCTAAATCAACTGTTATCAACGTACTAAAAACGTTCGGTGAACGTTTGTCGACAGCCAGGAAAGCTGGATCGGGGGGAAATCGAAAGCCGAAAGTCACAGCGACCCCAACCTCTCCGTCCGAGATGTCGCAACGAAACTGGGAGTGGCGCCTTCAACCGTGGATAGAGCTAAAACACAAGCTGGACTGTCGACTTACAAGAAAGTGGTAACTCCAAACAAAACACGTTGGCTAAAGCACGATCGCGAAAATTGTACACGACGATGCTGACGAAGTTTGATTGCGTGGTACAGGACGATGAAACATAATTCAAGGCAGACTTGAAACAGATTCCCGGACAATAATTGTATACGGCAACCGGAGGGGGATAGGTGGTAGATATTTTCAAGCACATTAAACTGTCAAAGTTCGTGATGAAATATCTGATGTGGCAAGCCGTCTGTACCTATGGCTTGAAGAACAACGTTTACATTGCAACCGGAACCGTCTACCAGAAAAATTTATCCAAGCGAGTGCCTACAAAAACGTCTACTGCGTTTCCTGAAGCGACCCAATTGTTCCGTTTTATTTTGGCTGGATTTGGCATCTTGCCATTACGGAAAAAAGGCCATGGAGTGGTATACTGCTAACAACGTTCAAGTGGTGCCCAAAGACAAGAACCCCCCAACACGCCAGTGCTCCACCCAATCGAACAATATTGGGCAATCGTCAAACGGAACTTTAAGAAGACTTAAAAAGCTGTTATGAGCGAGAAACTGTTACTGTTTGGCAAAATTTTGATTGGAACACCCTTTATATACCAAAGCCTACGGATTCCTTTATCAATGATCCGCCTGTGAAGAACGCTTTAGTGGAGAAAACTTGGCCAAACTTTGCAGCAAATATCACCCGAGCAGTCATAGAACGATGTTGGATTCAACGAAGTTCCTTCTTCATGTAAAAAACAAAATGGAACGAATTGTCGAAGTCAGAGAAGCAAACACGATTGGGAATATTTAGCAATGGGCTGCTCCTGTATTTCTCACAAGTGGTATAAAGTCATGGAGCAAGCTTGAATATTCACCTCAAGAAGCTTCTCAAAGTTTTCGATTACATGGGAGTGCATAATTTCATATCTGCTTAGGAGCCGAAGAGACAATTCTCAAAACCGATCCGAGAGTGGCAACATGCTAATCAACTCATCAAGACTCATGGTGTGAGTCGAGTGCATGCAACCTATCACGATGCAAAACCACAGATACGTTCCAGTTTGATGATGTACGATCGAGTCTCCAACTGAAAACAAAAACTTTACTCTAAAGTCGACAAAAGCGTTGTCAACGTTACAACGTTAGAAGATCTTGCATCTTTGGCATAAAAGTTATAAAAAATCCCTGGAGGAGACCCATATCGCTATGTCGAAAAACTTTAGAGCTCTCACGAGAAAATCACATAGGATAGGGAACGACTTTAGCCTCCCGGGTACTTATTTAAAGCACGAAGTAAACAATAAACTATAACGCTCGTTTTTGCACTAACGACTGTTCCAGAAAGTATAAGCACACCTTATTTTAACGGTCACTTTGAATACAATGAAATATTTCAACATGTTTTGGCTGCGTCCTTTTGTTTGCACATTTTTGAATGACACAGCATCAAAAATGTGCTCAGTTTTGTGTTACCTATCAAAATGCGCGGTCTTACCGGAACAACGAAAAAGTATCGTGCACAAATGGTGCACTGTGAGCGGACTCTCCTTGAGAAAATTGGCCAAGAAAGAGGGTGTAAGCGTCGGAGCGGTACGATCTGCGAATCGAAAATATAGAGAACAGTGTACGTTTGAAGATGCGCCGAAGAGTGGTCGGAAATCCGGTCCTGTTAGTCCGGATATCGATAAAAATATCAGGGATGCCTACAAGCGAAAACCAGCGACTTCCGTTCGGGATGTTGCGAAAAAACTAGGGACCTCGTAGAGTAACGTCATGCGTTCCAAAGAAAGACTTGGGCTATAAACATACCCAAAAAGAACCCAAAACAGGCCGCGTCCGTGAAACCACAGGCCCGCAAACTCTACGATTCGTTATAGTGTAGAAATTCTGGGTGTATAATAATAGACGATGAGACATATGTGAAACTAGATTATAGATCCCGGACCAGAATTCTATACTGTAAGCAAGGACAAAGACATCTCCGATTTTCGATTACTCTGAAAATAAGGACCATCCTAGTTTTCATTCACACCAAAAGATGCGCCATGTTGTTAGACTCAACTTTGTGGAAGCTAATTTTGCTCCAAAACTGAAATCTTATGCTGAAAATGTATGTTTCCTGCCAAATTTGCATTCTGGACAACTGTGCAATGGCGGGTCAAGAACGTGTTCAAGTCACCGCAGGAGTTTAGCAAGGTTCAATCCTGGGCCCGGGGCTCTGGAACACGATGTATGACGAATTGTTGAGATTGAAGTTCCCAAACGGGGTAAAGATTGTCGGCTTCACGGATGATGTTACCCTAGACGTCTATGGGGAATCCATAGCGGAGGTATCCGCAAGACCACCAGAGTCACATTAATGGTCAAGTGGCCAGGAGGAGGTCCACCAAAGGTCGGTGGACCTACCGACTAATTCCGGAAATATCTGGATGGGTAGGTCGGTGACATGGGGAAGTTACTTTCCACTTGAGTTAGGCCACGGCTACTTCAGACAGTATTTACAATAGTACGAGCACGCCGATTCCTCCGCGTGATCCGTATGTGCAGAAGCGAAGAAAACTGCAGAGCATGGCGTCTACGTGTGCCCTCCATTCAACGACGCGAGAAACGGCATGATGGCTGTCGACCGCGCACACGAACCCGGATAATCTTGTCCAGAGAATGTGTCAAGAACAGAATACATTAGATGCTGTAAACACGGCGGCCTTTCACATTGTCCAAGAGCTCCAGGAGAAATAATGAATCAACCAGCGAGAGGTTAGAGAGCCCAGCTAACTACTAAAGCCCAATGAAGTTAGATATAAGCGGGTGCTTAACGAAGTAATATCGAAAGATGGTTCCGTGGGGAGACCAAGGCTTGAGGCACGCGTGGGTTTTAGTGGGTCGAGGAGTTGGCACCTTGATCCCCACACCCTGAGTTTTTATGCAGATTTTCCATCACCTTGAAAATAAAAGTTCATCCCAAAATTAACTTTCTACGTATTTTTACGCTTGAAAATATTCACTGAATATACTTAACTACGTGACGTAACTTTGTAAAGCGCTAAAAGGTACTGTTACAACCGTAGATTTATAGTTCTAAACTTCAGGTCAGTTTGGATTGCCTAGAGATTATCTCATCTTATCTGTTGGTCTTCTAGGACATTCATTGAATATGATTGAATACATACACACTCAGAAAATTTTACAGCATTGGTAATTTTTTTCCGAATTTTCAACAGCTGAACGTTTGGTAATCCGATTTACCGGATTTCTGTGAAATTTTACAGTTATCTGTAAAAAAAAATTGCTTACCAAAATCTGTTAAATTGGATTGCCGAACTTTCAGTTGTTGAAAGTTCGGTAAAAAATTACCGAATACTTTAAAATTTTCTAAGTGCCTTCTTGAAGATCATGGTTGTGACCATGGTGAGAGTGCTAATCCCATGCAAAAGGCCAGCATGGGAGACCAAGAACATGATCAGCAGTGACAGTTTCACACTCTGCTTTCTTTAAATTGCCACGTCGTTGTACGTTTATTTGAAAGCATTGAAAAAGGTATGGTACTGACGGGCTTAGCCGCAATTAACTCTTAGACGCAGCTACAAACAATCTACATATAACGAAAATCAAATAATTTAGGAAAACGACCAAAGTGCCCTTTTCATTTGCCTGACAGTTTTTCATTGTTGCTTATTCTCTAATTATCATTGATTAAACATCAAATGTACCAATACAGTTGGTATCATTAATAATAAGATTATTAATGATACCATTTCGCTTCGTTATCGAAATGAGTGAGTGTTTTGATCATGATTGTGAGCAACAAATAATAAGTCCTGATGTTTCAGATGCAGACAATTCAAAAATATATTATACTTTAAATGTGGTGCTATTCGACAGCCGTGTTAAAAGCACAAACTCAAACAACATTTTATTTAGCTAGCGATCAGATCTTTCAAACTGAACGAAGGTCATCGAAAAGTGTAACTTAGGACAGATGCAGACAAAGAATTAAAGGCTTATGTTTTATGAAAAGAGTAGGACGCGGAGGGTCTGCTTAGGGAGTGGCCTTGAGGTCATAGAGCAGTTCTTCTCTGTTTCGGTTGGCTTTGCTTTATTAGTCTCTTGTATTAATGTTATCTCTCTCGTGCTATAAACATGCATGTAAGAGTATTACAAATTTTAGTCATTTTTTTTCACTGCCACGTCGTAGAACGTTTATATAAAGGTACTAACATAAGGTGTAATACTGGCTGGTTGTGCCGCAATTCACTCTTGGACTTCTTGCTTGCAATCGAGGGAAATGGACTTAAGGTAAACTTTTAATTTTCGTGTCAATTGTGTTGTTGTTCATCCATTTGTTTTATGGAGTGAATGACCTAAATACCAGGTTTGCTCTTTTACTAACAACTGAATGTAATTGCACTGTGGGGTGAATGTTATGATCAGGAAATAAGAACTATACAGGCATTTATATTCGAGATGGGATGTGGAAGGCTCGCTTGGGAAGCACCACTAGAGGCAGTAGAATAGACCTATCCATGTGGCTCTTATCGGTCGCAGTGTTAGATGCATCATGTACAATAGCATAAAAATCAACTCGCAGGATAGGAGGTTTCATATTGATTCACATATGAAATATATTTGGATTTAGAATTGCAACTAGATCACAAGCTGTAGAGCAGGCTATAATTTAGGGCTAAGCAAAGCAATAATTATTTTATTTTTTACATGGTTAGTTTAGAGTTACTCAATATTTTCAGTCAAAGAAACGGAGAGTCGTTGTGAGAACATCACCTTTAATCTCCATACACCAAAAACTAAAATCTTCTTTTCTTCACCTTTTCATACTAACCTTGGTCTGCATGCGGTTTTGCAATGATTATTGCATGGACGCGAATGGTTGCAAGCAGTTATTCAGCCAGCGTCGCACCCAGTTAAGAAGTTTTGCTGAAGAATTCAAGACAAACTCGCGAAACAAGAAGCAACATCTCATCTTGAAACGAGAGAGCAAGCTCTGAATTATAGTGAAGACTGTATTCGATTAAATTTGGACACACGCAATTGTTCGTAACTTTTTAGTGTGTGGGTAAAAATTATTAAAATTTTAACTGAATGTATTTAATTGTGTTGTGTCAATTGTGTAATGAGTTTCGTGAAAATCGGTCGACTGATTTCAGTGATGGCTTCGAATGAAGAAATAGTGCGCCAACAAATTTTGGACACTCACTTCGAAAACCCAAACGCTTCTCATCGATGGATCGGAAGACAGCTTGGAATCGCATATTCAACCGTATCTCATGTGATCAAAACGTTCAAGGACCGGAAGACAACCAAGGGAAAAATGGTAGTGGCAAAAAACGTTGCACATCAAATCCGGAGAAGGCCAGGATGGCATTGAACCAATTTAAGCGTTATCCCAACATTTCGATCAGGGATGTTGCGAAAAAGGCGAAAGTTTCAGTTTGTTTTGTGCAGAAAACAATGAAACGTTCAGGATTACATGTGTACAAGGTCCAGAAGGCACCGAACCGGAGCGACAAACAGAACTCGGTGGCAAAAACTCGTGCAAGAAAACTGTACAGGGAGTGGCTCACAAAACCGTTCTGCATTGTGATGGACGATGAGACCTACATTAAAGCCGACACCAAACAAATGCCAGGACAGGAACACTACGTCGCCGACTCTAAGTTGACCGTTCCGGAGAGTGCACGGAAGAAGAAACTGTCGAAATTCACCAAAAAATTCCTTGTCTGGCAAGCGATCTGTGGATGTGGCAAAATGAGTCAGCCCTTCATCACCTCTGGGACCGTCAACGGACAAATCTACAAGGACGAATGCCTCCAAAAACGACTTCTGCCATTCTTGAGATCTCACGATGGCCCGACACTGTTTTGGCCGGATTTGGCATCTTGCCACTATGCGGGCATTTGGGTTGAGAGAAGAGGTTCAATAAACCAATGATGTCAAAACTTAACCATTTAGTAATACTTTATTTCCAGAAAGTTTGAAAAGAATCGGGCTCAACAAAAATTTTTGGTGACCTATTTTGTGTGTCCAAATTTCATCGAATGCAGTCTTTAATATCAAGCAAAACAGGTATTTTGAAAGATATTGTTGACAATTAATCCTGTGGGTAGTGATGCAATATCATTGTGCACTTCTAGTGTGCACTAATAGTGTATCCCGCAAAATTCAAATCCCCCATGGGAAGAAACGTTGCGTAGCCCATTCAACTATCCCCTGATGAATTATGTAAGGTTTGAGTTCTTGTACTCAAACTGGTGACCTGTCGCCTTACCCCCTTATACGTCAATAAAATAAAATAAAATAAAATAATATGAGCTTTTTATTCAGAAACATCAGAGCAGGGGTGGTTCTGTTTAATTGACATAAAAATCGGGATTCTTACGCTTTATGCATATTTCGTCAACGTTTGGTTCAAATCTGAAAAGGTCGAATACAAGTACTTCGAACGGACTGGCATTTTTTTAATCCCCAAAGCAATACTGACTTAAAAGATGAAAATGATTCAATGAGTTAGAAAACGGACAAAATGATATCAATGTTTGTTTTTTTTTTTTTCATTCACAGGACCTCGTAACATTGTCGTTGAATCAGCTGAAATCATCACTATCCAAAGCTACTCTAGACGACGACATAACTGCGATTCAAAACGAACTATCCCGTTTAGTAAGTATTATTGAAGAGCTTGTCTACGATGTAAGTTTATCCACAAATTGCTTCGTACTAGTTTGGTTCAATTCAATAACTCTTTTACAGGAGCAAAGTACATTTCCCGAATGCCTTCTGTTCGTTCATCATACAGCAGGACGAGGTTGCTGTAAGCGAAGGAAAGGAAAAAGTTGCACCCATTTCGATGCCATTTCTCGGTTGAACACCATCGAATATCTGTACTTTCCATCGGTTGGCACCGATGGGGATGGTGATGGAATAGGCTTGGAGTGTGCAAAGAGAAGCTCGATATTGCCAAGGCCATCACGTTGTCAGCACTCCTGTGACCCCGAGTGGTGTGGATGCGTGTATGCGAAGTTGGATGTTGCAATCTGGGTGGGAACAGAACAGGAGGCACATGAGTTGGGAAAACGTCGAGGTGTAAATCATGAACGAAAAGCTTTTCCCGCTGAAGAAAAACAACAGCCGCAGGAGTGCGTTCAGTGTCGCGAAGCTGTATCAGCTGTGAATTGTATTGTTAATGTACATCAGGGGAAAATTCAACCTGGATTTGATAACACCGGATTGAGTGATCCGAAGCTGGTAATTTTGGTGGAAAATTACGAAATGGTTACTTCGGTAGGCACTTCAATAAGAATCGAACATTTTTATAGTTAAATTCTCACAAAACGTCATTTAAGGTTATCTCTCAAACGTTGGCTCCTTGCTGGAACGAGGTCATTGAATTTAGAAATATCAAGCTGCTGAGTAACGACGACTGGTTCCGTAGCGATGAACTAACCCTCATGCTTCTACTGCTCGATGAAGATAAACGGATGGTAAGAATCTACCAACATTTCCTAGAGAAACATAATATATCTTATTTTCCTTTGGAGCAAACGCCGTGTTGATTGAATTGTTCCTATACAGTATGTCTTCTTAGCTTCTAATGTTTAATGTATCCAGTGTTCGCAGAAAAAGAATGAAATCATCGGTATTGGTTGGGCCAAATGTTGTCTTCGTCCAGCTAAAAAAGCAATTGACCGAGATCCACGAGGCAATGCTGACACGCCGTCTCTTGGGAATAGATCTTTATTAGATAATGACCGGAAAGGTGAAAATGAGACTATTGCGGGTCATGCGAGTGATAAGCCATCGAATTCAATCGGTCATCACCCTCAGGAAAAAGACAATAAAATAACAGTTCCGCGAAATAGAAACAAGCCTGGTGACTTGTGGAATGAGTTCAACGACCGAAGGGATTCAGTTTTACGATGGTTGGGAATTTATCGCAATGGTCAGCTAATGGCGGATATTTTGATGTCCATTCGGTTTGAAAACGTAAAAACTATCGTAGTTAGATTGATTGACACATGGATTAAAGCTTAGAATTATTTTCATAGGTAAACGAACATGATGGTGAAAATGTGACAATGCGTTTGATTCAAGGGATTCCCGCAGAGATTTGTCCAAAAACTCAGAAGTTCTACGTGGAAGTATTATTCGCTGGCTTGAGGGATTTACATAGCATAGCACGAAGCAGCGCTGGACGGTTCCGAGTACAAATTCTTTTTGGAGAGCTCAAATTGATGAGTGGGCTATCCTGTCGGAACACTGGACAATCCATAGGATTTTCAGACATCTACGATGCTGGAGCTTTGGTATGTCAAAAAAATTTGTTTTTACTCTAACAGTTGTTAGAGTTCTTACCCTGTATTCATATGAGCATATTATTTATATTGAAACTGAAGTAATTGACGTATTAAAGGTAGTCTCTGCAACTTTTGTCATGTATAATTAATTGTGGAAAAAAAAGGTGCTATGAATCTACCAGCACTTCTGTGATTTATTGAGGCTTTGTAGAGTAAAGGGACATTTTTTCGTATAAAATTAATCATAAACTGTTGACAATAGGTTATTGGATACTGTAAATGGAAAGAACAATGACATTGCCTGATGCGATGTCTCAATTTTCATGAAGATCTTTTGAGCTCTTTCAGTGCTAAAAAGACTCTTCTCAAATCTTTTGAATTCATTTCACACTGACTGCAATGATGAAATTCACAGCAAAATAAAAACTCGGAAAGCATCAACGCAATCTCTTAGAGCAATCACCAAAAATTCGAATATTCGCATTACAGCGATGTACTTTGCGTTGCCTATTGCGTGTACATTTGCTGTCCGAATAACATTTCAAATTGCACCTTACATACAACATGGTTAAGGGGCTACCCCATATGGCATAACGTCGTTTGGCATAAGGTCGTTTGGCATAAGGTCGTTTGGAAAAAAGTCGTTTGGCATAATGTCATTTGGCATAAGATGTTGGATAAACAATGGTCATTTGGCATAAAGGCCGTTTGGTATAATGACCATTTGGCATAAATATTGGAAAATTAAAGCTGGTAGTTGGCATAATTATAACTTGGCATAACTTGGACATTCAAAATTCAGTAGACATAGAGTTGGAATAATGGCTATTTACAATTGCTTACTGTTTGAAAAATATTGTTTCGAATGAAAATGTGTATGTTAATATTTCATCAGAAACATTTGGCTTAATGACAGTTTGGCTCAAACACTAGAAACGCAAACAGACATACAAGCTCAACAAGCTGATAATTGATACGCAATCTCAACAGCTACACTGGACAATTAACGAATAACTCCGGTGTGGACGATTTACATCAACTGTTATTGTTTTGTTTTCATGTTCGATGGTTATGGATAATCATTATATCATAGAATGTAAAATAATTTAAAAAAAAACTTCAAAGAACAACCTAATTAATAAACAAGAAATATTACAATACTTCCCATATTCGCCTATTAATGACAATTGCGTTTCTATCGGTATGGAATAAATTGTGCCAAACGTAACTAAACCATACATTTAATCAATCCAAAAATTCACTGTTCAACATCAGAGAAGAAAACATTTGATTTTCAAATTTCAATTTTAATCCTGAAACCTATGAATGCCATATTTTGATAAACAACCTATTTAGAAAAAAGGGAATATTACTAAGGAGAAAAACCTAGATTAATCAACCTAGCGATGATAATGTCTTATGTTCTGGATATTGTTTTCTCAGTCCACACCCTCGTTTCATTTTACTCAGTGACTGAGTAAAATTGAATTCTTATCGTTTTTTCTCACACGGAAATGTTACTCAACTTTCGTTAAATGTGAATAAATTCAAAACTTGAGTAGATCCACTTTTTACAAAAATTGAATAACTTTTTCGTGAGAACAAAAGAGATAGTATTACCCCAACAAACATCGGTGTTGAATTAGAGCTTGTTCAAACAAATTTGGAGAAGCTATTCAGCTATTCTAAAAGAAACAGCTGAATAGATGCTCCAAATTTGCTTGAACAAGCTCTAATTCAACACCGATGTTTGTTGGGACACATGAAAGAAAGTGTGTTTTGAGCTAGTAGGTTTATTTGTAGTATTAGATAAACTCTAGATTTGAAAACCATATCCAGGAATATCAAACATTGCAGTCGATAATCATTTAAGTAATGTCTTACTTTCGCATTTTTCATGAACAAAGAGTAACATGCCTCATTAGTCAAACAGATAGGTATTTAGTTCAATGTATGTCTTTTTTAAAATAAAATATAATTACGGTGAAAAAATTACATGATAAATATCTAAAATCAATTGATGAACGTTACTTTGCTTTAGATCCTAAGTTGGCTGCTATTGCGCTAAGGTACTCTTGATCGCTGTTGTATGTTGTATGTTATTTCAAAAGTGTTATGCCAAATGGTCATTATGCCAAACGGCATTATGCCAAATGACCACCTAGCTCAAGTTATGGTTATGCCAACTGACATTATGCCAAACGACTTTATGCCAAACGACCTTATGCTAAACGACTTTATGCCATATGGGCTGCCCCCGTATCAAAATTGTAGTGCACTGTGCTCAAAGCTAAACGTGTCAAGTTTTCTACTGTACAGGGTGTTTCACAATATGTGTCACTGAAACAAAGTGGGACATTTATTTTTCATTTGAAATATGTTATAGAAATAAACCGTATTGATTCAATTCAAATCTCTTGCCCTTTACAATTTGCGCAAATGTTTTGTAAACCAAGGAAGCAGATGGTTCTTATAACCCTGCTCAATGTAATATTCAGTTTTAATTTTAACATTTGGTTCTATGAAACGAAGAGGAAGTTTTTCTTTTCGTGAAACGGCACCCCAGACCATGATTTTCGATACATTCTGAAAGCGTTCTACAGCTAGTTTATCTTTTGAAGTATTGGCAAGACTCATGCCATACACACGATCATTTTGTTGATTATGACTGTCCTGAAGGAGGAAGAGCTTTTCATCCGAAAATAAAATCTTGTACTCACCGTGCCTAACCAAAAGATTTCTGCTTCTTTGGACCCTGGTTTGCTTTTGACGCTCGGTCAACTCGTGAATCCGTTGTTTTTTTCTTGTAAGGCTTGCATTCCAAATTATGTCTGAGGAGCCTGTTCATTGCAGCAGAGGACATTTGAAATTGTTTGCTAAAATTACGGCCAGCTACGACCGGATTACGTCTTATGTTGAATATGGACATTTCAAGTTTTTTTTAACCGTTTCAAGGTACGAAAAACAAAATGCTTACTCATTCCGAACTGCTTGAGTTTATTGAATATCTGATAAGGTCTAAGCTTTTGCAAATGTAATTTTGAAACTTGCTCCTGTATTGCTTCCATGGTAGCTGACAAACGGAGTCTCTTATAGATCAGTGCACGGGCCCTAACCTCAATTCCGTTTTGACATTTTTGGGTGGTTTGTTTTGGTTACTATCTTCTTTGTTTTGATTCCCAGAGTGAACAAAATTTATTACTGGTGCAGGATCGTTATTCTAACGAAACAATTTTTTAAGTTTGAAAATCAAACTCAAATTAATAACTATGGAATCCATTGGAAAGTTGTCGTACTTGCGAATAAGTAATCAAAACAAACCACCCAAAAGTGTCAAATTTTTGTCGGACTGAACCGACTGACGTCTGCGTGCACTGATCTATTTATCTTTAGCGATAAACCGTCAAAAGAATACACTCAAAACGGGTATAATCAATTCCACTGTTAAAATTACCCAGCGGAAATAAACCAAGACTGAAAAGAGGTGACACCTATTGTGATACAAACTGTAATTCCTGCACATGTTTTTATACTTTTCATGTGAAGTAAAGTTTCAACAAGTTAAAATTGCATTTTGTCCAATTCCTTCAACTCAGTTTTTAGGTTTATCGAACGGAGTAGTAGATAGCTGGTGATGATGGGTATTGTTCACAGACAGTTGTTCACAGACGAAAAAACGACGCTCAACATCTCTTGGCTTCAAATCGAAAGGAACCCAAGTTCCTTGCTTTTGAATCATTCCCAACGCATGCAATCGCCTTGAAACGACTTGGCGGGAAACTCCTAATCCTGTAACAAGCTCTTCTTGCATTTGACACGGATCCTCATCGAGCAATGCCTCCAATTCAGAGTCTTCGAAGTTTTTTGGCCTTCCTTCACGCGGACGATAATCAACACTGAAATCACCGTTTTTGAAGCAACGAAACCAATCACGACACGTTGTTTCACTCAGAGCAGCATTACCGTAAACTTTTTGGAGCTCTCGATGTGCTTCAGCCGCCGTTTTCTTCCAATGAAAGAAGAAAATCAACACTTCCCGCAAATGACGATTATTTGGCACTAAATCAGGCATCTTCAAGCAACCAAATTATATGACACTAAACTTAAATCACTGATTTGGCAAAGCGGTTTGTTTACCATATGTCTGAGCTTGGTTTATGACGCTTGAGATGTACAACATTCGACCAGCACTTACTACTGGCGCCATCTATTGCTAAACAGCGGGCACTTAGTTGCGCACTAGGCTGATGCAAATTTTGAAATTTTTGCTCCCCTAAGCTTAATCGACGCCAATTTGGGTCCTGATAGTCCCCAAAAAATTTGAACACATTTGGTTTTAATTTGGCTTTGCACACGCTATTCAAAGTTTGTATGGGAATTAGTATGAAGAATCTCAAACTTACATTTCCAGATCCCTAACATCTTAATATTATATCTTTAAACCAAATCTAATAAAGATTCATATAGTGTACGTTGTCAACTATCAAAATGCCGAAGATACCTGATATGTAAATTTTATACAAAAATAGTTATTCAATAAAACATAAAATACAAACTTTAGGTATGATGTTTTGGTCTTATTTTTGTTATCTTATTATTTTATATATTTTATGTATTTTATTTATTTTGTTTTTATATTTTTTATATATTATTTTATATATATTATAGTATATATTTTATATATTTTATATTTATATATTTTATATGTATATTATATGTTTTTATTTCTTATTATTTTATTTGTTGAATAACTATTTTTGTATAAAATTTACATATCAGGTATCTTCGGCATTTTGATGGTTGGCAACTTACACTATATGAATCTTAATTAGATTTGGTTTAAGGACATAATATCAAGATGTTAGGGATCTGGAAATGTAAGTTTGAGATTCTCCATACTAATTCCCATACAAACTTTGAATAGCGTGTGCAAAGCCAAATTAAAACCAAATGTGTTCAAATTTTTTGGGGTCTATCAAAAACCCGAATTGGCGTCGATTAAGCTAAGGGGAGCAAAAATTTTGAAATTTGCATCAGCCTATTGCGCACCTAATATATGAGTTTCGGTTGTATATTTTCCAATTGGCTTATCTTAACACAAACCAAAGGAACAAAACGTATGCAGTCAACGTCACATCATACGTGAAAATCTCATAAGTATTTCAAAGAAATTTAAGTTTAGTTTGTTGTATTAAATTTTATTGTAGGCAAAGCGAACAAAACTGGCAATGCCTAGAACCAAAAAATAAGGAAGAAAACCGTACGAAGACTGCATTTAATAAACATTCGATCGAATGGGACGAAGTTACATCCATGAATAGACCCAAATTAATGCTTATAGACCGACATTAAATCCACATACTTCGAAACTTTCTGACAATATGAAATGCGTTGCATAGCATTTCATGGTACATACAACGAGATCTCTTATTCAACATATTTTAGCAAGTGTTAAACTAGCTAAATATTGCTTACAGCTGAAAAACTCCATGAGTTATAATAAAAAAAATGTAACCGTTCATTGCATAATAGGCTGAGTTAAGGAACACATTCCCTAGTAACCACAAAATGTTTACTTTTTACTAAACAGAAATAAAATAGCGGCATATGTTCATAATAAACCAATTCCAAAACTGTTGTTCCTAGTTCCTTATCGCAGATGGCAACCTCTTCCTTGGTTGTAAAGCAGATTAGTGTAGTATAGGGAAAATAACTAATTCTTCAAATTCTCAACAACAAGTTTGGAAAAATCATCCTGTTTACATTGCTTCATATTATCGCTTGCTGACGATGAACATTTTTACTCATTTATAGACGACTAGTTTAAAAACGACTGTTGTAAACTACATTACGTCATTAGAATTGGTTGATTGTCTTTGTTATAATTGATAAAGCTAAATAAAAAGATGAAATTAATATTGTTTTCGTTTGTTTGCTTTTATGAGAAAGCAAGCCAAGATTTAAAATGGTAATGACAGGCTTTGTTCGATTCACTCAGAAGAAACGGAGTTCTGTGCTCAAATTTTCTCTTCGCCACAATATTGACGCACAACGGGGACTCAAGCACTATGGCAAAAAGGTCTTCTTTTGCTTTTCTAAACTGATAAGTTTAGTATAATAATAAGTCCGATAGTTTGGTTGAGCTCTTTCACTTTCACTTTCACAACTACTTCAAATTTATATAAACTTATCTGACTAACTTATAATACTATTTGGTACATTGACTGGCTCACTCGATGACGATTATGATGTTGCCGTGTTAACATCCAATATACTTCATCTCGAGGTCCATTGTAAATTTTGACGCTTATACGCCGCAAGTAATTGCTGAAAGGAAAAAAATGGTGATGGTTTGATGATGTTTGTCCAAAACTCTGAAGGATCCATTGCTGTTCATTGAACATAGTGTTTAAATCAACAGCAAATATAACATCGATGATGTCCACTAACCGTGGAAACTTCCAAGAAATATCATACTTCTCAAGCTTCTCAATTTCATTACCATATACTTCACTGACAGGAATTTCCACTCACCCTGTACAATAATATATTATGAATAAAGCAAACCGTAAACCCTAAGGTACTAAGAACCAGTATCCTAGCTTTTAAAACGTTAACAACGACCTTTCTTACTATACAAGTTAAATCAGAAGAGTTGACCAATTCATCTTTTGGCATCACAGTCTAAGAACGGCTGAGAGGCTTAGAGAAGCATATTCTAGTTACTTAATGATGCATCATAGAATAACAAAAAGGATCTGCTACCGGCAGGGATTGTCGAAAAGCACAGAGTAGTGCAAAATAGGCAAGTGCTTCACCCAATTTCAAGTGTGCGTCTCCTGTTTCAGAAGAGTGCACAAAACGAAAGTGCGAGAGATTTCGTAGCAGCACGAGAGACAGATAGCCGCACATGCACTACTCTTTCAGAGACAAAGAGTAATGCACTCAGAGCTCTACTCAGTGCTTTACTCTGTGCTTTGGCTCATGCTTTAGTAAATGGTAGCAAAATGAAAAGTGTTGATGCCAGTAACAAAAAGGCATTGTATGGGTTCATAGAGGGAAATTTTTATTAAAATCCTTATTCACATACTAGTCCGGCCCATGCCGCCGTGTCTGTTTTTTGCACTTGTGTGCACAGAGACGACAAGGGAGAGTGCAATCGTTAGCACCCAAAGAGACGAGAGCAAATTCAAAATGAGATGTGCTGCTTTAAGCGCACGGCACAACGACGGTGAGCGTGAGTACAGACTGCACTTTCACGTCTCTTTGAAATTTAATGTGCTGTCTCGTAGCAGCGCGTGCTGCACTCAAAGAGATTTGAGTAGCACCTTATCCCTGGCTACCGGTGTGTAAAAAAGATGTTAATTGAAACCAAAATTTTCACAAAAAAAAACAAAACGTATTTGATATAATCTCAACTAAATTGCTTTTAAATTTAATAGCCATTTAATACTTTATTTATTTATTTCTACAGATGCTCCCGTCAAAGTGTGAATATTGGCCTCCATTAGTGATTCAGCAAGTTGAATATCACCATTCGAAAAACAATGGCATTGTCGGGGCAAATATCGTTGATCGACCTGAGCTTCTATTAAAAACGGAAACATTACAACCAATCAAACAATACTTGATTGACAGCCATCGTAGCCACAAAGAAAATGAAAGAATTTCAATCGACACATTTTTCAGCGCTGAAGAGCAACCACTCATTGAGTCAACCAAGAGGAAATCGACTATGACGCAAAAGCTGCTACCAACCCTGACTGCCGTGAAAACAATGGTCGATAGAAAAATGAAGGCTCTCACAAGACGCAACAGAAACAGTAGTTCTAAGATTTCAGCTGCAACCAGAAGGCGAGGTTCCTTAGAGACGGAATATACGTGGTGGACAAAATTTTACAATAGCTGCAGTTCCCAACCCTCTGATTACAAGCACAAGTTGAAGGTAATTGGCGAGTTGTTTTTCATTTCGTTGATTGATTTCTATTTTGCAATTTGTTTGATTGAATCCTTCGTAAGCGATTTAAGATAATATTGATTTTTTAAAGTATGCTAAAACTTGTTTTGAATCTGTTAGATGGTTTTCATAATCACGCTTCATAATATTATGTTTATAGACTTCTCTGCCGCCGTTAGTATTAGTAAGCAGTTTCACTAATACAATCGTTTTGCTGGTTGAAAATAAAAAACAAACCGTTGTTATCCTAAACATTTTTACAGTTGATCTCGTGGTTGAAAACAATAAACAAATCGATCATATACGTGTGAAGCAGCACGCTAGTGTTTGTGAGAACATAATGCAATGAGGTCTATACAGGTGGAAAAGAAGTGATTAAGTTGTATTAGTGTAATGCAAAATACTGTCATTGTGTTCATGAGATAATGCGCAACCTGTTTTTTGTAAACATGCATGACGTAGATCTCCAAAAACAACCATTTACAACAGCAGCAAATCTCAAGTTAGAATGTTTATTTCCGGTAATTGGTATAATTTTTAAAAGGTTTCGGCTAAAAAATGCCTTTTTGTGCACTAAATGGATGCGGAAAAAAACTTAACTTGCTTTGTTATCATTCGCTTGTTTTTGGAGTTTTACGTCACTACCCGAAATCATGGATTGTTTATACATTTTCCGTTACTAATACCGACAAACACACTGCTCTTCGCCACCTGTATAGACCTCATTGAACATAATGCACGTGCAAAATTTTGATGCGTTGCTTCTGTTCCTTCGACGACATTTTGATAACTGAAATACACGCACACATCATCAAAATGAGGGGTGTAATTTTTTTTTTTAATACACGATGAACAGAAATGCATCAAGTTTAAGTCGACCAAATTTTGATCGAAACACTCCTTAATATGGGAACATCTGCCTTTTCAAAATCAATTTATTGTAAAAAATATAGTTGACAGCTTGTTGCGAAACTTTATTACTGAGCCCTCTTCTTAATCATCCAATGCACAACCCGAGCAGAATTAATCTTTCTTATGTAACTAAATGCATGATCAGACTAGCAGAATAGGGTATGTGTCCCTTGACTCAGCCTAGTATGCAACAATCGATTACA
Organism: Aedes japonicus; assembly: GCA_034211315.2. Classification (NCBI taxonomy): domain Eukaryota; kingdom Metazoa; phylum Arthropoda; class Insecta; order Diptera; family Culicidae; genus Aedes; species Aedes japonicus. The sequence continues at coordinate 317,737 of JASCZW010005222.1, forward strand.
TTTTTTATCATAACTCAAAGTATTTGAGCTGGAAGCAAAATTTAACTAGCTATAGACTTGCTAAGATATGTTTAATAAACTATCTGGTTGTATGTATCACGAAAAGTTACACAACTAATTTTATAAAATCAAAAACTTTCGAGGTATATGGATGTGATGTTGGTCTATAGGCATCAAATTAGGTCTATTCATGGATGCAAGTTCGTCATATTCAATAGATTTGTTATTTAATGTTGGCTATGTACGTTTTATTTCGATTTTCTGATTCAAGGCGTTCCCAGCTGTATTCGCTCTACCCAACAAACAATTTTAGTAACTATCAAACTATACTTAAACTGCAAAGAAACACTTAAGTGATTTTAACATATAATTTAGCGGTCATTCGGCAATCAAAACATTATAATTCACTCTACACAGATTTTGTGACATTAGTTTGTGTTAAGGTGAGCCATATTAAAAACATTAAACCAAAACTCAGACGTGTGCATTGTAAATGTTACCAATAACAACATTTTTACCACGCTTTCCAAACAACAGGTCATAATTGGGAACCTAGAAAAAAATATGTCCCTAACATTGGGTCTATGGTTTTCATGTTAAATCATTATTATTTTACCTATGTCATCTGTTAGTTTATAACGTGTGACTATTTTCTGTACATCTTGGCTGCATTATTTGGTTTAAAGGTTCAATTTCGGAAAATTTAGATCATTCGAAGAGCGTGTATATAATCTGTTCAGCTTAACCAGTAAAGTTATGGTGTCTGAAAAGTGAAGGAAATCGAAAATTACGCAGAAGTGACCAATTATAAATTGATTAATAAAGTCTCAATTGCTTTGAAATAGATTGGTCATATTGATAGCAACATGATTTTCTTGATTATCACTGAAATAATGACATATTTGGTACATAGACCGAATCAAGGAGCTAGGCTAACATTACATCCCGTTACCCTATATTCACTTTGACCTTTTTTTGTGTCAAACCGCGTTTCTATCATATTTTTGTTTTGTTGCGGATTTCAATATCAATGTTCGATCTCGGAGGGCACCGGTTTGTTGCGGAGTGGACTGTATTCGGCAGGGTGGGCGGAGGAGGCAAGCGTCAATTGATTCAACTCTTTATGAGCTCTGAAAAGAGCTGGGGGGTTTGACGTTGCTCCTTGCCAGGGACGGGAATCGATGAAAAGATGAACACTGGTCGGCTACACTAGCAATACTAATTTAATTCTCTTCTAACTTTCTAATTTACAAGGGTTACTTGCTGCTGCTGATAGTCGCTGGGCGATGGTAAAATGAAACTGATGATTAGCATGACGCTGCATGCCCTTTTTATAAGAGGTGGTTGCCATTCAACAACGGCCGTTGCTAACAGGGTTGCATGGATTTCGACTGAGACGAAACATACTCCCCCGGTTGAGGTTACTCAACATTACCAGAAGGTTGAACGTTGTCTTCGATGGGCAGTACCGAAAGCTTGTTGATGGGGCGTCGGAGGATGGAACCTTCAACCAGGACATCTATGGTTCGGACTAAACCGTCGTCACCAGGGTATACGGCTGTAATGCGTCCTAACTTCCAGTTAAGTGGGGGCTGGTTTCGGTCGTGGAGCAACACGACCATGTTTTCCCGGATGTTCGGCATTGTCCGAAGATTCTTCTTCCTCGGTTGAAGAGTATTCAGGTAGTCACGACTCCAAGCGCGCCAGAAATGTTCGCGCATGAGTTGCAGATGTTGCCATCTCGTTAGGCGAGTTGCATTGATGTCCTCGAAGGATGGCTCAGGTATGGCGGTGAGGGGACGTCCGATCAAATAATGAGCGGGTGTAATTACCATCGGATCTGCTGGGTCGTTGGATATGGTGAAAAGCGGCCGCGAGTTTAGCACCGCTTCTATTTCCACCAAAACTGTGGACATTTCCTCGAAGGTCAGCTTCACGTTGCCGACGATTCGCTTCAAATGGCTCTTGGTGGACTTAACTGCAGCCTCCCAAAGGCCGCCGAATTCCGGTGCGTCCGGCGAGATGAAGTGCCATTCGATTTCACGGGTGCGACAAAATTTCTTGATGGTTTCAACGGCTTGCTGATCTTGGAACTGTTGATATAAGGCATTTAATTCGTTGTGTGCACCTCGGAAGTTTGTTGCGTTATCCGAATGCAGCTGCTGGACCATTCCTCGTCGTCCAAGGAATCGTTTTAGGGCCGCCAAGAACGCATTGGTGCTCAAGTCTGTTGCTGCTTCCAGATGGACGGCCTTGGTCGTCATACAGACAAAGACGGTGACGTAGGATTTCACCACGGCAGGACGACGAACACCTTGTTTCACCAGGAAGGGACCGGCGTAGTCCACTCCAGTTATGGCAAATGGGGGCGACGGTACCACTCTTGATGCTGGCAGGTTTCCCATCAGTTGACTGGTGTTCGTTGGATTAATTCGGAAGCATCTCACACACTTACGTGTAATCTGCCGGATTGTGGACCGCGCGTTTAGGAGCCAATAGCGTTGTCTCATGGCGTTCATCAGGCCGGACTGTCCGACGTGAAGTTGTTCCACGTGCATCTGCCGAACTAGAAGGCGTACCACCGGGTCCTTGTCCGGTAGGATGATGGGATGACGGCTCTCGAACGGTAGCTGTGAGCGATCCAGTCGGCCACCGACACGAAGTTCGTGATCAGCAACTCGTTGAATTTCGTCCGCCAAATGAACTTGTTGAACTACGTGGAAAATAGCTTCGGTTGCCTGGCGTAGTTCGGTTTCGCACGAATAATTGGAGTTGGTTTAGCGGTTTCTTGATCCAGGCCAGGACAATCGTGCTATCACACCATAACACAATCTCCTGGAATTCCATACCCAGGGCGGGTAGCACCTAGGTCAGTAGTAGAGCGCCGCATAACTCCTTTCGAGGGTTGGAAAGGTCATGCAGAGGAGCCAACTTCGACTTGCTGGTAAGTAGGCACAGCTTGGCTGATCCATCGGAAAATAGACTTCGCAGGTAAATGCAGGCGCCGTATGCCACGGTTGAGGCATCGGAGAATCCGTGTAGTTCATAAGCCACCACTCTTTCGAATGTGACGCATCTTGGAATGGCGATATTGGGCAGCAAGGACATCGATGCTTGAAGTTCTTGCCACTTTTGCGCTGTTTCTTCGTCGACCAGATCATCCCATCCGATTTTGTGTTGCCACAATCGTTGAGCCAGGAGTTTTGCCAATACGATGACCGGAGAGACCAGCCCAAGAGGATCGAAGAATTTGGCAATCTCTGAATACATCTCCCTTTTGGTGACACGTTGCTGTGATGAAGTCGGTTGGTTTGGATGGTTTGCGATGTACAGGGTATCGGCCGTCGGATCCCAGAGCAGGCCGAGAATCTTGATCGCTTGGTTAACGCCACGTTCTTCTAATGGTATAATTTTTTCTTGATCTTCTACAGAAATGCACTCGAGAAACTCTTGCGAATTCGAGCACCATTTATGGATCGGAAATCCACCACTTCCTAGGAGCTGCTTCAGTTGTCTCTGGACTTCGATGGCATCTTCCACCGAGTCTGTGCCGGAGAGCACATCCATATACATCTCCTCCTTTACAATGCGAGCGGCAATGGGGAAAAACTCACCTTCTTCCTCGACCAGTTGTACCAAGCACCTTGTTGCGAGGTACGGAGCGGATGCTGTACCGTAGGTAACGGTACAAAGTTCTAGCACCCGTAGCGGTTGTGACGGGTGGGATCTCCAGAAAATTCGCAGGAAACGTCGATCTTCGGGCGCATGGAAAACTTGCCGGTACATCTTGGCGACGTCTACGGAGAATGCAATCTTGAACTTACGGAACCGTAGAACGATGAAATGCAGATCATTTTGCACAACCGGGCCGACTTGCAGGACTTCGTTTAGGGACAGCTGTTCAGCCGATGACTTGGCACTTGCGTCGAACACGACACGACACTTCGTGCTCGAGCTGGACGGGCGAAGTACTGCATGATGCGGAAGATAGTACCTCTGCTGGTTGGGTTGATCATTAGCTTCGTTGATTTCGTGACAATGTCCGAGAGCCTCGTACTCCCGAATGAATTCCACGTACTGCGTCTGTAGTTCGGGATTGTTTATCAGGCGTTTCTCCAACATCAGGAACCTCTTCAAGGCCAAAGCGCGACAATCATCCAACTGGGAAGACTTTTCGTTAAACGGCATCCTCACGATAAACCTTCCGGACTCATCACGTTGGTATGTGGCAAGAAAGTGTGCTTCGCATGCCATCTCCTCGGTTGATAGCTTCGGTACGTCTGGCACTTCCTCGATTTGCCAGAATTTATGCATCATTTGCTCGACATCTACAAGGGAAGCGTGGTTGGAATGCTGGACGGAAATGTTGGAAATCTGTGGCTCGATGATAACACCAGATACGATCCACCCAAGGTGAGTGTCTCGCAACTGTGGCAGGTTGTCTTCCAGGATGAGCTGGCTTGGCTTCAGCAAATCAAAGAACAGCTCTGCGCCGATTAGCAGATCCACCTTGTTTAGCGTGTGGAACTCGGGATCGGCCAGAACCACTCCATCGGGGATGTTCCAATTGACGATGTTGATCTTCGACGATGGTATTGTGCCCGTTACTTTCGGCGTCACTAGACACTCGAGGCTGGCTTGGAAGTTGGATACTCTGGACTTGAACTTTAGGGTAACTTTGTACCGGGCGTGGGACCGCAGGGCGTTGATGCCAACGATAGGAACGTTGGCTGGTTGCTTTCTAAGGCCAAGGCGGTTGGCCGTCTCTTCCGACACGAAGTTTACTTGGGATCCGCTGTCCAGCAGGACACGGCATGGATGAGGGTGATTTTGCTTGTCAAACACTTGCACCACTGCGGTAAGCAGCAGCACAGTCTTGGTAGATTGGGCGATGTTCGACGAACAGGTGGTGGAAACGGGTGCTTCCACTAGGGCAGGAATCTTCTGCACCGACGTCGATGGTTGACTTGGAGCAGCCGGAATCGGTGGCGGGCTGGCCACTGCTTCCGCGGGAAGAGAAACATTCGGCGTTTTCTCCTGGCTGGGTGCCCTATCTTCATGGAGTAACGTGTGGTGCCGGCGCTGGCACTTGTGGCACACTTTGCTGGATGGGCAGTCCTTGGAACGGTGCCCCTTACGCAGGCAGTTGAAACAAACTCCTGCGGCTCGTATCTTCTCGTTCTCCTGGGTTGCGGTTAGGTTGTTCAAGGCAGTACACTGAAAATTGCGATGATCACCACCACAAATGTCACACGCTTGAGATTCACTAGCTGAAACTGCATGGCTCTTCTGGGGTTGGGCTTTGGTAGGGAACTGGACTTGCTTTGGCTTGACTGTTGGAGTCGATGGCTGGAACGCTTTTTCACAGTTTTCCAGAATCTGGCATCTGGATTTCAGGAACTCGATGACTTGTGCATACTTTGGAAGTTCTCCTTCCTTCTGGCCACTTTCCCAGGACTTACGGGTCGACTTGTCAAGGGCCGAAGTTATCAGATACACAATGATGTGCTCCGAAACTCCGGTGATCTGTTGCTGTAGGTAGCGCAAACTTTCGACGTGGCGGTTGGCTTCGTTTAGCAGAGTTCGAAGGTCCTTATGTGATTCCTCCGTCATTTTCTTCAGGGACAACAACCCACGGATGTGAGTTTCTACTAGCACTCGCTTGTTCTCGTACCGGTCCGACAAGATTTCCCAAGCTTGCTGGTAGTTGCCCTCGCTTAGTACTTTCGCATCTAGGATTTCAGCAGCATCTCCGATGAGGGCTTTATCGAGGTGATATAATTTAATGGCGTTGGTATCCCCCGAGTTAGCCATCAGGTCCTGGAAGATGGCTTTGAATTTGGGCCACGCGTCGTAGCTTCCATCGAACGTTGGGATTGGTGCTTTCAATGGTTGCTGCTGGATGATTACCTGGGGCGCTGCTGGAACGGTGGGAGGAACTTTCAGTGCGGCCTGATCCTTTGCTTCCAACAGTAGCTCTTCCACAGAGTTAGAGATGGCGTAGTATAATTGCTCGAAGGTTGCGTATTCATCGTCTAGTACATCCAGCGCTTCATCAGGAACGATGGCAATTATCTTGCTGTGGAATTGGTTGTACTCGGCATAGTTGACCGCCAGACTCTTGGATAGCAAACCAAGTTGTGCCAATCCTAGCGTCGAGTTGATCACTGTCTGCTTGATCCGCATCAATTTCATTTTTGCTGCATACCGTTGACGACTCAATCCTCGATATTCCTTGGCTGTAGCTTCATCCAGTTGGGTCTCCCATTCGTCGAATCCGTGGAACGATCCTGATGTATTCGAGTGTGAACCGACAGCTGGGTGCTGCTCGGTACCGACATCTTGCGCACCGTCTCGATTCATTTTGATTTTTCACTTTGTTTCGCACACGCGGTTGGCATTGGCAACAGCAGTAGCAGTTTGTTTGGTTGGCAGGTTGCTAGGTAACGTACGTGTTTTTCACTTGGAAGGCGGCAGGCGATTCGATCCTTTGGTAGGGTCGTCTCAGGGCAAACTTTCACGGCGAAAGCTTCTTGGAACTGCTCGTCATCCGGTTCGGGATGGACCAAATTGTTGTTCGATCTCGGAGGGCACCGGTTTGTTGCGGAGTGGACTGTATTCGGCAGGGTGGGCGGAGGAGGCAAGCGTCAATTGATTCAACTCTTTATGAGCTCTGAAAAGAGCTGGGGGGTTTGACGTTGCTCCTTGCCAGGGACGGGAATCGATGAAAAGATGAACACTGGTCGGCTACACTAGCAATACTAATTTAATTCTCTTCTAACTTTCTAATTTACAAGGGTTACTTGCTGCTGCTGATAGTCGCTGGGCGATGGTAAAATGAAAACTGATGATTAGCATAGTAGTAGTAAAATTGTATTTTATTTGTCCATTCTTTGCCTTATATACTAGGTTTACAAGTTAAGTGTTAAGCCCATTGGGCTCTTCAGCTCTGTTTAGTGTTTTATGTGTTTTATGTGTTAAGTGTGTTTTGTGTTCAAATAGTTTTTTCAGTTCGGTCCTTGGGACATTGTTAGTTTTAAAATTTGATAACCTAACTATAAACTAATCTAAATCTACAATTTAAACATCCTAGGGGTGGGGAACCAGATCCCGGATGATCTGGTGTTCCGATGCCAGCCAGCGTGCCCTGTACCGATTGATAGACTCACTGAAACGTTCTTCAAGTAATGATATGTTGGCCTGACGGTGGACCTCAGATGTTCTTGTCTTCGGAGGGGTGTTCATTATCATCCTGAGGAACTTGTTTTGTACTCTCTGAAGCTTCAGGAGATGTGTTTTTGCACAACTCTCCCAGATTGGCATTGCATACTCGATGACCGGAAGTATGATATGGACCAAATCAGCTGTCTATCTTGGTGTCACTCTAGACAGCAAGCTTATTTTTAAGGGATAATGTAGACCTTCTGTTGATCAATGGGTATAGTAGATTCAACAGATTATTACATTTTGTGACAGTTTTGTCAAGCTGATCCCTGAAAATAAGCTTGCTGTCTAGAGTGACACCAAGATAGACAGCTGATTTGGTCCATTCCACCGTTGTGTTGTTCAGGCTTATTTTACAATTCTCAGGCGGGACAAGTCTGGGAGAATTAGAATGGGGAAACAGGATGACCTGGGTTTTCGCTGCGTTGATACAAATCTTCCATTCAGTGAAGTATTCTGACAGAACATTCAGGCTTCGCTGCAGTTTCGCGGCAAGCGCTCTTATTACCCTACCATTGTGGACGACTGCGGTATCATCGGCGAACAACGACAGAGATCCATTTTCAGGGAGCGGGGGTATGTCCGAGGTGAATAGGTTGAACAGAAGTGGACCTAGTATACTTCCCTGCGGAACACCGGCGGAGATCTCCTGACTACCGGAAACTGCACCATGCAACGAAACACGGAATGTCCTGTCAGAGAGATAATTTTTAATAATCTTCACCAGGAATATTGGAAGATTGTATCGCTTGAGCTTGTACACCAAGCCATCATGCCACACATTATCGAAGGCCTTCTCGATATCGAGAAGGGCCATAGCGGATGTTTTTGAAACAGACTTGTTCCGCCTGAGGATGTTCATGACTCGATTAAGTTGATGGACTGTTGAGCGACCATGCCGGAAACCGAACTGCTCATCCAACAGGATATTGAGCTCGTCAGCAGATGTTAGAAGCCGACGGTGGATCGCTTTCTCAAACAGTTTAGATAGACCTGAGAGAAGGCTGATTGGTCTATAGCTTCTGGAACATGAAGAATCTTTCCCAGGTTTCCGAATGGGGATGACTTTGGCTGACTTCCAGCACGATGGGAAGTAGCCAAGTCGGAGACATTGGTTAAACACCACCGCCAGATGGCTGTAGAACTGGGGGCTCAATTGCTTGAGCTCCAAGTTAAAAATGTTGTCGAAACCTGGGGCCTTCATGTTCTTAGAGGTCTTGATATAAGTCAACAATTCGTCAGCTGAGATCTCCAAATCTTCGGAGAAGTCGTTAGGACTTTGGTCGATGTTAGTGATAAGCGCGCTAACGGCAGCTTCGTGTGGACTGACGATGTTTTGACCGAGATTGTGGGAGCTGACGAAGTGTTGACTTATCTCATCAGCCTTCTCTGCAGGTGTTATCAACCGATCCCTTGAGTCATTGACGTCTAGTGGGATCAACGGTGGAATGGGCCTTGGCTTAGTTTTTAAAATTTTTGTCATCTTCCAGAACGGCTTAGCACAATCTGGGAGAGAGCGAATTTTTTCAGCGAAATCATTATTTCTAAGGTCCACCATTCTGGCCTTAATAATTTTAGAAACTTGATTGCAGTGACGTTTTAGAGCTGGTATTGCCTCCGAATGGCGTTGCGTAATTGTATCAAATCTTTAGTGGGTCTATCAATAGGTACAGAGTTGCTCACCTGTTCAATCGCTGGGATATGTTGCACCCGGGCCTGGGAGATCGCCTGTTCGATGGACTGCAGTTGTTGATCGATGTCATCGACCGACTCGAGGTGCACGTTGAAATCGACGGTGTCGTCGACATGTTGTCTGAACCTCTCCCATCTGGCACGATGATAGTTCCGTCTGGTGATCCGATGCCGGTTGACCGAGGACCCAACTTCGGCCACCACCGGATAGTGGTCCGAGCTGAGCTCCTGGTGTACGATCGGCTGGGCGATGTTGTTCCCCATGTTGGTGAGGAATGATGTCGATTGTCGAATGGACCCCGGATCTGCTCAACCGGGTGGGAGTATCCGGGCCCAGGACGGTGTAATGGCCCTCTTCAAGGTCTTCCTGTAGAATAATTCCGTTCCGATTCCGCCGGGTGTTCCCCCAGGTTTCGTGTTTCGCATTCATGTCGCCGGCGATGATGAACTGCCCCTGCCTCCGAGTTAGCTTACGGATGTCGTTTCGTAGAGCCGTTGTTGTTTCGTTGGTGGTACTGGCTTGCTTTGGACAATAGGCCGCGATGATGGTGATAGGGCCAACGGTAGTTTCGACCTCGACTCCGATAGCTTCAATATACTGCAACTGGAAGCTCGGAAGCAGATGGCAGTTGATGTTGTAGCGCAGGGCGATCACAACTCCTCCTCCACTAGAGCCGCTACGATCAAGTCGCACAATCCGGTATCCTGGGATGAAAACGGTGAGTTCCGGCTTGAGATGTGTCTCGGTGACGATGGCGATGTCGATGGCCTTCCTGTTTAGGAAGTCACCGAGCTCGATTGTTTTGTTCCGGATGGAACAAGCATTCCAATTTAGGATGTTGATGGTGCGATTATGGTCCATACTTGAAAATAAATTTCATCGTCACGGACGTGGCGGCTATGAGCTGTTCCTCTTTCGAACGGCAGGAACGTAGTTGGCGATAGAGCTCTTGGACGAACTCCACCATTTGCTCCGAGTCGTAGAGCTGTCCATCGGCCGGTGGTTGCGTGGAGGTACTACAACCAGGATTGCCCCAGCCTGGAGGAGTAGCTGGCGTGGAGGTGGCGGCGGCTGCCGCGAATCGATGCTGCACCGAAGCTGACGGGTGGCTGGCATGGCGGTGATTTAGTGGGATCGGTGGTAGGTTTGGCACCTGGTACCGAAGCGCAGGGAAATTTTCTTCATCCATTCGAGGTGGCGGACGGCGTTGCCCAGGCCGGGACTTAGTGGACGCCTGCTTGCGGATTGCCAGAAACTCCGCTCGTTTAGGACAGGTGCGATTGTTACCTAAGTGATTAGCGCCGCAGTTGGCGCACTTTGGGGGTGTTTCTTCATCCATTGGTGCGCAATCCATGGTAGTGTGCGCTCCGGCACACTTGCCGCAACGTGGTTTCATGTGGCAGTTTCGAGTTCCGTGGCCGAACACAAGGCAGTTGCCACACTGCGTCACGTCGTGCTGTCTCGGGCGATACCGGTCCCACTCAACAATGACGTTGAAAAGGGCCCGTGTTTTCAACAGGTCCGACATCGTGACGGAACCCTTCTCCAGGTGGACCAGATAGAGCTGGTCCCGATGATTTCCCTGTTGCTGTCGTTTTATAGGGAACACCTTCACTGGTTTGAGAGCGGCCGCTTGCAGTTCCTTGGTTATATCCTCCGGAGTGAATACCGGAAGGCCACGCAGAATCACCTTCAGCGGCTTGTTTCCTGGTGCATCGTGCGTAAAAAACTAGTATCGCTTTGCGACTAGGTGAGCTCCAACAGCACAGTAGTCGGCTTCTGTTGGGCACATGATTTTTGTGCCGGTACTGCACAGCTTGTAGAGCGGATTAACTTTAATCGCTGCAAGCTCCGTTCTAAGGGCAGCGATGTTTCTCGACGTGGTGAAAAGCGGTGGGATCTTCACTTTTTTGCAGCAAACCGATTGCTCGCTAGTAGACGGTCGTTGGGGTCCGATGAACCGGTATCGTCGTGCCGTAGTCGTTTGCAGCTGCTTGGTTTTGGCATGGTTTCAGAAGCTGATGCCGCTGGAGTGGATGTCACCACTTGTTGATTTTTTCGACCCATTGCCACGGCAACAGGTCGAGCGAGAAAATTTGCACAACCTTGCAGCGTTTCCTTCTGGCTTGCTATCGCTAATAACTTAGCAAGCGCTGGCGATATTTCACGAACCGGACGCGCAATTGCGGGAAATCGGACGGGGGGGAAAACGGGGGAAAAAACTTTTACTGCGAGAGAGCGAAAAACACGGCCGAACGTGTCGCTTGTTCAAACTGGAATGATGATTAGCATGTTGTAGTAAAATTGATCTTTATTTTCATTGTTTTTTCTTATATACTAATTTAACATTTTAAGTGTTTCAGCCCATTGGGCTCTTCAGCTTTGTTTAATCTTTTATGTGTTTTATGTGTTACGTGTGTGTTGTGTTCTAATTATTTTTGTTTTCCAGTTCAGCCCTTGGGGCATTGTTTGTTAAAATTTGATAACCTACCTAATCTACAACTAAAACTACAATTTGAAAATCCTAGGGGTGGGGAACCAGATTCTGAATGATCTGGTGATCCGATGTCAGGCAGCGTGCCCTGTACCGATTGATAGACTCACTAAAGCGATCGTCGAGCATTTTTATCTCGGCCAGACGGTGGACCTCAGATGTTCTTGTCCTCGGAGGGGTGTTCATTATCATCCTGAGGAACTTGTTTTGTACTCTCTGAAGTTTCAGGAGATGTGTTTTTGCACAACTCTCCCAGATTGGCATTGCATACTCGATGACCGGAAGTATAATTTGCTTGTAGACAGCAAGCTTATTTTTAAGGGATAATGTAGACCTTCTGTTGATCAATGGGTACAGTAGTTTCAACAGAGTATCACATTTTGTGACAGTTTTGTCAACCTGATCCCTGAAAATAAGCTTGCTGTCTAGAGTATACCAAGATAGACAGCTGATTTGGTCCATTCCACCGTTGTGTTGTTCAGGCTTATTTTACAATTCTCAGGCGGGACAAGTCTGGGAGAGTTAGAATGTGGAAACAGGATGACCTGGGTTTTCGCTGCGTTGATACAAATCTTCCATTCAGTGAAGTATTCTGACAGAACATTCAGGCTTCGCTGCAGTTTCGCGGCAAGCGCTCTTATTACCCTACCATTGTGGACGACTGCGGTATCATCGGCGAACAACGACAGAGATCCATTTTCAGGGAGCGGGGTATATCCGAGGTGAATAAATTGAACAAAAGTGGACCTAATATACTTCCCTGCGGAACACCGGCGGAGATCTCCTGACTACCGGAAACTGCACCATGCAACGAAACACGGAATGTCCTGTCAGAGAGATAATTTTTAATAATCTTCACCAGGAAGATTGGAAGATTGTATCGCTTGAGCTTGTACACAAGCCATCATGCCACACATTATCGAAGGCCTTCTCGATATCGAGAAGGGCCATAGCGGATGTTTTCGAAACAGACTTGTTCCGCCTGAGGATGTTCACGACTCGATTAAGTTGATGGACTGTTGAGCGACCATGCCGGAAACCGAACTGCTCATCCAACAGGATATTGAGCTCGTCAGCAGATGTTAGAAGCCGACGGTAGATCGCTTTCTCAAACAGTTTAGATAGACCTGAGAGAAGGCTGATTGGTCTGTAGCTTCTGGAACATGAAGGATCTTTCCCAGGTTTCCGAATGGGGATGACTTTGGCTGACTTCCAGCACGATGGGAAGTAGCCAAGACGGAGGCATTGGTTAAACACCACCGCCAGATGGTTGTAAAACTGGGGGCTCAATTGCTTGAGCTCCAAGTTCATGATGTTGTCGAAACCGGGGGCCTTCATGTTCTTAGAGGTCTTGATATAAGTCAACAATTCGTCAGCTGAGATCTCCAAATCTTCGGAGAAGTCGTTAGGACTTTGATCGATGTTAGTTATAAGCGCGCTAACGGTAGCTTCGTGTGGACTGACGATGTTTTGACCGAGATTGTGAGAGCTGACGAAGTGTTGACTTATCTCATCAGCCTTCTCTGCAGGTGTTACCAACCGATCCCTTGAGTCATTGACGTCTAGTGGGATCAACGGTGGAATGGGCCTTGGCTTAGTTTTTAAAATTTTTGTCATCTTCCAGAACGGCTTAGCACAATCTGGGAGAGAGCGAATTTTTTCAGAGAAATCATTATTTCTAAGGTCCACCATTCTGGCCTTGATAATTTTGGTCACTCGATTACAGTGACGTTTGAGCGTTGGCAAACCAGTTCGCTGGTATTGCCTTCGAATGGCGATTCGCAGTTGTATTAAATCTTTAGTGGGTCTATCAATGGGTACAGAGTCACTCACCTGATCAATCACCGGTACATGTTGCTCCCGGGCCTGAGAGATCGCTTGCTCGATGCTCTGCAGCTGTCGTTCGATGTCATCAACCGAATCAAGGCGCATGTCGAAATCGATATTGTCATCCACGTGTTGTCGGAACCTCTCCCAACTGGCGCGATGGTAGTTCCGTCTGGTGATTCGATGCCGGTTGACCGAGGAGCCAACTTCGGCCACCACCGGATAGTGGTCCGAGCTGAGCTCCTGGTGTACGATCGGCTGGGCGATGTTGTTCCCCATGTTGGTGAGAAAGATGTCGATTGTCGAATGGACCCCGGATCGGCTCAACCGGGTGGGAGTATCCGGGCCCAGGACGGTGTAATGTCCCTCTTCCAGGTCTTCCTGCAAAATTATTCCGTTCCGATTCCGCCGGGTTTTCCCCCAGGCTTCGTGTTTCGCATTAAGGTCGCCGGCGATGATGAACTGCACCTGCCTCCGAGTTAGCTTACGGATGTCGTTTCGTAGGGCCGTTGTTGTTCCGTTGTTGGTACTGGCTTGCTTGGGACAATAGGCCGCGATGATGGTGATTGGGCCGACGGCAGTTTCGACTTCGACTCCGATGGCTTCGATAGTCTGCAGCTGAAAGCTCGGAAGCAGATTGCAGTTGATGTTGTAGCGCAGGGCGATCGCGACTCCTCCTCCACTAGGGCCGCTACGATCAAGTCGCACAATCCGGTATCCTGGGATAATAACGGTGAGTTCGGGCTTGAGGTGTGTCTCGGTGACGATGGCGATGTCGATGGCCTTCCTGTTAAGGAAGTCACCGAGCTCAACGGTTTTGTTCCGGATGGAACAAGCATTCCAATTTACGATGTTGATGGAGCGATTATGGTCCATATTTAAAAATGAACGTCATCGTCACGGATGTGGCGGCTTTGAGCTGTTCCTCCTTGGAGCGGCAGGAACGTAGTTGGCGATAGAGCTCTTGCACGAACTCCACCATTTGCTCCGAGTTGTAGAGCTGTCCATCGACGGGTGGTTGCGTGAAGGTACTGCGACTCGCATTGCCCCAGCCGGGAGGAGGAGTCGGGTTGGGGGCGGCGGCGGCTGCCGCGAAACGATGATGGACCGAAGCTGACGGGCGGTTTGCTTGGCGGTGATTCAATGGGATCGGCGGTAGGTTTGGCACCTGATACCGAAGTGACGGGAAATTTTCCTCGTTCATCGGAGGTGGTGGACGGCGATGAGCAGGCCGAGACTTGGTAGATGACTTCTTGCGGATCGCCAAAAATTCAGCACGTTTGGGGCAGGTACGATTGCTGCTCTCATGGTTTGCGCCACAATTTGCGCACTTCAGTACCGCACCTTCTTCCATCGGGGCACAATCGTTGGTACTGTGGGCTCCGGCACACTTGCCACATCGCGGCTTCATGTGGCAGTTGCGAGTTCCATCGCCGAACGCAAGGCAGTTGCCACATTGCGTCACGTCGTGCTGTCGCGGACGATACCGGTCCCACTCGACGATGACGTCGAAAAGGGCCCGTGTTTTCATCAGCTCCGCCATCGTGACGGATCCCTTCTCAAGGTGGACCAGATAGAGTTGGTCCCGGTAGTTACCGTGTTGCTGGCGCCTGATGGGAAACACCTTCTGAGGCTTTAGTGCCGCCGCTTGCAGCTCTGCGAAGATTGACTCCGGTGTGAGTTCTGGAAGGCCACGCAGAATCACCTTCAATGGCTTGCTTCCGGGCGCGTCGTGAGTGTAGAACTCGTGTTTCTTCGCGACTAGGTGAGCGCCGACAGCACGGTAGTCAGCCTCCGTCGAGCACATCACCTTAATTCCATTACTGCACAGCTTGTACAGCGGATGGATTTTGATAGCTGCAAGCTCGGTCCTGAGTGCAGCAATGTCCTTCGATGTGGTAAAGAGCGGGGGGACCTTCACCTTCTTCGGCACCTCCTGGATCGGAAGCACGGCGAACTGATTGCTCGCTAGTAGACGAGCGTTGCGATCCACTGGATCGGCGTCATCGTGGCGCAGCTGCTTGGAGCTGCCCGGTTGCGGTAATGTTTCGGGAGCGGATGTCACCGTTGGTCGATTTTTTCAACCCATTGCCACAGCAATAGGTCGAGCGGGAAATGTATCCGAACTTTGAAGCACTTTTTTCTGCTTTGCCACCACCAAAAGATGAGCAAGCGCGGGCGATAGGTTGTGAACCGAACACGCAATCGCGAGAAAGCGGGCGAGGGGAAAAAACGGGAGAAAAAACTTTTACTGCGAGGGTGCGAAAAACACGACCGATCGTGTCGCTTGGTAAAACTGGAATGAGATGATGATTAGCATGACGCTGCATGCCCTTTTTATAAGAGGTGGTTGCCATTCAACAACGGCCGTTGCTAACAGGGTTGCATGGATTTCGACTGAGACGAAACAATCAATATTGAAAAATAACCTAGATATTGATTTTCAGATCTACTCTTGTGAACTCGAAGCCGTTCCGGAATTCGAAAGCTTTCAAGATTGGAGCGCACCTATTCCTTTGCTAAAGAAGGTCCACCATAATAGTACAGCAAAACCCTCAAAAGAATACGGTAATTTGAAATGCAAAATAATAATCCGACCAGCAGATGACCAATCCAGTGAAATGGGATCAACCAATCCTGCGTTCAACCAGCTGTAATGCTTATCAAGCAGGTTATTTCTATTCTTTCAAACACATTGTTCTTTTCTAGATTGCATTTTATCCCGAAATTAGCAGCTGAAACAGATGTGACTGTAGTAGTGTACATAGTTCAAGGTCTAAATCTTCGATCACGAGATATATTCAGCCTTTCTGACGCTTATGTTAAATTGGAATATGGAAAGGAAAAAATAGTAGATCGACCGAACTTTGTCAAAGATCAAGCTAATCCCATTTTTGGAAGACGCTTTGTTCTGCATGGACGGATACCTAGGTGAGTGATTTACAGTTAGATCATCTTTGTTGACATATTATATTTCTTGTGTATGAATGTGTGTCAACACTGTCTGGCAGAGCTTTTATGGGTGCAAAATGTCTGAAGCTATCATTAATATTATTCTTTTTCTAATCACATACTGTAAACATATTCAACCCGGGATATAAAAGATGATAGCTCTGTTAGTATCCATATCTATTTCAAATTCTTGCTAGAGAGGAAACCGATGAAGATTTACTCGCCCTTATTCCTGCTCTTTCTCTATACAAAGTATCAATAGAACTAAATGATTACTTTCAGGGACCAAACGTTGAAGATATCTGTAATCGATAGAGATACCTGCTCACCGGATGATATAATTGGATCAACTATCATCGATATTGAAGATCGCTTCCGAACTCGCCATTTCGCCACATTTGGCTTGCCCCAGGAGTACAACACTACAGGTTGTTGATTAAAATTTTTTGCGTCAACGGTTTGAGTATTATTTCCTTTGCAGGATACAACTCGTGGCGCTTTCCTAAAAAGCCAAGCTCTCTTCTGGATGATATATCTTCTCAAAATGGAATTATCGGACCAACCTACTTTGGAAGTAAAGTTCAACTGGCAGGAGTTACATTTCATGATGACACTGTTCTATCCACGGTAGAAGATATTCGGGAAAGGCTGGCACTATCAGCGCTAAAGAATTTCCGTAAAATTCCTGTTATCGGATGCCATCTGGTCCCAGAGCACGTTGAAACTCGGGCGCTGTTTCATTCTGATCATCCAGGAATTGAGCAGGGAAAACTGCAACTTTGGATTGAAGTCTATCCTGCAGATATCACCCCAACGCTGGTCGACATAACTCCTAATCCTCCGAGGCCTTATGAACTACGACTAATCGTGTGGAACACTCAGGATGTCATACTAGACGAACGGAATATTTTCGGAACGAAGATGAGTGACATATATGTAAAATGGTAAATCAGTTAGTAGATCTGTTAATCAAAACATAAAATGTTCCATGTCCAACAAAACAGGTAAGATTATTGATGACCTAATGCTGAGAAAGTTATTAGTACTGTAAAATGGGGCGAATAGAAACACTTTCCAACATATTTGTACGTGTATAAAAAAGCGTTGGACTCTGAAGAAAATTTAGGTATTCTCAAACTTGGGTCTCAACTTCCTCTAGTATTTCTAGTACTACTATTTGGAAGCAACAACTAAGTGCTAATTTTATTACATAAACTGTTGCATGTTTCTATTCGCCAGTAAATGGGGTCAATAGAAACACTTACCAGTAAACCGTTTTTTTTTTCTAGTTTTCATGTAGAAAATCAATACTATTTTAACGAAAACTAAATAGTTATAGAAGGTTTATTATGAGCAAAAGACAAACAAAATGATAATAATCGAAAAAACGTCAAATATTAACAAAGCACAAGCAAATGTGGTCCGGTTTTTGCCTTGGAAATTTGTCTTTCGGTAGAGATGCTTCGTATTTCCTTTGCGAATGTTTCCATTGCTCAAGAATAACACGCCAAGCAGTCTTCAGAAGAAGATCAAACTGATGTCGTTATTGGAACGCACCTCAATAACACCTGTTAAATGCGAAGCAAGATTATCTTCAATCAAAACTCGTTTTTTCGTTTGCCCCCTAAATAGGGAATATCAATGCACCCTTAAATAGGGAATATGAATTGTAGACAACCAGTTTTCGAAAGAAGAACTTTCGAACCAACCCGATTTCAAACGGTTATATCTGGCGCGTGGTGGTTCATGTGTTATAGATATGAACAGCTTTATAAACAACATACGGAGGTAATATGAGCGGGTGGATAGTCATGATAAAATGAATATATTTTTTGGCTGAGGAAGTACTAGCACACCGGTCCCAAGCTCGGTCCCCAGCTTAATGAATCACCCCTAATTCCGTAACTCATACCAACACACCCTAAAATACTGTGTCAAAATAACACTAAGAATCAGCACAATAACAAAGAACTAGTACCGAAAGGTACTGAAAAGCACAAGAGTGTATTGCAAGGTGCAGACTGCAAGGTGTACTTCGTACCAAGGGGTTCTAACGGGTGTTCAATAATAAATGAGAATTTTTTCAGTCATATTTTTTTCAACGAATTTAAAATTTTTTTATTAAAAATATAATGTTTATTCTTCGAAAAAATGTCAATGAATATTGGAGAAGGAGCCCTTGTGAAGTATGTATCTCACACGTAGCACCGCATCGTGAGCAACATATTATTCCCAAGCCAGCTACTTTTGCAACAAATGCAAATGCAACAAATGCAATTTTTCAGCAAGATCACCCTAGCACAAAAAAAAAGAATAACTAGGGTGGTTCCAAAGAGAACTCAATTTGAAAGAATACAGCACTTTTAAAATTTCCTCTTTATTTTTGATAAAAAAGACCATCTTAGAGTAGTTTTGGAAAATTTTCTAAAAAAAAATTATTAGAAGGAAAATTTATTCTAGGGCGGTCCAAATTTTTTTAATATCAATAAAAAAAACCCGCATTAATCCACCGATGGTGAGACTGAACCCTTCTTACATTTCACCAGAATTACGAACTTAAATGTGGCCAATATGGTACTGGATACATATTTTCATCAGAAATTCCAAGAAGATCCTGGAATATTCAAACATTTAGTTTATAAAATGAACTATTTGTCAATCCTGAACATATTGTTTATCGAAGTGATTAAAATATTGACATTAATAGTGTTTAACGACCTATTATATAAAAGAATAATTTACACAAATATTAGAAATTTCGTATATTTAGTCCACAGAATGAATTTTGATTATCAATACGGAATCAAGATGCTAAATGAATACTTAATTCTTAATCGTCAAAATTGTAAATGGAAACTTTGTGTAATTTTCGAATATACTCGTTGCAATTCAAAACCACTCGAGCTAATCGATCCTGAATTCTATAGAGTCGCTTAGTGTGGCTAGTCCCCTGTATGTGCTATACAATGTCCCAGATTTGACACAATAGAATGCAAGCGGCATCGATGGGTGTGAGTGGTACTGTTTGGTTTTGAACTGCAACGAGTATATTTTCATCTCACAATTCGTTGCTCTCGTTCACTCAGGTATTGTTTTGGTCATATCTCCATGAAGGATTATCCAATCATAATGAAATTTTGACCAGTTATTTGGAGATATCATAACTTTGATTTGGTACCAACAAAACTAAAATCGGTACACAAATAGCTCAGTATGTAATCGGAGACTAAACTGTTTGATTACTATTATAATAGGCCTTCAAGTACTGTTTCGTTCATATCTTCGTAACGAAATGTCCGAATGAAAAAAAAAACAATAGCGTTCTATGGGAATGTTGTAGCTTCCATTTGTCGTCAACAGAACTGAAATCGGTTCACAGATGGCTGAGAAACCGATGTGACATTATTTGTAACGCACACACACACACACACACACACACACACACACACACACACACACACACACACACACACACACACACACACAAACATACACACAGACATGTGCTCAGTTCGTCGAGCTGAGTCGAATGGTATATGACACTCGGCCCTGTGGGCCTCGGATAAAAAGTCGAGTTTTCAAGCGATCTTAATACCCTTCTATTGATGTAAGAAGGGTAAAAAAGTCGTTTTTGAAATTTCCTGGTTCACTCAAATAAGCTGAATGGTAATTCTGTGGTAACTAGAAAATGAAAAAAAAAATTAGTAATTTCCATTTAATACCAACAACTTTTATTGCTTATCTTGACAGATACGCGTAGTTCGTCTACAATGTGCAGAATTTGTGTCGCATTAATAGTCAGGTAAAAATTGTTGGTGTTTGCGCTTAATTTAACCCTCGAAATAATAGTTTCAATTGCGGTTTTAGCGTGAAGCATATGTTCAAAAATACGGATCCGGCAATGAAGCGAACTTGTGAGGCCTACGAACTCCTTTGCAATTGATGATAGGCGGCGGTATACAATTTAGTTGAGCAATTTGTAGGCGGCGTTCACGATTACAGCAATCCAGCTTGTCGCCCTTCCTTCCATCCAATCTTCCGGTAAACATTCCTCCTCCCAAATCATGGTAATTTCCCAGTGTAGCGCCCTGGTCAGTTTTTTGGCCACCGTATTTTAATAGCTCCCTTGAGAGTTGATCAACTCCAGCAGCGTTGTTGTTTTTCAACCGACCGATTTCCTCCTCAACTTTCTGAAGGGTTGGGGTCAGGATCCTGTCATCTTCTGCGCGTATTCCTAGATTTATTACCGTGCCACTTTCGTTCGCTGCAATAACGCCGTTCAGGTGCTCGTAAAAGTACTGCTTCCACCTTTCAATCACCTCACACTCTCTTGTGGGACTGTTGCCTTCCAGGTCTCTGCATATATCGGCATATACATGGTTCGTAGCTTTTGCGCGAGCTGTTCAACTTCTCGTAGAATTTGCGTGTATCGTTAGCACGGTACAGTGCTTCCAATGCCTCGCGGTCTCGATCTTCCATCTGGCGCTTTGTCTTTCGAAGAACAGAATTTTGCCTGTTTCGTGCCAGTCTGTACCGTTCCACATTCGCTCTCGTACGGTGTTGCAGTATTCTCGCCCGTGCCGCATTCTTCTCCTCTGTTAACTGCTTGCATTCCCCATCAAACCATTTTTCCCATTCGGTGCAGAAGAACCTAGTATCACTATTGCAGTGCTACCAAAATCGGTTCGAATATCTCTCCAGCCATCCTCAAGAGTAGCTGCGCCAAGCTGCTCTTCCGTTGCTAGGGCTGCTTATAGCTGTTGCGCGTATTCTTGGGCAACTCCGGTTTCCCGTAGTAGCTCATTGTTAGGTTGTGGCGTCCGAATTCGACGCGTGTTATACGCTGTCGAGAGTTTTGAGCCCATACATACTGCAATTACGCAGTAGTCCGAGTCTATATTAGCCCTGCGGTAGGTGCGAACGATGATGATGTTGGAGAAGAATTTCCCGTCGATTAAAACATGGACGATTTAATTCTCTGTTCATTGGACAGGTGATCTCCAAGTGGCTTTGTGGATGTCTTTACGAGGGAAGAAGGTACTGCAGACTACTAAGCCACGGGAGGCCGCAAAGTTCACGCCTCGTTTGCTGTTGTAGCTGTTGCTGTCTGTACATTGCCGTCCCGTCCTGGTATCACAGCTCTGGTAAAAAGTAGCCGCTCAATTCCCGCTTTTCCATACCTTCTGTCATGTCCAACAAACCTTCTGCAGTGCTACGATTTCGAAGTTACATGGTTGAAGTTCGTCATAGATTTTCTTATCGCAGCCAGGAAAACAGAGCGATTTGCAGTTCCATGTTCCGAGTTTCCAACCGCAATCCTTATTTCCGGTGCTTATTACCTTCTGTATTATTTGTAAAATTATTTTTTTTACAGGGCGACTTTTTGGGCCTTTTCCAACACCCTCTCTCACCGGAGGACCACCGTGCACATCACTATTTAGAGTGCCACACTGGCACAAGGACGATGATCAGCCGGAGAACAGACGCTCAGGTAGACTAAAGGGCGATACGGTCAAAATTTGGTCAATATCAACTTGACGTATTTCTTTCAATTTTGCATTTAAAAAACCTAAACACCCCTCATTTTGAAGGTGTGTGTGTGTAGAATGTTGCTCCTATTTTGATTTTGGAATTCACTCTTCAGTTGTCAAAATGCCGTCCAAGCAAGAAGAGCAGCGTATCAAAATTTTGCTCGCGCATCGCGAAAATCCGAGCTACTCGCACGCAAAGTTGGCAAAATCGCTAAAAGTTGCCAAATCAACCATTACAAATGTAATTAAAGTGTTTGGGGAACGTTTGTCGACAGCCAGGAAGTCTGAATCGGGGCGAAATCGAAAACCGGAAGCCGCTGAGACGACAAAGAGAGTTGCCGGTAGTTTCAAGCGAAACCCTAACCTATCTCTCCAAGATGCCGCAAATAAGCTGGGTGTATCGTCTACAACCGTGCTTCGAGCCAAAAAACGAGCCGGACTATCGACTTACAAGAAGGTAGTGACTCTAAATCGCGATGATAAACAAAATACGACGGCCAAAGCGCGATCCCGGAGGCTGTACACGACGATGCTGACGAAGTTTGACTGCGTGGTAATGGACGACGAAACCTACGTCAAAGCCGACTACAAGCAGCTTCCGGGACAGGAGTTTTATACGGCAAAAGGAAGGGGAAAGGTAGCAGATATTTTCAAGCACACGAAACTGTCAAAGTTCGCAAAGAA
Source organism: Aedes japonicus (assembly GCA_034211315.2). Classification (NCBI taxonomy): domain Eukaryota; kingdom Metazoa; phylum Arthropoda; class Insecta; order Diptera; family Culicidae; genus Aedes; species Aedes japonicus. Next base: position 340,142 of record JASCZW010005222.1, read on the forward strand.
ATATCTGGTTTGGCAAGCCATCTGTACCTGTGGCTTGAAAAGCAGCATTTTCATAGCTTCCGGGACTGTCAACCAAGAAATTTACGTGAAAGAGTGTTTGAATAAACGTCTGCTGCCTTTCCTGAAGAAACACGGTTGTTCCGTACTGTTTTGGCCGGATTTGGCATCTTGCCATTACGTTAAAAAGGCCATGGAGTGGTACGCCGCCAACAACGTGCAGGTGGTTCCCAAGGACAAGAACCCTCCCAACACGCCAGAGCTCCGCCTAATTTAGAAATACTGGGCTATTGTCAAGCGGAACCTAAAGAAGACCAAAAAAACTGCTAAGGACGAGCAGCAGTTCAAGGCAAACTGGCTTTCTGCGGCGAAGAAGGTGGACAAGGTGGCTGTACAAAATCTGATGGCAGGGGTCAAGCGTAAGGCCCGGCAATTCGGATTTGGAAAAGCGGAAGCCTAACTGAATATTTTTCCTGAATTTTATACTAATTGAACTTGAAAAAGAAATTTAATTTGATTTTTTAAATAAACGATTTCACCGATTTACACGCGTTTTCCCTTGACCAAATTTTGACCGTATCACCCTTTACACCGTTTTAAGAGGGCAGCTTCCCTTCCATGTCAGCATATGACCAAGGTCCCACCGGGGTTGGTTATCCGATCTCTCCAATGGTTACTTATGCCCCAGTCGGCACCACGGGGAGGTAGGGATAGGAGTTAGTGGATAAGATGCTAAGGATCGCAGTAAAATCTATTTTATACCTGCAGGTACGCGAAGTATCAATGCTACGCATTGTCCAGCCATTTACCAACCACGTACTTAAGCCATTCGACCTGAATTGTTCTAGATTTCATATCAGCAATGTTTTTGAATGGCGCTAAAGCTGCTCTGCATGGATAACATCGCTGCTCAGAAGATGTGTTGGTTATGCCATTAACCACCTTTCCGTCTATCATGGTCAACCAGGGATTATAGCTTTAATATCCTTATAATGTAGTGAAGATAAATTGGCCCACAATAACGGGTTGAAGACGGCCTTGGGTTGTCCTAAATTATAACATAACTTGCAGTGAATCTTAGAACTACGTCACATATTTAATATACATGACTGTCTGATGAATCCTAATTTAAAATATTTTGTTTGTATGCTGGCATTCCAGATGATCCATTTGAGAATCAATTTGAGCTTCTATGTCCTTTTACAGCCAACTCTATCAGTTTGTCCTTAAAACGATCGGTAGATCTTGAAGTGGAGGAGTATGTTCATAAAATATTTCGGTCCGCTTGCTAACATATTCCTTTGAAGTACATGGTGGACACTCACCAACCGATTAATGGTTAATCTACCAAATATTCGTAAACCGACTGCTTAGAATTATCGCAAACTGTAATATCCCGCCCACAATATCACAAAATATGGCGAGTAGTTGAACGGATAGCAGATAAGGAAACCCAAGCAGCGCACTTGTTGCAATTCGGTTGAAATAAATTCAATGTGACAAACAATAACACAATGGTGACGAGTTACATTCAATACAATTAAGTATTCGAGGTAGATATTAATATAAGGGCCCAAGTTTTAATATGAAAGCCCAAGTTTCCTGCAGTTTTTGAACGAGATAAGGCGCTATAACCTTGGAAAATTATTGACAGACTTTTGGTTCCAATTAAAAAAATCCACCTCCCTGGGCTCTGGCAAAACCTTGTGGTAGTTTAACTTCAACTACCAGGTCCCAGGGCTGGTCTGGTTCTTCACCATTTTGGAAAGAAACACACTAGTGTTGCCAGATCAGTGATAATGCAGCCCAAAAATGCGTCTGAAAATCCTCCAGTATTTCCTATCGACAAACATTATTATACTAAGATAGTGATCGATGGTCAAGTACAGAATTTGCGAATAGTTGGAATGTTGCACTTGATCATATAAACGCAGTTGAAAAATCTGCATACTTTGTTATCACAACCTAGCGCACTTTTGGAAAGCATTATGACAAGGGGAGCCTGTTCCATTATTCATCTCATGATCCATTATTCATAATATTCGGAATTATAGGAGTTTGATATGTGAATGAATTTGTTCCTTTTGTTATTAAGTTACTTTCAACTTCCAAAAATAAATAACATTAAACTTAAATAAAAAGTTAGAAATCCGATGGTTACGCGTCGATCTTTCGTTTTCAAATTGTGCAAATTGCTATGAGATGAGATGAACATGGAAATGGTAACCCAAGATGCTATGCTTGTATCAAAGCTTTCTACCGTGAGGCGATTTTGCTTACTTCATTCTAGATACCAAGTTTTGAAGAAAAGTGGAGCTCTTACAGTGCGCATCGGCAATTGACGATATACTACGTCATCAAGATGAAGTCCTGTTGAAGAATTTCAAATAAAATTCAAAACAAAGCCCCCGAAACTGGATGAAAAATCCTATCTGTTTCTAACGAAACATTACACGGATCGAATGAACTAGTCACAACAGACGCAAGCTAAAAATTAAGATAAGTAATAAATGTATTACCCCTCCCAACCTATCAAAAGCTTTTAAGGTACGCATCGACAATGAGCGAACTACCTTGTCATCAAAAAGAAGTTTTGCTGAAGAACTCAAAACAAATTTCAAGACCAACCCTCCAAACAAGAAGCAAAATCTCATCTTGAAACGAGAGAACAAGTTCTGAATTATAGTAATATCAAGCAAAACAGGTATTTTGGAAGATATCGTTGACAGTTAATCACAAGGTAATAGATTATATCTAGGATTTTTTTTTTTTTTCAAAAGGGCGAATCTAACAATGAGAGGCTCTCTCCTCTCTCGCTCTCTTTCATTTATTACAGCGCCATTATAATTTTTTTTGAGGGATTCTTTAGTACAGATATAAACACAACAGTGCTGGCTACCACAATCTACAAATAGTTGAATGTAAAACGAAACGCTGAATGGAATATGAATGAAAGAGAAAGTAATCAAAGAGAGTCTCTCAATTGCAGATTCGTCCAATGAAGAAAAAATTCTAGATATTTGCAAATGATTGATGTATACTCTTCTCCCTACAGCCTTACATGCCAACAATTATCCCCCCCTCCCCAATCCTGTGGGTAGTGATGCAATATCATTGTACACTTCTAGTGTGCACTAATAGTGTATCCCGCAAAATTCAAATCCCCCATGGGAAGAAACGTTGCGTAGCCCATTCAACTATCCCCTGATGTATTATGTAAGGTTTGAGTTCTTGTACTCATACTGGTGACCTGGCGCCTCGCCCCCTTATACGTCAATAAAATAAAAAAATAAAATAAAATAAAATAAATTCAATGTGACACATTTAAGTCCCAATCAAGTTACTGCCACCAATAATGTCGGTTTGGTGTTGCTTGGGAAGCATTCAGAGGGTGCGATTGTATTAGATTATATGTATAAAATTTGATGGGGATTCAGAATCTTGCCTGGCCCGTTGGATATGAAACATTTTGTGTTTTGATGAACCACTTGTTTTGAAAGTCCTTATTTTCAAATGGCAAGGACATCTCGCCAATATTACAATAGTTTCGCTACTCGTATCTCGTCATTGGTGTTTTCTTTAGAATGTATCGTAAGATTCCGAGATTTTCATTCAACATTTCAGTATTTGAACTAACAATTATGACATCAAAACCTATAATTAAAATATGTGGAAGCATCTCTAACAATTCAACAACTGTTCTTTTATAACGAATATTTCAGCTGGCTACAAAACGTAGATGATGCACAATTCACTGACATACACTACAGGTCGTTGGATGGAACAGGAAACTTCAACTGGCGTATGATATTTCCATTTGTTTACTCTAGCTCTGAAACCATGGTAAGCGATTGGTTCTCATACTTTTAATGATGAAGAATTATCTCAATTAAATCCTCATTACCTTCACTTCTCACTCACTAAGATGGTGATAACACGCAAGAAAAGTTTTTATGAGCAACTTGACACCGAGCAAAAAGTTCCACCACTGCTGGCAGTTCAAGTATGGGATAATGATATCTTCTCCAGAGATGATTTTCTCGGTACATTGAACCTAAATCTGGCACAGCTTCTTCGACCGGCCGCAAAGCCGGGTAAATGTTCTCTCCATTCACCTGATGCTACCGCTACCTCTCGAGACCAGTATCTGAATCTATTCCGGGAAGGGAAAGTCCGCGGATGGTATCCGATTGTGGGAAAAGTTAACAACCGGATAGCTCAAACGGTAATCTTTTATTCATTTAGGAAACTTTTATTATCACGTAAGATATAAACGTTTTTTTTTTCGTTACAGGGGAAAATTGAACTAGAGCTCCAGATTATGACGGAAGAGGAGGCTTTGATGAAACCTGCCGGGAAAGGGCGCAAACCACCACAGAAACTGGCAAATCCTGAGTGAGTGCATACATTATGTTTTTCAGAATTGGCACCAATTACAACTGGATTTGTTTCTATAGTTTTGATGAACAGAGGCAATGACATCACTAATGTTTTACTTTTATTTTGGCTAAGAGTATAATCAGACTTGTCAATCAATTATTCTAATCTAATTCTAATAATCATTTCGACTCACTGCGGTTCATTTGCTGGAACCTCACTCAAGTAGCTAAATTTTGATATGTCATATCATAAGATCATAAGATCATAAGATGAAATTGCAGAGCTCTATTATTGCCAAAAATTTAAATGATATTCATCATGCACTCAAAAAAATCGACACGTTGGTTTCGTGTGAAATTTCACGTAACTTCCACCTGAACACGTAATTAAACTTTCTTCAGTAAAATCAGGTAAACATCACGTGCCAGTGACTTTTACGAGAAAATTCACGTAACATTAATGTGATTTTCACGTAGAATGCGAATTTACGTGGAAATCACGCAGCTCTTACGTGAATTCCACGTGTTTATTACTGGTTTTGGTAGTGGACGAAAGTTACATACGTTTCACGTGGAAACAACGTGTCGATTTTTTTGACCATGGTATACCTATCATATGACTATTACACTGAACCAATTGTTTTTGAGATAATCGTTAGAGCAATGTACTGTAAGACAAATTTGTTGGATTAGGTAAGAGCTAGATTTTCATCATACACCGTATTCAGAAATTCGGCTTCTAAGTTGTTGGTTAGTTTTCAGAATTATCTCTCCGGCTCCTCGACAGAAGTGAAGTCATGAATCTTAAGATGATCGAAAGTTTCGAGAAGCTCCGCAAGTTGAATCCTCAAACTCGCTTCATGACTTTGTACCATTTGTACATAACACAAGATGTCAGCCCTTCGCCGAATATTCTCAATCGTGTTTGCTTCTCCAACCTCGGCAGTTCGGTTAATTTTGATTTATCCACCGAATCTCAGTGCATCATCGTCCAATGGTTGCTCCAGCGATATTTGCTGCAAAGTTTGGCCAAGTTTATTCCACTTAATCGTTCTTCACTGACGGGTCTTTGATAGATGAGTACGACGGCTTTGGTATATTTAACTCACTTACACCGGATCAGCACTTCATTTTCACGGATAGTCTCAGCTCTTTAGAGGCTATTCGGCCCTTGAGGGCGGTATGGCACACCTCTTATTTTCTTATGAAAATGCGAGGTCTTCTAAGTGCTTTATCTTCACGTTCTTTACTGTCACCTTTGTGCGGATCCCATCTCATTGCTCAATTCCGGGCAATGAGAGAGCGGACTTGCTTGCAAAGGTGGACGCTATGGAAGGCGATATTTATGATCGACAAATCACCTTCAATGTTTGTTTTCCTAGTTTTCGTCAACAGTCACTCGTCATCTGACGGTATAAATGGAGTAAAGAAGATTTGGGGCGATGGATGCATTCTATCACTTCCAAGGTGTCTAAGAAATTGTGGCTCAAGGGGTATCAGAAGCAGATAATTTCTCATCAACATGAGAAGCTCTAGGAATGGGTAGTAATTTCTACTATTACGAATAAATAAAGAGGAACTATTGATAGTTCATACAACAATGTTTGCAATCTTTCATACAACAGGCTGGATTCAGGCGTTATCTGGCTCAAATCTAGCATTCCCTTTATGTGCATTAGATAACGCAGAAAGTTCAATGTTTCTTTATATCTGTGTAGTATGCGATCGTGCACACATTCTTTTACCAAGCTACCCCAGAGGCAGGGGCAACGTGCATCTTTCAATTTCACAGCCTGCCGTAGTCTAACGAAACTATCAATACTTTCTCTTCATTTCTTCGTTCTAGAAAAAAAATATTGTCCACTCCTAGAGCCTCTCATGTTGGTTCAAGTGACGCTGAGAATTTTTTGCCGAGTTATCATTTAAATATCACACTGCCAGGTGAATTCAGCTAAATGTTTAACCGAGCCCGTGAATAATGTTGAAGTGTATATGTATCAGAAAACTATCATTTTTTAAGTTTGTCTGAAATTCGCACTTAATTTTTTCCCATCCATTAAATTGTAAATCCAATTATCCTCGAGACAACCGCGAATAATCGATTCTGTCCCTGACAAATTTCACGCCAAATCATCCAGTGCACTATGATACGAATGGACAAATTTCGCGACAAAAAATCGATAACTCGAAAACCATTAGCTTTAGACAGATGATGTCTTCTGGAGATTTAAATAAAAAAATATCTATCTTTTGGTTTGGGTGGTAACTAGGGTGCAAGGGAATAAGATATCTTGCAAAAACGTATTTTTTTGAAACCTCAACCCCTACAACTTTTTTAATACAATAACTAGCAACTATCCTGTAGTCACAAAATGTGCGTCGTTTTCTACCCTAAAAGTCATCTATGCAAAGTTTTCAAATTTAAATTGAAATAAAAAGAGTTACAGCAAAAACACTGTTTTTTAAGTCCCACCCTAAGGAAAGTCAGAAAAACTGTTATAAAACGATATGTAGATGAGATAGAAGTAATTTTTTTTCATCAAAGTTTCATTAAATTGAAATATCTACAATTTTGTAGAAGCAAAAAATCCTATAAATCATAAGAATAAAAAGTTGAAAATTTTATTATGAACATAAAAGGACCATCTAAGTCACTACCCAAACCAAAAGATAGGTCTTATTTTTTAATTTAAATCTCCAGAAGACATTATCTGTCTAAACTTAATGGTTTTCGAGTTATCGATTTTTGTCGCGAAATTTGTCCATTCGTACCATAGTGCACCGGTTGGCAGCACCCTCTCAGAGTCCATTGAAACTTTGTGGGTGTGTAGATTATGTCTTTTCAAGCAATTTAACAAAAGAAATGGCTATCTTAGAATTGGACGAATTTTTATTTTAATGCAGGCAATATAATTTTCTAATAGTTTGATGGCAAGATGAGCACTTTTAAGGAAAAAAACAACAAATTTTTCACGTCAACATTACTCAAAAAGGAACAGACTTACAAAAAAATTATGTATGAATGACTTTAAAAAAAATTGTAATAATTGTACAATCGATTCTTAAACACTAAAAAAAATATTTTAAAATTTAAAGTCAATTTTCAATAAATTGCTATCTTAGAATTGAAAGATTTTTTTTTTTTATAATGGCAATATTATTGTCTTAAGTTCGCCATACATTGCAAGAGGGGCATTTTTAAGGAAAAAAAAACATATTTCTCATGTCCTTTTTTTTACCGTGTATCACACAAACTTGTCTAGTTATGTTATTCAACACCCCTTTAGAATCCAATAAAACTTAGCAGTCATACAAAATATATATTGATTTTTAAAACATTCAAAGACCCTTAAGAAATCCAAATTGTCATTATAATTAAATTTAATTGACTTCTGTGTGGTTTTGAACCAAATTATAAGACGAGTTGGCGCGATACACGGTAAAAATTGGACATGAAAAATGTGTTGTTAAAAAAACTGTTTTTCCTTAAAATTGTCCATCTCGCAATGCATGTCGAACTTTTAAACAATTATATTGCCTATATTAACAATACATTTCGTTCAATTCTAAGATAGTCAACATTCAATTTTTAATTTTTAAATATTTTTTTTTAGCGTGTAAGAATTGATTTATTACATTTTTTTCATAAAATCTAAGACTATTTTGTCAAAGTCACCGATACATCAATTTTTTGCTAATCTTTTCCTTTCTTGAATTATGTTGACATGAACAATTTGTTGTTAGTAAAACTTTTTTTCCTTAAAACTGCCCATCTTGCCATGTATGTTGAATTTTAAGGCAATTATTTTGCCTTTATTAAAAGAAAAATTCGTCCAATTCTATGATAGCCATATTAAAATACATGTTTTTAGCGTGTAAGTATCGATTTAACAATTTTAACAATTTTTTCCATAAATGTAAGGACAATTTTCTAAAATTCACTCATACATCACTTTTTGTAAGTCTGTTGCTTTTTAGTTATGTTAATTTAAAAAAAAGATCAAAAAACTTAAGCTCTTTTCAAATGGTAGTCTAGAATTGAAAAAACAAAGTATACAAAGTTGCTTGAAAAGACATAGTCTACCCACCCACAATGTTTCATTGGATTCTGAGAGGGTACTGCCAATCACGAAGTCGAGTTGGCGTGAAATTCGTCCCCTTTAACTTCGTTTTAGGTTACCTTTTTTATTTAATGTAAATATAAAACGAAAACTTGGCTCTGTAAAGTTAATTCGATTGAGCCTGAACAAATAAAAAAGTTGTCGGTTAATTCATCTAACAGAGTCGAAATTACTATTTACAGCACTGACACTAATGCATAAATGACATCGACGCTATTTGAAATAATTCGGTACTCGTATCGCTCATCAATAAACTTAATGTAATCAAGGTTTGAAATCAAAAATATGTATTTAAGACTTGACCCAGTCCAATTTTCATGAAACTCTGCATTACAACTAACTAATTAATGTCATGTGCGTGAGCCGTAACGAACAGATTTCAATTCGGCCGTCAACATGGACCAGTCATTACTCACGAAACCTTAGAACTGCTCATCCTTTCTATTTTCGATTCTTCTCTAACATCCAGTACATTGTACATAATCACTTCTATCATCTACTACATTATATGTACATCTTCACCCGCAATACATTCGCGCAAAGACACACCCACGATTCTTCGAGGGCCATTCAATTGACGCCATCAATCAATACAAAGCTATTTACGGGCTTCTCCATAGATACGAAAACCATCCTAATTAAATCGATATAGGCAATGGGATACATCTTGACTACATCGCAAAAAAAAAAAGATGAACAAGCTAATTTTCCTGTTTAATCGCGTTAAATTTTTCATCTTTTACTTTCCCCTTTGTTTCATTTCCATCACAGCCGCCCAGACACATCCTTCAGTTGGTATCGCAACCCACTCAAGTCTTTCCGGATGATCCTGTGGCCGTTTGCTCGAAAAGTTTGCCTGGTCATAGTGGCGATAGCACTCGCCCTACTGCTCTGCTATGGATTGATAAGCAACACACCCAAAACGATAATCACTAAAGCTCTGGCCAGAAAGGCTTCCCTGGATCGTTTCGTTAGCACCAGTGTCATGGAAGAGCAGTAAGATTGTAAAACCATATACGAATACCTACACGTTTATCCGTACACGTAGTTAACTTTCGCGTCAGCACAGTTCGTAGGTACCTAGCTTGTTTATCAGTTTGTTATCTTGCTGTTAATTACAATTATAATTGTGTTGATTGTGGAAAATGGTTATTTTTCATTGTATTCAAATGTAGCATATGCCTATCATAATTAAGGGTGTCAAGATACAATAGCACAAATGGTACGTTAATTGTAGATTTGTCACCAACATGTTTCCTTCGTTTGATGTATTGGTTAATGTAACATAGTATTGCTTGAAACAGAGATAATAGATCAGCACCCTCCCGATGGAAGGCAACCTGCAATAGCTTACACTTACCAATGGCTGTTGCTTGATAAATTGAAATAATAACCCGTTCGCACTACCGTCTTTATGACTTGACAAATTGTATTTTGAAGCATTCATATTTCTACTTTCGCAATAATATTCCTTTTCACTGGAAATAATATGTTAAAGATCTCTATATAACGTAATATAGATTGTAATTTCGATGATCGTATCAGGAAGGTATCATCCAATGCAGCTTCAAAGCTGGAAATCTATTTGTATTTTGTTCGAATAGAACATTTATGATCCAAACTTAGTAAATAGCGGCTATCTTACTTCTCTCTTTTTTCGAACTAAAATCTTCTCTAGATTTATCTTTTTGTGTCCTAGATTTTTCAAATCATTACTATAATTTCATAATACATTCTATTTTTCATTATACTTCCTGTTGATGATAATTTATATGTATATATTTGTATATTTTATTCTACTAGTTGATGTTCTTTAAAGGCTGTCCACGTTATATTTCGGACACCAAAATAATAGCAGCAAAAAAAAATTACACATAATTCAACAAAACCGATTGTTTATTTCACAATAATAGAGTAATATCTACATTACAGACAGTTAATCATCGTCCAAAGAAACAGGAACATCAGAGGCACATCATTTCAGGAGAATATCTTTATGCAATGTAGTATACAAAATATATGTAAAATAGATAGCCAAGCAATTAACAAGTAGTGCAGGTGAACCAAATTTATACAAGGCAGCGTTTACAAACAATAGATCTACAGAAGACCATACATTTGTCACTAGGAGAATCATGAAAGAATATTGAAATGCAGGAAAGGACTTGTATGTATTGGCATTGGACATTAAAAAAAGAATTTGACACTGTGAATGTAGATATTGTCAGAGACATCCAGATCAGTCTAAAAGTACCGACAAGATTAGTTGATGGAGTTATAGCATGCATGAAAGACGAAGTTACAAGTGTGTTATGGAACAACCAGCTATCTGGAGAGGTTGAAAGAGGGAAAGGAATCATGCAAGGTTGTCCGTTATCACCAATACTATTTAATTACATTATCCATGATATAATTCTTAAAATAGCTGAAAAAATACCCGAACTAAAGTTAATGGACCTAAAGGTTTTCAAATTGCCACTACTATTGGCGTTTGAAGATGATTTGCTCATATCAACAACCAGTATAGATGACCTAGAACACATTTTGAAAGAACTTGCCACTCAATTAGGGGAAATAAGATTAGAATTAAATTACGACAAATGCCAGTTACTACTGAGATCTACAAACAATAACGGTCAGATGGTAGAAGAAATAGTACTTATTGGAAAAACTTTTAAGGTATGCAACAGGATTAAATATTTAGGACTATGCCTAACAGCATACTTGGATAGGCGACCAACAAATAGACAACTATACAAAAATGCATATAAGACAAGTAGAACAGTTCTCCTCCTGGGTAATAGGGAAGTTGTGATAGCCTCATCTATAATACAGGGTGCGGCAGAAAATAATGCGAGAATGTTCAAACTTGAGTATTGGGTTAAATCGTGTAGCTAGTGACTAATTTCTGTCGAAAGTGTATTTTTTTATGTTCACTTTCAAGTGCTGCATCCAAACATTCTATTTGTTTTATTGCAAATTCGTCAAAATGTTCGCGAAAGAAGTGATCACCAGTTTGTTGCTCGCCCAGAAGAAGCCGAAAGAGATTGCCAAGGTGGTAGGGCAACAGTTCCCTAGTAGCACACGTGTTGCCATTCAGTTGAGATAACGTAAATATGACATGCTAAGTCATAATCATGTTATTGCTTATTGCTTATTGCTTGAATTAGTTGAAAATGGGATTTGAAAGAAATAGAACAAATTTTAGCATTATTTTCTGCCGCACCCTTTACATGGAACAAAAGTGGCAGTTTTGACAAAAAAAATAGAGTAAATATAACTATTTATGAAGAGCTTATATTAAGAAGTATGTTTAATCAATGTAAGAAACGAGAAAATATTAAATTTAATCCAAAGACATTGTTGGCAGGAAAAACTATAATTAGTAGAGCAAGAGTAGCAAAAATCAGTTATTATGGCCACATTCTGAAAAGAGTAGAGCTACATCCACTTAAGTTAGCTTACAAACTAAAATTTAACAAGAAAAAAGAAGGACGACCAAAGCTAACATGAAAGGACTCGCTAGAACAAGATTTAAGTATGTATGAAAGTAGGCAGTGGCAATTGGCGAAGGATAAGGAGATATTACAAAAAAAAAGACAGAAGAAATATACAAAGAATCAGAGAGCAAAATTTCGGACGGAGAAACATCTGAAGAAGAAAAATAAAAATCGAAAAGTACAAATATTGGAAAAGAAACACTAAAAACTGAAAAAATACGGTTTACGTCGAATAATTGACACAAGAATAAGACGGTATAAATTGATTAATGTAGGTTTGGTGAACTGGTTTTTTGGAATTGTAATATAAGTATAAAAAGATACACTATTCCAGGTACAAAGCACATGAAAAAAAATAAACTGTGCACAAAAATACTAAGTCTAATTACATAAATACTCAACATTAAGGTTTGATATTAAAAGGTTCATCAATGAGTATGATTTAAGTAACCTCAGGTGAATGAGTTCTTCACGAATTTTAAAATTCTCGTTTTGGCTTGAATGGAATAAACAAAACAGACCTAAGCAAATATTAAAAGTATAAATTTTTCCTAACTTTACTACAAAGCAAACACCTAGAACGTATGATTAAAAATGGGGAACGAACCAAGAAACAAAATTACAGCAATCAGAAAATATGTCATACAAAAAAAGAGATACTAACAATCGAAAACAATTTAGTCAAAGGTATGTCCATGTCTATGGATCAAGCTCTCAACCAGCCATTGCACTTGTTCTAAAAAATAACGAGTACGAGGCTTCCGGGTTCTAGAGGCTTGACTGGTGCGAACCACTTTGTAGTCTTTGTACGTCTTATTATAGTATACTCACGAACTCATCTTCCACAAAACTAATCGACTAAATATTTTGCAATACGCCAACTATCCCTCAAGGAAATGATTTGGAGTCAATGTCTCCTGCTCCATTGACTATATACGGTATATACGTAAGTGGCCTGGAATTGGCGACTGCCTCTGCATCAGTCACGAAAGTCTGTAAGAACTTCGTCACTTGGATGTTGTGAAGGAGCTGCGATCGCTTACATAGTTGTTTTTACTAAACGCACCATGCGCTCCTTCGTTCCATCCATGTAGGGGGTCGATGGTGGAAGGAACTACCTGGTGGTCGTAGAATTTTTGAACGTCATCGCACACTAGTTATGGATATCCTGAAGTTCCTTCATCAATAAAATCTGTATCCACATTAATCCGGACACCTTCAAATCATTGTAACTTTTGAAATATTGCACGTAAGAATGAAAAATTTCACTGTGGTATAGCTGAGAGTCTATGATATGAAAGACTGTGATTGATGTTTACATTTCATGTTTAGTATTCAACATAGCGACGAAAGAAAAACAAGTGCTCGAGTGAATTTTGTACGGGCGTACGGCAAATCCTGGCTTGTCAATACGGGACCTTGCAAAAACATTGGATTTGCCTAAATCCACTGTTCACGATGTGCTCAAATCATTTTCGGAACGTTTGAAGGTGGAGAGGAAACCGAAAAGTGACAAAAACATTGGACGCGCTGATCCTGTCATGGACCGAAAGGTGAAAAGGTGAAAACGAAAAACCCAAATCTCTTGATTCGAACGGTGGCTCGTAAAATAGGGATGTCGCCTGGTATTGTCCAAAAATCAAAACAACGTTTGGAATTTAAGTCGTATAAAGTAAAAACAGTTCTAAATTGCAATGACAAACAGAACTTGGCAGCAATCACGGGCTCGACGTTTGTACTGCGAATATTTGACGAAGTTTTCATGCGTTGTTATGGACGATGAAACTTATATCCCTTTCAAGCAGGTTCCAGGGCTTGCTTATTATTCTGCTATGGCCAGAAATGCTACAGCTGAGCATTTCAGAACGAAGAAGGCATCGAAATTTTCCAAAAAATAACGGGTGGCAATTAAAATTTTGGATTTTTTTCGAGGCCTCTATGCTCAACAACAAACGAGCTCAGAGAGAAATAAGAGTGTGTATGCGTTAGCTCTTTCTCTCCTCTTTCTGCTAGTATTTTCTGTTTTGTTTATGCTTGCTCAGTGTTGCTCAAAATGCCGTCGAAACAAGAAGTATTTCGCGAGCACGTTGTACAGTTCTACGAACTGCACAGAAATCACGGCAAAACGTATACGGTACAACATTTCAAAAGCGAAAATGTTGTGTGTTGTGAAAAAGACCAGCCAAAATTATGGACGCAAAAGGATTTCGTTCTCTTTCTCGTGCCTTCAACAACAAGGATTCACTGAGCCAACGGGATGCCGCAAAAAAGAAGACACGAGCCCCGGAATATACTGATGCACAGATTTCAACGCTGAAATCCCAATGCCGTTGGTTGATTAAAAATTATTCCGGAAAAAGTTTTGTTTTGGACGACGAAAGCTACTTCCCTCTTTCGAAGACGCAGATTCCCGGAAACGATCGATACTATTCAACGGATAGTTCTACTACACCTCCGAACATAAAATATAAGTTTAAACATAAGTTTGAACAGAAAGTGATGCTGTACATTGCCATTTCCGAGAAAGGCATTTCTAAGCCATGGTTCAAGCCCTCTGGTTTGGCAATCAATCAAGATGTGTACCAGAACGAATGTTTGAAGAAAATGTTGATCCCGTTTCTACAAAAACATCATGCTGATGGACAATACGTGTTTTGGCCGGATAAAGCGTCATCGCATTTCGCCATAAAAACACAATCGTTCCTGAATACCCATTCGTTCCCATTTGTACCCAAAAACCACAACCCGACAAATCTGCCTCAGTGTCGCCCAATCGAAGATTTCTTCGGGGTTTTGAGTTCCTTGGTGTACAAAAATAACTGGAGAGCCACGAATTGCAAACAGTTGATTGGTAGAATCAAGAGATACATTCGCAAAGTTGACATGGAGGCCGTACAACGCTCCTGTTCCGACATCAAATGGAAGCTTCGCCGAACATCCGATTACGGACCGTTTTCAAATGTTCACTAATTTTTGTTCAACAATGGACAATGTATCTTTTATTTGAATAAATCAGATCTTCTTCAACTATGTTTGTCTTTTTTTGACAGCTTGAGAAAGAAATTCCAAAATTTTAGTTGCCACCCGTTACCTTGTGTGGCAAGCAATTTACACGTGTGCAAAAAGAGTATATATTTCATCACTACAGGCACAATCAACAAGGAGATCTATCAGAAAGAGTGTCTGTATTGCATTGCTGGGATTGCTACCCTTCATCAAAAGTCACAAAGAAAAACCTTTGTTCTGGCCCAATTTGGCATCATGCCACTATTCTAAAACTGTGGTCAAATCAAGTGAACATTGTACCAAAAACCTCAAACCCGTCAAATTGCCCAGAGCTACGACCAATCGAGAGATATTGGGCTCTGATGAAGCGGAAGTTTTCTGGAAAGAAGCAAGGAATCAAAGACATCAAACACTTCCACCAAATTTGGACGAAGACGGCTTCTACGATTTCTGAAGAGTCTTTACAAACCCTAATGGACGGAGTTAAGCACACAGTTCGAAAATTTTTTGCAAATACCGAATAACTATGTTTTGTCTTCACGAATTGTTAAAACACATCCCATGAATCTGAAATAAACAACTATGACGGAAATATAATGCGAAATTTATGTTTTATTCATGTTTTTAAGGTGTCCGGATTATTGCGGATACAGACCTTAGGTTACTAGCTCCTACAAAATGTGTTCTATTGTCACTGTAAAAATAGCCGAATGTCCTAATCGCCATTGTGCAGGACTGAGTTGAGAAGCTGTGTACCTGGCTCTACATGTACGACCCGTATCGTGAGACACGTAAAGACTGGACTCGGAAAAAATGAGACACACAAAAATGATTACCAAAAATTCATACTTCTCAAATTTTCAGGGATTAAATAACTATTATCAACTATATTTTGGCATAATTTATTTATTGAATTTCCTCTCCCATGCTGAATGCTCGTACATTTCTCTACACACTGCTCATGAGATCTTGTGCGAGGTTTTGTCCATCTTCCTTACACAATTTCTCCCAGTTTTTCTTCAAAGCTTCATCGGTTTTGAATGTTTTTCCACTTTTCTTCAAGTTCTTCTTCATTATCGCCCAAAACTTTTCGATCGGACGAAGTTCTGGTGCCTCCCTCGGGACCACATTAACGCCCTTCGCTTCGTACCAATCCATTACAGGTTTGGCGTAATGTCACGAATCCGGCCAGAACAGCGTGGGACCACAGTGAGAGCGGAGGAAGGGCAGCAAGCGTTTCTGCAAGCATTCTTCTCGATAAATCTGCCCGTTTATGGTGCCGGTTATAACGAACGGCGTGATGTACCGTCTGCACTCGCAGATCGCCTGCCACAACAGGTATTTCTTCACGAATTTGTCCATCTTTCTCTTCCGGAGCTTTTCCGGAACCTCCATGCGGGACGTACCGACAAAAAACTCGAGGCCGGAGATTTGTTTGGTGTCAAACTTGATATATGTCTCGTCGTCCATGACGAGACAGCCTGGCTCGACCAGCCACTCACGGTACAGCATCCGCGCACGCAATTTGGCCACCGTGGTTTGCTTGTCAGTCCGGTTTGGCGCCTTTCTGACCTTAAAAACACGTAGCTCAGCCCGCTTCATGGTCTGCTGGACGAACCACTTCGACGAATTGACCTTTTTGGCCACGTCTCGGGTGGAAAGGTTTGGGTTATTCTTAAAGTACTGCCTTATCTTCCGTGCCTTCTCTGGGCATTCCGTTTTCGGTTTTCGGCCGCTTCCAGCGCGCCGCTCGATAGTCTACGTCTCCTAAAACATCTTCACAACGCGGGACACGGTGGAATGGTGGATTCCAAGCCTTTTGCCGATCCATCTGACCAGGATTATCGATCACCGCGCCCAAGATTTGCTGGTGTAGCTCTTCTTGTTTCGAATGCATCTTGAAAACTACTTGACAGATCGCAATAATTTGCACACATTAACATAACACTTTAAACTAGTATTACTCTAAATTTCATTATTTTTTACCAACGCGATAAAAAGTTACAACCAAAACAAAGTGTCGCATTTTTTCCGAGTCCAATCTTTACCCCTCAATGCCACCCACTTCTAAACCAAACTGCGTCCTTGTTTGACCATTACCGGTCCAAAGTAGTCAATTCCGGTTTGCGTAACGGACATGGGACGAGCAAGCCCCGTGACTTGCGCCATAGGAAGAGTTGCCGTCACGGGTGGTTGTGGAACATACTTCTTCACGCGTCATGCCATGTATTGGTTGAACACCTGTCAGATCAAGTTTCGTAAACCTAGAATACAGAATCATTGACGCATCTCACTATAAACTGTCTCTCTATTTCCATGCAGGAACCATTGATGGTAGCTCTCGACGAGAAGAAAGATTGCGTGATGCTGTTCGGACAGTAGGATCGGTTATTATATATTTTTGGAGATGGTTGGTGCGAATCAACAAATAATTATTAACTTTTTAATTGAAGGTAAAAACGTCCTTCGTCGGCCTCCAGACTAATCTTGACACACGCTCGTCGGAATATGTCGTTGAACAATGTAGATTTCAGTGTACCACAGTTTTTGAATTATCTCTAACTTGATGCTGCCCAGATTGAAGGTAAAAACGTCCTTCGTCGGCCTCCAGACTAATCTTGACACACGCTCGTCGGAATATGTCGTTGAACAATGTAGATTTCAGTGTGCCACAGTTTTTGAATTATCTGTAGGCTCCGACGCAGTATTATGGCTTGAACGAATTCCTGAGAAGTGCAAGAGTTTTGGTGATTAACTTTGCACCCGCCTACTTCACATTCTTTCTTGGTACGGCATGTGCATTTGCAATGCGTTACGAAACAGCTCAGACACCAATTATTGAATTCAACTGCTTTCCACCTACCATCGACATCAAGTGCCTTGAACTTTTTCCAATTGGCAATTAGGTGGTTGTCCTTGGCACAGTCCAAACATTCTCGCTTGACAGGCTCTGTGGATGATGAACCTGATTTGACGACAGACAAAGACCTCATTTCTGATTGATTCTCCGAATTTACATAATGTTTCGATTCCTCTTTGCCGGTTTTGCTAGGCTTGGAGCTAACTGCGAGATAATTGATTGGAAGTGTAACATCAGAAGACATCATTACTACCTCGGGCATAAAAGCACTGAATTTCGCCAGGTCAGCTAAGATGGCAATTTTCCAACTAACTCATAAAGCAGTGTTAGATTCCACAGATGACCGATAAAATTGGCAATAGATGTATGATCCGCACTGCTAGAACTGTTAAACTGCTCGACCAAAGCAAACCTGCGACTGTAAACTGTCAGACTGCGGCGAAGGGACTGTTCATAACTTTTGAAGCAGAAAGAAATTCAAGATTTCCGGTCAACCATACAACCTCCGCACCGTATGGATATCGATAGGTACCGACTGTGGCAGAAGAAATCTGCTTCTAACTTCTTCTAAAGCATCCCCTTTCAGACAACGTTTTAGTCGAGCCAGGTTCTCCACATCACTGAATCCGCATGCCTCGGTGGAGTTGAAAAATGAACTGTGAAATAACGGCAAATCCTAATCTGTACGAGCAATCTTTTTTTCTGATTCATGAGCCCTCTAATCATGTACACGTAGTATATGGACAGCCCTTTCTATGGAACAGACTCCGGAGTCTCTAAAATCTCCAGGTAAAACATGTGCGACAAGTCCAATATTGCCAGAAGACATTTATTATTAATCAGGGAAATTTCAAAAAGACTTTTGATGTGGGTTTGATTTGAATTTTTTGTGAGAAAAAGGCGAGCAGTGTTTATTTTTTCCTTTGGAGCTTTTTATTCCTTTTATAAGCGACAAAAAGTTCAATTACTTAAGAAACGCGTTCAATTCATTTTACAAATTCACGTGATGAGTTTGCTGGCTCTAAGCTCAGATCCCACAGACAATACAAAAAAAAAATATTCAGATCAGAAAATGCAAATCAAATCAGAATTATCATAGCACTACGTATGGATCCAGTTTTTGCATGAGACACAAATTATCCACCCTTCACCTTTTGAAGAATGCGAGAAGCTGTTTCCGCTTCGGCCACACAATGATTCCTCCAAATCGTTGGTAAGTTTCTGCCGCTTCGTTCGCTTTTGTGGTCCTTTTGAAGGTGCCTTCTTACCTTTCTTGATGTCCTCTGTAGCCTTAACATCGATCAAACTCTAACGATAATCATCGGACTTAATTTCATCAGGCCTCTCTGCGCGTCGTTTTGTTTTTGTGGCACGCACTGTTGTTATATTGGTAGAGGCAACACGACATCTGGTGGAACCGTGAAAAACGACTCATAAGATTTCATACTTTCATTCATGCTACCGTTGGTCGCTCCAGCTGCCGTCGATGTTTCTGTATCCTTTTCCTGAAGAGCCGAGTCCATTCCAGTATTTTTCAATTCCTGGTCCGTGATCAACGATGGTGCAAATGAGATTTCGTCGAAAACGGTTCGGTCACGCTACCATAATCCACATTTTTTGAAACCGTTAACTGCAGTTGACATCGTGGCAGCTTTTTCAAAAGCAGATCTCATTAGCTGCATGATATTGTACTGACCGATAACGTGTCCTGTGTTGGATCCACCAAAAGCAGTATTGTAACAGATTCTGAAGCATGAGCATGTTCAAGAAAGTGATCAAAAATTGTATCGAACATCTCAGCGGTCATGTATCGTGAAGGATTACATGCGAATTTTGTTTCCAATGGTGCCTTGTGTTTGAGACCATCATGCATTCGAGCACGCGGTAGATGACAAATGGCGGAAGATAATGGCCACTCGCTGACATACTCATGACAACGGTAGTGGTCTTTCCTCGTTCCGCTGACGAAATAATGCCAACCTGCTTCTTGCCCTTGAGTGCAGCTTCTTCTTATTAGAAGGCACCTGAAAACACGAACATAAAGCATTGATGTTCCGATCTAGCAAAAAATTCAACACACTGTGGAAATCGCTGTTTCGTCGACATTATAGATGCGTTCCGGACGAAAGTTCTTCTTTCCAAGGGCAGCTTCATACATGTGGAAGAGGGCATTAACTGAAACTTTGTTAAATCCCCTGACTCTAGCAACCGATGGGGCTCCGGCTTGCGGAACGAAAGTTTCGGATTTGGCTTCAAAAATCCGGCCATTCATTCGCACCATTTTTGTTGAACGGATGGGCAATCTTATTTTTTTCATCCAGCTCGAAAGCCGGACATCTTTCTTTCTAATGCCGTAAAAATGACTTTCCAGATCAAGCAGGTGCTGCAAAAGTTCTGCTTCCTGTTCCGGCGTGAGAACCGTTTCTCGTGATCCCAGTTTCGACTTCACCACTTTCCCGTAACATGGTCTGCCAACGTAGTTCTAGGAATTCCAAACGCCTTAGCAGCACGATTCACGGAAAACCCGCTGCTGATAGGTCCAATTTCCGCAGTTGGTCTCCCGTTTGTAGTTGCGTGGCATCTGATAAAAATGGTTAGGTAGTTTCACAAACACCCGCTGATCCAAAGAGCATCCCAAGTAGCACACCTCGATGATAATTAGTTGCATCAACTTGATTATGACTAACAAAGGCGTGTTTATGTTTTCTCAACATGATGGAAACATGTGTGCTACTAGGGATGACGGTGTTACCCGTACCGATGAGTGACGGGCTTACCCGAAAGACACTTTTTTCTTAATTACACCGTAAATCTTGGATAATTGATTAAACTAACTTTTCAATGAAATTCAGTTGTAACATACATTGTAAATGAAAGTACGCGATCGATGGAATTGAATTTCTGTAGTTAATTATTTGTCAAGACGTTAAAATCTACCATCGAAAAATTACATCCGGTATTGCTTCGACGACGCCTGCGTTTGTTTTTTTTTATTTTCTTCGAGTTTGACAGTTTCCAGTGGTATGCCCGAGCAAAGGATTATACCAAATTGATAACAAGTTCTGATACCAGGTTATAATTTTTTGATCACTGAATATGTTGTCATTCAGGCTGAATAAACAGCCAAAATAACAGAATTAATAACAATAAAATACTCCTTGAATATCATAATAATAACTTATTTTGTTATCACTGCGAACAACTTGATAACAAATCCTGTATTGTAAGCAAATTTATTGAAATAGTAACAAATTATGTTATCAATTTGAAATCAAATGCTCATGCTAATAACTGGAAAAATTTAAGGTATTAAGAGCAAAAATTCTTGTTCAAATATGCTGGAATAATTTATAGTTTTACAATTCAACTTATAACGTTCATAAAAAATAGTATGTTCAAATGATAACATATGATAACACAATTTGCCAATGGTGATAACTAAATTTGTTATGCGATAACAGCGGAAATCAAAACGATAATTGAGATAAAAGAACTTGTTACTTATATGATATCAGCTTGTAATTTTCCATTGCTAGGGTGATGTGTCTCGGAATGGTTGAAATGATAAATACTAATAATAGGTATAGCCAAAAACATACTACAAAATGGTTTTCTAGTAAAACCGTTGGGGTGACGGGCTTACCCACCCTGACGAGGTTACCCACATTTCCCCTACCTAAAGCTTGTCGAGTTCGCGCTACTAGCCTAGCAAGATAACTGCTTCTGAAACTGACATGTAGACGGGTTTTGTTGCCTTTTTACATTATGTTCCTTTTTACATTATGCTCATTTTCCCCAGTGGGTCTGCTTCAAGCATCGGCTGTAACGGTTGTGTCGTTGCTTTGTTGCGCACTCTTTTGCTATCGGTCAAAACACGATATCTTTTGTTTTGGTTGTGTATTGTATGGCGAAGCGAGTTGTGCATCGAGTGAGCACAAAAGAAAAAAAACAATGCAGCTACACTATGAGATCTAAAGCTTGTAGTACACTATTTGTCCAATAGCCAAATATTTGGCATAGGCAGCTAGACAGCTGACAGATATCATAGATGTTTGTCAGATGCCTATCTGTCTATGACAAATATTTGGCTATTGGACAAACAGTGTACTACAAGCTTAATGCTTATGAGCCTTAAGCTTGTATGTAGTACACTGTTTGTCCAATAGCCAAATATTTGTCATAGGCAGATAGGCATCTGACAAACATCTATGATATCTGTTAGCTGTCTAGCTGCCTATGCCAAATATTTGGCTATTGGACAAACAGTGTACTACAAGCTTTACTATTTATTGATTATACTCATGGTACCACCATCTCCAGCATCGAGGAAACCATCATCACACTTTATGAGTGCCGCCAAGAGCATCCTTACTGTTGGTATAAATTGTTGCACAAATTTGAATAATGACCGAACAGAGGATAAACCAAATATCAGACTACATATTCACCTAGCTTTGATGCTTTGACTTGATGCTTTGTTTACCATTCATTGAAAGATTGCATCACTTTACAAAGGTGAATCTGGATCTCATTAACACTTCCCACAAACAACTACCATAGATATGCAGAGAATTCCTCTGTCTCTAGTTGCAATGGATGTCATATTACGTGGCCGGCGCCAACTCTGTAATGAATGAACACCCAAAACGTGCACATTGATAACGGCGGTAAGATAATCCCAAACTTCATTCACTGTATCAAATTGTAATTTTGCTAGTTACGGTCAACCGCGGAGTATCAACTACTAAGCTTACGGTATTCTATGCTATGCATGCCCATTTTCGACAGTTCCTATATCTGTGGAAATTAAATCGAAAACCACGTCACTGTGATGTGTCTACTCTCAATTTAATAAGTGGAAAATGTCACTTTGACTCCAGGAATACCCTCAGGGTAAATATTGGCAACTTGGCGAGACATTGTTCTGCAGGATCCTTAATCAACGAAGATTGAATCATGTTGTTTCTATGACAATTCTAATTTTGAAACCCAAGTCGAGTTCACTGATGAGTCATATCTGCTCTGAATCTGTTTCAAAATATCTAGTAACTAAATGTTGATGAAGCGCTTTTGAGTGGGTTGAGCTATTTCCTTTTAATTCAGTTATTGCTGCGTATCCTTTGATAGATACGCGCATTTTGTCAACTAAAATTGCAGACTTCCACAGTTGTCGTAATCTGAACCCACTGGTACGCGTATTTGACAAAGGATTGGCAATGGTTGTAATGGAATCAAAAAGAAACAAATGTTTTTCATTGTGGATCCCGTTAAGCTCATCTCATCTAAGACTTTTGGTCCTCGAAACTCCTTCTAAATCTAATATGTATTCCAGAATAAGGTCCGATTGGGAATGAAATGAGATTTTTTTTCAACACTCTAAAGTAAAACAATTACCAAATCAGTTGCCAGTTTTATTATTCAGCAATTATCGCCTGGGATGATCATAGGTGGTTTCCACATCGAATGACGAACCCCGAAGGTGTATTGTGGCGAGGAAGCTCCCGGCTTTAGGTTCATCAAACCGTATCGATTTGGGCCTGGGCTCAGGTACCTGTCTTCCTTGGTTGAATAGGCGATTCCCATCGAATACTTTGGACTTCTTTTGTGGGTGATGTTGCGATCCAGTAGCCCATAATGATTCGGTCCGGGTCCTTCCGATGCACGTACAAAGTTGGTACGGGCTCGTATGCTATACACTGGACTGCGGTGCTTATAAGCGTTCAGGTTATAAGCATAATTATCCGGACCTGGTATGCAGTACTTGTTGGATTTGTCCCGTCGCGTTCCAAATGAGAACGCTGGTGAACATTTGCCCATCATAGATGGAATATGATGCGAACCCGGCCCAGGAATGTTATTCGGTGCTAGTCAAAGTGATGAAAATATACCGAATTTGAGAAACAATGTGCTGCAATAAGACTTAACTTACTTAGCTGCTTGAACCGCTTGCCAAATGAGTACATCGGATTACAAGGTGAACCTTCTCGGGTCATCTTGCCAAGATGGTACGTGGGACCAGGGCCGATGGTATCATAGCGCGTTGTAAATTTCGATCGCATACTAAACATCGGCATGCGGTCCTTGCGGATGTCATGCTGGGTGAAGCCGATAGTCGAAGGGAGCACGTATTTTGCTGGTCCGGGTCCTAGATAGAAACGTTAAAGACCTCAACACATGAGCTAGCAAAATTCAACCTACCTGATCTTGACATTTGATACATCTTTTTTTCAGTTTTTATTTGATTTTCTGGATATTTTTATAATAATAACAAACGTAAAATTTTGACTTGCTCCCTACAGATGCCGAAAATGAGGAATGACTAGAAAATTTGTTGTTTCGATACTGGCCTACTGGGTTTGTGTAGGTTTCTTCGGAATACGTGGTAATGTTCTTAACAACATGTATATGATTTTTCCACAATTCATCAAATAGGGTAACGGGATGTATTGTTACCGGCCAAACACAATGATAACGGAAACGGAACGGAAAACGGCAATTTTGACAGTTGCTGAAAATGATTTCGATATGTCCAATTAAAATCGGCTTGGAACTAGCTTGCTTTCTTTCCGACAAGCAGAAATACTCAGATCGGGCTTTGCCGTTTTCCGTTGCCGTTATCATTGTGTTTGGGCCATTAGCCTAGCTCCTTCATTCGGCCTATGTACCAAATATGTTATTAATTTAGCGATAATCAACAAAATCATTAGGATGACCGATGTAATACGAGGTAATTGAAACAGTATTAATCAACTTATAGCTGTTCACTTCTGCGTAATTTCATCATGATTTCACTGGTTAAGCTGAACAGATGATGTCCACGATCTTCAAGTGATCTAAATTTGGCTTAATTGAATCGATAAAGCAAGTAATGCAGTCTGGATGTACAGAAAATAGTTACACATTACACACTAGCTGTTCACATAGCAAGAATAACAATGATTTTACAAGAAAATCGTAGACCCAATGTTGGGGACATATTTTTTTGTATGATCCCAACTATCGCCTGTTGTATCAATAACGTATTAAAAACGTTGTTATTGGTAAAATTTCAAGTGGAAATGCATCAATTTGCGATTGTTTATATTCAAGTGGCTCATCTAAACACAAACCGAAGGAAGAAAATCATTGTGTAGTAAATTATAATGTTTTCATTATTGAATGGCTGATAAATCATATATGAACATCACTTAAGTGCTTCGAGGCAGTTTTACTTAAGTTTGATTTGTAAAATTGTTTGTTGGGTAAAGAGAATACAGCTGATAACGCTTTGAATCAGAAAATCAGAAAACAATCGTACATAGACAACATTTAACAACAGATCTATCGAATGAGACGAACTTGCATCCATGATTAGACCCAATTTGGTGCCTATAGACCGACATTAAATCCATATCCATCGAATGTTTCTGACTTTATAAAAAGAGTTGTGTAACTTTTAGTGAAACATGCTACCAAATGTCTTATCAAACTTATCTTTGCAAGTGTCTAAGTAGTTGAATCTCGTTTACAGCTTAAAAACTGTATGAGTTATAATAAAAAATGTGATCGATGGTTGCATAATAGGCTGAGTCAAGGGACACATACCCTACCTATCACTGACAATTTTCATTGTACATTAGGGCTCAGGGCGACCCCGGGTTGTGGTTAACTTCTATACCTCTCACGCCAAAGTCTCGAGCTCGAATCTCACCCCCGGACAGGTTACCAAAATAGGGCTGAAAATCTGGGCTGATAACAAAGAAATAAAAATATATATAAGGGTTATTGTTCCGTATTAATCTTGTGTACCTATATTCATCCTATCCTAAATTTAGAGATTGAAGAGAAAATGATGTCTTTTCGAGCTCAGTGCAGGTCAGCTAATATGAACTGAATTGACGGAAATCTTTTACACTTCTCATACAACGTAAAAGGCTCGATTGTTCGATGTTTTGAAAAATCCTTGGAAAATCGTTTATAATTATCATCCATAAATTTAAAGAAACAACTCACCTTCACTTCACTACTACAAAATTCATTGATTCCAAAGGCTCGAGGAACTTAAATTTGGTTGATCATGTCGCTTGTGAACAGACATTTCACATTAGACGAAATTTCAACCACTTCGCTTTGCTTTTTCTGTGATCTAACGTACCCTTGGGCTCTTCCGCTCTCGTTGCCGTTCCGCTGCTTTCGAGCCTCAAATTGTTGAGAGTATCGTCCATAAGCCAATTCTTTTTTTTATAGAGCATATGTAGGAATTTATCATGTCTAGTCGAAATTGATGCAAGTGCTCCTTATTAACTTGTCACTTCTAGTGTATTGGTTGATCAAAGCCCGAAGTTCGACACCTTTGTACAGTTTTTCCAACTCGCAGAAATTATTGGGGACCAAGTCCACAAAGCCAGAGTTTGTCAATTCTTTTAAATATCCTGGTTTCAAGACATCCCAATATAGAAAATAACAAATTGACTAGTTTCTGTCTTCAGTTAGTAAACCATTGGCTTCACAGATTGAAAAAGTTGATCTAACCGGTTGATTTTTGGTAAGATGTTGTTACTTGCGGCCTAGTGCAGGTGGTTTGATGGATCGCTAAGACGCTCGTAAACTTGCTTTATTTTTTCATCCTTCTTGGCGTCCACCAATGTATCGCGATATCTGAAATATACTATTAAGACTTCCAGCTTGAAGAACATGCTTAACAACTTGTTTTAAAGAAAACCTCGGGTCGTGGATGGGTGTAACATGTTTAAAGGTTTCAGCTCTATCGGTTGACTCAGCTATCAGTTGGCTCATTGATTATAAAACTAATTGGTTTGGACCGCCACCAATTTTTACCACTAATTTGAAACCAATTCTTGATTATGCGATTCGCCAAGGACATTCGTTATGATGGCCGTAGTTTTAGTTCGTTTCAGTGCTACGTCTTTGACAAGGATCGAATCAGTGAAAACAACCCTAGAATACAGTCAGGCACATACTTGAACTTTTACATCCCCCACTGTTTTTTTCACGCTAACAAACTGGTCCAACTTCAGACTGTCATTCATTTGCTTACTGTGGCTTTTATGACTATCCCTATCGCCATGTTTTCTTTTTTAATCTGGAAGTTCGCCGAAAGTAATGTATGTATATGCTGTAACATTTTCCAAATGTCTGTATAATGTCTATAATCTGTACAATGTCTGTATGCATGATCAAATGTCTGTATAAAAACAGACATGTCTGTATATGGCATCGCTGTTTTCAACTCCTATGCAATCCTCGTACCCGACCATGTTTGGATTTCATACCTTTCGTGCAGAATCAATTAGCTTCTGTTTTCGTCTACAGCGCCCAAGTAACATTGCCAAAACCATCCAGCCTAATTCAGTTTTATTAAAGTTTTATGAACGCCATTGGAAATCAATTTGGTTTTATTATGGTACCAAGAGATGCCAATAGGTATCTTCTTTGAAGCCTTGTCTTCCAAAGTTCCTTTTACTCCTACCAAAGGTTTTATTTTGACTTTATAAACTCGTAAAATGCTGTTTTCACATGCCGTTCTAGGACTCATCCATATTATCTTATTATGGTCAGTTGTAAAAGCATTTTGAAACCATCATATGACCAAATAGTTTTATAATAGCCATTGCGAAGATAAATTGGCTTTTTGAAAAAACTGTGACTTCTTTGAATTGCCATATTGAAATATAAGAAACCATTGAAATGAGGAAAAAATATACCAAATATTAAATGTAATGCAAATGAACTGTTTTCATCGCTTAGGTGATTTTCATGGCAGCTGGTGGTTAACTTACCTATACAGGGTGTGGCAGGAAATTATGCGAAAATGTTCAAACTTGACTATTGGGGTCATTCGTGTAGCTAGTGACTAATTTGAAAAAAAAAATAGAACAAATTTTCGCATTATTTTCTGCCGCACTCTGTATATCTCCAATCACAGTAACCATCTAGCTTACAGTCAAACTTTGACAGCGATATCAGATGTTCCAGAGAAGCAATGGCGAAAGCAGCAAAAAAAAAACCCAAATTTTTACTAAGGGAGAGGCAGTTTTACTCTGGGTTGATTTGAGCAGATATGTTGTTTGAGTGAATGTAAATTATTTTCAAAATCAGAGTTAAATAGAGGATATTGAAAGCTCTCAAACCACCTCAAACTGCTTGTGTTTAATTGTTCACAGACGACAGCTTCGGCTTCCAAATACTAACAAGCGGTTTGTTTGGCAACTGCTGCGCAAAAACAGAGAGAACACTAGTGATAGTGCTCGCTTGATGAGCAACGTGAGTAACTCGAGTTACCTCAAATACAACTCTGAAATTGCTCGCAATAAGGAGCAGAAATTCGCTATTTTGAGGCGTTTCAGAGAGATACAGCAAATCCGGCATTTACACGATTAACGCCTTGCTGGAAGAAGGAACACGCTTCGTGAAGAAAAAGAAGAAAGCATCCAACAGTCCTGCACAACTGGAAAGTTCAGCAGAAGCTGAAGCGTAAAACCACCCATTTCTAGCTTCGCGCAGCCGTGCCTAATTCATGCCTATGATAATAGCATACCGAAACTTCTGATATAATGTTAATGGGAAGTGGATGTTCCACATAAACATAAATAGGTATTAAAGAATATTTAACGAAAATGTATCTAAATCTTTGTTTCTTTTTAGTCACAGTATAATATGTAATTAAATGCGCACAATACTATTATGTCATCATAGTGCCCTCTCGTGAGTCAAATTTTTCATCTTGTCGACGGCGAGAGGGCTTATCTCATGCTATAAACATGCATGTGAGACCATGAATTTGACCAGTAGTGAAAGTATCACATGTTCTGCACATTTATTCCACTGCAATGTTGTAGAACGTTTATATGAAGGCACTAACATCAGGTGTGATACTGGCGGTATATGCAATTCACTCTTAGACTTCTTACTTTCAATCAAAAGAACGACCAAAATACGTAGTTTGCTAATGTTGTCCTAGTTGGCGACATTTCAAAGGCGAGAGAGCTTATCCCATGCCAAAAGCAGGCATGGAAGATCAAGAACATGATCCGAAGAACATGATCACACTCTGCTCTCTTTATAAAGCTACGTCGTAGTACGTTGATTTGAAGGGACTGATAGTAAGTGTGATACTGAAAAACTACTAATAGATCACTTTTCATTTGCGTGACACACACTTTCATTGTTATTTATTCACTAATTTGTACTGATTGATTAACTGAAATACCTTTATTGCTGTAGGAATCATAAATAATCTTATTTATTGCTTCATTGTCGATTTATATTTTACTTCATTGTCGGTTTATATTTTAATAATGGCTGTGGGTTGTAGGTAATCGATTGTACAGTACATATCCCGTGGTATTAGGTAATTTATTATCATAGTAGAATTCCTTGAAAGTGTGGTATAGTTATGATTTAAGCGTTAACTCTTAATAACAAATATATTAGTGAGAGACCCGACTTTTCGAAGTGAAGCAGTTACTCACAGAAAAGTGAAACTTGAAACTGACGAAGACAAAAAATTTAAAATTAAAAAATCAACGTGGAAGTCCGCTCAATGAAAATCTAATATTTCACTTACTGTAAGGGGAGGGGGGGGAGGGGTATTTCAATATCAATTTCAATTCAGATCCATTTTGTTTCTGTTTCGATTCCGTTTCGGCTGCATTTCGGTTCTATTTTGGTTGCGTTTTGCTTCCACTTTGGTTTCATTTCTGTTCCATTTCTGTTCCAATTCGGTTCCATTTCGGTTCTGTTCCGATTCCGTTTCGAATCCGTTTCAAATACATTTCAATTCCGTTTCGGTTTCATTTCGGTTTAGTTTTGGTTTGATTCAAGTTCAATTCAATGTCAGTAAGTATCATGGAAACCGTACGCCGTATGTAATGGGAAAAAAGATGGTATGTTTTTTTTTAATAGGGAAGGTCCATTAATTATGTCACGCAGTAAGGGGGGAGGGAGGGTTTGGAAAAACGTGACGATCCATACAAAACAATTTGAAGGTCCATACAAAAAACGTGAAAGGGGGGTGGGGGTTATAGAAAGTCCTTTTTTGCGTGACGTAATTAATGGACGTTCCTATAGAACTGTGTGCTTGGATAATCAGAAAGCTAAGGTAAATACCATTTATAAAAAACGAAATAGCTCGGGGCTGTAAAATGAACGCCACTGACATAAGACAACCTAACTAATTGACGCTTACAAGTTGTAAGTTACAACACACTACAAAATGGAAGCTCATGACATACAAATTTTCAAGTTTTGGGAGTATTATTAGGAGATACCGCAGTTCTGTAAGTAGCCAACATAGACACAACACCACAGCACTATGGGCGATTTCCATACAAGCAGCCGGACGAAAATATTTTGATCATTTTTTCTTGTTTTGTAGAGTTTTCTTTGGTTGATGTTATCAAAATATGTTGTTAATATACTTTTTTTAACATTTCGGGATTAACTTTTCAAAAGGGCTTAACTTTCCATTGATTTAAAAAAAAACCCTAATATCTTGAAAACGGATGTGACTAAAACTCTAATTTCAAAGGATAGGGCTCAGAAATAGAAACGTACCATGTATTAGGTATGGCATAATATGCTACGAAGTAGGTCTGGAAATGATCAATATTATGCTACGTCATTTGTGGATGGTCCCAAACAGAGATATTGCCTTTTCACAGAAAACTTAGCATGCATAGAATATTCAGAAAGAAGAAGAAGCAGCATCCGCAGCTGTTGCTTCCTTCAATGATTTGAATATTACCAAGCAAACTCGATGCATAGGTACAAGGTAATCGCTGAACAAAATAGTTGTGGTTGTCAGTGACGATTGTCAGTTTCGGGTATTTGAATCTGACGCCTGATGCAATTTTTTCTCTGAAACGGCAATAATAAGAATTGATTTTCGGTCCAACCATCAATAACGTAATTTATTTTTCGAAATTGTTCCATACTGCTTTCCACTTGTATGATTTTTACGAATAAACCTGATAAACGTTTCATGACGCGTAAGAAAACACAAGATCCCTTTACCCGTCTACCCCAGCAAAATTAATAGATGACTTCTTTGTATAGAACACGCAACAACAAAAAATTCATAATCTGCTTCAGTTTTTTTATTTACATAACGGTAGAAATACATATATATTTTTACAAAGCGAATATACAATAACAACTCTAATATTTTTTTTTTTGTCGATTTGCATTAATCTTACTATGTTTCTGTTTCATCACAAACAAAATCCTCATCAACTTCATCGACAGCTTTCATAAGTTCCTCCAACGCATCGCAGTTATAGGTGTCGGATGTTGAACGTGTTTCAGAATCTTCAAAAATCGCAAAACTTTTCACGATATCTGGATAATCTAAAACATTTTTTTCACACTGATTCATTCATGGCAGGAATGAAGACATCATGAAAGTTGTCCAGCCTTGAGCGCTTTCTAGCATGATGGGTTCGGTATTTCTTTAACTGTTTGTGCTGGCTTTCTGCTGCCTCTTCTGCTAATATACCAAGCGGCGCTGGAGAATGCATAATAATTTCTCCGGCATGAGCGAGTACTTTATGCACAGTTGCAGGAATTTTATACCAATCGTACAATTCCAGATAAAGTCGGTAGGTATCCTTGCAATACGAATCTATTTTTTCGGGGTTTATTGGGTCTTGACAGTTGATAGCAATTAAAATATTTCTAAACCTCACAATCAATTCTTCGTCGATGTTCAGAATTCTGCTTAAAAGCTGAGGATTTGCCAATGTTCGTCGACAAACGTTACCTGTAGTACTTGTACCTGCACCACCAGATCTTGGTTGATCTACTCTGACTCCAAAATGCTCATGAAGCTGTTTCGTTATCAGTTTTTTCTTTGTTCGTATAATTCTTTAAATGGCTGTGAAACCTGCCATTTTTTTAAATCCATTCTATATGCAATATGCAAAAGGCATTCGAAAAATCGAATCCAAGCATGAAGCGGAGATAAGTACAAAATCAAAATCAACAAGAATTATTTTGTCATTTAAAAGCTCGACCTTCACTGGCGTCAATTCATTCATTTCTTTTTCAATGTCAATTTTTGTTGTAAGAATTACCTCCTTACTCTCTTTGATAAATTCAAGGATGATGGGCCTACAAAATCGAATACTTTGAAGCATAGCATTGAACCACATAATCATTTTTCGATCATTATGCATGAATAACTGAATTGGAGTAAGTGTTGATGAAAATACATCAGAATCATTCTGACATCCTTCTGGCAGCTTCTGGTGGTACTGAGAATACCCGGTTGAGCCATCCATACCCCAACTACATAATAGAATTAGTTCAGCACTATCCAGCTCGTTAGTATCCATGTACTCGTTCAGCTCTGCGTCGATTATTTTCACGATTCGATGCACTGTATTGTCCAGAAGCGCCTGCAGTTTTACTCTAATTTTTGAAGCGGATGCTTCGATGAATTCGTTGGGAGGTGCGCATTTCTTTTTTACTTCCCCGATGACGCCGTAAGGTGGAAATCGTGACGGTGATTCTCTGTGTATTAGTTCGTATTGGAATCGACTAAATCCAGCTTCGATGAAAATACTAAAAGCTTCCTCGGGTGACATCATTCCACGTTGATCAGTTAATTGCGACAACATTTTTCTAGAATCTCCTCGATTTCTTAGAATAAGGCCGATGACTTTAACTAAATTTATCTCTTTCCTATTGTAAGCTGTCCTTCTCGCCATTACTAGAGCCTTTTCGATGCTGTCTACTTTGGGATCCAAGCTTTCGTTGTCAATGACACGTCGTTTTCCTCTTTAACTCAGGTCAGCAAAAGGTTTTGAGGGTCTCCCACGGTTTGCAGATGACGCCGAGGTTGAAGGAGCATCTTGTTCTTGTTCGATGAACTCCGCAATGCCAAAGTCTCCATTTATCCAATCCCGAGAATATGCCTCGAATCTTTCCTGTTTTCGTTGAGCTTCATTCCACTTTAGCTTGTATTTACAAGCGGTCCTATAGAGTTTATCCTGGAGACGTTCACGTTTTTCCTCCGATATAGGATAGTTTTCACAAATAAATTTAAAAGCTCTTTCAACATTCGCATTATGCGTCAATTTAGAATCAAACAACGAAATTATAACTCTATTATCCATTTTTACACTTGCACTCAACCGTAGTTTATGGGATTTCAAATAATACACTGTCAGTATAAATACCACTCCTGGCAATAAATCGTACTCTAGGCACTTACCATGAGCCTCAAACATTGAGTACCTAAGCGAGTCGATGGCAGCAAGGTCCACATACACGTAGGTACGAATTAACGAATTAACGAAAATTAATAAAGCAACACCAGCAAAAATCCAGGAAACACATTATTCAAAAACAAGACAAAATAACAAAAAGAACGTAAACTTTAAACTTACATTGTAAAACATGTTAACACGAAGAAGCCCTTGTATACGATGATAATAATACCGATTTTATTATAAATATAGCAATTACAATTATAGCATAAACTGTTTTAAACATATTTTTGATAATTTTAAATTTAAAAAAGGTTCAGCCCTTTTCAAAAAATGGTCGAAATTTTCTGTAAAGTGTTACTTTATAACTTATTTTGGTTAAACCATCGCCAGAAATTACCAAAATCGCCCAAAAAGGTAAATACGTTTTCATCAACATAAAATAATGGAATTGCACCAAAGTGGTCATATTTTTAAACCGCCTGATTTCAAAATGGCGCAAGTTTGCCCAGAGTTTTCCTTCGTAATTTGTTATTATACATCCCACACTTGATTCAGAGCTGCTGGGTTATGCGGGGATATGCGGGGATATGCGGGGAAAAAAAGTTGCTGATCAACAAAGTTGAAATTTCTAATTTTTTAATGTTTTTTCTTCTCTTAAAGATTTTTTTGATTTTATTTCTGAATGACAACCTATCGTATTATTATTTTTTAAAGCTAGTTTTGTTACCTTTTCAATCATGTATAGTGAGCTAGGGGTTATCTCATAAAAACAGGTCAACATTTAACTTGAGATAAAGCGTATTTTTTCGGCCAAAAGTACGTTTTTTCGCTAACTTACAACTTTGACATCTAATATCTCAGGAATGAAAAGTGCACGAGGCTTGAAACTTTGAAGTTTTCATAATTTATATGTTTACTTTTGATAAAAAAATTTTTTTTGGTGAAGGTCACTTTTACGATTTTTGTACGCCTGATATCTTATAGTGCACAATTGTCTGGAAATATGATTTGCAGTATGAATTATTAATACTATGCATACGCTTGTTGGAATACTTCTTGGGGTTGACCTAAGTACTACAAATCGTCCATATAGACTACTTCAAAGATCTGAATATCGTCTTTAAGAATTATTGTTTGTTAATTTACATCACTTTATGAAATCTATCTACTACTGCTTATGGCCTATAGATAACTTCAGCACTGAGGGCTATCAACTTAGGCTGCACTTTTTCCCGGATTGTCATCTGCAGGAAACATTAGAAATCATCAAACAAAGCTAGTACTGACATCTAGGATAGAGTATTAATTTGAGTTTCCATTTAACGCCTGCATAACAAAACATTATCGCGGGGAAATTTAAACTAATATTTTTAAAGATACTACACACTTAGAAAATTTTACAGTATTCGGTAATTTTTTACCGAACTTTCAACAGCTGAACAGTTCGGTAATCCGATTTACCGGATTTCGGTAAAATTTGACAAGTTCCGGTAATTTTTTTACCGGAATACTGTAAAAATTCACCGAAATCCGGTAAATCGGATTACCGAACGTTCAGTTGTTGAAAGTTCGGTAAAAAATTACCGAATACTGTAAATTTTTCTAAGTGTGTACGGTCTAAAACTAAATACTTCAACTAGTGCTCAAGCGGCCAACATAGACTAGTGCTTCAAAGGTAGGTCTTGTCTTGACAACTAAAGCTCGATTCAAAGTAAATCTGGACGCACGATTTAATACACCACCACCGGCAGTTGTTGATGTATCATTGACAAAGAAATTGGTGAAACGTTTTTCTCGATTGATCGACGCATCTTGAAATTACGGATCATGGAACTTGATTCGTGGTCTGCCTCAAAAATAGCATAAGTGTAAAAATTCCCGAATTCAATCGTAATCAAAGTTTACAAGGATACTCTAAGTGTGGAGTCAGCGCATCTATCAGAAAAGTGGCACTAGGGACATAGAGCTGAGGAGAAAGATGTTGAGGTACGTGAAACGCAACCCAGGTGTCTCCATATGTGATTTGGAAAAGAAATACGGTTCCAACGTTTCTACCGTTCGTAAGATCCTATCAAGTGAAGGATAGATAAGTCCTTTTGTGCCAGTAAACACTGAAATCAAATTTAGTGGCCAAAAAGCGAGCACGATTACTATACGAACGAGTTTTGACGAAATTTGATGGCTGTATTTTAATGGATGACGAAACATATGTCAAAATATATTATAAACAAATCCCCGGACGGAAATTTTACCGGCAACTGGTCGTGGGGATGTCTCTTCCAGGTATAAATTTGTTTTTGCTGATAAGTTTGCTCGGAAACCCAATAGTGGCAAGGAATCTGCAGTTGTGGCCTTAAAACCAAGGTTTTCATCACATCTCACACAATGACGTCGAAGATTTACATTAAAGAGTGTATGAAAAAGCGGATTTTACCCTTCATTCGGCAACACAAGACCAACGTTATGTGTTGGCCGGATCTAGCCAGCTGCCACTACTCTGAGGAGGTACTAGAATGGTATGTCGCAAACAATGTTAATTTCGTCGCCAAAGAGATTAATCCTCCGAATTGCCCTGAGTTCAGACCGATCGAAAAATATTGGACAATTGCCAAGCGAAAAGTTTGAGGATGCGTTAAAAAAGTAACAAATGCACAACAAATGCGTTTGAAGTGGAATAAGTTCGGCGGTACAGTGTCACCTGCGCTTGTGCAGATCATGATGGCAGCGATCACAAGTAAAGTGTGACAGTTCGTTCAAAACGGAATGAATACCCTTTTGTTTGATGTTTTTAACAGTGTACACTGATAGGCAAAATAAACTGCCCACCTCATCGTTTTTTCAATTTCTCTCATTTACTTGGTTCAAATTAAAGTAAACACACTGTATTTTTTTTATTATCTTATTTCTTATATTCTTTTTAAGTTTCACTTAAGGAATACTGCAAAAATAAGAGGTTTAATTAAAGAAAAAAAAATCAATTTGTGTTGAAAAAAAAACAGTGACAAAATAAAGTGCCCACTTCATTCAGGCTACAGAAAACATAAATTAAAGTAAAATAAATGCATTTCAATAATTGATGTATCCTCCTTTGGCCTTCAGGACCTCCTGAAGGCGCTTCGACATGCTCTCGACCAGGTTCTTTAGGTGCTGTGGATCTAGCTCTTCCCAGGTGCGCTCCAGGGCTTCAAAATAGTTATTTTTATTGGTAACACCAGTTTTGTCAATCCTGGCATCGAGAATCGCCCACAAATTCTCGATGGGATTGAGGTCCGGGCTTTGTGGAGGTCATTCCAGCGGTTTGATCCGACAAGACCGCAAGAAAGACTTGGTCTTCTTGGCAGTATGCTTCGGGTCGTTGTCCTGCTGGAATACGAACTTCTCTTCAAGGCTCAGCGAAGCCTCCAGATTTTCTCGCAGGATGTTGATGTAAGAATCTGCCGTCATTATCCCGACGATTTTCACAATGCTTCCCACTCCACCCCACGAAAAACACCCCCAGACCATCACATTTCCTCCTCCATGCTTCATCGTGCCTTGGATATGGCGCTCCTGAAGCTCCTCTCCCGATCTGCACCAAACACGAACCCGCCGCTTTCGGTTAAACAGCTCGAATTTTAATTCGTCCGTGCAGAGAACCGTTTTCCAGAACTCTAGGGGCTTATCAGCATGCTCCTTAGCAAACTTAATCCGTCTGGCTTTGTTTGCCTTGCTGATAAATGGGCGCTTCCGGGCAAGTTTACTATTCAACCCCTGTGATACGAGACGGCAACGAACAGTTCGACCAGAAACTGATAACTGAAGGGCTTCCTGGATCTCGCGGACAGTTACCTTCGGGTTCTTCTTGACTTCGCGCATGATCTTGGTGTCCGTTCTCGCATCCGTTTTCCGCTTCCTGCCTCTGCCAGGGCGATCCACCACTGATCCAAACGTTTTAAGCTTCAAAAGAATTTTGCCAACCGCTGCTTTACTGATACTGTACTTCTTAGCGACAGCCCGGTGCGATTCACCGTTTTGCACATCACGAACGACCAATTTTCGGATACACAAGGGAATTGCTTTCGAAAGCACTGCGTTCTCCATTTTTTTTTTTTTTCAATTGAATCAAATGCGATCACGTATACAAATGCACCAGGTTGAGCCGTTTGCTTCAAAACATGTCAAAATATCAAAACATAAACAATCGAGGGGTCTTCAAATGGAAACTTATCGAAAACATCGATTTTTGAAGTGGGCACTTTACCCAAGTAACACAACTTGTTATGTAATGATCAAAAATTCATCTTTAATACATGATCTCATGTATTTGTCTAGTAAACATAACTTATTTTTGGTATCTTATATGACCAAAATAGGGCATTAAATCGATCTATTTGAAACATCTTTAAGGTCACACAAGAAGTTTTTATACACAGATTTAGGACTAATAATACGTGTTTAAGATGTATTGAAGAACATGCTTTGAACATGATGATGTTTCGTCTTGATAGTTTCTAGTATAATAATAACAAATAGGTTATAATCAAGTAATTTCAAAGTAAAAACCATTGCAGGAATACATGAACATGACAAGCTTGTTTGAGAAATGTCAAACGAACAGAAGTCAACAAAGATTGTTATGATTGAGAAAATTATGTTTGTTTATGAGGAGAATATTCACAACTCATAGTCATGGTGGATTAGACACATGGTCTACACTGTCAATTAAAATTATTTTTACAACCTAATTTTTTTTTCTAGATTATCGATCAATTTTCTTTCTTACTCATAATGTATCATCTCAATCATCGACAAAAAAAAATGCATCTTTCGAAATTTTTAATGATAATTGTAATCAAAATATCAACCGGCACTGTAATTTTGTCCATAGCTATGACGTGAAGTTGAAATTGAGTCCAAAATACATCTTTAGAGCAGTCTAATAACATACTCATGATGGTCCATTGCAAATTATTTGAGTTAGTTTTTATAACATCATAATAACCATATTATGGCATCTTCTTAGTGAAATGTCATTTGGCTCCATTAATTTGAGAGAAAATGACGTTTCTTGTCATCCGTCGCAATGATTCAACTGCTGATGGGGATTGTTATTGTACGCTATAGTTCCGAAAAATATGTTTATTTTTTTCTTGTAGTTAGACTAATTCTGAATCCGTTTCTTAACAAGATATCTTGCAAATGGTGGGCTAGGTCTGCTTTTAAATCGTTATGAAAAATGTATAAAAAGTAATGGGAATTTATAAACGTATTCATCATATTCATAACAAACATAACTGTCAAATTCGGTCTGTGTCTACATCTGCTAGTTTGACACTTGTTGGATTGAATTGTTGTGTTCATGAATTTCTGCATTTAGTGTTACTTTTCAATAACTTGATTATAACCTATTGTATACCAAAAGCATGTTATGCAGCGCATCTTTAAAACTTCGTACACGACCTAAAACATGTTATACAAAAATCGGTTAATTGCGCTGTTTTGGTCATATATGAGTCGAAAATAAAGTCATATGTTCTAGAAAAATACACGAGTGATATGATAGGCCAATGTTTTGCGATAACATCCTCTCAGCTTTTTTATGACAAAAGATGTTTTTCATTTCATTTTTAATACTCCTGTATAACATAATTTCGAGATAACTGACCAAAGAGATGTTTTCGGTGTTACTTGGGTATTTTGTCAGTGTTTTTTTTTTCAACACAAATTGATTTTTCTTTAAGTAAACCTCCTTTTTTCAGTATTTTATAAGTGAAACTTAAAAAGAATATAAAAAATAAAATAAGAAAAAAAACTACACTGTGTTTACTTTAATTTGAACCAAGTAAGTGAGAGAAATTGAAAAAACGAAGAGGTGGGCACTTTATTTTGCCTCTCAGTGTATATTGTTTAATTCTTGAGTTATGATCACTTGAATGCGTCCACTTTTACTTTGAATTGGGTCTTAGATACCTTCAACAAAAATTAAAAAAAACTATTCTGCCATCACTGTGAAGCAAAGGCAAGGGTGAAGTTTAGTGGGTCCTTAAAATGTTTTATTTATTAAAGAAAATACAGATACTAAAGCGCACAATAAACCAAAATTCTTCTAAATATGAATGCAAGGAATAGATGACTCCAAATCGCAAACATTTCTTATGCAACAATGTGAAACATACACTATTCTAATACGTCATAGTCCCCAACAAAGGCAGCAGACATTACATTCTACTTCCCGTTTTGAAGCGCCCACGCGAACCATAGGCACTCCTATTTTTCCGTTCATTGTCGCCGTTTGGTGTCATCACTTTCTATCGTTGTTAATTTTCAACCATTTGTCAAAGTGTCGCACATTTGTTCACATATCCTATCAGTTATTGCAAAACTGATGTATATAATTCTTCTTCCAAGCGATCCAACCGAATCATTCATGGAGCCTTTTGCAACAAGTGTGCACGAACCGTCATATGCACGACGATGTTCCGGGTCGCCCAATAGTGACACTTACTGTTATCGCACCGAAATGAATGCGTCTAGAGCACATTGCTCATCCATACGGATTGTTTGCTTATTTATTTCACCATCCCCAGTCCCTGTTCCATTTGCCTTCCCCCTTTGGACCTACCCAAAGCTAGTTTTTCCGAAGCGGGTAGTTAATTTTCCAGCCTGATCAACACTCTGGAGTCAGTTTTTCTCCGTTCGTCGAGTGGTTCAAACGTCCATTTTCCGCGAACAAGTCCGGTACTGCTTAACTGTTGCACGCGCTTTTGTTCCGGATTATACAGCAAGAATTAGATTATTCAAATTAGATATTTGTTATGTGAAGCATGGAAATATGCCCTGAACAGTAGCTTATTATCAGTTATATCAGTTATCAGAAGAGAGCAAATAAGTGGATTCGAATGTGTTTCAGTGTTGAAACGT
The DNA here is from genome assembly GCA_034211315.2 of Aedes japonicus. Classification (NCBI taxonomy): domain Eukaryota; kingdom Metazoa; phylum Arthropoda; class Insecta; order Diptera; family Culicidae; genus Aedes; species Aedes japonicus. The sequence continues at coordinate 380,117 of JASCZW010005222.1, forward strand.
GATCTATTTACGTTGCTGACTGAAATAAAACAAAATTTGTGATCGATTCCATTTGGATCTACTCAGAAGTGAGATGTTTGCTTGAATAAACAAAGGAAGAGAGTGTTAGAAAAAAAAATACACCATCCGGAAAGGAACTTTCCGGGACAGCTAGAACAAACTTGGGAAACATCACGGATATGGATTCAGTTGGAAAATGTGCTGGCTATAGCAATTTACTCTAGTTTCTAGTGTTTTTTTTTTACACCCCTCCATAACGTTCCGTTCCGAATAGCCATCTTATGCTGTTTTTGTGTGAAAGATAAACTTTAAAAAAAACTGATTGATATTGACATTTATGTCCAACTACGTCATAGTAAAAAATGGATACAACATTGACACAATCCAATTCCCGATTTATAAGCTAGTTATGCTCAATGAATTCATTTGAGCTTTGAGAAAAAAAAAATTAAAAGAAGCCAGCCTGCAGTCTTTCGTATTAATTCAAGTGGTGCATCGGTTTTTTTACCTATGTCGTGCTAAAACGTACTATTTCATCCGTTTCGTGCTAAAACAACACCTAAATAATCTGGGAGCTCTCAAAGATGAAGTAATTTTCAATTTCAATTGACTTTTCTGTAGATCTTATGCTTCAGGAATTAGATAGATTGATCCATGGCCAGGAACGCGTCTTCAGCTCTCAAATTGTACATATATTGCACATTTTCATCAAGCTGATCAAAATTTACACGACAAAAAAATAAACCTAATAAATTTTACAACTGACGTACATATTTTCATGGTGAACAATGTGATTACTAAGTTGAGATGAAAATTATGCGTATTTTATTTTCGTCAAATTGTAGGGTTCAATCCTGATGATTTTCATACCACAGTTTTGCATTTTTGTTAGAACATAATGATATGCTACTGAATTCTTTGTAAAAATACTGATATATCTATTTATAAAGATAATACAATTTTTATTAATTCAACTCCAACTTTTCAATCGAACCATGAATTGTTCGGCAACAACTTTAATAATCACATCAAGTCTCCTCAACGTTATTGTGAAAATTTTGAACTTGGGAACATCTATACACAGGAAAAAATCTTGTAGTAAAAACTATCATTTAACCCGACTATGCATTTTTTCAAAGCTACCTTGTAATTTCAGTCAAATTTACTACGTTTATGGAACAACCACAGAGAACAGACATTGATGTCCATATACCTTTTCTTAAAATACTTGTTTAAAAGTTAATATGGGCAGCCGGTATAAGAAGCAGCTGCAGAAAAAAACTAACAAAACTTTTTAGGCTATGTGCTAGACTTGTTATTGATAAACATTTACATGACAGTTATCACCCAACTGCAGCGCCACCTACCAGGAGCATAACGACCAACATTTGAAATGTCCGTATGAAATTTTACACAAGTAGCAGACCGAAGACGAACGTCTGTTCTCTGTGGTACAACCTTCAACATTTGTAGTATATTTGCCAGACCTTATATTGATATCAACCGCACAGTGGTTGATCTAATCGCAGGCATGAAGAAATCAAACGAATTTATAGTCAGGTAAAAATTGGTGGTATTTGCGCTTAATTTAACCCTCGAGATGGTAGTTTCTACTATGGATTTTTTTTTGTGTACGCATGAGCTCTAAACTATATTTGAATGAAAGTCTATGGTCATTATAAGAAGCTACTTTAAAGCAAACATAGCGGAAATGCTTTGCATTAGAGTTGATCATTTTACCCATTGAAATTGAATTTCTAGTCTAATACTGCAATAAATTTCAGAGTTAAAACTCAACAGACGTAAAATATTGACTGTAAATAAAAAAAAAAGAAATAAACAGCATTACCGTCAAAAAGCTTACTTAGAAGAAAATCCTACGTGTGTATTGGAAAACTTATTTCTACAATTTGAAAAAAAGTATTGATTAACGCTTGAGCTTAAAAAAAAGTATTTGAAAATGTATGTCGCAAAAAAATAATCATGGTATTTTGAAAGCAAAACTGCAACAGGGATAAAATATTTCAAATGAATGAAAAAAACATTGAGTGATACAATCGTGCCATAATGTGATATTTCCAAAACAAAATAGAATACCAGTAGCCATGCCAACTCCGCTTTATCTGATACACAGTGCAAGATCGGTACGGTCAGAAACGGAGCGCACTCTAGGAGTTTGTGGAACGTCACCTGAGGACGAACAATTGCATCATGTGCCACATTTGGGGGTATGTTGACCTACGAGCCGGAGAATACGATATAATGCGTTTCCGTGGAAATAATGCTAGCAAACCATCGATTTTTTTTGCAGAATTGGCTACTGTCTCGATTGCTTAGAACAAAAGGGAATGGAATTCATTCCGATAAAGGTTTCAATATGAATCCGCTAGAAAACAGTGAACTGCAGTCTATACTTTCAAATCAAGCGGACGCGGAGGTTTGTTTGCTGAGTGAAAGTCCATACCGGATCTTAAGGGTAAGTCAATAGATTTCATATGATACTTTACGTTCTTCCAATGCCTCACCATTTTTTGAGTTATTATTATAAGTATTTCGATAAACGGATCCTTAACGGGCAATTATGGATTTATTTTTTAAGTGAACCTTTCCTTGCCTTACAAATCAGGCTAGAGCTGGTGGCCTCTGCTAAACACACAAGTGGTATTCGTTCTATTCTATTCGTTGTACGACCTCCGTATTTAATATTGTTTACACCGCGGGCGAAAAAGTCAAAGTCAGAGACCGAAATTTTCACCTACATGAGAAGAGAAACGTCCTTTTTCACCTGCTTGGAGAAACAAATGAGAATGTGAGAAGCAAGAGACTATTATACGCTCACAGCAGTGTTCGCGAGACAAGCAACGGCGATTTTGAATTTTCGGAGAGCATGAGTAGAAAAATCCTTTCTTTTTCAGTGAGTCCCAAATGCCGATAATTATTTTTCACTTACTTTTTGACACCTGAAAATGCACCAGTCTTCATGCTTGTTTTATTCTGATATTATAATTCTATAATGATAGTCCATGGCGGTACCAGTGTGTACCGACTTGGCCTTATTTTCGGTTTTTGCTCCTCGTATACGATCTAAGCATGTTTTCAGTGAAAAATGTGACATGAGAAAATATGTTCGTTGAATTTTGGAGAGAGATATTTTCGCATATGCAAAAGAGAGGATAATGAATTATCAGCGAAAAAGCAGAGATAAAAATGTGAACGGTTCGCTACTCATTGACAACCTGCTTGAGAGAGAGCATGGTTTTCACCCAGCTGAGTGAGAATTTCGATCTCTGGTCAAAGTAATGAATTGCAGTGTTTTACGTCATGCAAAATCAGAAACGATTTTATCACGCGGCTTGCATAGGCGTTCAACTGTCAACATTAACTAGAAGTCAACCCTCAATTTGTTCTTTCAAACTCCAGTTGTGCGTTAGTCGACGGTCTTTCCTTCCATGGCTTGACTCAACTTAATAGAGTACCGAACAGAAATACACGGTTTTTGGATAACTGAAGTGCTACTCTTAAAATCAAAATAGAGGCATGACACGCACACATCTTCACAATGAGGGGTGTGCACATTTTCTAATGCACAATGAAAGGAAATGCACCGAGTTTAAGTCGACCAAATTTTGATCGAAACACCATTTATTCCGACATTATGGTAAATACTGAAACAATTAATTTCATTAATCGTTTTGACCTTGACCTTGTTTCATACCTGACGAATTTCCGTTGGATTCATTCAATCCTAGCTATCCAAATCTATTAATACAACCGCACAAGAACACAATATCGGACACCAGATCGACCGTACGAGAGCACAATAAAGGTGGTCACGGAATTCATTTTCTATTTTGAAGATGAATCCCAGCTGTCGGTTTGATCTGGAAATACCTAAGATCGTCGTAGTGAGATCGGAAAGTCATGAACAGTGCCTTGAATTTTCATAAAATATCCATGAGAAGTGAAAATGATTTTATCTCAGTGTAATGATGATGTTTACTTTCCTGGTTTTCATGGTTACTTCTATGCCAACTGAATTTTGTTTGCTGCAATGAATGAAGTCGGCTCTATGTGCGGGTCAAAAATCTGCTGTCACTGTTGTTTTGATTATCAATCGGTAAGCATGAATTTCACTGGATGAAATCTGAATATCATCTCTTATGATGATTTAAGTGATTTTGAATCCTAATCCAAACATGGAACAACCAGGGCCGTCATCATCGTCCCAGAGGAATAGATGCTAGCAATGTTGTGCAAGAATACCCTGGACTGGACTGACCTTGCATTTTTCCGATCCCGACGGGTAATTGATATTCATTGTGGTTGATTGAATTTTATTTCTGACATTTCGAAATTCGTTTTGAAAATGAACTTGTTTACATAAATGAATATCAAAGCATTTTGAAAATTGAACGTTCATTCTTCTGGTTACGTTTGTTGTCATGAGTTATCATTTGATTTTCGCATGAAACTTACAGGTAGTCAATGTTATGTTGCCTGAAAATCCTCGCTTTTGAATCTAATGAGCATGACTTTTACCAAGAGTGGTCATGAATAACTCCCAAATTCCGTACTTGACGAACATGTTTAAAAGGCTGACCGTTGATGATGTAATCAAAAACAATCGCTTCATGTTTTCTGTGGAACGAGATGACGTTGCATTTATGAGTACTTAGTGTAAGCATTTTTCTAGAGCACCATTCAGCAAAACAATCCACATAATGTTATAGTGTGACTTAGGCAGTCTTGAATGTGTTTAACAACCATATATTTAATTTTTTACCTTGCATTTTTTATCCTAGCATTTCAAATAACTTTTGCATTCAAGAGTATGAAACAGCATGACAATATATAGTTTGTATCGTGGAACACCTGAGCACTTCGAAAAGTACGCGGCACTTGAACGTGAACTTAAGAGTCTTATCAAGGCTAAGAAACGCAATTACTGGTGACAATTCGTAAACGGGCTTTCGCGTGAAACGTCAATGAACACTCTTTGGAAGAAACACGTCAATAAACAGTATTTGGAAGACTGCGTAACCGAACTACGAACGACGGGAACGGGGAATATTCGAATCAATAAATCCTCATGTTAACGCGAAAAGTTTATTCTTTTCTCCATTAATGAATAACTTTTTGTACAATTTGCTGTCAGAGAAACATATGACCTTTTCTCATGGACACTCTACAGCCTTTCGATTTAGCTACATGGGTGTTCCCCAGAGATCATGTTTAAACCCTCTTTTTGTATAATGCTCGTTTCAAACACAGTTGTCTAAGTGACAAATGTACGTTGAGAGAACTTACAGATGTCTGTCACGGGACTCAATGGGGTCGATCTGCACGGACCCTAACAATTTGTCTACTTGGACTCTAGAGGTAGGTATCGAATTCTCTACGGAGAAAACAGAGTTGGTAGTTTTTTTTAGGAAACATAGTCCAGTACAACGGAAACTTCAACTTTGGGGTGAACCGATAACTCATTCCACGACATTTAAATATCTTGGAGTCTGGGTCGATTCTAAGTGCACCTGGAGATCCCAAATTGACTATCGCCCTTTTCTGAATAATTACCGAGACCTGGTGGGGAGCACATCCGCGAGATCTTCTAAAGTTTCACCGGGCAACGATTTTGTCGGTTATAGTAAACGGTATTTTTTTGTTTACAGTCGGCGGGACGATCGCACAACATTAAACAGGGGCGTAATCAATATGGGTGTCTTCGTATCGTATTTGTATCGTTATTACTCGTAATGTGAGGTTGCATGCACTCGACTTATTTATTTATTATTTTCTGAATAGTTCTTTATACAGGGCAGGGAACAGATTAAGCACCCCAAGATCCTATTCCAAGCACGGAGTAAACGTTAACTTGCAACGCTCATTTTTTGCAGTATGGTGCTCCATGTAGTGAAGCACCATACTGCAAAAAATGAGCGTTGTAGGTTAACGTTTACCCCGTGCTTGGAATAGGGTCTTGGGGTGCTTAAGCCGTTCCCTACCCTTCTATCGATTACTTTACTGGAGACGCCAAATCGATTTAACTAAACATTGTTGAGTTACAATATTGAGCATGAGCATGATCAACCACCCAAGGTTATTATTTACTCTGTTGTTGTCAGATCAGCTGTTATTACACAGAGAACCAACAGATGATGCTTGGGACTCACATACATCTTCAATGTGTAAAAACTGGTGATCCCAAACTAAGGTAATACCGGCGCCTGGCCCGCTCGAATGCAGGTCAAGTAAGGAAAGGATAGAAATATGTTGACGTGATGCTCGCTTTATTGGAAGCCGAGAACACTTCTGCACTTCCACGGAAAGAGAGAGTTTGAGAAATAGAGAAATATTAGATATTGTCTTCGAAATTCGAAATAGAAATAAATTATTTGTGGTCTGAAAAAAAAAATTAAGAACAAGTATATAAAAAGAATCCTTGTACACCGTGTCCAATATATTCTCATACAAAATAAAACTCTATTTATTTGAAATCGGTAACCCAGATTTTATTGATAACTTCACCCATTAGATTGCAATATAATACTGATCAACTACAGCATATGTTTTGGAATAACACCGCCTTTAACCTTCTTGACCAGCTCCAGCCGTTTTTCGAAACCGTCACTGGCACGACTTCCATCGGCATTTCGTCCCAAATTCGCTTGATTACGGTTTTGAATTAGTTAATATTAGACGCCCTGTGATCATTTACCTTCACCAGCATGTATGACCATACGAAATAATTCAAGGGATTCAGATCTGGGAGGCTATTCATTCTTGTCCAAAAAGTCGGTCAAATTTTCCCAGCACCAGCCCTAAATGAGATTTGCAGTATGCGATGGCACTCCGTCCTGCTGAAACACATAGTGATCATCTCCAAACACCTCTTGTACATATGGCTTGAAAATTTTCTCCAAAACTTCCGTTTTATGATATACGGCATTCACTTTAACGCCTTTTTCGATGAAAACCAGTGGTAATTTGCCTCGCTTGAAATTCCTCCCCAAACCTTCACTGACGCAGTACTTTGGAACCGTGGAATATTACTATAAGTCTCTGGAACAGTTCTCGAAGAGAGAGCCCACAATCTGTTGTTCTGGACAATGTGGGATTGTTGCAAGACGAATGACTTTTCGTCGGAAAAGATAAATTCTTCCCCACCATGCCGCGACGAAAGCAGACTTGCTCTTTCGAGTCGTTTCTGCTTGGAAGGTTCCGAAACTCCGTGAACCTTACGTTTCTTGAAAGCTTGAAATTCGTGGTCATTTTGCAGTATATTGTGCATTGACGATCTCGAAACATTCAGATCTGCTTCCATTTTACGTACAGAGCGCTGTGATTTCCGTTTAATCCGTTCCCTGACCACTTTAACAACTCGTGCAGTCCGCACCGTACGAGTACGACCGGATCTCTTCCGGTCATCCAATGAGCAGGTGTCACGGTACCTTCGGATGGTTCGGTACACAAAATCCCGCTTTACTCCGAGGTTTTTCAAATTTCTGAAAAGAGCACCCGGGCGCTCACCTTTCAAAATTTTTTCCACAGCACAAAACTCCTTCATCGCTGGTAAAAAATAAAAACCGAATGAAAACAACCAGACATAACCTAAAAGCGTTTGTGTAAACATAGTGCAAAACTACACCAACGCATACGTGAAGCATGTTGAGTAGTTGCACGACACCAATGCAAGGAAAAAGTGTATGAGAATATATTAGACACGGTGCAGACATTCGGATGCTTGAAGAGCACAGCTACCTCTATGAAAAGATACAAAAAGTTATTGTTGTGAGCTGTCGATGGTTGACTATAACCATAGACTAACTCTAAGACCAGTAGGTCCCATACAAAAACGATTTTTTTCTTGGCTCAGTCAGTACTAGATCATCGTCCCAAGCTCGGTCCCAAGCTCAATAATGCACCCCTTATAATGAACTCACATGAACACACTCTCAAATATTCTGTCAAAATAACACAGCAAATCAAAACAAAGGCGCAAATATGTATAACAAGGTGCTGGCTTCAAGGTGTAATTCGGACCAAGGGGTTCTACAACAGTGAACCAATTTCAAATCGCTAGTTACATATTGATTGTTGCTATAACTGTGTGTTGAACACTATTGGGTAAAATGAGCATTGAATGAGAATAGCGAGAACACTTCATTGAGTAAATGACTGCAATACTCAGTTGTATACCAAGCTGAAGCCCATTCGAGCTATATCTAATGAACTCAGTCGGCTGTTCCACTTAATAGCCCCTCAATCCTGAAAGGACACTGGTCTATAATGTTACTGTCTTTCTCCAGATAAACCAGTCATTTTTACAAACACACTTCTCAAAAGTTAGTCCAGATCAAAATGGTAAACCGATTATTCAAAATTAACATGCTTGACAATAAACAACGTCTGGGCTAAATTTCAAGCAAATAAAAAATGCAAAAATGCTTGCTACATTTTATTGGTATGGTTTCGTTTTCAAGAGCAGGGTTGTAAAAAGTCATTTGGACTCAATGCGATGTATTTGCCAACAACTCGTTCCAGAACTTGTTTTTCAAAATAATATGTACAATGAAGTTAGAAAGAATAAAGATTGGACTCGGAAAAAATGTGACACTTTGTTTTGGGTGTAACTTTTTATCGCGTAGGTAAAAATTAATGAAATTTTTGGGTAATACTAGTTTAAAGTGTTATGTTATGGGTGCAAAATTTATCTTTCAAGTAGTTTTCAAGATTCATTCGAAACAATAAGAACTACGCCAGCAAATCTTGGGCGTGGTGATCGATAATCCTGGTCAGTCGCACAGATGGATAGGCAAAAGGCTTAGAATCCACCATTCCACCGTGTCCCGCGTTGTGAAGATGTTCCAGGAGACGTAGACCATCGAGCGGCGCGCTGTAAGCGGCCGAAACCCGAAAACGGAATACCCAGAGAAGGCGCGGAAGATAATACAGTACTTTAAGAATAACCCGAACCTTTCCACCCGAGGCGTGGCCGAAAAGGTCAATTCGTCGAAGTGGTTCGTCCAGCAGACCATGAAGCGGGCTGAGATACGTGTTTTCAAGGTCAGGAAGGCGCCAAACCGGACTGACAAGCAAACCACGTTGGCCAAATTGCGTGCGCGGATGCTGTACCATGAGTGGCTGGTCAGGCTGTCTCGTCATGGACGACGAGACTTATATCAAGGCGAACACCAAACAAATCCCCGGCCTCGAGTTTTTTGTCGGTACGTCCCGCATGGAGGTTCCGAAAAAGCTCCGGAAGAGAAAGATGGACAAATACGTGAAGAAATACCTGTTGTGCGGACGGCACAGCAAACCGTTCGTTACAACCGGCACCATAAACGGGCAGATTTATCGAGAGGAATGTTTGCAGAAGCGCTTGCTGCCCTTCGTCTGCTCTCACTGTGATCCCACGCTGTTTTGGCCAGATCTCGCTTCATGCCATTACGCCAAGCCTGTAATAGATTGGTACGAAGCGAAGGGCATTAATGTGGTCCCGAAGGAGGCCAACCCGCCAAATACACCAGAACTTCGTCCGATCGAAAAGTTTTGGGCGATAATCAAAAAGAAGTTGAAGAAAAGTGGTAAAACATTTAAAACCGATGAAGCTTTTAAGAAAAACTGGGAGAAATTGTGTAAGGAAGATGGATAAAGCCTCGCCCAAGCTCTGCATTCAGCTTGGGGGAGGAAATTCAATAAATAAATTATGCCAAAACATAGCTACAATATATATTAGGTGCGCAACTAAGTTCTCGCTGTTTTTTGGTGAAAAAGGAACTTTATTTTGAAAACAAAGGTTACAAACGAATTATTCAAAGTATTGCTCATCACTAGCTACGACTTTTTCCCATCTTTCTGGTAGAACGTGAATACCATTTCGATAGAACTGTTCGTCTTTTGATGCTATCCAAGAATCAAGCCATTTTGAGATGTCATCATATGAGTGGAATTGCTGACCAGTTAGACCATGTTCCATCGAACGGAACAAGTAATAATCGGACGTTGAAATATCAGAAGAATATGGCGGGTGGGGTAGGACTTCCCATTTGAGCGTTTCCAAGTAGGTTTTCACGGGTTTCGCAACGAGGTCGAGCGTTGTCATGCTGAAGAATCACTTTTTCGTGTCTGTGCTCGTATTGTGGCCGTTTTTCGTGCAGTGCTCGGCTCAATCGCATCAATTGAGTTCGATACTGTTCTCCGGCAATGGTTTCGTTTGGTTTCAACAGCTCATAATAAATAACACCAACTTGGTCCCACCAAATACACAGCATAACCTTCGCAGCGTGAATATTCGGCCTAGCCGACGATGTTGAAGCATGCCCGGGCAGTCCCCATGTATGTTTCCGTTTTGGGTTACTGTAATGAATCCATTTTTCGCCACCCGTCACAATGCGATGTAGAAAACTCTTCCTTTTTTGCCGCTGGAGCAGTTGTTCACAGACGAAAAAACGACGCTCAACATCTCTTGGCTTAAAAACGTAAGGAACCCAAGTTCCTTGCTTTTGAATCATTCCCAACGCATGCAATCGCTTAGAAACGGCTTGGCGGGAAACTCCTAATCCTGAATCAAGCTCTTCTTGCGTTTCACACGGATCCTCATCGAACAATGCCTCCAATTCAGAGTCTTCGAAGTTTTTTGGCCTTCCTTCACGCGGACGATCATCAACACTAAAATCACCGTTTTTGAAGCGACTAAACCAATCACGACACGTTGTTTTACTTAGAGCAGCATCACCGTAAACTTTTTGGAGCTCTCGATGTGCTTCAGCCGCCGTTTTCTTCGAATGAAAGAAGAAAATCAACACTTCCCGCAAATGACAATTATTTGGCACGAAATCAGACATCTTCTCAAACAACCAAAATCACTGATTTGGCAAAGCGGTTTGTTTACCATATGTCTGAGCTTGGTTTATGACGCTTGAGATGTACAACATTCGACCAGCACATACTACTGGCGCCATCTATTGCTAAACAGCGGGAACTTAGTTGCGCACCTAATATATATTTAATCCCTTAAAATTTCAAAAGTATCCGATTTAAAATGAATTTTTGGTGATCATTTTTTTGTGTCTAATTTTTTCCGAGGCCAGTCTTTATAGCGCTTTAGATATTGCAGTTAGTGCAATGTGCTGTTAGAAAAGGTTTTAGAATTATGCAAGAGCTAAATAACATTATATACAATATTCAGGTATCAGTTTCTTAACCAATTAATCGGAAAATTATTCCACCTGAGTCGAAGCTACTTTTTACAACACTGGCCAAGTGTATCAGAATGAGAATTTCCCATAACAAACTGCAAACATTGCATGTGTTTTTCAATCTGGTTTATATTTTTTCTTGTGTATCAACAATTTAAATTATCCAATAATAACCACGTAGATAGTTTTCTCAAAAGACATTGACCCGGCTGGAAAAATCTTCAACGAGAGGTATCAAGTCACGTGTTATTTGCCCAGATGATGATGGGATACTGAATTCATCGGCAAATATTACAGGCCATCGAGCTTTACCGTCGTGCACACGTGACAAAACCTCATAATTTGCTCGTTTAATAAAATTCAATCACCATCGCCGGATGTTGAATAGCGGAGTTTAAAAAAGAACGCCTTGGCACCGTTAAAACAATAAATTGGAAAAGACTGAGAAGTAAATCACTATGCTTCAAACTCCCGGGAACCAAATTAGCGACGGAGATTGTAAGTAGAATTAGTTTAACAATATCACGACTTTGATTGCTGATACCAATTCATAATATTGTTCCCCATGCTCTTTATTTCCTCTATGGACCACTTGGGCTCCAATCGTTTTACCTGCTCAAACAGATGTATTCCGGAGAGGAAAATTATGAACCACCCGGACTGCGAGGAAAAAAAGCGACTTCGCGTGCCGTTCCTTTCCCAGAAGAGTTTCCGCTGTACTTTTCACCAGATTCGGTTGCAGTGAGAATAACATTTACATTGAGAGGTGGGACGTTCGTCAGTAGATGGGATTCGAGAGCAGTGTTGGAAGTTGAGGTGATTGATAAACGAATAGGATTCATAGCGTATGAGGTTATATTTGATCTTAGCACCGAGGAATAATACTGCAACAATATTGTGAATAACAATGGAATTTAGGGTAGCTCTTGTTATTATAGAAAAATCGTATTCTAATATCTATATATCATCATAATTCCTTAATAACATTATTTCCAATTTGAAATTTATAAACAGAGGTTAAAGTTCCGTGGCGATTTAAATCGCTGTTAATATGTACAACTTCATCCTTATATACAAGGAAAAGGCTAAGATAATCTAACGTAATCAAACAGTTTACGAAACCTCGAACAAAGATTGATTTATCTTAATGGAAGTTTGACCATGTGGAACAAATCGAGAATGGTGGAGTGAATAATTACCGGTTCTCTTCACACTTCGAAGCTCGAACATATGTTTTAGCTAAGACATGTTCATTTCCGATGAGTCATTGTGAGCTAAGCATTTCCATCTGTTTAAGTGGAATAGACAAAAAACATTCCGGTTGAGTTTTGAAACGTCGTGAATCTGGAATATAACACCAGCGTAAGAGAACCTTGCAAAAAGGTTCCCATACTTTAATAAGTATCCAAATTAGGCCGATTTTAACCTAACTGAGTTATTATTTATAAAGCATTTTTTTTCAACTGTTAAATTATCTGGAAAAACGATTATAGTTCAAAACTTCAAGCAGAAGTGAACAAATGCCTACAAAAACCGAGGTTTGAAGCTTGTCCAAACCTGATGATAAAAAATTCATTTCAGGACTTGCTTTAATCCCGTTGATACCTGTAGGTGATGTTGAAGCTTGATCAAGTCATACAGAGTGGAGAGCCCGTCGCAGTCGGAATTAGTGTCCGTGCTACAATAAGTACATATCCTATCCTAACATACATAAGCGACCGAGAATGAATCGAAGCAACCCATGATCCAAAAGTGATGTGTTTTTCTATTGCTGCATCGTTTTTGCGAGATCCAACATTCAATTTAATATGTGCTATAGACTTAAAATAATGTGGAATTATATTATCATCCAAGTACCGCATTTTGCAATCATATGCCTGTATCGAATCCTGCCCATTTTTCTCTCCGTTTCTCAATGATGCTAGGCTTAGCCAACACAGTATATATAAAGTAGGACCAAATATATAGTATGTATAGAGGGTATGATCCTTCGAGAAGACAAATTACGTGCATACCTTCACACATCTGAGATCGCTAGGTTTTAAACAGCCACTGAGCGGAAGTTGGCTACATCTGGAATACCGGAACAACGTCATCGCGAGATCACCGACGACCGCAGCACATATTCATTGGAAAAATATTCTTGGGATTCGTGGAAAAAGCCCGTCTGTGTGTCTACGGATGATCAGGATATTTTCATTCGGACCCAACTGTTGACTGGCATGTTGAACAAGAAATTGGTAAAAGTGGCAAGGACGTATGGGTATGAAAACCTCTTCATCGTCCAACCGCTACCCATAGAGATGCGTACTCAGCCGAAACCAGTTTATAGGAGCCTTCACAAGCATTTGCGGTAGCTCGAAACTATCAACGAACCCCAGTGAAATACAGCAATGGAAGCGGAAGCATGAAAGAACACTCGAAAGGTGAACGCATCCGAAGAAGCGCAAGAAGGATGAAAGAAGAAACCAAGGACTAGGACGTCGATGTCGTTGCTCGAAATTCTATCGCCTGTTTCACAGATTCGGATCGTGTCCAGCAACTGCAAGTTTTTTGCGCCATTTCTTTGGTTTATTCCCGTTATTTTTGAGTTCTCCATTAGCATGTAACGCAATCTTTAAAAACCTGTTAACCTAATAAACTTTTTTTTATTACTTTCTTATCGAGATTTGCAGCCATGTGGAAATGCTCAGAGCTGAGACGTCCAAGCAGAAGTGGAAAGGTGATCGATATTGCGCTGTTGTAACGATTGACGTTAAGAACGCTTTCAATAGCACCAGCTAGAAGGCAAGTCACTGCACAGATTTAGGGTCCCGGATTACCTGTGCAGAATTCTTAGGAGTTACTTTCAGAACCAGGTGCTGATTTGCGAGACCTCCGTGGGGTGGAAATCGCTGAATACTACGGTGAGCTTGCCATAGCTTCGAAGCACGTGCTGAAGTATCTGCGTGTGATGATCGACGGCCGGCTAAATTTCAACAGCCACGTAGATTATGCCTGTGGGAAGACGGCTAAGGCCAACAATGCGGTATACAGAATCATGCCGAATAGCTACGGACCTAGCAGTAGCAAGCGGCTTCTACTGGCTAGTGTATCATCCTCGATATTGAGATACGGATATCCACCCTGGGTCGCAGCGCTGGAAAACAAGCGAAACCGGGCGAGGTTGAACAGTATTCAGGCTCATGGCTATGTGAGTCGTGAGTACGTACCGAACTATTTCATCGAAAGCAGTGTGCGCCATTGCCAGAATGATCCCGATTGGCATCACTCTCTCAGAGGACAATGAGTGTGATCAGCGAAGAAATGTCAGAGGAGTCCGAAAGCTGGTGAGAGCGGAGGCGATGGCCAAATGGCAACGAGATTGGGACACGAGGGAGAACGGTCAATGAACGCACCTGTTCAACCCGGATTTGTCGATCTGGATGAATAGGAAGCACGGAGATGCAAACTTCTACCTTACGCAGTTTCTGTCTGGTCATGGTTGTTTCGGGCAATACTTGCATCGATTTGGACAGGCAGCGTCACCGTTTTGTCCGGTGGTATTTGACTGCCCACGATTCGGACCATGGCGAAGCGAGATGCTTGCCATCACCGAGGCAGATACAGAAAAAATGGCGGGAGAATCAAGAAGCGAGTGTTTGAGTGGAGTAGCGGGTTGTCTTTGTCCGGTATTGTTCCAACGTCGGGGATCTCTACGTAATAATATGGTAGATCCGCAGTTGAGGAGAACTGTGGGTCAGTATGTGGGTGCTAAATGGCGTCGTTCGCTTTCGGAAACTTAAGGCGGGTAATCCTCCGTTGGAGTAGGGTAAATCCGCCGTTAGGAACTACTCGATGACGTTGAGGATAGGAGCTGAATAGCTGAACCAAGTAAGTTGAGAGCGAAATGGCTCTTTTGTATCCAAATGGCCAAGACCCACCACGAAGTAATCCCATAGAGCAGTGGGGCGGGGGGGGGGGGTGTTGTTCCGGTTGTGCAACAAGGAACCGGGTTTTAGTTGGATCAGAAGTTGGCATTTTCTCAAAGGTCGACGCTGACCACACTCTGACACAGTGCACGATGGCTAAGTGCAGGCTGTGTCAGGTCAGTCCATGAGGATTTTCCGAATCTTTAAAATTTTAAAGATTCGGAAAATCCTCATGGAAAATCCCCATTTATGAAAAAAAATCACACACACACACACTTTTCAAATCGAGATTTAAGTCTAGCTTGCTCCAAAAGTTTTGCTAACTGACGAGTGTGAGGAAAAGGAAGAATCTTCTATCCTTCTTTTTTATCACGTAAAACCAAATACCAAATAATACATTCACTCGGCAACGCCATTTAAATCAGCTGTTTTTACAGGAATGCTTCAATGGAAAACAAGAAACTGATGGTAAGAAAACGCAAAAAAAAACTGATAGAATAAAGACCGAAGTACAGATTTGCGCTGCTATGATTTTTTCAGCAGTTCAAACAAATTTCCAATGCAAAGTTTTTTTTTATATAACAGGAAAACATTTTCACTACTAAATATAATTGTACTTAAGATAGATTAATAAGAAAGAGTAATAATCAAATTAAGGATTTCTGGATATGATGATTGTCATTCTTAAGGCGTGTATTTCCTAAGAGCAAGACTAAGTCAACTAATAGATAAACTTTTTTTTAATTTGTCACTTAGGACGAATTGAAAACTCACTTGAGAATTCAAAACATGTTGAAACTCTCGTAATGACGTCTGATAATTGAACCAGCAAACTCTAGACCGGACGTGGTCCCAACTTTTCCGGCTTTTTCCGGTAATTCCAATTCAAACTTCGATTTTGTGAAATTTCTATAAAAAATATCAAACGAAAATTCTGGAGTCGCTTTTTAAACTTGTATCTTGTATCGAACTGATACAAAAAAATGTAGGGGGCAGTTTGCTAAAATAATGTTGGCATAACAATACAATATTTAAAGAAGGGAAAATCGAAGCAACCCATGCTTCTTAAATAAAGTGTTTTTCTTCTGCTGCGTCGTTGTTTGCGAAATCCAAAATTGCCTAATTTGATAAAATATATTGTAAAGAAAATCAGAATAACGTGAGATTAAATAACTATCTAACTGCCTAACTATACAATTGTATCATACAGCGAGTCCAAAGTTTTGTGATTGCTGCAATTCGTTTTTCGGGTTGTGCTCTAGTGATTAACTTATATTTTTTGAAGCCCACAAAGGGCGCCTGTCTTGGGTACACACCATTTTTTAACTTACATTTCCAGAATCTCAAACTTACATTTCCAGATCCCTAACATCTTGATATTATGTCCTTAAACCAAATCTCATTAAGATTCATATAGTGTAAGTTGCCAACTATCAAAATGCAGAAGATACCTGACATATAAATTTTATACAAAAATAGTTATTCAACAAATAAAATAATAAGCAATAAAAATATATAATATATCTAAAATACATAAATATAAAATATATAAAATATATAATATAATATATATTACATAATATATATTAAATAAATAAATATAAAATATATTAAATATTTAAAATAATAAGAAAACAAAAATAAGAATAAAACATCATACCTAAAGTCTGTATTTTATATTTTATTGAATAACTATTTTTGTATAAAATTTACACGTCAGGTATCTTCGGCATTTTGATAGTTGTCAACTTACACTATATGAGTCTATATTAGATTTGGTTTAAGGACATAATATCAAGATGTTAGGGATCTGGAAATGTAAGTTTGAGATTCTTCATACTAATTCCCATACAAACTTTGAATAGCGTGTGCAAAGCCAAATTAAAACCAAATGTGTTCAAATTTTTTGGGGACTATCAGGACCCAAAGTGGCGTCGATTAAGCTTAGGGGAGCAAAAATTTCGAAATTTGCATCAGCCTAATGCACACAAACACACATAAACACACACACACACAAACACACACACACACACACACACACACACACCTGTATTCACACATAAATACTTATCACCCCACAGAACAATTTGAAAATGCTCAATTTTGCATGTTCACTAGCACCACATAGCGGTGGAAGTCCGAATGGAACGGTTCACCTTTCGAATGCCATTGACCTTCTGAACAACTTTGCCCAAGACCTTTGCAGATATTAAGGGTCTCGAGATATGCCATCATGATTGTACTTATATTATCCCCACTTATCCCTACACACATTCACTCCGGTTCTATTTTGTGTTCTGGCCCTGGGGCCCTCGCTTGACTCTTGTAACTTGTTTTGCTATCCATTCCACTGTTAAGAAAATCTGTTATTCATTGCAAAAGACTTAGCATGTTATCAAAGTTTTTTTTACACGGATTTTGGAATTAGCACGGTTTTACTTTACACGGATTTCGGAATTTGCACGGTTTTTTTTACACGGGTTGGAAAAAACCGTGCAAAAAAAAACCGTGTTAATTCCGGAATCCGTGCAAAAAAAGCCGTGCAAAATAAAACCGTGCAAAAAAACCTATTTCCTGGGTTTACTTTACATTGGGTAACTAAACTTGAGAAATTTAAGTGACATTTGAACGCAAGTCCTTGCATGTTTAAGTGCATGCGATTTTTTCGCTACCACGATAAAAACGTATTGAAGTTCGTTGAGTTGTTATAACGATCATACAACAAAACCAATCATTGGAAATCTAGGAAAATTTAACCGAACATCTCATTTGATTAATTTAAAATTGAAAATTAATAAATGAGGCTTTCTAACAAACTATCACTAGTTAAAGCGAGTTTATTCCATTAAATTCCGCTTGAAGAACCTTATCCTATTTTGTCATAAACAAACGTAAACAAACGTAAAAATTGCTGTGGTGTCGACTACTCGACTTGAAAAGAACATCGCAGTAGGTCTAGTATTTATAGTAGATGTGTTTTAACTCAATGAGAAAAAGAAGGAGAAAAATGTAATAAAAATCACTAGTTCTATCAAAGTGCTAATTCCATAAGAATATTTGTTCCACAATATATGAATCTGCCATCACTGGCCTGAATACTCACCACTCTTTGAAAGCCGAAAAAGCCATCGGTCGTAGATAGGAACGTATCCTGTCGGTCGGTTCGTTGGCTTCGTTGCACCTTACGGGCGAGAGAAATCACGGTAAAGGACATGCTACCAAATGGGAAGACTATAAAACAGCCGGTCGAGGATCAGAGATCTTCAGTTTATCTCGGAACGCCGCGCGAATAAATCCTCTCGAAATGAAATAGTATAAAAGTGCTATCATCCGTCTTTGGATTATCTTCCCACACATCTATCTAACACCCTCCGTGCTAACTGTATCATCACCCTAGTGGAAGGTAGCGGTGCTTCTATATGTGACTTGCAGTGGTTTCACTTGTTGATATTTCATTCGAGATATCCTGTCGCAGTGTTGTTGGATTACCGGTATAGGAAGTGTTAGTCAATGGACAGCAAGTCTGCCGTGTGAACGTGTGGTGGAAGTGATTCTATATTATGCTATAAAAGGATACGCACGTTTTCAGTGGAGTGTAAAGATCAAAAGAGTGCTTTAAGATTTTGATTTAAGAGCATCGTGAAAAGCTGTTTGCTTCTGTGTGTTGCAAGTGTTTGGAAAGAGTTATTATCTTGTTCGGGTATCTCTAAGAAATGTGTACACCAAGTAAAGTTTAAATCAGTTATTTTCACCGATTGCTGCAATGATCTACTAAACTTTTTTAATGACCCAACAAACTTGCAGAAATTTCTGTTTGATTTAACATACATTATAACTCTCTCATACTCTCTTGGATTCTCGAGAAAATCGAGACTAATTCGCGAAAACATCCTCTAAATATAAGTGGCATACGTAAAGCATACACAAAATAAAAATGAAAAGCATTTTTCTATGAAAACATATTATATATCTAGATGGCATGAAATCGTGCAGATTCATTCGAAGAAATCGTTTTGTTATGAAGATATAGCAGTCTTCGACTTTCAATAATTGCATTACTTTATTTCACATAACGTCTAGATATTTATATCAGGCTTCAATTAACTTTGAAAAATTGCTGATTCAACTAATTGCTGTCAAAATTATCAACTTCTCTTGCCGACTAATAGACGTAAATCATGTGATGAAGAGCGGCGATTTGATTGTACCAAATTTAGAGTTGCCCGCTATCTGTTTGTTTCTGTAAATTTTTGATTGCTCATCTAATCTTAGTGAATACCTTTTTTGTGTCTTAATTATTGAGGTGTCTTACTGAGTGTTTGTAGTTTTTATAATTTTCTTCTTCATTTGTTATAATTCTTATTTTTTTGTTAAAATATTTTAAAATATGTCTTATGTTTAAATGTAAGCATTTTGTTTAAAATGAAAAACGGTAGCACATGAAATTTTTTAAACTGTTTCTTCCTATTTGGCAATCCACAGTTTTTATTTATTAATTCATTTATTCATTAATCTGCAGCAGTACACATTTCATAGAGATACAATCAAAACCGGAAGAAAAGCCGGCAGTATGTATTAATAAATCATCTACCTAATACAAAGTTCAATTCAACTACCGTTACGTGATTTCGTCAGCAGCAACAGATTCTATTCCTGCTTCACTACGGGGAAGAAAAAAGTAATGGTGGTGCTTGGAACAAACAACCAAAGTTAATTAAATTTCCATATTTCTTGACATAACGGTTTCGATAAACAGTGTTACGTACTCAGGTATCGATCTCTTGAATTCGGAATGTTTGCACATTTGTGTCACCAGCATGAAAAAATCCCAAGCATTGAGTTGATGTACCCCTCCAGATGTTGAAAATAAATCACTGTAGCCAAAACACAAATAGCCTAATCCTAACATTGGCAAAGACTCAGAGCCCGAAGCAACCGATGAAGTAGACAGAACCTAACTAATGTTATCAATTGCAATGTACAGTGGAAAATCGTTCAGACATATGCTACGAAACAGTTCCCGTAGACATGGACTCACGATTGCGACTCCGCTCAAGATACCTGTCAACTGGTCGCGCGTCCTTCGCTTGCAACCGAGCGCTCGGATAAATCCCGGTCTGATACTACAGGTAGTTATTGCAGTTATGCCATTTATTTTGATGTCTCGCACAATTTTTTAGTTTGCATGAACATGGTTATTTATGCAACAAGTTCCAAAACGAAGATTATGTCAGCACGAGTAGCATATTTATTAGACCAGATTTGCTTAGATGGGTAATTAAAGTGAGAGTTGAAAAAAAGGAGTTTTGCAACGAGTTGCTTGCGAAATTTTTGCGATCCATAAATTTTTATTCATTTTGCAATTAGAAGGCGTAACGAATCTTGATAACTAAAGTTAGTATTGATGAGCATGACATAAGTGATAAAATAACAAACAATAATACAAAATAATTGTTCTATCAAGTTTATGCCAATACGCAATTGAATAAGTGCAATGCTAAACAAACTAACTCTCAGTTATTAATTTGATTTTAACATGTTTTGCTATTCGTATGCAAATAATTTTCAATCAATTTTTAATTGGCCTTCTTCCTCTTGCATTCTTCCTCATGCAAATCAATACCAACTTCAGTAATTCGGATCAAAATAATGAATCCAAAATTTACGATCTTCTGCTCAGGACGAAATTTTCTTCTCAAATTGAGATTTAGTCGAAGAACAGTGCATCGAAAATAGAGTAAATTTTTTAAAATAGGATGTTTCAATGTGTTCACTTCTAAATGACTGCTGGCATTCTAACAAACAATATTTGACCAAAAAGGGCGGATTCCAAAGGAGTCAATTGTAAAAAATTGGAAATTGCGACACAACATTATGGCTTGAATTTAACATTCTAAATGAGCAATTTATTCTTTTCAAAACCGCCATTCTTTAAAGAAAAGCTTGTTGCAAAAATATCGTCCCTCAATGATATAGTATTGACGAAAGAATCCAATATCTGTAAAGAAGAAGAGTAGTGAAAGAAAGTGTTTTAAAAATTAGAAATTTAAAGCTACAATATATTTGCAATTAATAATTAGTGCATTTATACATCTCGATCAGAAAATTCAGATTGTATTGAAATCTGCCCTGCACAAATTGAACCGAGCAATATTTGTTTCTGCCCGTTAACCTTTTTCTATCTAAGGGGCTGTTCATAAACCACGTAGACTTTTTTGGGGGGAGGGGAGAGTTTGGCAAAAGTCTACGCTACATACAAAAAATCAAAAAGTCTACGAAGGGGGGGGTTGAGATGTTCAAAAATGAGTCTACGTGGTTTATGAACAGGCTCTTACCGTTTTAAACTTTTTGCGAATTGCTTTGATAAAATTGCCTTGTAACGCTAGATTGGGCAGAAATTAATGGGACATTTAATGTAAACTTATGTCAGATAACGGCTAAATCTAGTCCGTTGTATGAAAAATTGCAAACAATTTCGTTGTTTACGCTTCCTTTGGCTTGAAATTTTACGTGCCTGTTAAAATTCCTTTTTTTGTCGGTATGATGCCATCCATTTATAAAACGCAGGTTAACGGGCATCCCTTAGCTCAGTCGGTAAAAGGCACGGCTACAAAGCCGGCTGAGTTCGATTCCCGGTCTGGTCTAGGAATTTTCCGTTAAGGAAAATTTCTCGACTCTTTGGGCATAGGATATGATTGTACTTGATGCCACACAATCATACTAATGCTCAAATGATACCTGGCATCGAAAGCACTCAAATAATAACTGTGAAAGTGCATTAAGAACACTAAGTAGAGAACAAGCAATAAGCAAATTTTGAAAGCAATATGCTTAAAAAATGCTAGATAAGCCAAATAAACAAATCTTTTAAAAAACCCAAAAACATAAAAGGTGACAATATTAACACACAAAAAATGTCCTTACTGGGCAAGAAATTCCTCAAAACAAAATACCAAGTTAATACTTGGTACGGCTTTTTTTGCTATATTTACACTCTGTAGATGTCTTTTCGTCGAAAGAGCCAATTTTTGGGTTGTTGCCACTCTGCCATGAGAACTGATTCTCGGTTCTTCCTTTCCAGATGAGCCCACAAATTCTCTATGGGGTTTAAATCTGGTAATTGCCCAGGTAACCAATAAGCAGTTAGTCCAAAGCGTGTTTACGGCAGCCTATCAAGCATTTAAGTCGCCGTAAATTTTATGTTGCATTTGCCACTTTTGGCCCAATATACGGCTGCTTTACTGCAATGCTACGATCCCTAGTAGCACACTTGTTGCCATATGGTTGAGATTACATACATATGACTTACTAAGTCATAACCAAGTTACTACAACTAATTATGAGCGTAGTTTGCTGCTTGGGATAATGCTTCATTAATGCTATTTTGCATTCGAAATGCTTATTACAGGCTACAAGCATTTAAATAGCACTTGAAATGCAGCTGTACAACCTATAGCTTTCGAGATGCTGATATAATGCTAATATAATGCTTGTAGCATCTGAAATGCAGATTTGGGGTTTATTTACTGAATATGCGAATGCTTATTGGTTACCTAGGTGGGGAGGATGTGAGAGCGTTGCCGTGACGTTGAAGCGTTGTCATTCCTTTACGAGCTTCAAGGAATATTAGTATAAACAGAATTAAAGGTAAACGAAATTTATAGACGGGTTGCCGCTTGCAACTCTCCCGTTATTTTAGGTACGGCAACGAGTTGGGACAGTAGTATAAAAAAAATTAAGAAGTGTTTGACGATTGCTTTAACGTATTTAGGAATGATCGCAACAAATCGTTATCCAATAAGAAATCTGGTGGTGGAGTTTTAATCGCAGATTACACCGACTATGAATCTGAACCAATTGATTCACATAAATGCTAGGAATTTGACCATGATTGGGTCAAATCTTTTATTGGTAACCAAGTGCATATTTTTGCGGCTTCCTTCCTCCTGAATTTGCCAAAAAAGAATCATGTGATACGTTCTTTTGTACTGCTGCTAACATAATTTCAAAATTTGAGCATGAAACGAGTCTTCACATTTACGGTGACTTTAATCTACGGGCAGCAAGTTTTATCGTTGATGATGAAAATGAATCTCTTTTGGTACCAATTTTGGGAGATAATAATACGCTACGCACTCTATTTGACAAAAGTTCAGAGCTGGGACTTAATCAAATAAACCATGTAAGAATTCATAAAAACTGTTTTTTAGATTTGTTATTTACTAATATGATAAGTGATTTCTGCTTAACGGAATCACCCGATCCTCTATGGAAAAATAAAGTATTCAAAACCGCGATCGAATACTCCATGTTAACACATGACAACACCGCAATGTTGGATGGTGATTTAACCGAAACCTATTATGACTTAAGACATGCAAAATACGATGTTATCAAAAATAAACTAAGCTCCTTTGATTGGCAAAATTTTATTCGTGATTTGAACTAACTGTGAACAAGTTCTACCAAGACCACGACAGTACCACGACAGAAAAAAAAATCAAACACATCGAAAGCTCCAGCGTGGTAAAACAAAAAAATAATCAACCTGAAAAATAGAAAACAAAAAGCCTATGAAACTTACAAAAAGTATAAAAATGATTTAAACCTGACAACATATTTAACCATATGTAACCAGTTGAACTTATACACTTAGAATTATATGCCGAGTCTTGGCTTTCGGAAACCGAGATCCGCACAGCCGACCTCACGGTTTCGATCTCGGCTTTATTATGTTAACCGATAATCTCGACTTGGGTCAAACTGAAAATTCATTTAGTTAGCTGGGAATCTCGGCATGAGCAAACTGATATATTGGTTAAAATTCAAAACAAACAAAAATGAGGGTTACCGAGATTTCGGTAAAATTGTGTGTAAATACTCGAAATTTGGATTAGATTTTCATCGAAATATTGAATATTTTTGCCTATAGGCAATACCCTGCAAAGATGGTGTTTGGTCGAATCCGGCTGGTACAATAAGTCATGGAGCACAGCGATCTAGATGGGTGGATCAGGTAAACCAAGACTTGGGGGGTGTTACCGAGGATGGAGAGAGACAGCCATGAACCGGGTGAACTGACGTTGAATTGTTGACGAGATTTTATCAATGTAATTGATGTATACAGTGCCAATAAATGTATGTTTTTTCACCGCTCCACAAACAACGATTTACGCCACTTGCGAATGAAAACAATATGGCGCATGGCGGTTGACAGATAAAAAGCTGAACCTCTGCTTACACCACTGCTAAACCGATATTTCAGCATGATAGGCAGCTGAGGTCGGTTGAATTTTGGTTAACGTAGGTGCTCGGCTCCTACACACTCAGATTATTTTACAGAAATCTGTAAAGTTTTACCGAATTCTCAACAGCTGAACGTTCGGTAATGCGATTTTACTGATTTCGGTTTAATTTCACCGAAATCCGGTGAATTTTTTACAGATATCTGTAAAATTTCACCGAAATCCGTAAAATTGGATTACCGAACGTTCAGTTGTTGAGAATTCGGTAAAACTTTACAGATTTCTGTAAAAAAATCAAAGTGTGTAGTGATGCCGAGAATCGGTTTAACAATGAAGCAACCCAATATTTCAGTTTCAAGTGATGCTGAGACTCGGCATCGTTCAATTTTTTGCCGAGTTATAAGTTAAATACAAAAATGCCGAGTGGATTCAGCTAAATGTTTAACCGAGCCCGTGAATAATTTTTAAGTGTGTAGAAACAAAAAATGCTAGGACATTGAAGTAGAAAGTAATATAAAGTTAGACACAAAATCTTTTTTTCAATTTCGTTAAGACCAAACAACAGTCGAATAATTTTCCACCAAAAATGCAATACGACAGTAAAGCAGGCAAATCCGCTAACGAAATAAGCAATTTATTCTCAGACTTCTTCAAGAATGTTTACACTACTCATGACGACAATGATCGGAATTATCAGTATTTCTCGTACCTTTCTGAAACAATGTAACACTTAGTAACATATCATTTCTCGAGTACTTTTTCAAATAGACGTATCTGATTTTGTAAACAAAGAGGGGAAGTAAGATTCAAACAAAAATTTCTAAAAACTCTCAGCACCCTCACGGAAAGTAGCATCACCATCATGTTGGGGAAATGTTATTCCTTGTGTTGGTGGCCCTACTTTGCATGAAAGTGCAAAGGGTTTCAAGAATTTAACGTTTGAATCTTACTTCCCCTCTTTGTTTACAAAATCAGATACATTTGTTTGAAAAAGTACTCGAGATTTAACAAAATGCTACTTTCAATCAATACCTTGGATGCTTATAAGGGAGCTGGACCTGATGTTCTGCCCCAGCTTTTCTAAAAGTAGTATCTAAAGAGCTAGTGAAATCTTTGTTTTGGCTATTCAATTCATCCCTTGAATCTATTATTCTTCCATCAGTTTGGAAAGAATCCTTTCTGATGCCGATTTTCAACTGCGACAACAAAAATTGAAGGTCCATACAAAAACCATGACCAGGCCCCCCAAAGGGGTTATAAAATGTCATTTTTACGTGACGAAAGTAATTAAGTAATGGACGTTCCCTAATCTAGTCGCTTTTACATATTTTTAGCAGATATGAACGACTTCTTCCGTGCAACGTAACTTCGGTAACCTTCATCATTCCGTACTGTTTGGCGGTTAACTTCAATGTTGGCGTACTGTGCGACAGACTGTCAGCAAGTTTAGGAGCACTCAACTTAGCATTTCGTTCAATTTCTTACAGAAGCATACGATAGAGACGAGTTGTTGTCCGGAAATCGTGTCTAGATAATGTGTTCTCTGGTAGTGCTGAAGCACATACATAGCCTGCTAATGGCTAGATGATTAAGAAATGGGGCACGTTCTAGTGCGTATATTTCTTAAACATATCTTTCAATCGTAAAACTTTCTCGGAATGAAACAAATGTAATATTGATTTATTTTATAAAAATAACAATTCATCATTATTTCGAAAAAAAACTCTCGTACTTTTCTGTTGATGACGCTCATCGGCCGGCGCACGTCGTGGTTTTGGCTAATCGATTCCACAAATTCTTCATCAGGCCAATTTCACTAGTGACTGCTCCCATCATCTTCAGTTTCCGTTTAATTATCGCCCAATACTTCTGAGGACTGAGGACAATTTGGTGGATTCAGCTCTTTTGGGATTAACTGGACCCCATTATCGTTGTATGTGCCAAATTTTTCGTGCGCCATTGTTGTATGGCCATTGTTGTATGTTTGCAATCTTTTATACAACAGGCTAGATTCAGGCGTTATATGACTTAAGTTTACATGAAATATCCCATTATTTTCTGTCAAATCTAGCATTCCCTTTATGTGCATTAGATAACGCAGAAAATTCAATGTTTCTTTGTATCTGTGTATGTTTCATCATCGATCAAAAAACGCTCATCGAGTTTCGTCAGAACTTGGTCGTACAACTTACGGGCCCGAGTTCCGGCCACTATTTGTTGTGTGAGGCTTCGGTTGGGTTGTTTACTTGCTCGATAACATTTATAACCTTCTCAAAGACGGACTCGCCGCACAGTACAACCAACAATCAATGTGCAACTAGCGATTTGAAATTGGTTCACTGTTGTAGAACCCCTAGGTCCGAAGTATACCTTGCAGTCTGCACCTTGCAATAATTCTTGCGCTTTTCGATACCTTCCGGTACTAGTAGTTTGGTTGTTGTTTTGATTCGCTATGTTATTTTGACACAACATTTGAGGATGTGTTGGTGTGAGCTACGTTGTTAGGGGCGAATCATTAAGCATGGGATCGAGCTTGGGACCGATGTGCTAGTACTGACTGAGCCAAGAAAATAATCCTATTTGTTCGGGACTTACTGGTCTTAGAGTTAGTCTATGGTACAACGGTTGGCATTCAGTTTTTTCTCCAAATCATAATCCGAGATTTTTGAATTAGCCTTTATTTTCCGAATGACCTTCACCCGTAATTGAAGATCAACGCTTCCACTCCGATGCTTGATTCGCACTTTGCGGGCAACACAGAAAAACTTTCATATTCGACCACTTGGAACGCAGCTATCTTTAAAATGAAGTGCACCAATTTTAAATGATCTAGCCATTATTCTAAACAAACTCTTAACTTCATTCTGATTAGTTTATGTCGAATAATTAGTTTACGAACTTCTACCGGAATTATTCGGTGAGAAGCGGCAATTTTTCTGAAAGTTAACGCTGCAATTGAAAAATTTCAGAAAATAATACTAAAATATGTTAATTTTACCTTGTCTGCAGTTGTAAACACTAGTAAATTATTTTCTGTAATGCAACGCGTCCTTGCTTTTGACAGATTGGCACACCTTTGTTTACTTGACTTATTTGAAATATGTTTATTTATAGTTTTTTTTTCAATGATGCAACATTTGAGTCAATGCAGTACGGGAAATTTATTGATACACTGTAGTTACTCGATATTTGCATAAATGTTTCAAACTTTCGCCTCATCAGAGCCCAATATCTATCGATTAGACGTAACTCTGTACAATTTGGCGGATTTGCAATAATCACTTGTTTTGCTTCGTACTACTTTATCCCATTCCTGCGTAATGGTATGATGTCAAGTTGGGTCAGAAAAAAGGTTTTGCTTTGTGGTTTTGATGAAGAGTAGCTTCTGCAGACTCTCTTTCTGGCAAATCTCCTTGTCGGTCATGCCTGTAATAACGCAAGATTCACTCTTTCTGCCGCACGTTCAAATTGCTTGCCAAACAAGCTATTTTTTTGGAAATTTTGATGCATTCTTCGTCCTGAAATGCTCAACTTTAACATTTTTGACCATAGCAGAATAGAAATCCAGCCCTCAGGACAAAACTTTAATCGTCCATATCAACACATGAAAACATCATCAAAAATACGCAGTACTGTTAGTCGTTGCGTATTTACCTGTTTTTACTATGCCTTCAGCACCAAACGCTGTTTGATTGTTGGACAAAACCAGGTATGTAAGATTCCTTCTTACAAGCCGCCCTTCGAAAAGAGCGATTCGGGTTTCCCTTCAATATCCTCTTAACCATTCGATCCATGACAGGTTCAGCACGTCCATTGATTTTATCACTTCTCGGTTTCCTCTCGATAGGCATACGTGATACGTGAGGAGTGGATTTAGTAAAATGGATTTTTCCGTATTGACAAGTCAGGATTTACCTTACGTCCATACAAAATGCGCTCACGCTTTTCATTCGTCGATATCATGAACACTAAACAAGGAATGTAAACACCAACAATAGTCTTCTTCATCAAATACTCCCGTCTATAAAGGGGGAACACGAAATTATTGCGACACCGAAAATGTCATGCCAATTTGCTTATAATTTTTAGAATCAAACCAAAATTTTAGGGTAGTTTTATACATATATTTACTTCAAAAATCAAAAGAAAAGTTAATCGATGGAGCCTTGAGTGTAAAATTGAACGCATTTTCGCTTGATGCCCTCCATCAAAGTCTTTACAGTGTCATCCGGTACCAGTTTCTCAGTTTTTTTTTAATTTTCTTAACATGTCCTTCTCGTCTTTGACTGTCTTCTTGCTCTTCCGAAGTTCCCGCTTCATCATTGCCCAGTACTGCTCCACCGGGCACAGCTCCGGACAGTTTGGCGGATTCATGTCCTTTGGAACAAAATGGACAGAATTGGCCTCATACCACTCCAGGACTCTTTTAGAATAGTGGCATGATGCCAAATCTGGCCAAAATAGCGGAGTTTCGTCGTGCTGCTGCAAGAACGGCAAAAGGGGCTTCTCGAGGCACTCATATTTGTAGATTTCGCCATTTACTGTGCTCTTTGTCACGAAAGGCTCACTCATCAGTAAGCAAGAGCAGATGGCCTGCCAAATGAGATATTTGGAGGCGAACTTCGACATTTTCTTCTTCTTAAATTTGTCGTCCACATAGAACTTGCTCTTGCCGGTGAAAAACTCCAACCCCGGAATTTGCTTAAAATCGGCTTTTATATACGTTTCGTCGTCCATCACACAGCAGCCATATTTTGTCAGCATCTTCTCGTAGAGCTTCCGTGCCCGAGTTTTAGCCGTCGATTGTTGCCGCTCATCGCGGTTTGGGAAGTTCTGTACCTTGTATGTATGTAGTCCAGCTCTCTTCTTTGCATTCTGGACGTAGCTCTGCGACATGCCGATCTTTTTAGCCAAATCACGGCTTGAGACGTTGGGATTTGCTTTAATCATCCGCTTCACCTTTTCCCTCCGTCTTTTTGTTCTCCGGTCCCGGTTTTCTTCCAGTTCCTTTGCCGTGGTCCAACGTCAACCGCTCCTGGAACCGCTTCAACACTCTGGAGACGGTTGAATGGTGAATGTTCAACATTTTTCCCAACTGCCGGTGCGACAGGTCAGGAAATTCCAGGTGTTTGGAAGGAATTTGTTCTCTCGAATCGCGTTGGTTCACCTCCATTTTCGTTGAATCGAAAAACACGACTTCGAGTTTGACAGCATGTAAACAATACACATCAATGAGAAAGTGTGCAAAATTTGGTTGATTTTGACGCAATGGTAAAAAAGTTATGCCCTGTTGAATGTGTCGCAATAATTTCGTGTTCGCCCTTTACGTCAGCGAATTTTGTCACTCATACGTGCAATATTTCAATAGTTACGGTGATATGAATATGTTTGGATTAAAGTAGACTCAGCCTTTAGGAGATACGCAGAATGTAACGCTATCAATACAAATCGAACCGTCAAGCAGCGTAGAACGAGCAAAAAAGGTTATCCTTTGTCAGATAGGCAATTTCGACTGCGACTTACAGACTTCTTCGGTGTCAAGTACTCGACTTGAAGAGAACATCGCAGTAGGTCTTGTATTTATAGAATTTTGCAAGATGACGTCACTAATGAACGTGTGGTTCATCCTGATGAATGTAATTCAGTTTTGACAGGTATTCGTGGTTTGTTTGCTTTCGAATTCAAACAGTTGAAATAAACAAACCACGAACTCCTGTCAAAAGATATTCATCCGATTCATTTTGCGAGGTTATGTTAGGTTGGTGTAAAACTCAATAGCTTATGTGTTTGTACCTCAATGAATACGATTGTTTTTGTTATTTCTAGGGTTTTTTTCATTAGGGCGAATTTGCAATTGAGAGACTCTCTTTGATTACTTTCTCTTTCATTCATATTCCATTCAGCCTTACGTTTTTCATTCTACAATCTGTAGAGTATGCTAGCCAGAACTGTTGTCTTTCTATCTGTACTAAAGAATCCCTCAAAAGTTTTATAATGGCACCGTAATGAATGAAAGAGAACGAGATTGGAGAGAATCTCTCATTGTTAAATTCAAAAAAATCCTAGATTTCATACTTGCCAGATGACAAGGGATCACTTATAATTATAATATGGGTTCTTACTATGCGTTGTTCGTTGTTTTTACTATCTTAAAGTCCATTTTTATTGCATATTGCATAAAAAAGCAATGATAATATCTATGTGTCCCACACATGAATTTTTGCAGTTTTCTCAACAAATGGTATTTATTTGTAATCACACATTCTTTCTATGTGTACAAATAACCACCATGTGTGGCCACACATGCTTTTCATTTGCAACATAAACTTCATATGTGTTTCTGAGAGGGCTTTGTTTATGTGTAAACAAATGAATATTATGTGCAATTTAACATAGATTTTTGCCAATAAATATGTGTGGATTTTTACCCGTATAGTAGTTTTTGTGTTATGGATAAAAAAAGGTCCGAGCCACTTATACGCTCGTAAGAGTATTCTCTAACAGTATTTTTTTTTTAATGTTCATTAAACAGTGAAACAAAATTACCGTAAGACGGTGCATCTTTGATATTCATCGAAAGTACAAAAGAACCTTTTTTTTGGCAATGCTGCCAAAAAAAAACGAGGGCAATCGTCAATTGAAACCTCAAAAAGGCAGGTGCGTTGGTACACAACATGTTCGACTTCAAGAAAAACAGGCCGTTAGCGTCGTTATTATAGCCTTACTCGCTCTATGAAATTGTAAAATCCTTTTATGGGAAGGCCGCATTCAATTATTAACCATTATTCGATAATTTTATGTTATATTATTGATTAAAAAGGTTTTAGTTTTCAATAAACGAATTTAGCCAAAAATGTTAAAATTTCTAGTCTTAGCAAAACAACCAGAATAGAATGCTTTGCAGTTGAGATTATTCAGATGATCATACCCCAAAAAATTAGGATAATTTCAAAAGTAAATTATCGCTCACCGCAATTCAATAGATGCTAAGAAGAAATCTAGTTCTTAGTTGTAAAGTAAAACAATTAAAATTTGTGGTGAACCTATCATCAATTCATTGAAACAAATCCAACTCACCTACAGGTTGGGGGAAATTTATCCACTTATCGT
Source organism: Aedes japonicus (assembly GCA_034211315.2). Lineage (NCBI taxonomy): Eukaryota > Metazoa > Arthropoda > Insecta > Diptera > Culicidae > Aedes > Aedes japonicus. The sequence goes on from JASCZW010005222.1 coordinate 411,581, forward strand.
GTTATCTCATTAATGGTCGAATAAACAATTGTTGAGTGGGAATGATAATACGAGTAAGCGGTTGTTGGTTTGATTTGATACTAATATGGTTATTTACAGATAAGGAAGGATTCCAATGTGATCAGTTAGGAAGCAGTAAACGCAACAAAATGCAATATTTTTGTTTATCTGATAGTGGAAATGGATTCTACTTAGACGTTAACATCTATTCCGCTCGATTTGGAGTCATGATTTATACGCTCATGATGAATGAATGAGTTTTAAAGCCTATTTACAAGAAAACATAAATTACTGGATCAAAAATTGTCAATAAATTATATAAAAAGATTATAGCTCATCATACGATTAATTACATTTTACTAATTGTGTTTTTATTACTTCAAGCGTGAAGTACGTATAATGATAATGTTCGAAGGAAATATCTTCTCATCAACAAGAGAGTGGACAGCTATTTCTGCTAGAACCAAATATATGAAGAGAAAATATTGATAGTTCTGTTAGAGTACGGCAGGCTGTAAAAATTCGATAGAAGCAGACGAAATTGAACGGAGGGATATTTTAAAAGATAACGGGTGTTCAATAAAATATGAGAATTTTTCCAGCCATATAGTAAAAAAAAAATTTTAAAACAAATTCAGTCTTTTTTATTGAAAACATAATGTTTATTCTTCAAAAAAAACGTTAATAAATATTAGAGAAGGAGGCTCAAGATACTCCAGCGTCTTCTTGGCGTAATGGGAAGATGCCTTTTCCGGCCAGAAGACGTACTTCCCATCCGCATGATGCTCCTTGCGTCCGCGGATTGCTTGCTGTTTCGACACCATCTTCGATTGAACTGACAGCACCCGAGCGAAATGAAATATGCCACCCATTTCTAGGGAGTCCATAGAGCAGTTCTCTTGGAGAGAAAACAAAATTACGCTCTTTTCTTTAATTACAGAAAGGTATTGAAATCATTCTGATTTTTATTGAATACCCATTAGTACTCGTTCAAATACATAATCTTTTACCAAGCAATCCCAATGCTCGTATTAATGGGTTTTTCATTATGGATTTCATCCGGATCAGCATATTACACCTTACCGGCCTTTTCTCTCTGGTGTTGACGTTTGCATTAAAAAAAATGGAAATTTTTTTTCCATGGGTTTACCTTCACTGCACTGATGAAACTACTCATGCAGCAATAATCATAGTAACCCATGAGCCAGCAGACAAAATTTGACAACTCTATCAGTCAAACTCTTACTTGTAACTCTCGTGATGGCAGTTAAGCGACTCCTCTCAGAATTGTGCGCGTTCAAACAACGGCACCCCGCCGCGTCGAGAACGGACATCGTGCGGCACTTTGTGGATGCCAAATACGTCCGTTCCAGCTTCTACAACATCTTGGTACTATTAGAACACAATCAGAGCATCGAAAGAAAGCCCGGTTCCGGATGGCCGACGACCCTGGGCGACATGAAGCTCCAATGGATTCTGTAGACGAAGACCGGGGGTAAAGTGGCTACATCGCTGCGTGCGCTTGGCTGGGGGGTTGGTTCAACCGGCCAAACAGTGAAAAAGTACCTGGCGAACATGAACATACATGTCAAGAAGCGGAAGTCACGTTCTCTGGTTTCGGAGCTCCAGGCAATGATGCAATGGCAGTGGCTGAATAAGATGGTCAACTCAATTTCCCGGCGAATCACGACGTGGTGGTGGTGATGGACGACGAAACCTATCTCTGGACCTTACCTGGATGGCAACGACTGACAGGGCACTTTGTATTTTACCTCCCCCCACGAAGGAAGTGAGCGCCGAGGTGAAGTTCATTTCACACACCAAGTTCCCCAAGAAGGTGCTGCTGTGGCTGACAATCAGCGAGAAGGGGATGTTAAAGCCGCTCTTCTTTCACTTTGGACTTTCCGCGAACGGGGAAATTTATAGTACGAAATGCCTGTCGAAAGTTGCGGCGTTCATAAAGAAATACCATAAGGGCGAAGACGCTGTGTTCTGGCCGGATCTGGCGTCAACCCACTACTCAAAGCGATCGTTGGAGGAGATGGAGCGGCTGAATATTGATGTGGTGCCCAAGTCGACGAACCCGCCCAACGTCCTCCAGCTGCGTCCCATCGAGTATTTCTGGGCCAACCTGAAGCGTAAGATCTACTCCAACTATTCGGTGACGAACTAGCCCAGGTGGCTAAAAGTCACCTAAATTAAGTATAAAAAAATACTCCAACAATTCTGTCGCAAAAACTGAGATGGAATTGATAAATAAACGAAGAAAGAACTCAAAAACACGCATGTTTTCGTCCGCCATGGCGAATGTTCCGGTTAACTGCCGAAAGGCCGCTTGCAAGGGCGTAGAATTGTTTTGCAAGTAAGCTTAAATAATTACCTTCCATGGGAAACTTTTCAAAAGCTATCTGTCTTAGCCCTTTTTTATCACCATCCAAAAAAAAGTCCATTTTTTAATGCAAACTTTATTAAGTAAATAATGACGAGAAAAATATTATCGGTCGATCTATTTTTACTCCACGATTAGCAGGGACTGGATTGTCAGGAAGAAAATGTATATAGTTTTTGGCTTAGGAAGAACCCGCACATCGGTCCAAAGCTGCACCTGGAACGATTTCATACCTTGCCGGTGCTTGGAAGTATGCACATGCACGAAAGTTGGAGAAAACCTGGTCTCTTCTGAAATATTTGCTTCACCTTTGCGTCCTTCTGGTGGTCCTGCGATCCGTTTTAATTCCGCTCTCAGCCTTCCTGGCTGTTGTTAAACGTGTATCGAAAGATTTAAGAACGTTATGGGCAGTGCTCGCAGGAAAACCAAGCTTTTTTGCAAGCTTCTCTCACTTGCTCTTCTTTCGACGCCATCTTCGATCTAAAAGCTTGTAGTATCACCAAAAATTGGTTTTACACAACGAACAGATGTACGTCCATCAGTCTGCGAAATATTTCACGCGTTGGTGAAGTATTTCCAGGGATACCCGTATTTAGGGGTGTCCAGATTTTGTCACGAACAAGCCTTATGTTTGAATCCTGTGCCTATTTATATAGACCACCTTTCAGTCTGGGTCACCTCCAATACTTGTGTTCTGGAAAAAATGACTTCCGAAATAGATGGTAAAATATGATATATGTATTTTGTCTTTGTCAAAATGTTCTATGTACTTTCATGTGAAAAAGGTCCAAACTTAGAGATGTTTAGTTTTTAAAAAGAAAATATATTAACCATGAAAGATGTTGCGCCGTGTAATCTCTAAATAACCAAACAAGGAGAAAACAAACCAACCTTCACTTATCTCTTTTTTCACCCCAACTTCACTATTCAAATGCGGAACCATAAACGAGGTGGAAATATGATCATTATCGTATCTTCGATAGAAATGTGTATACCACACATCACACCGCCCGTTGCGCATATCGAAGAACCAGGTGCATGTGTCGTGTGGGTTGTATTGTGTTCTATTAAATATTAAAATACAGGATGAATGAAACATGTATCAAATTACTTATCCTAGTTAATTTAGTTCCAACCTTGCACTTAATTAAATGTGCATCGTCCATTGAAGCTTGAGTGCCAAAAGATGTTGCAACGTATCGCTTATCATAAAAATAGATTTAAAAAAATAATTTTTAATAGCGTATTCATTTCAAAGCTTTATTTTGTTTATTTATTTTTTGGGTACAGTAAAAATTTGGTCAAATAAGAATGCATATAAATTGACGATTTTATTTTTAAACCATGACCCTTTCTCCGTAATAGCAGAATACCAAATCATTCCAAAACATCACGGAACAATCGAGTTGTTTCAAGAAAGGCAGCACAACGTTTTCCTGACACTAGCTCAAACATATTTCCTAGTTGATGGACCCGGTTTAAATGAAATTATTGCTTTTCAAGCCACATAAGCTGGCGAATTTTTACATTTTCATATACTTATGCTTATGACCCCCAACTTCTCGCTTTCGGTCGCTGCATAAAAAACTCTTCCCACACAGCTACTTGAATTTTGTTCTGATGTAGGTTTCGTCGTTCCGTACCACGCAATCCAACTCCGTCACCATTCAGCTTTTCGGGAACGTGTTTTGGACGTCCGGTTTCGTTTATTGTTGTGATTTCGAGGCATTACATTGAGGAAAAAATCAACCTTGTATGTAATCGATATAGATATTTAAAATAAAGGGCGAACACGAAATTATTACAACACTTACTACTGGTTGTACCTTTTTTGACAGAAATTAATAAAATGTTGCACAGTTCCTCTTTGAAGTGTATTGTTTACATCTTGTGAATTGCGTAATTGTGTGGTTTGTTGCTGCCAACTTGGAAGTGAGTCTTGTTGAGACGTGCCAAAAAATGTGGTACGCTGCAAATCTTTAATTCAACCGTCTAAAGAACGTTCAACCGACCGATTGACTTTGGCTCACAAGCGCGAAGCAGAAGGAAACCAGGAGCAGCATGTAGGAAGACGGAGGGAAAGGTTGAGGGTAAATTCACCCGAAATACCAACATTTCAACACGTTATGTTGCTCAGCGCAAAGTTACTCCATGAAGGTCAAGCTAAATCACAAGCATACAAAGTTCAAAACTGGCAAACGGAAGGCAGCAAACTGTTGACTAGACCCAGGCTAGGAAGTTCTACACGGAGATACTGACAAGATGCAGTTGCTGTGCGATGGATGAAGAAACATATTTCAAAACTGACCTCTCACAAATGCCAGGACAAGAGTTTTATACTGGAAAAGATAAGTTCAAAGTGGATGATCGAAGAAAAACATGTCGATATTCAAATCGAAATACCTCATTTGACAGACTGTCTGCACCTGTGGAAAGCGTAGTGAAATTTTGCTCACACAGAAACAGGTAAGAAGTGGCTAAAAAAAAGGAGAAAAAGGTGCCGGATACGACTGTACAAGCTCTTCTAGATGCCTAAGCAAGCTAAGACCGTTAAAAAGATGGATGTTGGAATGTTCTTCAGTTCTTTCGCGACCTTGGCAATCAGCTACTCCTCCGTATTGGCCACAAAATTATTGGAGTAGAGTCTTCGTTTGAAGATCGCTTAAAAAAATCTATCGGTCATAGCTGGGGTATTTTAGGGAGGTTGCTGTATTTAAAAATGTTTCATTTTATTGCTAGCTCCCGCACCTTCTTCTTGATGTTTTTTCATGAGGTTTTGCACAACCGTTCCTTCGATGGTTTTGCTTACGTTTACCCAAACTTTTTTGAATTTGATGATGTCATCTGCTCCTCTAACCTTCTTTCACAGCTTTCCTTTCATCAAAGCCCAAAATTTCTCAATGGGCCCTATTTGCGGACAATTTGGAGGATTCATTGCCTTTTCCACAAATTGGACATTGGCACGCGCATAGTGACAGGATGCCAAATCAGGCCAAAACAGTGTCGAACTTTTATGTTTTCGGATAGTGGCAGGATTCGATTCTGCAGGCATTCCTTCCGGTACATTTCGGCGTTCATATTTGCGGTAGTGAAAAAAGTTGACGATTTCATACCGCACTGGCAAATTGCTCGGAATTTGGGACAGCCGTTCCACGCTTCACGGTGTAAAACTGTGCCCCTGGAAGTGCCTGTGATGATAATGCAAATGTCATATTTGCTCACAACGTCGTCGTACAGCTTCCGAGTCCGAGTTTTCACGGAATCCACCTGAATTTGGCTGTGTTTCGGACATTTTTGTTTCCGGTACGTTTTCATGGAATTTCGCTCCTTTGCGCGTTGGACCATTTCCACACTTTTTTGCGCAATCTCTGATGGATACTTCCTTTTTTCCTTCAAAAACTTTGCAAATTTGTTTGTCCAAATTTGGGTTTAACGTACCTGTTTCTCTACCACGACTGGGTAAGTCTTTCGATGTGTTATGCATAACAAACCGGTTGATCGTATTTTGAACCGCACAGAAACTAACACTTTCTTCACCAGATATTTTTCGTAGCAACAATCCCTTTTCAGTGCAGTACTCACAATCGATTTTCGCTTTTCTTCCGTAAGATCTCGCATTGTTCCGCTGGAAGCAAAACTTTAACTTTTAATGAAGGTTTTCGTTTGTTTACAAGGCAAGCAACACATTGACACTAAACAGCTGTCAAAATGATCGATATTTTGAAACTTAACAATGAGAATAAACTGCAAAGTCAAGCTAAACATTGAATAAAAGGGTGAGTCGATAATTATTACGACGCTTGATATTAATTGGTAAATCAGCTATAGTCATCGAAATGAAACGAATTCGAACTTCAGATTACACACATCGGTTAAATTTAAAGATGAGTTCGAGAAATACTATCGGTGATACTTCCAATGGTAATCAAATTTAAGTGTGCGATATTATTGTTTCCTACCATCAGCACTGACACATTTGATCTGGTTTGGTTTAATTTGACGCGTCTGGTGTTCAGAAACACACTTAATACATTAATATGAATTGGTGTTCGTAAACAGTGCTATTTACCTGCAATTTTTCAAGCCGTATCTTAAACGAAAAATATCGTTTAGATTTTAATCCATCAGTTTTCGGTGTAACAACAAAAACATGAGTCTCATTGAACTACGACCAATCAAATTCTGATTGTTGAAAAACACAATTTAAAAACAGCAATGATAACCAATAAAGTATTGGAATTATATGTCTTGATTTGATTGATAATTTGATCTTAATTTTCTATATTAGTAAGAGAATTTGATCATTTAAAACCACAAGTAACATAAAAAGTCCTTAAACATAATTTTTTGCGTCATGACATGTAAAGTAACATTTGATTTTTTATGGTAGTTTTGTTTAAAAAACAGACGTAAATTTATGTCACATTGACCGCTCGTTATATAGTATGTACATCCAAGCAAACTTAAATTTAGATGAAGTTAATCTAAGAGTGTAGACGATGTTCAATAAGTTTGGATACACTTTCAAAATATGTTAAAAATATGTTTATGAAGAATGATTTATAGAGATTTGTTTTCTGGGTGCATTTTATTGAAAGCAAAGTTTGTACTTCTTCACGACCTTCAAACGTTTCTTGAGGGCGTCGCAAAATGGCTGCATGATCATTTGGTCCCAGTTTTTAAAATGACCACCGTGAACTGATCAAAAGTGCTGACCTTGTATTCGATTCGCTTTCACATTATATAGGGCCAAACAAAAAAGTCGAGAGCATTCAATTTCGGGAAGCTGGGAGGCCATAAAGTCGATTGAATATTCCCAACACCAGGCTTGGACCATATTTGCTTTGTAGGTTGGTGTACCGTCCTGCTGTAACACGTAGTGCTCGTCTCCGTAGAGGCTTCGGAGACTGGGGGCAACAACCGTCTCCAAAACCTCAGTTTTTTAGTACACCACGTTGATTTTGACGTGCTTTTCATAAAACACCTAGGGGAGCTTACCACGTTTGCATAACGGGTGGCTACTAAATTTTTGGAATTTCTTTCTTTACGTTGTCCAATGTTGAAAAAAAAATTAGTTAACAATTGAAAACAGTCCGTTATCGGCTATTCGGCGAAGCTTCCGTTTGATGTCGAAACAGAAGCGTTGAATGGCTTTCATATCAACATTGCGCATGCATATCTTGACTCTTCTAATTATCTGTTTTCCAATCGTGGCACTTGATGTACTTTTGTACACCAAGGAACTCAAAACCCCGAAGAAATCTTCGATTGGGCGACACTGAGACAGATTTGAGGGTTGCGGTTTTTGGGTACAAATGGGATCGAATGGGTATTCAAAAACAATTGTGCTTTTTTTGGCGTTATACGATGACGCTATTGCCACACGTATTGCCAATAATTGATATTGGATGATATTTTTGAAGAAACGGGATCAAAATTTTCTTCAAACATTCGTTCTGGTACACATCATGATTGAAAGTCAACCCAAAGAACTTGGACCATAGTTTAAAAAACATCTCTCGGACATATCAATGTACAGCATCACTTTCTTATGTGAACTTATGTTGTATGTTGTATGTTGTATGTAAACTTATGTTTAAACTTGTATTTATGTTCGGAGATGCAATAGAACCAGCGAGTGGATAGTCCTGAAGAAAATGAATACATTTGTTGGCTCAGAAAATACTAGCACACCGCCAAGCTTAATGATTCGCCCCTAATAACGTAGCTCACACCAACACATCCTCAAATATTGTGTCAAAATAACATAGCGAATCAAAACAACAACAAGATACTCGTACCGAAAGGTACCGAAAAGCGCAAGAATTGTTGCAAGGTGTACTTCGGACCTAGGGGTTCTACAACAGTGAACGTTTTTAAATCGCTAGTACATATTGATTGTTGGTAGAACTATCCATGTGATAGTATCGATTGGTTCCGAAAATGAACTTCTTCGAAAGACGGAAGTAACTTTTGTCGTCCAGAAATTCGGAATAATGTTTCATCAACCTGCGGCATTGGGATTTCAGCTTCGAAATCTGCTTCTTAGTGTGTTCTGGGGCTCTTGTCTTCTTTCGGCACTTTATTCCAACTATTTTCAAAGATTTGAAGGCACTAGAAAGAGAACGATGTCCTCTTGCGCGCATAGTTTTGGCTAGTCTTCCAATATTTTGCTTGGAAGTAGTTGTTGTGGATCTTAGATTATGGCAAGCATTCGAAGCCGCAACATTTTCGCTTTGAAATGTTTTATCGTATACTTTTTACCGAGATTTCAACGCGCTCACGAGATGCTTCTTGCTTCGATAGCATTTTGAGCAAAACTAAGCAAGCATAAACAAAACAAAAAGTACTAACAAAAAACACAAATATACTCACATTTCTCTCTGAGACGTTTGTTGTGGAGCATAGGGGCTTCGAAAAAATACAAAATTTTAGTGGCCACCCGTTACTGTTCCCCAAATCATCACCGACGCTGCAATTTGATACCGTGGGATTTTTATGTTGAAATCAGGAATGCTGTCCGTCGTTGGCACCCACAACCGGTCATTTTAAACATTGTGCGGTTGCTGCGTCACGAACAATATCTCGTCCGAAAAAAATGAATTCTTGACCAGCGTGCCGAAAGAGGATCATCTGCGATCGAACCAACCACTTTTTACTGATAGCCTCCAAAACGCCATGGACCTTGTGTTTTTGGTAAGACATATAACCAAAATCTTTGATGAATACTGTCCGATCGGTGATTGAGATCAATAGCCGTTTCCCGGATTGAGTGGTTCTTTTTGCGCCAAATCCGGTCTCTCACGACCTTGATGGCCCGTGGCGGATCTCGCACGGTCATTGGTCGAAGACGTGTCCTGGTATCGCCCAGAGACCGAAATTTTCGCCTACTTGAGAAGAGAAACGTCCTTTTTCACCTGCTTGGAGAAACAGATGAGAATGTGAGAAGCGAGAGACTATTATACGCTCACAGCAGTTTTCGCGAGAAAAGCAGCAGCGATTTATAATTTTCGGAGAGCATGAGTAGCTGCTAAATCGTATCTTTTTCAGAGATTCCTAGATGCCCATAATTATTTTTCACTTACTTTTTGACACCTGAAAATGCACCAGTATTTTTGTTTGTTTTATTCTGTCATTATGATTCGGTAATGATGGTCCATGGCGGTACCAGTGTGCACCTGCTTGGCCTTATTTTTGATTTTTGCTCCTCGTTTACGTTACCTAGCATGTTTTCAGAGAAAAATGTTACATGAGAAAATATTTTCGTTGAATTTTGGAGCGAGATACTTTCGCAAATGCAAGAGAGACGATAATGAATTATCGGCGAAAAAGGAGAGATGAAAATGTGAACGGTTCGCTACTCATCGAAACCCTGCTTGAAAGAGAGCATGGTTTTCACCCAGCTTAGTGAGAATTTCGATCTCTGGTATCGCCTAATGGTCGTGAAGACAAAGTTGACCGATTGAATCCATGTGAAAGCAGCCGGTCATTCACCGTGCAAAAAAAGTTTACTGATGATACTCCCGATACTCTTTCATCAGGTGCAACAAACGAACAACAACCGACAGAATGTCAACACCACGCACATCCGTTGGCGCTAAACAAACATCAATGTTGAATAACTGTTTGTTCAAACTAATTTAGAGAAGTTGTTCAGCTTTTTTTCTACTAAGCTGAGTAACTGCCCCAAATTTGTTTGAACAAGCGGTTATTCGATACTGATGTTTGATGGGCGTATATATGAAGCAAAAAGGTGTTCCTATCAAAATTTGGTCAAACAGTAATGTATGTGAGTCGATCAAAGTTTTTATTAGTAAGTCAAATTCTTTTTCTTTTTCAAGTTCAGTTAATACTGAATACAGGAGAAATATTCAGCTAAACTTCCTTTTACCGAATGCGGATTTACGGGTCATTCGTTTAACACCTGCCATAAGATTTTGTACATTCTCCTTGTCCACTTTATTCGCTGCAGAACACCAGTTTGCCTTGAACTGTTTCTCGCTCACAACAGCTTTTTGATTCTTCTTGAGGTTCCGCTTGACGATGGCCCAATACTTTTCGATTGAGCGAAGCTCTGGTGTGTTCGGAGGGTTCTAGTTCTTGGGCATCACTTGAACGTTGTTGGCAGCATACCACTCTATGGCCTTTTTTCCGTAATGACAACATGCCAAATCCGGCCAAAATAGAACGGATCAATTGTGTCGCTTCAGGAAAGGCAGTAGACGTTTTTGTAGGCACTCGCTCAGACAAATTTCCTAGTTGACGGTTTCGGTAAACGTTACTCTTCAAGCCACAGGTACAGATGGCCTACCATATCAGGTATTTCTTCGCGAGCTTTGACAGTTTAATGTGTTTGAAAATATCTGCCACCTTTCCCCGTCCGGTTGCCGTATTAAATTCATGTCCAGGAAGCTGTTTAAAGTCTGCCTTGACGTAAGTTTCATCGTCCTGTACCACACAATCAAACTCCGTCAGCATCGTCGTGTACAACTTTCGCGATCGTGCTTTGGCCGACGTGTTTTGTTTACCGTTGCGATTTGGAGTCACCACTTTCTTGTAAGTCGACAGTCCAGTTCGTTTTTTAGCTCTATCAAGTTCGTTTTTTGGCTTTATCGAGTTTTTCAGCCCTACCCAAAATAGCTTTTGGGTATTTTCGTAACTTGTCCGCGGGTGAGGTTCCAACTCGTGACTTTGGCGTGAGAGGTATGGATGTTAACCACTTCGCCAGAGTCGCCCCCTCTATCCACAGTTGAAGGCGCTGCTCCCAGCTTCATTGCGATATCTCGGACGGAAAGGTTGAGGTTCCGCTCGAAACAGCGGGCAACTCTTTTTGTCGTCGCTGTGGCTTCTGGCTTTCGATTTCCCCCCTATCCAACTTTCCTGGCTGTCGACAAACGGTCACCGAACACTTTTGATACGTTGGTAACAATTTATTTAGCCAAATTCAACAATTTCGCCAACTTGGTGTGAGAGTAGTTTGGATTTTCGCCATGCACGTGCAACATTTTGATGCGTTACTTCTCTTCCTTCGATGACATTTTTGAACCGAAGTGATAATCTCAAAATCAAAATAGAGGCATGATGCTACAACACACATCTTCAAAATGAGGGGTGTGCAACATTTTTTAATGCACGATGATAAGTAATGCATCAAGTTTAAGTCGACCAAATTTTGATCGAAACACCCTTTATAGCCCTGTACAAATACAGAATACCTAGACGATGATGCAAATTTGTATTCGAACTTATTGAACACCGTGTAATTTATCAGATATGAAATAACAGCTTCTATTTTGTTGGAATCGGCTTAGCACCCCAAATTATGAACCAATTTTTTGACATAAACATTAAGCATTATACGTTGTTTATTAAGCTTCCATAGCATGAATAATTTCAGTGAGTTTATTGAGGTGAATGTAATATTTAGTCAAATGTATATGAGCCCAGGAATATTGATCAGTCGCTGTCTTCGGTTCTTCGAAGTCAGCGGAATTTGTGATCTCATTCAGGTTGTCTGGACTTAGTTAATACATATTTCAAAACAACTTTTCTTTACAGCAACTCTCGTAACGTTAAAATTATTCGAATTGCTCGGGAAGTCAATTATTCTTCATACATACTGTTAGTGTATGTCAAGCTTAATTGGTGAGGTCATTTAGTTTTACTGCACAAGCATGAAAATGGTTATTAAAATACACTGTAAAAAATATGCTGTGAACTTTTTTGTTGCATTTTCTGTTCACAGAAGAAGGAAAACATCACTATTAAATACGCTTTTGTTGTAACCTCAATCATAGACCTCCAACCCTAATTCCACTAAATACTTAGCAAGCAATTGACACATATGTCTAATGAATTGCAACGCAAATTTATCCACTTTTATTTATCATATTTATTAAAAAGCGCACGACATTTCAAAACAATATTTTGATACGTCGTTCATTTTCGTTCATTCTGTTGACACACCTGCTTACTCGACAAAGAATGGCAGTGTACATAATTTATCATTTTTGATGAACATTGGTGGACAAATGACCTTCTAATCGTACTTAACATGCAACACTGATGGCTATTTCCACCTCCTTATGGCTCATCACAAGCTTGTGCGATTTACAAACATAAGTACCTAAAATGATAGCGCTCCAAACTATTACTTGGATTTATCAAAAATATTGGTATTCCCCTCGTTTAGCAGCGCTCATCGTTAAAGATGCATCAGTTTTCAATCCAAGGAACCAGGAAACCTTAATTAAACAGCTCATCATTGTCGTTCCAGCTAATCTTTACGAAATCTCTGAATATGAAACGGTGAGTGCACCAAGTATATTAAATTAGATCCCGAACCAAGAAACTTACACAGATGAAGTTTGACGTGCTGTCAGCTATCACGCTAATTCGACACTACATTGATTTATAACACACGACGTGTTTCAGATTTCCTATCATTCACTAACACGCTCTAGTGCAGTGGTGCTCAGGTAGATGCTTGCAGCGGGCCAAAATGAAATTTTGCGCCAATGCCACGGGCCGCAATGAGTTATTTTTAATGGCTTAAAATAATTAATAAAAAACAGCTTATTTTTAGGACACGTTACTAGTAGATGTACCTGAAATGTAAAGCAATGCTCTTTCTTCCAAAATAAAAAAAATTACAAACAACAAAATGTAGATTTATAACACCTATAATTTATTTGAAAATCAATAAAAAAAACTTTTCGCATTTTAATACATAATTCACTTACACTTTTCTTGTGCAAGCTTATCGAGATCAGCCTTCATGCTAGAGGTCGAAATACGCAATTAATTGTCCAAATGTTCATCACTTATCTTATTTCTTGCTTTTGACTTTACTTGCTTCATCACGGAAAACAGTTGTTCACAAATGTATGTGGATCCAAACAAAGAAGCTACGAAATGAGCATGATTTCGCAGCTCTGGGAAGCGCTCTTCCGGAACAAATTTGGCATAGAACTCCAACAAACAAATGTAACTCAATTAGTTCCATTTGGATATTATCTGGGGCTTGTTCAGCATCAACACTGAATGGAGCAGAAAAAAGTTTTAGAATTTTGTCATGCGCTTTGAAATCTCCAAATCTACGAGAAAAATCATTTTTCATTGTTCGGAGTGCGTCAACGTATTTTTTAGTCAACATCACATTGCATTTTCCGAGAGTAGGGAAATGGGCAAAATTTAGAATTTTCATCTGTTTCTCCCACAACACGAGTTTGTTTTCAAATGTACTGATTTGATTAAACATGCTATGCACCAATTTGCCTTTACCCTTAGAGACTTAAATTCAAATCGTTCAGGTGCGTTGTAATGTCAGTCAGGAAAGCCAGATCTGTCACCCACTCCGCATTATCGAAAAACTTCACTGATTTACCTTTTCGACGATTTCTTTCCGAAGATCAAATACGCGTCGCAGCACCTTTCCCCTGCTCAGCCAACGTACCTTAGTATAATATCATAGACTAACTCTAAGACCAGTAGGTCTCATACAAAAACGATTTTTTTCTTGGCTCAGTCAGTACTAGCACATCGTCCCAAGCTCGGTCCCAAGCTCAATAATGCACCCCTTATAATGAACTCACATGAACACACTCTCAAATACTCTGTCAAAATAACACAGCAAATCAAAACAAAGGCGCAAATATGTATAACAAGGTGCTGGCTTCAAGGTGTAATTCGGACCAAGGGGTTCTACAACAGTGAACCAATTTCAAATCGCTAGTTGCATATTGATTGTTGATAATATGGTACGTCACCATATCCTGCATCCGTGTCTACTGGAAGAGCCTAAAATTCTCGATGGTTCAATGCGTGCGATCGGATGAAATTAACTATTTTGATGACATCTTTCATGACATCTTTGAATCCCACGCTTTTGGCGCAGAGGTTCTCCTGGTGCACGATGCAATGGTATGCGAGAGACTTGGTTCCGACACTTTGGTAATTTTCGAACTTTCCATAAAATGATTAAGCACAGAGAACAGACAAACAAGCTCAAACATAATTCATAAATAAACAAATAAATTTAAACATACATATATGTTTAAATGAAGAAAATACCTAAAATTTAACACCATCCTTGGTACAAAATTTTCCAAATACATCAAATGTCCATAATAAATGTGATAATGCCAGTACTGTCAAAAAGGCGACGTTTAAAATAGCACAACATTTTAGGCAAGAATTTTAAGGAGCTTGCACGTCTTTACGCTGCGGTATAAGCTTGAATAATTTAAATAAGATGGAAAACAAAATACATACCACACATAGCGGGAGCTCCATCGGTAACAACTCCGGACATTTTCTTCAGCGGTAGATCAAACTTTTCTAGAACAGCGCACAGAGCATTAAAGATATCAATGCCCTTCGTCGTTCCTTTCATGGGGATAAGGCTTGCCAATTCCTCAGTCACCTCAAATTTCTTAGATATGCCGCGCAAAGATGCGACTTTTTTCGGGAAAAATCATTTGAACCACAGCTTCCATACATTCCTTAACAAACTCGCCATCAGAAAATGGCTTCGAATGGGAAGCGAGTTTTTCTGCGATAATGAAACTTGCCTTTGTGCACAACTCGTTTTCTTGCTTTCTTCTCACAAAAAAGTTTTGCTGGCTACTCAAATTTCCCCTGAACTCAGCACATTTTTCAGCCTGCGCCACACCGACATATTTATCCATTTTTGACGCATGTTTCGACTCGTAGTGACGCTTCACATTAAATTCCTTCATAACTGCAACAAATTGCAAATCATACACACCGGTTTTTGATTAATGCACGTAAAGAAAAACATTTCAGACCACTTCTCCTAGAAAACACGTCCTTCATCAGCCACTTTCCGTTTTTTGCTAGTGCTGGCTTCCATTTTCACTGAATAATTCTAGGTTTTTTTTTCATTAGACGAATCTACAATTGAGAGATTCTCTCCGGCTCGCTCTCTTCATTCATAAACCAATCACCTTTATGTTACTCATATTTTCATTCTACTATTTGTGAGTATGCTAGCCAGCACTGTTGTGTTTCGATCTGTACTAAAGAATACCTCGTAAGTTTTATAATGGCGCTGTAATGATTGAAAGAGAGCGAGCCCGGAGAGAATCTCTTAATTGTAGATACGCCCTAATGAAAAAAAAAACCTAAAATTGCTCGAAACTTCTCATAAAGCTTGTAGTACACTGTTTGTCCAATAGCCAAATATTTGGCATAGGCAGCTAGGCAGCTGACAGATATCATAGATGTTTGTCAGATGCCTATCTACCAATGACAAATATTTGGCTATTGGACAAACAGTGTACTACAAGCTTAACTACGCACGCGACTACAGAACGGAACCAATTGACAACAGACACTGAATGGTGAAAGTGAATGAACCTGTGGTTGCGGGAGCGAAAATATGACAGCATTCTCCCTTTTTTTTCCATCCCGCCTTTTTGGTCATTCATCATCTGTGTAACAAGCTCGGTAAAAATTGTTCACATAAAACTATGAGAATCACAATTATTGCACAGTAAGAAATGCAACTCAAATCGAACAGCAAATAGCTACATATTCAATGAAGTTCTCATATTTTTCGAATGCTTTCGCGGGCCGCATTTGCCGCCTCGGCGGGCCGCATGCGGCCCGCGGGCCGCAGGATGAGCACCACTGCTCTAGTGCATGGAAAGTTTGAGGCTCACAGTCTTCGCTTATCGGCAACTTTTCTTTTAACTTATTTACAACTTTCTATTCGCCTACAGGCTGCGGAATCGGGAAATTTGGACGAATTTGTTCGACTCTACGAAGGAGACAACGGACGGTTGGCGGTGAAAGACAGCAAAGGGCGCACGGCAGCGCACCAGGCGGCAGCCAGAAATCGCATCAACATCCTCACCTACATAAACCAACAAGGAGGGGATCTCAATGCCCAGGACTCGTTTGGAAATACACCTCTGCATGTGGCCGTCGAAAATGATTCCCTGGATGCTTTGGAGTATTTGCTGAACATGTAAGTGACATTAAAATTACAATTAGTTTTGAATTGGAATTATGATTCGGTATACTTGTCATTGTCACCATTGTATGGCCAGAGAGATTATGCTTTCACCAAGCGATGTTAAAGTCCTTTGTGTAATTATTTCCAGTTAATTAACTCATTCTCTGACTGTTTCAGATCTTTTGATTGTACGTTCGTTGCGGTGCATACGTTGTTGTTGTTTTGTAAAAGCTCATTACAACGCTTTCAATTCGAAGTAAATTTTCTTTTATGTGGTGAATTAGAAGGATTAGTGGCTTAACGAACTTCCATTACTAGACTATAATTAATTCACCAAAATCGACAAGGTACATTACTGCGTTTGGATGGATTGATTTCTGACATTTAGTTGGCAAAGGTTGATAAAATATATATTTGTGTTACATGTAAAATGATCAAATTAGAGCATTTTTTTCTAGTTCCTATATGGTATCCCGATGTAAATTAATTATTTTGGTGTGAACTTTCAAGATAAATTTGTTTTTCCATTGCAGTTTAACGATTCAATATTTTCCCCTTATGCGAAACAAAAATTTACTACCACTGCACAGAAGTTCAGAATGTGATTTTTGACGGAAATATACATTTCCAGCCTAAGGGTAAAATTTGATAGTAAATTGGTCTCTTCTAATATTGTTCCTAATAATAAGTTTCTTCTATTGGAGTAAATGAAACTAACAGTGGTCTTTCCTTTCATATAAATCAAAAATCTAACTATTTTGTTTGCGGGAAAAGAGATAAACATTATTCAAAACAGTATAACATTAGCAAATGATAAATACCTTAACATTTTTGCTGTAGTTTCTCAATTCACCGGATTTGAGTTATTTTAACTTTGTTCGTAAATTATGCTTCCCACGGCTTCATGGGTTCCAAAAATTACAACGTCAATTGTAGACTAACATTTGAAAAGGGCGGAAGAGCCAAAATGTAAACAAATCATATTGTATTATATTTTGATTGAACTACTAATTTACCTTGACAATGACATTAAAATCAATTATGCACTTCCTTAAACAAGAAAAGTAAATTCTGGCGTTTTTCCATACATTGCTCTAGTTATTTATCGCTTTTTTCAGTTAGCTTAAAACCTGACTAATAGTTTAATATTTCAGGCAAACACTATTCTAATGATCATATACTTATTTCGACTTGAGCTTGAAGTATATACTTCCATTCAAACTTGAAAATCACCATTGATGATGATGATGATGCTGAGATACTACCATCTATTGTAGCAAGGTAACTTTCCATAGCAGTGGAATAATCTGAAACACGATTTGATCAGGATTCTATTGCTGTTTGTGATCATAAAGCTCGAATATAGGGAAACCCGCGAATATAGGGAAGAGAATCTCGTTCCAAAAGGGAGTTCACACACACAGCATTAGAATCGAGCCCTCGATTGACAGAATAAACCCAATAGGTGGGGTCGAAGAGCCCGCCCTCGTTCCGCGAATGTGGGTGGAGGCTATAGGGTGGAGGCAGTCCCATGCTCCCTATCCAAATCGTTTCACTTGGGTGCCCTGATGGTCCCTCTCTTTCCCCGTTATATATTAGGTCGTGGATATTCAGTATATTTTGTAGTGGTCATTTGATTGCTTACCGTGTGTTAGAAAATTTGGCTGGGATTAAAATTGATTATCATTTATACCGTTCTTTACTTATGGCTCTATGTTGTCTCGATGTTTCTGCTTATCAAAACTTGAAAATAACCATTTTGCCCTCATCACAAAGCAGAAGCCATTTTGTCACATATTTTCGCCCGTTAAAATGTCAAATTGGAATTATGCCGTGGACATAATGTTGTTACGTCGTCGATAGTTTTTACCTGTTTTTCATGATCTATTCTTTAATCAACTTTATAGGCTTTGTGCACAAATTACGTAACGCATGAAGGGGAGGGAGGGGGGTTGAGCAACCGTTACTTATTGTGACATATGGGGGAGGGGGGGTTTTAAAATTGTTACGTAACAAAATTACCAATTTGAAATAAAAAATCAAAAGTGAATAACCAATTTGCATTATAATAAAACGATAATAAAAACACATTTATGGCCAAGTGGTGCAAGAATTCTGAAATTTTAAGAAAAATGGATTAAGTCTATCTATTGATTTCCAAACAAATTCTTAAGCTTCAATGAATGGAGACTATTTAAATGTGATCTACTAAATGAAAGATATCTCATGACGATTTGAATCAACAATTGGTGTAATTTTCGATACATCGTACATATGCACGCTGAGAAATATATTGTTCTGTATATATTCAACACAGCTTACCTTTAATTTTAATTTATTCAAACAATACCGGTTTTATTTTTGATTATTATTATTTTGGTTCTTAAAGCGCTACAAAGGCGGCTTTTAAAAAAGCATTTATTGTTGAATCGATTTAAGAACATAAGATAACATAAGATTTTCGGAAACAATGCACCTTTGCATTGATTCGACCAAAGCGGTTGAATTGAAAAATAAAATATTGTTTTTTATATTAGAACCATTGAAATAATAAGAAATTAAGTTAAATTTGTTGTTGATTGTTTATTGTACAAAATTATTTTGTTGAATGATTTCTGTTAGAAATATTAATTGACTAACAATATTGGATTCGATAAGAAACTTTGGTGTTTCAAATATATGATTGCATTAAACTAAGGCAAAGTGTGGTTTGATTTAATACACAAGAAATGTTGATTCTAGTCGTTGCGTTCAATCACCCAATATTCCTCTGCGTGTAGCCTACATCAAATGCACTTGTTACTGCGTCTGTTGTTCTATGTTTCTGCCGTCATGAATTAGTCGTACACAGTGCGCCATTATTCATGCACTGCACGGATCAAACGGAAAATCGATTGGTATAAAAAATATAATTAATTATAATTAGATTATAATAATCGCAATAGGTTAATATTATGCATTGCATAAAATACTGTTGCGATCTTTTAGCTAGAATTATGTTATATGAATAGAACTTTGTACTAGTTTGTAATACTTTAAATAATTTCAAGATGTTTTAGTAAAGTTGCTGAACTAATATTTTTAACAGTTTTATAGTATGTTCGCACTACTGCTTATATAACGTGATATAGAGTATCTTGATATCAGCAACTATACATTTAGTTTTCACTGGAAATAATGTACATTTCATTTGATATCAAGACACTCTATATCACGTAATATAAGCTGTAGTGTGAACGTACTATTAAGAACATCCAGTAACCTGAATAAATGCAGTACAATGAGTGCAATGTTTTTCGTAATCTTTTTAATAGCTTAAAGTTACTTAAATGAAATTAATTGACTAATGTTAGCAATCTTTATTAATTAAGTTACTGAAATGAAAATTACACATAAAAACAACAACAATAACAGTTTTTGTGATGATTTTATCACAATTGAGAAATAAGGGGGGGGGGGCGAGCATTACGTAATTTAAGGGGGGAGTCTGGTCATGCGTTACTTATTGTTACATAGGGGAGGGAGGGGGTCCAAAATACCGTTTTTTTGCGTTACGTAATTTGTGCACAAAGCCATACTTGATTTGCATCAGCAAAACTTGAATAGAACCAGCTAAAATATACATCAGAGGTCAGAATTTTTTTTTTTTTTCAGAGATCGCAGATTTTTTGCAAACTTTTTGCCTTTGAATGATTTCACCAAATAATTTTTACTACAAGTAGTGCGTCGTTAGCAGACGACGAGGAATGTTTGCTCTGTCGTTTGGCTGAAGGTGAGTGTGTGAATGCATGTATTTCATTCAAACGATGTTAGATAATACTGATTTGTAATTTGGCAGCGGAAAAATAAGAGTCCAAACAGGTAGGCTCACGTCCTGTAAAACGCCCTAACGTCGACCGTGATTTCCGTTTCGGTCATCAGAAACTGTTCTAGGACTTCTTTAGCTACACGCTTACCTACAACGAGAAGTACTTTTTTTGTCGTTTCCGCATGTCATGGGAAATGTTCCTGGAAATAATGTGACAACTAAAGCCATCTGATTACTTTTTCAAGATAAGTTGCAATGAGGCTGGAAAACTCAGCCTGAGCCCTTACAAAAATGCACTGCAGCCTTACGGATGTTCGCGTACGGTTCTTCAACTAGTTCTCTCGATGAAAATGTGAGGATTAGGGAGTCAACCAGCCTGCTGACCCTAAGGAATCTTCGCAAAGCTATCCTGATGACTTGCAGCCGCTGTATTGCACCCCCCACCCCCCCAACACTGGAAGAAGTGAAGAAACTGATGACCGAAAATGCTTTCCAAAAGTTCGGAAAAATCGCATAAATTCAGTGAACTTCCCAGAAATCCAGGGAACTTATCAGAAATTTATGATACTTCTTAGAAATTTAGAAAACTTCCCAGAAATTTCTCCCATTTCTCCCTTTTCTTCCTTTACTCTCTGGTATTAGAAGGACATTCCAGGTAATCAAGGAACTTGCCAGAAGTTGAGGATTTTTTCCCAAAAGTTCAGGCAACTTCCCTGATATTCAGGGTATTACTCAGAAGTTCAGGGAATTTTCCATAAATTCAAGGTGCTTCGCATGATTTCAGGGAACTCCCTAAAAGTTAAGGGTTCTTCCCAGAAATTCAGGCAACTATCAGAAATTCAGGGAGCTAAGCTCAGAAAACTTCAAGAATCAAGAATCACAAAATCAAAAACCTTTTTAATCTTCAATCTATTTCATGGAACTTCCGTCGTATCTTGAAGATTCTAAAAGGTTCTCGTTAGGAGTAACAACATCTCGGAAATGTTATTCATTTCACCAAAACTCCACCAACTTATGAAAAGTGTTGCAAATCGACCAACCTCCCAGGTTTTTTTTTATTTCACATAAACTATTAAAATATTTGTGAAATTCTGCTTTTTATCATGAAACTTCTGGGAAACTAAATTTGCTTCTCAAAGTTCCGGTTATTTCCAAAAAATTGTGTCCAGAAACGTTGAGAATTTGTCGGTAGTTCAATGGACTTCTTTGAAGTTCCTCCACTTCTCTTCTCAAAAGAGAGCGAGAAAACATCCAATAAGTTTATTTAACTTCCAAGAAGCTTAATCAACTTCTGTCAAGTTCCTTTTATTTCCAGCCAATCTTCATAGATTTTTTTTTTAATAATCATTCATTTGTACAGGCTCAATCGAATCAACTTTACAGAGCCAAGTTATCATATTTGTGTACATCAGGTATCTTAAAACTAAAGTTAGGGGGAAAGAGCCGATTACTCGCGGCCGTCTCGAGGTTAATAGGAATAACAATTTAACGGATAGGAAGATGGGTGGGAATTTAAAGTATACACAACACATTAACTTTATATCCCTAATTGTCAAAAAACTTAAAACTATACAACTTTTGGTTTTCTTTGAACTTGAACATTTTTGAAAGCGAAAAAAAACACACACAAACACAGAAAAAAAAAAACTTATAATAAACATACAGGTTAAACTAACTACAATCTAAGGCTAATGTTAGTCAAAAACATATAAATGAGTTTCATGTACTCCAGATCACGTACAGCCAAAATATCCCTAACTGGAACATTAGGTTGTTTACCTCGAGCCCGAAGGGTATCATAAAGCTCAGATCTGACTCCACGATGCTCAGCACATGACCAAACAATGTGATCTGCGTCCTGGTAACCTTGTCCACATTCACAGAGATTGCTGTCGCTCAGCCCAACACGGAACAAATGAGCGTTCAAAGAATGATGATTGGACATGAGGCGAGACATGACACGAATGAAGTCTCGACCCACATCCATCCCCCTAAACCAAGGTTTCTTCGACACCTTTGGGATGATAGAATATTGCCATCGCCCCAAATCTCCTTTACTCCATTTATACTGCCAGCTGACGAGTGACTGTTGACGAAAAATAGTAAAAAATTCGTTGAAGGCGATTTGTCGATCACAAATATCGCCCTCCATAGCGCCCACCTTTGCAAGCGAGTCCGCTTTCTCATTGCCCGAAATTGAACAATGAGATGGGACCCATACAAAGGTGATGATAAAATAACGCGAAGATTAAGCACTTAGAAGCTCCTGTATTTTCATGAGAAAATACGAGGAGTGCTTTACCGGCCTCAAGGAGCGAATAGCCTCTATAGAACTGAGACTATCCGTGAAAATGAAGTACTGATCCGGTGGTAATGAGGCAACAATTTCTAGCGTAAAATGTATTGCCGCTAATTCAGCGACATATACGGAACAAGGAGCTTGAAGTTTACGGTTGGCGCTATAAATTTCGTTAAATATACCAAAGCCTGCTGACTCCTCTATCAAAGATCCGTCAGTGAAGAACGATTTAGTGGAATCAACTTGGCCAAACTTTGCAGCAAATATCACCGGAGCAATCATAGGACGATGATGCTCTGGGATTCCATGAAGCTCCTGCTTCATGGATAAATCAAAATGAACCGAATTGTCGAAATCGGAGAAGCAAACACGATTGGAAATGTTCGGCGAAGGGCTGACATCCTGTGTAATGTACAAATGGTACAAGGTCATGAAGCGGGTTTAAGGGTTCAACTCAAGGAGCTTCTCAAAATTTTCGATCACCTGGGGGTTCATAACTTCACACCTGGTGAGGAGCCGGAGAGATAATTCTGAAAACCGATCCGAGAGTGGCAACATGCCAGCCAGCACTTCAAGACTCATGGTGTGAGTCGAGTGCATGCAACCTAACGCGATACGAATACACCGATACTGAATACGTTCCAGTTTAATAAAGTGCGACCGAGCCGCTGACTGAAAACAAAAACTACCGTATTCCATAACCGACAAAATCGTTGTCCGGTACAACGTTAGAAGATCTTGTGGATGAGCTCCCCACCAGGTTCCGGTAATTGTGCAGAGAAAGTTGATCCTTGGCTGGCACTTTCGCTTCACATACTCAATATGGGATCTCCAGGTGCACTTTGAATCGAACCAGACCCCAAGATATTTAAATGACATAGAATGAGTTATCGGCTTACCCCAAATTTGAAGCTTCGGTTGTGCTGGGTTATGCTTCCTAGAAAAAACTACCAACTCAGTTTTCTCCGTAGAGAATTCGATACCTAGCTCTAAAGCCCAAGTAGACAAATTGTCTAAGGTATCCTGTAAGGGTCCTTGCAGATCGACCCCATTGGGTCCCGTGACAGACACTACGCCGTCATCTGCAAGTTGTCTCAACGTACAGTTGTCACTTAGACAACCGTCAATGTCTTTGACATAAAAATTATACAAAAGGGGGCTTAAACATGATCCCTGGGGGAGACCCATGTAGCTAAATCGTGAAGCTGTAGAGGTTCCATGAGAGAAGCTCATATGTTTCTCTGACAGCAAATTGTACAAAAAATTATTAATTAATGGTGAAAAGCCACAAGCGTGGAGTTTATCTGAAAGAACTTCAACAGATACTGAATCAAAAGCCCCCTTTATATCCAAGAAAACAGAAGCCATTTGCTCTTTTTTAGCAAAAGCGAGCTGAATATCTGTGGAAAGCAACGCGAGACAGTCGTTCGTTCCCTTACCCCTACGGAAACCATATTGAGTATCTGAAAGCAGGTTGTTCGTCTCAACGCATTTGTTCAGACGGAAGAGGATCATTTTCTCCAACAACTTTCGAATACAGGATAACATCGCGATGGGTCGATAGGAGTTGTGGTCGGACGCGGGCTTACCAGGTTTTTGAATGGCAATAACTCTCATCCGTCTCCAATCATCCGGTACAATGTTGAGTTCCAGAAACTGATTAAACAAGTTCAACATGCGACTCTTTGCGACGTCTGGGAGGTTCTTAAGCAAGTTAAACTTGATCCTATCAGCCCCTGGAGCCGTATTGCCACACGAAAGGAGTGCGAGAGAGAACTCTACCATTGAAAAAGGTTGGCTGATCTCATCTACCGAATTCGTGGTTTCGCGAGGAATGATCCGTGCCGGCACAGAATCTGGACAAACTTTTCGCGCGAACTTGAGGATCCATTGGTCCGAGTACTCCTCGCTCTCGTTGTTCGTAGTTCGGTTACGCAACCTTCGCGCCGTGTTCCAAAGAGTACTCATCGACGTTTCGCGCGATAGCCCGTTCACGAATGTTCGCCAATAACCGCGTTTCTTGGCCTTGATGAGGCTCTTAAGTTCGCGTTCGAGAGCCGTGTATACTTCGAAGTGCTCAGGTGTTCCACGTCTACGGAAAACTTTAAACGCGTCGGACTTTTTACGGTAAACCTCGGTGCATTGCTGATCCCACCATGGAGAAGGAGGTTTCCTGCGAGATGACGTCCCTGGAACTGGTCGAGTTTGAGCTTGAAGCGCGCTGTCTAAGATCAGGTTGGAGAGGAAGTTATATTCTTCCAGCGGTGATAGCCTTTCTACCGTCGTTACGGCTTCATCTACTGCTGTCCTAAACTTTTTCCAATCGATGTGACGGGTAAGATCATACGTGACGTTGACAGATTTAGACGAATTGAACCCGGTGGCAACCGAAATTTTTATGGGCAAATGATCACTACCGTGGGGATCTTGAATCACATTCCATGTGCAATCCAACGATAATGAATTCGAACAAAGTGTGAGGTCTAATCTACTGCCAACTGAGGATGTACCAGCCAAACGTGTAACTTCTCCATTGTTGAGAACTGTCATATTGAAGTTGTCACAGAGGTCATATATTAGGGAAGACCGGTTGTCATCGTACAGTTCTCCCCAGCCTGTACCGTGAGAGTTAAAATCTCCCATGATCAACCGTGGAGAAGGAAGGACCGAACAAATATCTGAGAGTTGTTTTCGGTTAACTGAGGCTCTATGAGGAATATAAATGGAAGCAATGCAAAGGCTTTTATTTTTGATAACAGCCTGACATGCGACAACTTCAATACCTGGAATTGGAGGAAAATTCACTCTATAGAAGGAGTAGCACTTTTTGATCCCCAAAAGTACTCCTCCTCCACGTGAATCCTCACGGTCAAGACGAATTATATTGAAATCATGAAACGGAAGATCGATTTCGGAAGAGAGCCATGTTTCACAAAGAGCAAATGCATCACAACCGGTATTGTGAGCTAAAAATTTGAATGATTCCAATTTAGGAATCAAACTTCGACAATTCCACTGTAGAACAGTGATCAAATCCCCGACCTCATTTGGAAAATTATCCATCGAAGGAAATGATAGCTGCAAGAAGGGGCCACTTAATTGTCAATTGCTTTAAAAAAGTCTTCACTGTGGGAAGCATTGCCAAAACAATGCTTTTGAGAGGGTCAGAAATTTCAAGGTACTTGAAGATACCTTCGGCAATGTCATCAAATGAGAACAGCCCACTTGAGGAGGGGGCTTCTGTTCTTAAAATAGGGGCGTCAGGGGTTTTGGATGTCCCCGGGAGAGATGGAAAGTCCTGGGTGTAGTTAGTACTACGGAAAAATCTTCATAGATATTCCAAAGTACTTAGTAATTTAGAAAATATTTTTTTAAAGAGCTCGTTCAGTTTCTAGAAGCTTATACAAGTTCTAACCAATTCATGTAACTGCCGAGAAGTGCATAGGATTATCTAAAAGCTGTAGAATTTACAATTTAATCATATTATATTCAAAACCGATCCCTGAAAAAACAAAAAAAAAATAAACAATTCCTCCGAGAAATACAAATTGATTCTATCTTCAAGATATCATTGTTTTCTCCCAGAGAGCTTATCAAAACTGCCATAGTAAAATGTATCCTCTCCTCCAGAAGATAAGCCAGAATATTCCGAAGTCCCAAGTAAACCTGCCAAATGTTTCTATATTACTGGATCTCTCAAATTTATCTGTATGCGCTATTTGCGATTGCCAAGCATGACCAATCCATCAATAAACCGATTGTTTACTTTGAAGACTTTATTACTTTTCATTTCCGAACAATCGAAATACTATTCGGAATCGCAATTTGCCACCAAATTGGTCGCAAAATAGATTCGGTATAAAACAAAATTTACAACACCGATTCAGCGATGTTTTTTGCGTTTGGCCTGAAAAAATAAATCCAAACCACGGTTTGGACCCCTGATGAAGATGCCCTAGGGAAATGGTTTCATCGAGACTTCATCAAATGATTTTGCTTCGCGTTGAAGAAAACAAATGTGTTTATTTATTTAAATTTATTAATTTATTTAAGAAATTAATAACCTTTGTTTAGATCCACTCAGATTTCGTATCGGAGAGCCGTGTTTTCCTCTTCTGTACAGACAACCGGACAATGAAAAACGTTTGTAAGCCTTATCTGGGCAAGAATATTCGCGCATTTCTCAACTTCTCTTTCGTTTTCTCCACGGCTACCCTACCACAATTGATCCAGCCCTCAGAATTCCTCATTCACAGCTTTGATTCCATCGCTTTGTCTATGTCCAAACAATTATTAAAGATCAATTAGTATAATAAGATAAATGTTTATTCAATAGAATCACTCACCTTTGATTTTCTTAATAGAACCTACCCTAGTAGAAGCAACCACAAGCATTATATTATTGCGCTTATTCAACCTAAACTTCACATCATTAATGCGGAATCACATCAATTCAACAGTTGTCGAGCAATGAAACGTAGGCTCATCTATTTAGTAAAATATACTTTTTTTTGGTACGCGAAGCCCTGAATTCGACGTCTTTAAAAATTGAAAACACTGAGCAGTAATTTCTTGCCACTTGATTAATGTGACTCAAGAGCGTAGGCGTAATAAGATGCCAGAATATTATATTTCAACGGCGAGTTTCCAGTGCTGGCAGTTTAACAGGCGAAAACATAAGGCGTTAATAACACTCTAACAGGGCGTATTTTGGTTTATATAAAATGAATCCTAGAGGGTTTGAGCTGTTTAGTGGAATACCTGTAACTAGAAATTAGAAGAAAAATTAGTATTTTCCATTTCATTCCAACTACCTTTGCTTATCTTGACAGATAGGCGTAATTCGTCTACAATGTGCAGACTTCTTCAGTGTCTCGTACTAATAACTCGAAATCGAAGTTGCATATATTGTGTGAAAAGGTTAAACACTGCATTATTATACAAGACGTAAGCAAAATAAATAGTTTATAGGAGCTTTCTATAGAAAATAGAATTTGATTTTAGTATTCCAATCTTTTGTTTAGTCGTCCATAACCTAACCAGCATTCTGTCGCACAGTTTACGTGCTCGTGTTTTTTCACTGATTTTTTGCTTCTTGGATCGAGAGTGTAATTATCTTGAAAGACTTATATCCGGCTGCTTTCTTCTTTTTTTGTACGAATAAATATGACATTTTGACTTTTTTGGCCACATTGCGGGTAGAAGGGTTCAGATTTAGCCACAGCAATTAAAAGTCGTCTTTTCGCTTACCACCAGATCCTGGTTTCCGATGATCCCGGAAGCGTTTCAAAACGATACTGAAGGACTGTATCGAAAACGAACAGGCACAATTTATTTTTGTCTCATAGCATGAAAAAAAAATTAAAATCATCTGCACCAAGGCTTCCTTAGTTTAAATCAAAAAAAATAAAGCAACATATTTTCAGAATTTTCTGATATTGCATTTTACTTCACTCATAACGTTTTGGACAACAGTTTTGTCGCATTTTCAATTGGACGAAGCTGTGAATTATTGGGAGGATTCAAGTCTTTCTCAATACAGTCTACTCGATTTTCTTACATCCATTGTACTGTGGATTTGGCGTTATTGACTGACGCCAAATAAGGCGAACACACACTTAATTTTCGTTTGTATAACTTTCTGGCTCTAGTTTTTACCCTGGTTTTCAAAGCACTTTGTTTAACTATTTTCTGCTTCTTATAAGCAGGTCGTTGCACTCCTTGATTCTATGCACCATTCCAATGGAATTACAAGCCTTTTTGGCCAAATCACGAATCGACATCGTTCTGTTCCGAAGAATGAGGTTGACTACCTTCCGATCCAATTTTGGCAGTTTTCTTCCACCCTGGGCTCTGGCAAAACCTTGAGGTAGTTTAACTTCAACTACCAGGTCCCAGGGCTGGTCTGGTTCTTTACCATTTTGGAAAGAAGCACACTAGTGTTGCCAGATCAGTGATAATGCAGCCCAAAAATGCGTCTAAAAATCCTCCAGTATTTCCTATCGACAAACATTATTATACTGAGATAGTGATCGATGGTCAAGTACATAATTTGCGAATAGTTGGAATGTTGCACTTGATCATATAAACGCAGTTGAAAAATCTGCATACTTTATTATCACAACCTAGCGCACTTTTGGAAAGCATTATCACAAGGGGAGCCTGTTCCATTATTCATCTCATGATCCATTATTCATAATATTCGGAATTATAGGAGTTTGATATGTGAATGAATTTGTTTCTTTTGTTATTAAGTTACTTTCAACTTCCAAAAATAAATAACATTAAACTAAAATAAAAAGTTAGAAATCCGATGGTTACGCGTCGATCTTTCGTTTTCAAATTGTGCAAATTGCTATGAGATGAGATGAACATGGAAATGGTAACCCAAGATGCTATGCTTGTATCAAAGCTTTCTACCGTGAGGCGATTTTGCTTACTTCATTCTAGATACCAAGTTTTGAAGAAAAGTGGAGCTCTTACAGTGCGCATTGGCAATTGACGATATACTACGTCATCAAGATGAAGTCCTGTTGAAGAATTTCAAATAAAATTCAAAACAAAGCCCCCGAAACTGGATGAAAAATCCTGTCTGTTTCTAACGAAACATTACACGGATCGAATGAACTAGTCACAACAGACGCAAGCTAAAAATTAAGATAAGTAATAAATGTATTACCCCTCTCAACATATCAAAAACTTTTAAGGTACGCATCGACAATGAGCGAATTACCTTGTCATCAAAAAGAAGTTTTGCTGAAGAACTCAAAACAAATTTCAAGACCAACAAGAAGCAAAATCTCATCTTGAAACGAGAGAACAAGTTCTGAATTATAGTAATATCAAGCAAAACAGGTATTTTGGAAGATATCGTTGACAGTTAATCACAAGGTAATAGATCTAGGATTTTTTTTGTTCAAAAGGGCGAATCTAACAATGAGAGGCTCTCTCCTCTCTCGCTCTCTTTCATTTATTACAGCGCCATTATAAATTTTTTGAGGGATTCTTTAGTACAGATATAAACACAACAGTGCTGGCTACCATACTCTACAAATAGTTGAATGTAAAACGTAACGCTGAATGGAATATGAATGAAAGAGAAAGCAATCAAAGAGAGTCTCTCAATTGCAGATTCGTCCAATGAAAAAAAAACTCTAGATATTTGCAAATGATTGATGTAAACTCTTCTCCCTACAGCCTTACATGCCAACAATTATCCCCCCCTCCCCAATCCTGTGGGTAGTGATGCAATATCATTGTACACTTCTAGTGTGCACTAATAGTGTATCCCGCAAAATTCAAATCCCCCATGGGAAGAAACGTTGCGTAGCCCATTCAACTATCCCCTGATGTATTATGTAAGGTTTGAGTTCTTGTACTCATACTGGTGACCTGGCGCCTCGCCCCCTTATACGTCAATAAAATAAAAAATAAAAAATTTTGGCAGTTTTCTTCCTGTTTTTGGCAGCTCGTCGAACGAGTAGTGTTGGTGATAGAAAAATGATAGAATTTACGCTGTCGTGATGTATTCCGAAACGTATCGCTATCTTGATCATCAAGAGATCCTTCTCAAGATGCCACGTGTTCACCACTTGAATTTTAACACTCTTTTCGATTCACGGCATCTTGAGAACAATCACTGTTTACCGAAATTTCAGGAGCTGATCCATGCACGCGTCGAATGTAGGTAGGTTCAAACCGGTGGTCTTACACGTGTATGGGTAAGCGCATCATAAGCGTTGCCATTTTATTTTACATACAATCCTTAGTGTCGACTGAGCAATTCCGTGTGATTTTGTTATATCACGATGTGACGTTTGTGTAGAATCTATTCACGTGCTTTTTGTTCCTTCGACTCCATTTTGCAGTTAATTTTGCTTGACTGTTTTAGTTTTAACTGTTTTAAAATAGTTTTAAAATAGGAATGATGTAGCCAAATGACGCTGGCTAAATTTAGCTGTGCGCATAACTTAGTTATGGCTACACGTCCCTAGTATGGTTTTTTTACGGTTATGGTTTATGAAAATTGCATCAGGCACATCTGAAACAATAACTGGTAAGCATACCAATTGGAAGAGATTTGCGATTTTTTTTAAATCCGTCTACAGTTAGATACTTGTCACGTTGATGTTGAGATGTTCGCTCATCACTATGAGGCCCCAAGAGTGGACAGTAATGTGTGCAAGAAATGAAAGATATATTTTTATATATTTTTTTTTAGAGTGACCCTGCTCACCCCCACACCAAAGAGCTCTAGACTGAGCTCCCTGGTAGTGGACACTCTTAAATCAACCATAAACTAAAAAAAAAAACAAATTTAACAATCGTTGACACAATATTTGAATTTGAATGAACAAAGGGACTAAACAACAAAACAAAACAATGTGGGTTTAAAACCCTTTAAAAGAAGATATAACGAGATTGTTTTGATAGTTCCGTCAGTGTACGGCAGGTTGCAAAAATTGAATAGAAGTATTGAAAATTGAGCAAAGGGTTTGAATATATCCGTACTCGAACCAAGCACGAATTCCTTTGCTTTACATCCCACTGCGGGGTAGGTCAAGGCACGAACGAATCCGAATCCAGGCAAAAGAATGCGCGTCGTTTGTACCATTACTTGCAATTGGTAGAACGTGAGCACGATTAGGCACAAAGATTCCCCTTGATAATCTCCCAGTATCTCTAGATACGTTAACACTGTAGAACATTTGGTGGATTCATATTTTTAGGCACAAATTCTATATCATTACTGGTCATAAATGCGAGCGTATCATTAGCTTATTGACTCGTCGCTAGATCTGGCTAAAATAATGAACGGAAGTAAACGTTTCTTCAAGCATTCCTTTATGTATACATCCGTATTGATTGTTCCGCTCGTCACGACAGGAGAACTCAAGGCTATTGGAGTTTGGAACGGGTTTTCCTTCTAGTTTTGTGTAGTAAAGGCGAACTTATAGTAAATTAGTACGCCCCACGCGCGCCGCTAGCACGCCTCTAGTGATGGGAATCGAAAATCTTTGCAGTGGTTTGTTTACACTTCTATAAAGAATAAGAGGTGCAAGTTTGATCAAAGTACAGTAACTTTTCGGTAACTGGGCCAAGTGCACAGCGCAGTTAGCGGATGCTGCTCGATAACTGGGCTGACATTTCAAATGTAAATAAATTTCGAGGGGGCTTTCGATCAGATTTCGGTTGGAATATTTCATTGCACAATACATAAATTAAATAACGATATTATTTCTTGCGTTATTGCGATGTAGCTGCTGATTGAGCTAACTGTTTGACTTAGATTCTGTGGAATTACGACTCAATTCCGTAGAGTTTAACAACTTTTCAATTCTCTAGGAAACATATATGCCTTTTACATGCCCCTTGCTGATTTTGACAACAAAAAGTCAAATGCGGATTTTTGAAGTTTATTTGCTTTTTAACTGGGTTATAGCCCAATTAGCGAACGCCCAGTTATAAAGCAGCCCAGTTAAATAGCACCCAGTTAGCGAACAGTTACTGTAGTTGATCGCGTTCAGAAATAACGTCAAATGAAACTTGAAGGAAGAAACAATTTTGTGCACAAACACCTGGAAAAAAATATCCGGGCCCGACAGTTCAGTTTTCGTGAACTGTCACATTTTTTCTCTGCTTAAGGGAATTTATTCACATGGTACTGGTTTTTATGGAAGATTTGGTGGAAAGTGCTCGGAAAAGTGCAGTTTACTATAAAAACAATAAAAAGTGAATCTAGCAGCTATGTTTGTCATGAAGAGGCGAGACGCGTATACGATTTCAGTGACGAAGAACCACTTTCCGAATGGACCTACGAAAAAACTGGGACCAGGGATCATCAGAGCAAGGTGTCGAGGTGCGTTAAAGCTAAGGTTAAGGTCTTCCGATCCGAGATGTAGCCAGAAGGTACAACGCCAAAATTCAAACGATGCGGAACATGAATTCCGTGGCCAAAAAAGCGTACAAGGCTCTTGTACGACCGTGTTTTGACGAACCACAAGAACTACATTTTGATCGATGACTAAACATACATCCAACTCGATTTTAACAGCTTCCCTGTAAACAGTTTTACATTGAGAGTTGACGTGAGCATGTGCCGATAAGATTCTAGTTGGCGATTGCCAACAAGTTGCGAAGAAGGTCATGATTTGGCAAGCGATTTGCAGTTGTTGCATGAAAACGGAACCATTTGTCACATCCGCGTCGATGACATCCCAAGTTTGCATCGGTGATTGCTTGTAATAGCTTGTGTTGCCGTTCATCCGCAAGCATAGGAGCAAAGTCTTCTTTTGACCTGATTTGGCCAGCTGCCACTACTCCAAGGTGGATCTGAAGTGGTTTGTTATCAACAAGATCGATTGTGTCCCCAAGCTAATGATTCCTCCGAATAGCCCGGAGTTTCGACCAATCAAAATATACTGGATATTTTAGCAGCGACTTCGACGAAGTGACGGGGCAGTCAAGGTCATCCAGCAAATGCAGGCAAAATGGAAGAAATGCGCTGATTCAGTGTCCGTTTCGAATGTGCGGGCACTGATGAGCTCCATCAAAAGGAAGGTTCGAGATTTCGTTCGAAGTGAAGAAATGTATTTCCGAGAAAATCATAATGCTTTCGAGCGAGAGTCTTAATCACGTCACTCTGCTTTTCTAATGTTTCTGCTGTCTTCGGTTTCTTGTACGTTTTCATTCGATTTCGTTTCTTGACTCTTTGAACCATTGCTTCATTGGTTCCGCACTTTTTCTTGCAACAACTCTGACTGACAACCGTCGATTGCGGAGAATTGTGGTAAAAT
This sequence comes from Aedes japonicus, assembly GCA_034211315.2. Lineage (NCBI taxonomy): Eukaryota > Metazoa > Arthropoda > Insecta > Diptera > Culicidae > Aedes > Aedes japonicus. The sequence continues at coordinate 444,854 of JASCZW010005222.1, forward strand.
TTTGTTTGTCTAAAATAGAAACCCGAGGTCCAAACAAACTTTCGGTTCGACGCTTGTTGTTGACAAGCGTTCAGAATACCGTTTCAAAATGCCTTTGGCGGTACTTCTTGGCATATTTAATTCCAGATTCCAGATCCATATGAAATGGTGTGGATGCTCTTAGTTTTCCATCCATTTGGCGACGATGATTTTGGAGTACTCTTCTTGATTCATTACCACTGTTAAACAAATCCTCATCCTCGGTCTAGTATATGAATTTCTATAAAAGGAACCCTATGCATAGAGTATGATTTATACTAATCAAAGTTAGTGCTGTCGTCTCAAGTATTACTTTGACAACGATTCTTCACTAGGCCCTAACTGACAAACGTAAACAATGGCTTTTTCCGTAAATTTCTCGTGGCACAAGGACTACCCATGTAAATTCACGGAAAAAGCCATGGTTTACGTTTATCAATTAGGGCTCTAATGATTTTTATTTTTGTCGATTTGTGGTTTTGATTTAAGAGTACTGATCTACGAGCTGGCTATCCAAATATTTTTGATAAAGAATTTGAAGTGCCTAAAGAGAAGCAGCATCTCTTTCTGGTGAAATGTTTTATTTCAATCTATGAATGATTGAATTGAATTCAGTGTATTTTATCATATGGAGATACAGTGAGTCGCAACACAGCTCCGTAGGTATTTTCAATAATTGACATTGAAATTTTCAAGTTAGTTTTCCATGTATTCAATGAATGGACTTATTGATTGAATGAGGCTTGAATCACGCCAAATCAATTACTTAAGGGAGGATATACAGTTAGAATGGCCAAAAAAATCATTTTAGTTTTATTTTGCATAGAAAGTAAGTAAATTTCCCGGAAACTACGCTCCTGAAACTCTTTTTTTCGAAATTCGAACTCCAAGTGTTTCTTTTCATCGTTTTTCGAGACGCTTGCCCGAGAAGACCTATTATCAACGCGTTTTTCTCAAAACAGCACTTTCGGAGTTTATGCCGGTGATAACTCGAAAACTAATTTTTCGATTAAGCGGAAATTTAAAGGATTTCTTTATTATAGTATTACCATCTACATGAATTAAAAATAGGGTATGTGTCCCTTGACAACAGCCTATTTTGCAACCATCGATTACAGTTTTTATTATAACTCATATAGTTTTTAAGCTGTAAGCGAGATTCAACTAGTTATACACTTGCAAAGATAAGTTTGATAAGACATTTGGTAGTATGTTTCACGAAAAGTTACACAACTCTTTTTATAAAGTCAGAAACATTCGAGGGATGTGGATTAAATGTCGGTCTATAGGCATATAATTGGGTCTATTTGTGGATGCAAGTTCGTCCCATTCGATGGATTTACTACTAAAGGCAGTCTTTGTTCGGTTTTTTTTCCTAATTTTATGAATTAAGGCATTGTAAGCGGTACTAGATTTACTTGATACAACATTTCACAAAATAAACTAAAGTAAAACTGCCTCGAAACACTAGTGCGATGTTCATATATGATTTATCAGCCATTCAATAATGAAAACATTACAATTTACTATACAATTCACTATACATTTTGTCTCTTCGATTTGTATTTAGATGAGCCACTTGAATATAAGCAACCGGAAATTCATGCATTTCCAATTGAAATTTTACCAATAACAACCTTTTTACTACGCTATTGATACAACAGGCCATAGTTGGGAACATACAAAAAAATATGTCCCCAACATTGGGTCTACGATTTTCTTGTAAAATCATTGTTATTTTACCTATGTGAACAGTAATTTTGTAACGTGTAACTATTTTCTGTTCATCCAGACTGCATTACTTGCTTTATCGATTCAATTAAGCCAAATTTAGATCACTTGAAGATCGCGTAGATCATCGGTTCAGCTTAACCAGTGAAATCAAGATGCCCCAAAAGTTCAAGAAATCGAAAATTACGCGGAAGTGAACAACTACATCTTGATTAATATTGTCTCAACTGCTTCAGATTACATCGGTCATCTGGATAGCAACATGATTTTGTTGATTATCACTAAATTAATGACACATTTGGTACATAGGCCGTATGAAGGAGCTAGGCTAACATTACATCCCCTTACCCTATATTGTAATATTTTATTATTAAATATGGAAAAATCTGATAAAATGGCGGAAAAAATTTGGATTTTTTTAAAAAAGTTACGCCAAGAGCGCAATTTTTTTTTTGCTGTTTTTTCAATTCATCTACTAACTGTAAATGTAATTAATGTAATTTTTTAGGATTAACAGGTTTCAGATCAAAACTGGGACCAGGAGCCGGCACGAGCAAAATACAACGACTTTTTCAACGCGCTCTAACGGCACCATTTAGTTGAAAAAATATTTTTGTACACTACATGGATACATTTATAATTGTAAAAAAGTTTCGATAGATTTGAGTAAAAACTTCCCCTTGAAAAATAATGAGTTTTATTTCTCGTTTTAACTGTATATCCCTTCTTAAACCTTTAAAACCTCAAGTAGATCAATACAACATTCACTTGTAACAATGCATCTGAGTTTTATTCATTTTACAGTGCAAATAATATTATTCAATGTAGTGGCTTAAAGATCGTAATAAAACAGAGGTCTGACTTGCGGCTCGCGGTAGGGGAGTTGATTCAATAACGAAATTGTTCCGCCACCATGAAAATATTCCATTTCTCAGCTGTCGGAAAATTCGGCAATAAAAAAATACAATATTAATTTAAATTCAGGTGCTCAAATATGTGTTATTTTTTCTCTCTCCCCCAGACCAGTTGCTACGAACATATTGAATGACAAGAAACTGGCCCCGGTACATCTGGCTACCGAGCTAAACAAAGTAAAAGGTCTGCAAGTGATGGGAAAATACCGAGAGACTATCGATATACAGCAAGGAGGTGAGCACGGCCGAACCGCACTACATTTAGCTGCAATCTACGACCACGAGGAGTGTGCCAGAATTCTGGTAAGCGTTAGTATTGCATAGTTTCATGCTTTATTTTGTAACTTGATTTTTTTTTCTCACTACATCGCAGATTTCTGAATTTGGTGCATGTCCCCGTAAACCATGTAACAACGGTTATTATCCAATACACGAGGCAGCGAAAAATGCCAGCTCTAAAACAATGGAAGTATTTTTCCAGTGGGGAGAATCTAAAGGTTGTACGCGCGAGGAAATGATTTCCTTCTATGACTCTGAGGGAAACGTCCCGCTTCATTCCGCTGTTCATGGTGGAGATATTAAAGCGGTAGAGCTTTGCCTTAAATCAGGAGCGAAAATTTCTACTCAACAGCATGACCTTTCAACACCAGTTCATCTTGCTGCGGCACAGGTAGGGATTATCTGCACTCTTCCTTCCATCAAACCTTACAGGAATTCTTATCCAATTAGGGTGCCATTGAAATTGTCAAACTCATGTTTCTGATGCAACCACAAGAAAAACGTATAAGCTTGAATTGTACCGACATCCAGAAGATGACTCCGCTGCATTGTGCAGCTATGTTTGATCATCCGGAAATCGTTGAATATCTTGTGCAAGAAGGAGGTGATATAAACGCGTTGGATAAAGAAAATCGCTCCCCATTACTTCTTTCGGCATCCCGAGGGGGTTGGAGGACGGTTATGGTTCTGATTCGTCTAGGAGCAAATATAAGTTTGAAGGATGTCAACTACAGAAATGTGTTGCATTTGGTCATTATGAATGGAGGACGATTAGATGAGTTCGCTAAAGAAGTAAGTTGTACTCAATCGGAAATTTACCTGCTACAGTTGCTTAACGAAAAAGATGACACCGGATGCTCTCCTTTGCACTATGCCAGCAGGGAGGGTCATATTCGATCACTTGAAAATCTAATCCGCCTTGGAGCATGCATTAACCTTAAAAATAACAACAATGAAAGCCCCCTCCACTTTGCTGCCCGTTTCGGTCGCTACAATACGGTTCGGCAACTTTTGGACTCGGAAAAAGGGACGTTCATAATCAACGAGAGTGACGGTGAAGGGCTCACCCCGCTTCACATTGCCTCGAAAGAAGGACACACAAGAGTAGTGCAACTTTTGCTCAACCGGGGTGCTCTGCTCCACAGGGATCACAATGGACGTAATCCTCTGCAACTGGCAGCGATGTCGGGATACACGCAAACGATTGAGCTACTGCATTCGGTGCATTCGCATCTGCTGGACCAAGTGGACAAGGATGGGGTGAGTAAACACAACTGGTGCTGATAAAAATTCGTATGTATAAACTTCGAAAAGTCAAGTAAATAGTTCCGGGTACCGATCAAAAATTCAGTAAACAGTAAGTCTTTTAGTGGAAATAAATGTAAATACTGGAAATTGAAATAATTGGCTCAACATCACCAGGAATAGCTAACTGATAACCGAATTAACCATAATTGACTCGTTAATGTAAATTTCGTTTCAATTTTTATTGATGATGTTCGTGTAAAATCCATCAAAATTTATTCTGAAATATTGATGTTGATGTAATTTCATTTGGAAGATATAAATTCCAGCATTCCTAAAGGCCGTTCACACCAAAATCCGAACATACAAAAAATGGTTTAGAAAAAAAACAGCAGGTTTTTCATTCATATTATTTATTTAATTTTATACATAAATATGATAATCAACGCAACTGCATATAGATTTATGTAGATTTATTTCCATAAGCTGTTGCGCGCACTTTCTTATTCACTACTTGTCACAGAGTCCTTGTCAATTTTCTTCGAAGCAGTAAGCCACTTAAAACGAAATTCTTGGATCGTTGATACCGCTCCTCTAAGCTTTTTGAGGTTCCCCTTGACCATGACCAGTATGTTTCAATTGGATGGAGCTGAAGACAATTTGGTGGATTATAATCCTCGGGAACGTATATAACGTTATTTTGCTCATACCAAGTGATTGTATCTTTAACGTAATGACAGCTTGCCAAATCTGGCCAGAACAAGGATTGAGTCGCATGTTTTCTAAGGAAAGGTAAGAGCTGCTTTTTGTGGCATTTTGGCCGGTAAATCTCAGCGTTTACGGTAACTGGGATTTTGCCAGACGAGATATTTTTCAGGAAATTTGGTTTTATACTTCCGTTTCAGATGTTCAGGGGCATCTTTCCGGTTTTAGTGTAAAATTCCGTTCCCGAGAGATATTTGATTTTTTTTGAAGCAGTATGTTACGTCATCCATGACAACACAATGGAATGTTGTGAGAAGTTGTTCATAAAGCCTTCTGGAACGTGTTTTTACCGATTTTTGTTGCTTTGCGTTACGATCTGGGCTTTGAATGATCTCAATCCAGCCTTAGACTTCACTACTTGCACAAAACCGGTTGATATTTGCACTTTTTTCGCAACTATCCGTGTTGACACCTTTGGGTGTGCCTGAAAAGCAGCAAGGACTCTTTCTCCTTCCGTCTGTTGTTTTGTCCATGTTCATCATCACTTCCAGCTTTCCGTACAGTAAGACCCTCTTTATAACGTTTAATCACATCTGCAACAATTGATTTTGGCACGTTGTACGATTTTGCAATGAATCGAACAATAGAGATGGGATTTTCCAAATATTTGTGCAAGATAAATTTCCCGCGTGCTAGTTTAGACGGCGCCATCTTGAATGCATAATGCGTTTTTGTAAACAATGTGTGTGATTCACGTTTGCCTATGTATTGCTTATGCACATAACAAGTTTGATTCCAATTCGTAGTGATTTAACTTAGAAACAGAATAAATAATTTGCCCGGATTTTCATGTGAACGGCCTTTAATCCGAATTACGGATAAGTCTCGGCATAGTAGTTAATGCAAAAAGTTTCAAAATGCGTTTTTTAAAGCACGAGCCGTTAAGTAATTCAACGAAGCTAACCGGGTTAGATAATCAAGTGCTGAAATACTCAAGTATTGCAACGACTGGCATAAAACTTTTTATTTTAACAAAAAATGAAATTTTACTCAAAACGCTGAATTTTAATTTTATTTACCTTTACGTACGTATAATTAGATTCATTGTGGAGTAACAACTTTGCTATGTTTTTTAAAAAGTTCAATACTCCCCTGATCGGAAAACTTGACCCTATGTTTTCACATTGATACGCCTGGTGACCGCACGTTGGCCTATCATAATAATGGCAAATCCGGATTTGGCAGAAACGCATCTTTTTTTGTTTAAAACAAACGGGATAAACATTCATGAATTTAACTGATAACGCTGTTAATATTTTTGTGTGCACAATAGGGTTGCTACGATTGCGATGGTGGAAGTGACAAGTGACGGATAAAAAATCGTTAAATTCAGTCAATTTGTTTCAATGCATTAGGCTTTTTGACGTTTAATCGCCTTTTCCTTACTGGCACATGCAGAGGAATGATGGTTTGTTTTCCTCCAAAAGATGTTCCATCTTTCTTGCTATCTTTTGATCTAAACAGCGCGGTAGTGTGCATGCGTTCAAGGTCACTAAGCCTAATAGGTGATTGTATCATAGGTCAAAAAATTATGTCTAACTCGGGGTGGTTTTCATCCAAAAAAACAGGAAAGACAAATTTATTTTCCGTCGGCTTATATCCTAAAAATGTGGTGACAACTACCGACACCAGGGAGACGACTCCACTCCCTAGACCGTACATATCGCAAACAGCAACACATGAGCCTGGACCAACGGTTTAGTTCCCTTTCAAAGAAATTTTACGCCTCAGAAAAATCCCACCGACCTAGACTGGGAATGAACCTAGACCCACTGGGGTGCCAGGTCGTTTTAGAAAGTGCTCTTTCATAATGGCCCAGTATTTTTTCTGTTGGGCGCAGTTCCGGGGTGTTTGGGGTGTTCAGCTTTTTCGGCACGAAAACGAGATCATTCGCCTTATACCACTCTAGCACGTCCTTCTTGTAGTGGCATGATACCAAATCCGGCCAGAAAATCGTCGCACCGTCGCGAGCCTTCAGGAGAGCAAGAAGCCGCTTTTAAAGACACTTTTCCAAATACACCTGTTCATTCATGGTGCTTGCGGTAACTCCGCTTTCCGCAAGTACAAATCGCTTACCAAACTAGAAACTTCTTGGTGAACTTCGACATCTTCTATGTCCGGAGGTTCTCGGAAACATAACACTTATCCTTGGCAGTCACATACAGGTTTCCTGGAATCTGGTTGAAGTCCACCTTCACATATGTCTCGTCATCCATCACGCAGCAGTGTGGTTTTGATAATTTATGTTCACACAACTTCCGGGTAAGGCTATTTGTGACCGTATTCTGTTTATCGTCACGGTTTAAGGAGTTCTGAACCTTAAACGTACGTAATCCAGTTCGAGTGAAAGTATCTGTAACTGAACCGTTAGGTTTCACTTGAAAAGCCTCAACCACACTTTTGTGATCGTTCTCGTTGACTTGACGGCTTTTTTTCAGAACTTTGCTTCCGATCCACAGTCACACGTTCTTAGAACCGTTTTATGATACCAGACACCGTGGAATTCCCGATTCCCAGCTCTTTTCCGATGGCACGTTGCGACAAACTTTCAAAGTACACGTGCACGTTGTTCGCGCACGCACTGTTCTTGCGTCGCCATTTTGAAAACTTTTGCGCACCTCATAAAATCAACTCACAGAGTGTAAACAATACACATTAAACTGTGCTTACGTAAAATTTCAATTAATTTTACCCTGAGGATCAAAATTTAGAGCAATGTAAGTGAGTACGGATTTTAAACGGTACATCCTTTAGGTGACTTTTCAGTAGCTAAAAGTATGATTTTTGTAGGTTTGAGCCTTTAATATGTCAACAATATATAAGAACTATAGCCTAATGCATAATCAATGTCATTTAATGTTAAAAAACCCGCATTAATCCACCGATGGTGAAACTGAACCCTTCTTACATTTCACCAGAATTACAAACTCAAATGTGGGCAATATTGTACTGGATACATATTTTCATCAGAAATTCCAAGAAGATTCAGAAATATTTAATATTTATTTATTTATTTCGTCAACCATTTGTAGACTAGTACATAGACAATTTGCTTTTTCTTAACTATACATAAATATAAAAATTTATTAGTTTTGTATCCTCAGGGACTTAAAATAATGTTTTAATTTATACCGAGACATTGTAACGTCAATGGCTTCACAGTGTTGATTATAGGAATCCATCATGCTATTTATTGGTCCATTTTTAGCATATTCCGTGCGATGATGGTTTAGAGCAAATAAATTACGATTTCGAAGTCGTCTAATTGGTACATAAAAATTTAATTTAGAAAGTAGTTCGGCTGATTCAACACGCAATATGCCATACATTCAGTTTATAAAATGAACTATTTGTCAATCCTGAACGTATTGTTCAGCAATGTGATTAAAATATTACCATTAATAGTCTTTAATGACCTGTTTATGTTAGTTATAAAAACATAAATATTAGAAATTTCATATAATTAATCCATAGAATGAATTATTAGACAATTCTAAGTGTCAATTTTGATTATCGACATGGATTCAATATGCTTAATAAGTACATGCTCGTTGAAAATTGGTTATAGTAAATGGAGATTTTGTATAATTTTCGATTATACTCGTTGCAGTTCAAAACCAGACAACTCGAGCCAATCGATGCTGCTCTAATTCTATACAGTCGCATTGTGTGGCTAGTCCACTGTATGTGCTATACAACGCAACAGATGCGACACAATAGAATGCAAGTGGCATCGATTGGTGTGATTGGTCTTGTTCGGTTTTGCACTGCAACGAGTATATTTTCATCTCACAATTATGTGCTCTCAGGTATTGTTTTGGTCATATCTCCATGAAGGATTATCCAATCATAATGAACGCACACACATACACACACATACATACATACAAACAGACATGTGCTCAGTTCGTCGAGCTGAGTCGAATGGTATATGACACTCGGCCCTGTGGGCCTCGGATAAAAAGTCGAGTTTTCAAGCGACCTTAATACCCTTCTATTGATGTAAGAAGGGTAAAAAACCGTCGATTAATACCAGAGATCCGCAAAATTGAGATTTTTTTGGCGGTCCTATTGGGCATTGATGTCCAATTCATGCTTCCCCCAAATTTTTTTTCAAATTAGAGAAATAATTCTTTTAGGTTAGGTAAAAATCCTGAAAACCTGAACTATTCACGATTTGTTTTCATTTTCGCGCACGGTTTTGTTTTTGTGTACCTCACATAATTTAAAACATGTTATCGTTGCCGATGAATTCAAAAAATGTGTTCGATGTGCTGGTTAGCTATGTTGAAGAGCAAGGTTGGCCTCTGAAAGCGCTGTTTTCTTTGTCAAATAATGCCTGTAATGGCTGGCCCACAATTGTTACGTTGCGGATGCGTTTGCGTTAATTTGACAGTTTTCTCATAGGTTTTCTGTCAAATTTACGTCAACGCATCCGCAATGTATCAATTATGGGTGACCTTTAAGGGTTGAAACGTTTTGTTGATCATACTTATGAGTTCATTTTTTGGGCTTGAACATTAAAAGATGGTTCAAAAACGTTCTGAATTTCATCACTATCCAGCGCTAGCGTACAATATACACTGAAAATAAAATTTAGTTCATACTACCAAATTGATGGTTTGATTCAAATAACAAAGTATTTGTGTGTGTAAAAAGAACATGATGAGTTCTTCTGCTGAGGGATTCCATCCAGAATGTGCCGGAAATCCCAAAAATCATACCCGATCATCATTGATTTGGATGAAACTTGGCACATGAGTTCGGTACGTTGGAAAAAAAAAATTCCACTGGTGTTAAGAAAATTTGGGTCCAAGAGTAACTTTTGAGATGGGCGTATGTGTTTTTTCCAACATTTTACTTGAAAAATCGTAGTTCAAAAACCATTACATTTAGAGAAAAATTTTATATAAGGGAATTGTAGGGAACTAAAAAGCCTTTCTTAAAAAAATATACACAGAAAAAAAAATTTTTTTTTCATCAAGAAAAATCAAAAATAATTACTAAAAATCAAATATCTAAAAAAACATATTTTTAATATTTTTTTAATTTGTTGTATGGAAATTTGAGGAAAAAAGACACGTTTTGAAAAAAACTCTAGGATGGACGCTCTTATAATAAAAAAGTTTTTTAAATAACGAACTTTGGTGTATATTTCAAATTTTGGTTGTTCATTCTTATAAATAAATTTTGATGTTACAATATGGTTTTGGAGATCATTACAAACAATAATGATTATAATGATAAACCACGTAAACGCAACCGTTTTCAAGATATTTCTGATTTTCTTTCAATAAAATTTCAAAACCTCAAAAAATACGCCCTTTTCATAAATTACTCGTGATATTAAAGCCTTTTTAAAACACATGTATGTGCCTCTTACTTATTCTTAACAGCTCGTCGATTGAAAAAGCTTCACTTAAAGTTATAAGACAAAAATAATGAATTATGGTTGGATTTATATTTATATATACCATTTATTAGTCTCGGTCATTGATAATATTACATAAACATTATATAAACTATTGATTGCTTTTATATATATTATGAATCCTGCCTTCTTCGTCATTCGAAAACAGTTTTACAAAAACTTCGTTTTCTGAAATTGGAACGAATGAGTGGTACTTTTGTGTACCTGCAATCGTTTTAGTCTGTCGGTAAATTTCATTCCATTCTGCTACCCCCTGTTCATACTCTTCATGTGATACATAACAAAACGACATTTTTGTTAAACAATCATCACTTTTTTGGTTCGCCCATTCGAATAACTCTAATGCACTTTTTATAGGGTGTTCATGTTGTACAGCAAGGCTTGCATATCTTGCCATTCGTTTTAATGTACCACCAATTGCATCGCAAGGTCCCTTACCGTGGGATGTTGCGAAAAAATGCCATTCAGCATCAATATTGTATTTCTTTTTAAACTTACAAAGGCTTGCAAAGTTCTTCCTATTTTTATATTGGGATGCTGCCCCGTCAGACATAAACGTAGCTTTCTTTACTTTAATTTTTGTTTGCAAAAAGCTTATTAGTTTTGAAATAAACACCTGCACCGCAATCGTATCATGTTTCAACACTTCTGAGATAACAATGAAACTGATATTTTTAAGTATTCCAGATTCCGTGTAATAAATGACAAAAGGGTGAATAGTGGCTTGCTCATTACTCCAATAACTACTTTGAACAGCATCTTGAAAAACAAATGAATAATTTTCAGAAAAATCACAAATTATTATTACTTCGCCGTCTTTAAGACAACTTTTATAATCTCTCAAGAAACTAGACTGCTGAGATTTGACAAAATCGTGGGATACTAATTGTTCCAACTTTTCACAAAAATAAGCAATAAATTCATCAATTGGTTTAACAAGTGTCTCTAAACTACATCTATCAGTTGAAATCCATTATGTGTTACTTTCATCGCTACATCACCGAACTGTTCGGAGTGTAGTTTTCACACACTACACCCGACCTCTAACATCGTTGGAGCTTGGCAAAATAGTCAGCAGTTCGATTAATATGCTTCTTCTATATGACCCTCCGCATAATTTCATCATCTGTCCATTTCACACTTGTCGCCCCTGCGACATCTATCTCGCTGTTACTTTCATCGCTTTAGCAAATTCGCTCCCTTCATTCTCTGAGCGGCCCGACCGATACAGCCATAAAACAATTATAAATATATTGATTGCAATATTAAAACAATAGTGCTATTTATCTTGTTCTTTTCAAATGAGTCTTCTTATCATCCTGATATCAAAAATATCAAAAGAAAAGAGGACATTAGAGTAATGTGAACGTTATAATATGAAGATCTTGGAAAATTTATCATTTCTGGTGGAAATCTCGATTAACTTAAGAAAAGAGCGAATTTTCTGAGGTTTTTTCATTCTATTGAAATAAAATCCGAAAAATCTCGAAAACGGTTGCGTTCAGGTGATTTATTATTATTATCATTATTGTTTTTAATGATCTCCAAAATCATATTGTATAATTAATTTTCATTTATAATAATGAATAACCAAAATTTGAAATATGCACCAAAGTTCGCTCTTCGGAAAACTTTTTTATTATAAGAGCGTCCATCCTAGAGTTTTTTTCAAAACGTGTCTTTTTTTCTCAAATTTCCACAAAATAAATTTGAAAAATATTAAAAATATGTTTTTTTTTATATTTGATTTTTAGTATTTATTTTCGATTTTTCTTTATGAAAAAAAAATTTTTTTTCAGTGTACATTTTTTTTACAAAGCCTTTTTAGTTCTCTACAACTCCCCCATATAAAGTTTTTCTCTAAATGTAATGGTTTTTGAACTACGATTTTTTTCATCAAAATCGAAGATAGTTGAGTTTGGTGACCGACCGATTTGGCGTGGAATCAGTCTGCTAAGTATTAACGTTATGAACGTAAGCAAATATTATTATAACAAGAATCCAACTTTTTTAAAGCAACTCCCCTGGTGGTCTACAATCGGTCTCCTTTTACACCTTATTTGAAATACTCCAAATAAAATAGACCACAAAAAAGGCCACACCATGATCGCGTTCAGCGGTGTGCTATCCACACATCTGGTAAAACATCTAAAATCAAAACAAAATCATACACAGAAACCAAAATTTAACAAGTATTAGCAAAAATTCATGCATTTTAAACACGCAGATAAAAAATACATGGAAAAAATAAGATAATTTAAAATGTAGGTTTTCACACTTCTTTTAACAGAAGCTGTCTTTTCCGAGCGTTTTAGAAGAACTATTTAAATTGGAAAACTAGGTAAATTAGCACTTCACTTGATCAATTTAACAAATAAATAAAAACCTCTCGACGACTTATTCAAAACGATGAATTTGATTCTGTAAACAAAGTCACCATCATGTTAGGGAAATGTTATTCGTTGCGTTGGTGGTCCTAGTTTGCGTGAAAGTGCTAAGGGTTTCAAGAATCTCACAAATCAGACACGTCATTTTGAATAAGTTTTCAAGAACTGAAACTTGTTTTCACATTATCAATAGGAAACCAGAGTGAATTCTTTTTACTTCTTTTTTAATTTCTCTTTTTTTAATGCACACTTTACTACACACTTAGAAAATTTTACAGTATTCGGTAATTTTTACCGAACTTTTATCAGCTGAACAGTTCGGTAATCCGATTTACCGGATTTCGGTAAAATTTTACAGTGTTCCGGTAAAAAAAATTACCGGAACTTGTCAAATTTTACCGAAGTCCGTTAAATCGGATTACCGAACAGTTCAGCTGTTGAAAATTCGGTAAAAATTACCGAATACTGGAAAATTTTCTAAGTGTGTAGTGGGATTTAAAAGACTTTGCTCGCGTTTGCTAGTGATAATTTAAAAACGTGTTTCAGTTCTTTTATGTTTTTAAAGGTAATCAAGTGTAGTGTTGATTTAAACTTTTCTACTTTTCCAATTAGATAATTCAATTTTCATGACCATGAAAAAATATTAATAGAATACATTTCCAACATCGTCAAATACGATGCTATGCATGTAATATTAAAGTTTATTTTGAAAACATTTATATTGGAAATAAACTTGGATAAATGTGAATGAAAATTAAATGCGCTGCTACATCATCCCTATTATGAATTAAATGAATTGTGATTCAATTTCATGTTTCATTAACTGTTTACTATAGCTTCAGTATAAAATTAGGTATTTTTGGAGAAATAATGAGGAGATAGTAATGATGAATTGTCTACAGACAAGTGACATATCGTGAATTTTACTCCTGAGTTTTGGAAGGATGTCAACTTTCATACAGGCATACACACTTAGAAAATTATACAATATTCCGAAGCATCCTCTGGCAGCATTCCAGAACTGCCGGCGTCGGTGATGTATTGGTAAGCGTGACTGCTACTTGGCACCCCAGTAGGTTTGGGTTCAATCCCAGTCGACGTCGGTGATTTTTTTTAGGTGAAAAAACTGGTCACGGCTCATAGTCATGAGTCAATAAGTAGGGTCCAGGTGGTGGAGTCGTCTTCCTGGGGTCGATGATTGACACCATGTGCGGAAACAGGCCGACGGAAAATAAATACATAAATAATATAAAGCATTCCAGAATCCTTTTGGAAAATCATAAGCTTAAGAAAATTTTAAACTGTAGTTATAACCACTTAAAATTTAATTACATCAAATATGTTGTAACGCTAAAAGGCTCATCATGAAATACTCTGGTTCATATATTTTCGAAAATCTAATCTAATACTAGTTCATGTCTACTAACATTACAGGGTAGAGCAACTTTTGTCGATTTTTTTTGTTTAGTCGAGTCAATCCAAAAGGGTTTCAGTATTCTCTATCTTGATATATTAAATCTTTTTCAAATTTTACTTAGCAATCTTGTTGCCATTCCCTTATTTCCCAGAACACCGCTCTGCATTTGGCAACAATGGAAAACAAACCGAACGCAGTTGTGCTACTGCTAAACCTAGGCTGCAAGCTACTCCACAATTACATGGATATGAGTGCAATTGACTATGCCATATACTATAAGTACCCGGAGGCAGCCCTGGCTATGGCAACTCACGAGGAACGATCCGCTGAAGTTATGGCACTGAAATCGGACAAACATCCCTGCGTCACGCTGGCTTTGATTGCTTCGATGCCGAAAGTATTCGAAGCTGTACAGGATAACTGCATCACCAAAGCAAACTGCAAAAAGGATTCCAAAAGCTTCTACGTAAGTATGATTTATAAACCTACTGGTATGGAGAACATTTAATTTGTAAGGAAACATAGAAAAACATAATAATGGAAAGAAACGTATAGATTACTTATTGCTTTAGCTGCCTCCAATGTCCGACGATGTACGCACAAATGGACTCACGAACGGGAGAGGCCGTCCAAATTTCCAAACCAATTCCCTTACCGGCACTGAACGTAAGCGCGGTGAATTGAGAAAAGCTGCATGCCAAGCCGTTATTTTCGCTGCTTTTCACTACATCAAACCGTTCGAACTTCTTAGCCTTTTCTTCATTCCGTTTCTACTCTTGCATGGCTTTTACTTTTGACTTAGCCCTTTATAGTCGAAATTTATACTATACATATTTTATTCTAGCATAGAACCATTTCAAGCATGACTGCCATTCTCTCTGCACCAAGTAAGTCGGATATGACCCCCTCTGCTTTTATCTTATTTATGCCACACTCTCAGCTAGCAGTTAAATGTGAAAGGAATTTTATTTTGCAAGACAACAGAACACGAGAGTGTTCGGGCATAAACTGTCTTTCCATAATTCATTCCACCTGCAGTTGACTCAAAAACTATTCATGCTTTATCCGAATAAAATATATCTGAAAAGAAAGTGACAGTAGCAGGAAAAACATGTTTATTATTCTGTCAATCAGACATCTCTCGTGTGCAAATGATGAAAACCGACGTGTATAAGAACGAAATGTAAATTCAAAAATTGAATTCCGAAATGGTCAGCTCCAAAAATGAATATTTATTTGTTTGCAAACTGAAACATCTCCAGCCTTTGAAACTGCAAACCAATGAGTTCATTCATCACATGTTTTTTTTTTTTAATAATCATTTATTTGTACAGGCTCAATCGAATAAAATTACATCACATGTAACAAGCATTGGTCTCAAATTAAATTCTCCAAGACCTACACTCACGGTATTCTCAATTTACGCTCTTATGACTATAAAGTATGCTCTTTCGAGGGAAACTGGGACTACGCCAAAAAGGAGTATATTACTTTTACTCTCATTTGCGTAAACCGAATATACGTCAAAATGTGCATACTTTGTACTCCTAGTAAAGAAGTAAAACATGCATACTTTTTACTCCTTTTGAAAAGTAAAAGATGCATACTTTTTACTCCTTTTCAAACGGAATCATTTCGGAATGTAAATTTTGCTCGAGTGTTGCTGAAAACGGCTCAATTCCGTTATTTAAATACGCAAATGAAAAAGACATCTATAAATTACACAGCCATGTTTATTAATTGGAAGAAATAATAACAAAAACCTGTCTAGGTTTTGCGCAGAAATTGACTTACGCATTTCGTTACAGAGTTGATTAACAAACGTTCTTGAACTAATTGTCTTAACCTTATTGCAGCGGCTGCATTGTCGAGAAGAAAATTGATATAGTTTTTGGCTCAGGAACTACCAGTACATTGGTCTCAAGCTCGGTCCCAAGCCTTATGATTCGGTTCCAATAAGGCTTTGTGCACAAATTACGTAACGCATGAAGGGGGGAGAGGGGGGTTGAGCAATCGTTACTTATTGTGACATATGGGGGAGGGGGGGTTTCAAAATCGTTACGTAACAAAATAACCAATTTGAAAAAAAAAACAAAAGTGAATAACCAATTTGCATCATTACAATTTCCGGTATGCCAAGCAAAGTAGCATGTTGCAACTAGAAAAGGGTTAATTTATACTAATCAAGAACTATGTCAAAAAATTCTGGAAAACCCCACTTTCAATACGTCAAATGAAAGCTTTCAATCCATATTTTGAAGGAAAAATATCGAAACTAAGACAAAAGTTTGTTTTTGTATTGTTTATCATGTTTGCCGTAACTAGAACATTGCACCATAATTTTAAATGTTGGTTCCTTTGATGGCGAATCGCATGTGTTTCTTATGGAAGTGAACATAATAGAGACACATTTATGGCCAGGGGAGCCAGAAATCTGAAATTCTAGAAAAAATGGATTAAGTCTATCTTTGGATTTCCAGCTAAATTCTAAAGCTTCGATAAATGGAGACGTACTATTTAAATGTGATCTACTAAACGAAAGGTACCTTATGGCGATTTGCATCATCAATTGGTGCAATTTTCCATATATCGAACATCTACACGTTGAGAAATACATTGTTCTGTATAGATTGAACTAATTTTATTGTTGACTCATGGCTTACCCATAATTTTTCATTCAAACAATACCAATTTTTGAAGCAACAACAATTTTTGTTGTTTCTAAAAGCGCTGTAAATGAGGTTTCTATTGAAAACAAAAAGCATTTATTGTTGAATCAAAACATAAGATCTTTGGACACAATGTACCTTTGCATTATTTCGACCAAAGCGGATGAATTGAAATAAAAATATTGTTATTTATATTAGAACCATTGAAATAATAAGAAATTAAGTTAAATGTTTTGTTGATTTTTGATGCTACAAAAAAATTTTGTTGAATCAATAATGATTTCTGTTAGAAATATTAATTGTCTAACAATATTGGATTCCATACGAAATTTAGTTGTTTCAAATATGCGATTGCATTATACAAAAACAATGTGTGGTTTGATTTAATACACAAGAAATGTTAATACTAATAATTGCGTTCAATCGCCCAATGTTCCTCTGCGTGTAGCCCACATCAAATTCAATTGTTACTGCGTCTGTTGTTCTATGTTTCTGACGTCATGAATTAGTCGTACACAGCGCGCCCTTATTCATGCACTGCACGGATCAAAAAGAAAACTATGATTGGTATGGAACGGGATGTAATGTTAGCCTAGCTCCTTGATTCGGCCTATGTACCAAATATGTCATTATTTCTTCGATAATCAACAAAATCATGTTGCTATCAGCATGATCGATTTATTTCAAAGCAATTGAAACATAATTAATCAATTTATAGTAGTTCACTTCCACGTAGTTTTCGATTTCCTTGACTTTTAAGACACCATGACTTTACTGGTTAAGCTGAACAGATTATCTATACGATCTTCGAATGATCTAAATATGCAGAAATTGAACCCATAAACCGAATAATGCAGCCGAGATGTACAGAATATAGTCACATGTTATAAACTAACAGGTTACATTGGTAAAATAACAATGATTTAACAAGCAAACGGTAGACCCAATGTTAGGGACATATTTTTTTCTAGGTTCCCAAATATGGCCTGTTGCATGGAAAGCTTAGTTAACATGTTGTTATTGGTAACATTTACAATACAAATGTCTGAGTTCCGGTTGAATGTTGTTCATATGACTCATCTTAATACAAATTAAAGGAACAAAATCTGTGTAGAGTGAATTATAATGTTTTGATTGTCGAATAACCGCTAAATCATATATAAAAATCACTTAAGTGTTTCTTAGCAGTTTAAGTATAGTTTGATTTGTGAAATTGTTTGTTGGGTAGAGCGAATACAGCTGGGAACGCCTTGAATCAATATATCAGGAAGAAACCCGTATGAAGATTGCATTTTCCAAAAGATCAATCGAATGGGACGAACTTGCATCCATGATTAGACCCAATTTGGTACCCATAGACCGACATTACATCCATATCCCTCGAAAGTTTCTGACTTTATAAAACCAGTTGTGTAGCTTTTCGTGATACATACTACCAGATGGCTTAATAAACATATCTTAGGAAGTGTATAGTTAATTAAATGTTGTTTCCAGCTCAAATACTCTATGAGTTACAATGAAAAATGTAATCGATTGTTTCATATTTGGCTGAGTCAAGGGACACATACCCTATATAAAAAAATATAATCAATAATAATTAGATTATAATAATTGCAATAGCATAATACTATGCATTGCATAAAATATTGTTGCATTTTTTTAACTAGAATTACGTGATATGAATCAAATCAACTTTTTCTTGATACTTTAAATATTTAAAAGACATTTGAGTAAACTTGTTGAACTTATATTTGCAACAGTTTTAAGAACATTCAGTAACTTGAATAAATGCAGTAAAAAAAGTGCAATGTTTTACGTAATCTTTATAATAGCTTTAAGTTACTTATATGAAATTAAATGACTGATGTTTACAATCTTTCCGAATTTCAAGTAACCCAAATGAGAATTAAACATAAAAACAACAACAATAACCAGTTTTTGTGATGATTTTATCACAATTGAGAAATAGGGGGGGGGGGTCCATATGCGTTACGTAATTAAAGGGGGGAGTTTGGTCAAGTGTTACTTATTGTTACATAGGGGGGAGAGGGGGTCCAAAATCCCGTTTTTTGGCGTTACGTAATTTGTGCACAAAGCCTAATGTATCCTTAATAATCGCATCCGAACACAGGGCATCACTGAGAAAAAAGATTGGTAAACACAAAGATATTTTAGTTTCATTTAACCGGAGTTTCACGTTGAATTGGGCACAAACATCATATTAGTTTGATTTGACTACCTACGGTGGTTAAAACAAACTTAAATTTTGAGTAATTGTTTTGGAAACAATGCAGTTAAGTTCAACTTACATCCGGTTAAATTAACCATTATGTTGGTTGTTTCATAATGACAGCTACGAAAACAAACATATTAGTTGGTTAATTCTACCAACGCTTATGGTTTGCTTCAAACTAATTTTAGTATGATTCAAACTGCATTACTGTTTGAAACAAACAAATGAAAACGTTTGAAACAACAAACATTTCAGTTTGCATTCACCTTAATTTCTACTGTAAATTCAAAAATATTTATTTGATTAAAATGCTAATTAGAAACATAAGAAAAGTGCACATTTACAATAGATTTCTCTCCGTCTAAGAGAAATCTACAAATGCTAATGCGAGCCTTTCTACTATTTTCAGTTTCTTACCTATTTTTGAGTGATAGCGTTAGAGCATGCAGCGGGACCAGGTGATGGGATATGAAGTAACCCAAAAAAGTCTGTTTCAAACTAAATTTATTGTTGTTTTTTCTCCTAACAAAATATCAGTTTGATTTTACCGTCGCTCTGGTTGAATCAATCTAAAATTTTAATTTGATTCCCTGGGTCAACACAACCTGCGTTTTGGTAATAATAAATCCCTCTCAATTTGCAAACAACAAAAATATTAGTTTAGAACAACCATAATTTGTGTTATATTGTGGTAATATATTTAGGTAGAAACAACCAACCTACCTGTTTGTTTCAAAACGAAATCATTGGTTTAAAACAACAAAACGGACTTTTAAAACAACCAGTTTTTTAGTTTGGATGTCAACCAACAAGTTAGTTGTTTCAAACGGGACTGTTTTTTCTCCGTGATGGAAGACCTGTTTTGTTTCAAACAGTGGTAAACATTTGTAATTACTTACATAAGCAAATATTTAACTTACCTGTCAATTTCGTAAATGCATCTAAATCCAATGTACAAGATAATTGCTTCATTTTCTGAACTGCAACAGCCTAAAACTTTCCGGAACTTAAACTGCTTAACAAATCAATGCTTTTTTGAAAATGGCGTCAGCATCATGTCACGGGCAGAGTAAATTTTCTTTTCTCAGCGATGCCTACTTTTTACACATTTTTTTGTCGCTGTTGACATACTTGAAAAGGCGTAAAAAGTACTCTTCATTAGTGTATATAAACTAGTCACTTTTTGACGGATCAACTATAATCTTGAAAATGTGCAAAATATAGTCATAAAAGGAGTTTTCCAGATTTACCGTGTATTAAAATGAAATTGAAATTTGAAATGATGATTGAAATATAATTTAAGCCAACAGTAAGGATGCTGTTGGTGCTACTCATACTGGAAAAACGATTTCAATTTTTAATTGTACATGCTACACACTATTAACTACTGGAACTAATATCTGTATCAAGCAAGCTGATCGTTCCGAAGAGCAATCTATTCGTATTCACTTAAAATTACGATTGAAGAATTTGGTGAAATTAAAATGTCTACAAGCATTCCGTTGGTTTCTGACAACTTTACGCTTCTATTGGTTTCCAAGCTCATCTGTTTTTTTTTTCAACCGGTTAGGACTTGGTCCAATACACAATGATCTGCAATCCGCTCATCCAATCGCAATGTTTTGTGATATAATTTGAGGTAATCAAGTTGTTAAATCAACAGGCAATAAGTAGGTTTGTCATATCAAAGTGGTAAAAAGAGGTTTGGCAGATTCAATGAACTACGTTACCCTCTTATACAATTTTTTTTATGTTTATTCATTCAACTTCAAGCTTTAGTTCATGATTGAGCTCTTATACAGAGAATCTGCACAGAAAAAAATGCCAGCCAAACCGAGCGTAAGCAACTAAATAGGGGGTTTTAATTTAAAAAAAAAACATGTTTTTTTCCATCTGTATTGATGATGGGTGTTCTTCCTAGCACAGACATATTTTTTATGAATCTCAACCATTTTTTCTCGATTTTTAAACAAGAAAAATCTAATCATTTTTATTTTCACAAACCGACATGCAGTTTCACAAAGTAACATTTACTTTCAGTAACAGGGGGCTCCCGGCACTTAATTATCAGTCACAGGGGCTCCCATTATGACATAAATGTCAACTTATGTACACGGTTACTGGCTAAAACCCATTAATGGGTACTATAGTACTCACTTTCGCTATAATCGCCACTCTTCATTTAATGGGTAAACGCGAATAACCCATTAATGAGTACCGACCACTTCCGTCAAAAAATGGGTATATTTTTACCCATCAGTGTAAAAATTTTTTTTTACAAAATGGGTAAAAAAACACCCATTTTTGAATCATGAATAGATAAATTGATAATGAAATCGTGTGCTTTCGAAGAATTATCCGTTGTAAATAAAAATAGTCGTAGATAGTCGATATATTTCTAAATATTGTTTATTGAACAGCATTAATATTATGTAAGATCCTGGAAGTTCGTGGAAGTTATCTGCAGCGGAGCTGCAGCCAGCAACAGGACATTCGTAACCTTAATTTAAAATTCAATTTAACAAAAAGTTTCCTGAATAAATTTAGATTTACTTACTCTCTAGTTTTTTGTAAGACTCGAAGTCCAGTTTCTTTCGAAGCTCTTCCATTTTTCAAACAATCTGAAAATGGCGGTTTTGGAAATTGATTATTTTAAATTTATTTATTCATATATTTAGGAATCTTTTACATACCAACTGGACCAACTATCCACTTTTGCTCAGCTTATTTGTGGAATTGCTTTTGTTGGCAGATTTCGGACCGGATTTACTTGTTTCGAGACTCAGCTGAATCGCAACGCACAAACGACTGAAGAGAGTTAAATAATTTTCATAACTATTTTTCACCCATTTTTTTCCTGCTAATAAGTTCTCACCGATGGGTATTTTTTTACTCATTTTGGCAAATCAAATTATACCCATTGTTTGACATTTACGTGTGGTGTTGAAAATGCGTATTTTTGCACCCATTAATGGGTTTTAGCCAGTAACCGTGTATGCTAGAAATCAATGGTTGGTTCGTTGGTTTAGGTAGTCTGTTTTTTGTAGCGTGTTTCATGGCGAAATAGGATGATGTTGTCTTGCAATCAACTTGTTTTCATAATATTTTGAAATTGTTACGCTCGTCAAAATTAAAAAATAAATTAACTGCCGGTATATTATTATATTTGCTATCGAAAAATACCCATGCAATCTTTCAAACAACAGACCTGATTTCGGTGATATCTGCCGCGATGTCTTACACACTAGACAAATTTGTTACATAACTGTGGAACTTCGATTTTCAATCCAGCAGAAAAATAAAAATTGGGACTGTCAACACATCTGCACCTTCGGCGCCTTTTGGGAACACTCAGATAGCAACGCTTGTAGGCACACTAAAATAAAACAGCACAGGAGAAAAGAGTGCTGAGCGATCCACACCTTGCAGTTCACAGAAAAAAAAATTTAATTTTAACAAGTGCGTAAAATTTTCCCGCGTTTAATTCCAAGCCAAAGGAGGCGCAAACAACGAATTTGTTTCCAATCTTTCATGCGCCACACAACAATTTTTGCAAGTTTTCATACAACAAGCTAAACTCAGGCGTATCTGGATTAAATCTACATAAAATATCCCATTGTTTTCTGCCAAATTTGGTATTCCCTTAATGTGCATCAAATTACGAATAAAATTCAATGTTTCATTTTATCTGTGTATGCAAAACAAAACTGTTTTGTCTACCAACACTTCCTCTATGCTTCTTCAAAGCCAAAATTTGTACAAATTACAAAAACAAGTTAATAAAATCTGTATAAGACCATAAGTGACGTGTTTTGTTTTCACTGCGTCGTTTTCGTGAGAAAAAAAAATCAAACAATAAATCGTAATTTAACTTTAACTAACAGTGAAATCATAAAATATCCGCGTGCTTTGGAAAAGACGTAGTGAATACAATCTATTCCCTCCCGAAATGTGTGAGTGTCGGTAGTGAATCGATGATTTGATTAGTTTTGAAGATCGATATAGAGTCGCCTCATAGCGGGGATGTGATTATTGGCAGATCGTGGAGTGAAAATAGAAGACCAGTACTTGTAGAAAACGGCCATTTGCTTGTCAGAAGCAGCAAACGAAGACAATGAGCATGCGTGCGTGAAAGGTTGCCACATAATTTCAGATGCGTTCACCACGTGGTGTACAGGGTTTTCTTATGCAGGTTGCATATCTAACGGTCGGTTTGGCAACGTAAATTTTTGCGCTTATTTTGTTGCGAATGCATGAAATTAATTACGAATCAACGTCGAGAAATTTTATGTTTACGAATGAACAAGCGAGTGTAATTAAGTAAGCGGCCATGGGTGAGATGTATCTGACAATAACTATATAACAATAACCTTAATTTTAATTATACCAAATACATGCCTGGTTTGGAAATTTTACATTTCCAGATCTGGTAGTGTGTTGCAGTGCTCCCTTAGCTCAGTCAGAAAAGGCGCAGCTACAAAGCAACACCATGCTGGAGGTGGCTGGGTTCGAATCCCGGTCTGGTCTAGGAATTTTTCGTTAAGGAGACAGACAAACGGATTTCTTCCATAATATCACACACACACCTCATTTTGAAAACGTATGCGTGTAGCATCATGCCTCTAATTTGATTTTAAGATTAGTACTTCAGCAATTGAAATGTCGTCGAAGGAAGAGAAGCAACACATCAAAATTTTGCTCGTGCAAATCCAAATCCAAAATACTGTCACGCCAAGTTGGCAAAATTGTTAAATGTGGCTAAATCAACTGTTATCAACATATTAAAAGTGTTCGGTGAAAGTTTGTCGACAGTCAGCTGTATCGAGGGGAAATCGAAAGCCAGAGGCTACAGCAACGACAAAAAGAATTGCCCGCTGTTTTGAGCGGAACCCCAACGTCTCGGTCCGAGATGTCGTAAAGAAGCTGGGAGTGGCGCCTTCAACCGTGAATAGAGCGAAAAAAACGAGCTGAACTGTCGACTTACAAGAAAAAAGTGATTCCAAATCGCGACGATAAACGAAACACGTCGGGCAAAGCACGATCGCGAAAGTTGTACAAGACGATGCTGACGAAGTTTGATTGTGTGGAACAGGACGATGAAACTTACGTCAAGGCAGACTTTAAACAGCTTCTTGGACAGGAATTTTATGCGGCAACTGGACGGGAAAAGGTGGTAGCCATTTTCAAGCACATTAAACTGTCAAAGTTCGCGACAGGCAGGCCATCTGTACTTGTGGCAGGCCATCTGTACCTGTGGCTTGAAGAGCAACGTTTACATTGCGACCGGAACCGTCTACCAGGAAATTTATCTGAGCGAGTGCCTACAAAAACGTCTACTGCCTTTCCACAGCGACACAATTGTTTCGTTCTATTTTGGTCGGATTTGACATCATTACGGAAAAAAGGCCATGGAGTGGTATGCTGCCAACAACGTTCAAGTGGTGCCCAAGAACTAGAACCCTCCCAACACGCCAGAGCTCCGCCCAACCGAACAATATTGGGCCATCATCAAGTGGAACCTCAAGAAGACTCAAAAAGCTGTTGTGAGCGAGAAACAGTTCAAGGCAAACTGTCGTTCTGCGGCGAATAAAGTGGACAAGGAGACTGTACAAAATCTTATGGCAGGTGTTAAACGAAAGATCCGGCAATTCAATGCGAATTGTTAAAAGGAAGCTTGGAAAAGAAAAAGAATTTGGCTTATTAATAAAAACTTTGATCAACTCACACACATTACTGTTTGACCAAAGATTGTTCGGAACCCCCTTACTTGTTAAAACTTAGTACACTCAGTAGCAAAAAAAAAAGCCGAGCAAAATTTTGCTTCCAAAATATGCCATGTTCAACCTACTGTAACTTTGTCAATTATCAATATTTTTAGCTGAAACTTTAACCACACTATAAACAATCTATAAACCGTATGTTGTCGAAATTTCATGTTGATCAGGCTTATAAATTTGAAGTTTTTATTACATATGTGAAAAAAATCATTTTTGGACATACCAATTTCAAAAATCCGTATTTCTGTGAAAAATTTAGATAACATATTTTTAATTTCACAATAGCCTAAAAATACATAGGAAATAATGTGGACGAAATTTGAACTGTTTCCATCAAGTGGTTTGGACTACAGCTGGCGTCAAAGTTGACGCACCAACATGAGTATTTCCCTTTTTCACCCGATATTGACCGTGCTGAAATATTGGTGCAAAAAAAAAGCCGAGGTGAATTCATCTTATTAAGACACAGGACCTGAAATAGCCAAAATAACTAGTGTAACTCACGATGTACTTCAAAATATGGCATCCAGCATCAATTGGATTGAAAAAACTACGTATACAGTGTTATACAATATTATTAGAAGAATTCACCTCGGCTTTTTTTTGCACCGATATTTCAGCACGGTCAATATCGGGTGAAAAAGGGAAATACTCATGTTGGTGCGTCAACTTTGACGCCAGCTGTAGTCCAAACCACTTGATGGAAACAGTTCAAATTTCGTCCGCATTATTTTCTATGTATTTTTAGACTATTGTGAAATTTAATATATGTTATCTAAATTTTTCACAGAAATACGGATTTTTGAAATTGGTATGTCCAAAAATGACTTTTTTCACATATGTAATGAAAACTTCAAATTTATAAGCCTGATCAACATAAAATTTCGATCACATACAGTCTATACACTGTTTATAGTGTAGTGAAAGTTTCAGCTAAAAATATTGATAATTGACAAAGTTACAGTTGGTTGAACATGGCATATTTTTGAAGCAAAATTTTGCTCGGCATTTTTTTTGCTACTGAGTGTAGATATATATTTTTGTCTTAAAATAGATGTTATACAGACGATTAGAGATATTGCGGCTTGCACGCAACATCAAGATTGTTTGATTAGATATTTTAGCTGGAACACTTCAAACCAATAATGATACATTATATAAAACAAAAAAAATTTAATCAGTTGTGTGTAAAGCACAGACTGCTTAGGTTTTACGTACAGCTTGTAGACGTTTTTTAATAACTTTGTTCGAAGATAAGGCCGCATGAATCCAAAAATGGTTGACTTATAATGTCTGTAGGCAGAAATCTAAAAAATTAGAAGGTCACATTAAAATTTGGCATTATTTTGGATTTATGTGACCTTCACTTTAACGAATAACAGATTGGAATTCCGTTATGAACATTCATTGTCATTCTTTTTTGTAACGTATCAAAAAAAATAAAAAAATAATTGGAAGTCATTTTCTCGTTAGGGACGAAGTACGGTTTTCATCAAAAAAGAATATAAAAGGACCATTAGTAGGAATCTATTGTCTACATTATTATTCTTTAACATCTCTCATTTCATGGAACTACGCCGCCACACAGATCAAATATTCCTTTCATGCGTTTCAAAAATCACAGGAAGACATCGACAAAATGAAGTTAACTCTCAACGACCCAAAGTGGCGCCCCCCTCCGTTGCATGTGGTCAATGTGAGTGGATTCTCATGTCCGTCCTATGTCCACGCACGATTGTGGTGATTAATTGTCTAACGAGCGCATAACTATCATCACGCCAGCTCATTCATTAATTCAACCCAAACTGTGTGGCATGCTTATAATACCTGTTCAACCCATTCCTATGCCCGACAAGTGGCAGGAGAAATGAGCATTCCCGAGCAAAGTCTAACAACCAAATGATAACAAGTCGAAGTCGTTTCCACTGCTTCAACAAATTGCGATCAGATACTTTAATACTCGGTTTGAATTCAACATTCGAATATCATTTAAGTTTTACTCTGACAATGAATATGGTTATCAATTTGTTCTCAGACTTCGCTCGCGTTACCAAACCATTTGCTAACTTTCCATTGCCCATAATCATTTGTACATAACAGACACGCAATGCGTCACATTGAAACTCTGATTAGACTGAATCAGTGAAAATTATTTGCTTTCCCCTCATCACATTAATTAAAAGATAAATAATTACTTTATTCGTTTCCTACTTACCTACGTCCCATAGGTCCTGAGCATTCCCTTGAACTTCACATTGCTGTGCATGTTGCTTCTGCTTCATCATCACCTTTCGATTTCATCTTAACTTGTTGTATGCACTTCATTAGAAACTTTCAACGATTTCCCACTTCTCACCATGTCGACGTATTTCCACAGGCAATGGTGGCTCACGGTCGTGTCGAGCTGCTAGCTCACCCGCTAAGCCAGAAATATCTTCAAATGAAGTGGAATTCTTATGGAAAGTATTTCCATCTGGCAAATCTTCTATTCTACAGTGTGTTCCTACTGTTTGTTACAGTTTTCACCTCCCAGCTAATGACAAATACACCGGTGACGGTGCCCTCACGCATCAACGTAAGTAACCATCTAATGCCCAAGTCCCTTCTCCTAGGTGGCAAAAGAAAATGTGTCAAAAGCACACCTATTTATTATAAATTCCACTCACAGGAAAACTCAACACTAGCGAACATCCCAGATGCTGAGCCGACAACAGCGCAACATCTACAAAACAGCTTCAATGCAGCCGAACACATGCCTATCACAACTGCAACCCTGGTCTCCGGAG
This sequence comes from Aedes japonicus, assembly GCA_034211315.2. Classification (NCBI taxonomy): domain Eukaryota; kingdom Metazoa; phylum Arthropoda; class Insecta; order Diptera; family Culicidae; genus Aedes; species Aedes japonicus. The sequence continues at coordinate 472,506 of JASCZW010005222.1, forward strand.
TGGCCATCATTATTTACATATTCTGCAATGCACTCCGAGAGATTCTGCAGGCTTACCAGCAAAAATGGCACTACCTGATTGAGCCGATCAATTTGGTGTCCTGGATTTTGTACTTATCTGCGCTGATTATGGTGTGGCCAATGTTTAACAACGGGCTTTGCTTCAGTGGTAATTTTTCCGCTGCTTCGGTGACAGTTTTTCTATCATGGTTCAATTTGCTGCTTTTCCTGCAACGATTCGATCAGGTGAGTACAATAAATGTGTTTCGATAATATGAATGGAGTAGGCACTTTATGCATAACAATATAATACCGACACATCGGAAAGGAATGTCAAATTTATCAATGATTTCGATATGAATAACCGAATGTAAGTTAACTAGTTAAATTTAATAGCTACAGAACAATGTCTAAAGAAACGTTTTTCATGAATTTTTACACCCTTTTTGGTCGAAATCAGAACAGTCACTCCAAACGATACCATATTTCCACTTACAGCCAACTGTCGAGGTGTTTGCAAAGGCGTTTCAAAGTACTCTGCACGAAACTGAAATAATTTAAGAAGCAAGCAGTGTTAGATTTCCAACAATATCTCAGCAGTCTGCGACATATTTGCAAATCCATCAAATCGAATGGGCAGGTGAAAAATCTAGTATTTATTTATGAAAGTCATACATATTTTATATCATGCGAAAATGAGTGTAAAAAATGAAGGTGAAGTATGATTTTTTATTGGACAAACAGTGAAGATAGCGTAAAATGGAAAAAAAATCGTCCTAACGTTTGCATTAAAAAAATTGACTTTTTTTTCGGATGGTGATAAAAAAAAGCTAAGACGAAAACATGCGTGTAGGCATGTTTTTGAGTTTTTTCTTCGTTTTGTTTATCATTTCCTCCTCAGTTTTCACGACAAAATTGCTGGAGTAGATCTTCAGCTTCAGGTTGGCCCAGAAATTCTCGATGGGCCGCAGCTGGGGGACGTTGGGTGGGTGCACCGGTAGAACATCGATATTCAGCCGCTCCATATCCTCCAACGATCGCTTCGAGTAGTGGGCCGACGCCAGATCCGGCCAGAACACCGCGTCTTCGCACTTATGGTATTTCTTGATGAACGATGCAACTTCCGGCTGGTATTTCGTACTGTACATTTCCACGTTCACGGCCAGTCCGGAGCGAAAGAAGAGCGGCTTTGACATCCCCTCCTCACTGATTGTCAGCCACAGCACCACCTTTTTGGGGAACTTGGTGTGTGAAATGAACTTCACCTCGGAGGTCACTTCCTTCGTGGGGGAAGTAGAATACGAAGTGCCCTGCCAGCCGTTGGCATCCAGGGTGAGATAGGTCTCGTCCTTCATCCCCACCGCCACGTCACGATTCGCCGGGAAAATCGAGTTGACCATCTTATTCAGCCGCTGCCGCGGTGTCATTGCCTGCAGCTCCGAAACCAGAGAACGCGACTTCCGCTTCCTGGCATGCATTTTCATGTTTGCCGGGTACTTTTTCACCGTTTGGCCGGTTGAACCGACCTTCCGGCCAAGCGCACGCAGCGATGTAGCCCCTTTTCCCTTGGTTTTCCTCTTCAGCATCATTTGGAGCTACTTATTTCTCAGGGCCGTCGGCCGCCCGGTACCGGGCTTTCTTTCGATGCTCTGATTGTTATCTAATGGTGCCAAGATGTTGCAGATGCCAGAACGGGCGTATCCGGCGTCCACAAAGTGCTGCACGATATCCGTATTCGACATGGTGGGGTGCCATTCTTTGAATACGCACACTTCTGAACGGAGTGGGTAGTTTCGTCAGTGCAGGAGATGGGAAACCCATAGAAAATCGACAGTTTTTGTCCATTTTTTTAAATGCAAATATTACCCGTTAAGAAGCAAGCAGTGTTAGATTTTCAACAATATCTCAGCAGTCTGCGATATATTTTCAAATCCACCTACAGGAAAGTGCAGGTGAGAAATCTAGTATTTATTTATGACAGTCATACATATTCCGTTTCATGCGAAAATGAGTGTAAAGAATTAAGGTGAAGTATGAATTTTTCATGGACAAACATGAACGAGTGAAGATATCGTAAAATGGAAAAAAAAATCACCTTAACCTTCCCGAATGCATTATTTGTGTCAATATGATCCGAAACGCACCTTCGAAATGCGATAGCTTTAGAAAATAACAAGTTAGAGGTTTGAAGTTTCATGACTTTTCCTGCTGAGAGGAGACATTTGTTTCAAGATTAAAGTTTTTTTTATTCGATTTTCCTGAAGGGCTCCAGAATTTATTTTTTTTAAATTGCATAATTGTTGACCGGATTCGATCCAACCGTTTCTCAATAATTTGAACATTTAACCAAATTTTAATTTTTATATTTTTGTATTACCGTTGATCTATAAATTTGATGCGCTGTAAAAATAAAGATCCATCTTTGATCAATGTATTATTGTTGAAAAAATTGCAATTTTTTGAAAGAGTAGGGTATTCTACTACATGTTTTCATAAAACAAACATAGACGAACAATTTCAGCTCAGAAGGAACAATAAAGTTTATTTCTTACAGAAAATAAATAACAAAATCAATTCAGTTTGGCACGGTAGATATGATCCTTTCAGGATGCTTTCGACCAGGTGGCTGCTGTGGATCCAACTCATTCCAGGCCTGCTCCAGTGCCGCAATATATGTTTGCCAGTTGGTTACGTTTTTTCGACTCTACTATCGAGAATTGCCCAGAGATTCTGGATTTAAATCAAGGATCTGACTATTACAAGGGTTTAATTTGAAAGGTACGGAAGGATGCTTGCCTTTTCTTAGCCGTGTGATTTGCTTCGTTATCTTGCTGGAAAATGTAATTATCTTCCAGACTCATGTTCAGCAACGATTCTACATTGGTCTCGTTCAGAACATCAATATACACATCTGCCGTCATAGTACCATTGATAAGTGATCCCCCCTTCTTCCCGTTCCAACTATGAGAAACAGCCCCAGAGCATGATGTTCTCCCCTCCATGCTTCATGATCACTTGGAGATGTTTATCCTTCAGCCCTCATCGCTTTTTCGCCAAACTCGCTGTCGTCGTTTTCTGTTGAACAGCTCAAACTTTGATTTGTCTTATCAAACAACCCGTTTCCAGATATCCAGTGGCTTATTTATATGGTTTCATGCAAACCACAATGGCTTCCCCTTATTCACAAGGGATAAGTCAATTGAATGTACACGAACATTTTCTTTCCCCTTCTAATGCACTTTTCTTCCAATGAAAAGTTTTTATTCACACTACAATCGATCGCTCTAGAGTGAGGAGGAGAGGTCTCAAATTCACAGAAGCGAATGCAGATAAATTCACTGACGCGTGCGCCCCAGTGAGCTCACTGGCGTAGGCTCTTCTGCTAATATACAGCAGTGATTGCAAATTCTCTTTGTCGCTACATAGCAAAGGAAGAAAGCTTCCTTTTTTCGGACATTTTCTACCATTCCGACGACGATTTTACTTTCAATCGCACTAGCGAATCACTGAAAGAGCACTGGCGTGTCCTCGCACAAGTGTACGCGACAGTGATCACAGGCGAGAGCATGTGGACGAAGACAGATGAAAGCATGTGAGAGCGATCGTTTCAAAAAAAGAGTGCTTCACTCACTCCAAGCAATCCCATTACAGGCGCACACTTGCACTCTGTCTTTGCTTTTTTTTTTTAATTTTCCGTCGGCCTATTTCCTCACATTGTGACAATCACCGACGGCAGGAAGACGACTCCACCACCTGGACCCTACCTACATATCGACTCATGAATATGAATTGGGACCAACGGCGTTACTTCCCTTCCGTAGGAAGACGTGACCATATTTTTTCGCCTCAGAAGTGCGGTACCACCTCAGAGTAACATTAGTGCGAAATGCGCGCCCGGATTAATTCTAAGGTTTTTTTTTCATTAGGGCGAATCTGCAATTGAGAGACTCTCTTTGATTACTTTCCCTTTCATTCATATTCCATTCAGTGTTACGTTTTTCATTCAACAACTATTTGTAGAGTATGGTAGCCAGCACTGTTGAGTTTCTATCTGTACCAAAGAATCCGTCAAAAGATTTGTAATTGTGCTGTAATAAATGAAAGAGAGCGAGAGAGGAGAGAGCCTCCTAGAATTGCTCGCTTCGCAAGCCTCTCTTGCACGTTTGCCTGCTCATAATGCCGTTCGTCGTGGACCTCTCGCAGACGAATGTCCTGCTGGTTGCAACTACTGTTCGTCGAAGCCGCTATCGCTCTTCTAGTTCGCGATGGATGGGTGAGCGCGATTCAGTTCCTTTCGTCGTCTGTCGTATCTCTAGACTGCAAAGCCACACCATTTCCTCCCGTTTTCTTGTGATCCAAATCACCGCAAAGGAAAGGTCCATTAATTATGTCACGCAGTAAGGGGGGAGAGGGGGTTTGGGAAAACGTTTCAATCCATACAAAAAAATAATAAGTCACTTTTTGCGTGACATCATTAATGGACGTTCCCTAATCGTGAGATCGTTCATGTTCGACTGGTCCACCGGAATTACCGTTGAGATCTGGGAAAGCGCACGCTAATTTGTTTCTACTATTTACTAGTTACGATGATATTTTATAGCTCGTATCTTTCATCAACATACTCTAATCTGATTTATAATAAATCGTAACATAACACTACCGTAGTAAGGGAATTTTTCATAAATCGATGATCAAACGATTTATGAAAAATTCACAAAATCTCAACTCATACTTTAGAATGATGGACAGATCCGAGTCGGTCAACTAAACCTTGAGCAAACCTCAAGCTGGTTTTTCGAACAACTAAACACAACTTCGCAAGCCTCGGCTGCTTGCCAACTCAAATCTCCACAAATATCTGAACTGCATAATCTTAATCTTAATCTTAATCTTACAACTACGAAAGCTGCATCTAGCAAAATCTTCGGCCTTGCTTCTCGTATCTGACCCAAGTTCTTGTCCAGCTTTCTCTAATCTAACTACGGCAAAACATACAAATCGGATTTTTAGCCTATTGTACTTACTGAAATGGGCTTAAATCACACACGAAACATTGAGAAGCTATATTTACAGAGCATATAAAAGGATCAAGGATAAACTTGATTTGTTTTGGTTTTTGCGGAGTACTGAGAAAAGTTCCATTTTCGCCACCTAATTGTTATGAGCCCGAAAATAACTATCCACATTTGATAGTTTGTTAAAATTTTGGTTTTGTATTTTCGATTACAAGGCCTTTCGTAATCTTACTTTGAACCCTACGCATATAAGTTTAATATAGACTACACTAACCTTACCTTAAGTTTAATATAGACTACACTCACCTCACGCTTACCGACGAAGAAATCGATTACGAGTTGGCACTACGAAGTAGAACCAACCACACATAGAAGGAAGATTCATCGCCTCAAGGCACTCATTCAAGAGGAAGCCTTGAGAGATAGCAATAGTTAGCCACTAGTTCAGATCACGATACGAGTTCACAGTCCAGTATTGAGCGATGTGATTTTCATATTCATCAGCTGCATATTAGTACTATATAGTACTTATCCACTATCACTATATATTCTTATCCACTATCGCAACCGGTTAAAGTTGATCCGTCCTTCAGTCGAGTTGAGAGAGACATGCACGATGCTTACCGTGCACGTAGAAGTATTACTCAACAATACAAGTGAAGAAAGTGTAGTGAACAATGTGCAAAGATATGAACGTGTTTTGAACCAATCCCGATCGCCCGGTGCAGTTAAAGAAAGCAGCGGAGAAGAAGATGGCGCAACTGGAGGAACAGCTAATGAGACGATTCCGGTCGGCAACTCGAATCAACAAATGTCACCATCGGTAACAAATCCACCAATGATGACATCACTTTCTGCTGGACAATGACGAGGATTGATTTTGCCAAGCTCGCTAACAAGGCGTGATCCAGGACCGCGAAACAGTTCACCACCACCTCCCTACTTTCACGTCAACACGGAGATTGGCACCTGCCAGCAAGAGAGGTCTACACGCACGAAGATCACGTGTGGGAAGCGAGAATAAGGGAAATACAAGAGAGAGAGAGAGAGAGAGAGAGAGAGAGAGAGAAACTTATGCGAGAAGAATGCGACAGAATGCTGGAGGATCTGCATCGCATTATGCGAGAGGATCTACAACGCCTGATGCGTCAGGAAAGGCATGCAGCAGAACGAGCGGTAGAGAGAAGAATGCAGATGTCGATGCACAATTGGCCGTTTAAATATTTGAGGCGACAAGGATACTACGTCACTTTACGTATTTCTGGATCGTGTAGAGACTTTTGCTAGATTGGAAGGAATTAATGACGCCACACTGCTGAGTTCTATTAAGCATCTGCTTCAGGAAGATGCCATTGACTGGTACGCACGAGCCACCTCGCAGCGACTGCTTCAGGCATGGAATGACTTCAAGCGGAAGATCAGGAGAGAATTTCTGCCGAGTGGTTACTCACAAATCCTACGTCTGGACGCTAGCTTCCGGTTCCAAAGAGAAGAGACTAATCGTTCGCGAAATATTATCACGACATTTCAGCGCTTTTACGCTTTGTGGAACCCCCCATTCCGGATAACGAGAAGTTCTTTCAAGCAATGAAAAACATGAACGAGAACTATGCGGCTATCGTAACGGCGGCAAGGCCTCTCTCTCTAGAAGAAATGATCGAGGTGTGCACCGGATACGACAAAACGAGAATACTATTAAACAAGCAGCGGAAGATTCCACACAGTTCGCTGCTGGAACCGAACTTCACCACACCAATAGCAGCTAACAGACCAGCACCAATCATTCGGCAGCATCAATCACATCGCTTCAACTGAATGCACGCGGTGGAAGCTCTGGAGAGCCTTCCGGAGTTCGAGGCAGAAGAAGTCCAAGCCAACAACACCTGGAAGCACAGCATCGATGAACTTGTCGAGCAAGTCAACGTGTTGAGGATGAAGTTGGAGAGAAAATCGTTGAGGTCAAATATCCCGGCACGGAATGATCGACAGTTCAGGCTTGCCGAAAGGTTCAATCGATCCGAGGATACGCAGCAGTTTCACCAGCAAGTCAGATATGCACAGCAACAACTTTGAGTCGGATTCCAATCAGAGAATTGCGTTGATCATTCGATCATTTTAATTCGGTTTGACTTGAAGAACGCTGTATTTTTTTTTGCAGTGTGCTTTGAATCGTTGTCCCGTTGAAAGGTGTAGTTGGTTTCAAGGTTTCAAAAGAGACAGAGATAGTATATATCCGCAGTCATGATCCCTTTGATATGTGCCAAACTTCCTCCTCCAGACAATGATATTTCCACCTCCATGCTTCATTGTCTGGATGTATCGAGCCTTGTGTGCTTCACCAAAACCTCTCCAAACGCTTGAGCGCCTTTTATGTCCGAATAGCTCAAACTTACTCTCATCCGTCCATAAAAGCCACTTTCGGAAGTCTACTGGCATACCAGCATTTTTTTTTTTTTGGCAAACTCCAGCCGCTTTTTCTGGTTCCGCTTGCTAATAAAAGGTCACTTGGACGCCGTCGACGAACAATACATAGATCAACACTTTGATTTAGTTATTCAGCAATCTCTCTCGATGAAAATTTCTCATTTTGCTTGGCCAATCGAACAATCCTGACATCCTCACGGTGTGTTGTCGAAAGATGACTTCCTTGCCCGGATTAGTTGTTCACTATTCCTTGGCCTTCAAACATTCTCGATATGCGTTCAATAGCCCTAAGTGAAACTGGGTATTTTGTTAGCAATATCCCGGAGAGAATGCTATCCCGTTTTCACGATCACAAATTACCAATTTTCTGACATCAAACGAAATTACTTACTTATGTATACTTACTTACTTACTATACTTACTTACTTAATTACTTACTTATGTCTCCTGTCCATCCCTAGGGTTGCATAGGGCCAACGTGAAAGACTTCCATCATTCAGAACTTGGGCGGCTGCTCGCTTTAGCCTTGACCCAGGTCCTAGAGCCCAGGTCAGATTTCGATCGACTTCCTTTATTTCCTTATTGAGGCTCTGACGCCACGAGCCCCAGGGTCTGCCTCTGCTGTTTGCAGATTTCGTTTCCGCTCCTTCGTAGTGTGTGGCCGACCCGCCTCCACTTTCGTTCTCAAGTTTCCACTCATTCGGTTTTTGTTGGCATCGATGATGGAGCTCAGCATTTGAGATCCAACTATGAGACCCCCAGACAAAAATTACATACCGCAGGTATTGGTTGATGAAGACCTGCAGGCTGAAGCGCAGATTTCACGTTTGAGTTGAAAATTCACATTTTGATGCGTTGACTTATCTGGTTTGACCTCCATATATTTCTTGAACTCGCAAAAGCACCCTAGCCTACTTGATTTGTGCACCTATGTCGCTCTTGATTCAGTCGTCTGACGCTATCTGGCTGACAATATATTGGAAGTTATAGACTTTCTCAACTGCTTGCCCGCTACCGTAAAATTGGTAATGATTGTCCGTGTTGACATCCAACGATTCAGTCTTGTTGACGTTGATGGTGAGACCCGTCGCAAAGGAGCTTTCGGTGAGGTCGTTGAGCTCTACATTTCAGAGCGCCGTTGCGCTAACAAAGCAACGTCATCAGCCAAATCGAAGTCGTTGAGGTGCTCCATAGTGAAAGGCCCGTGGTTCGGTACACGGTCAATAGCATCTCCCATGATCTCGTCGATTACGGTGAGGAACAGTAGCGATGATAGTATAAATCCTTGCCTCACACCGGCGACTACCCATATGGGGTCGGACAAGGCTCCGTCAAGGTTGACGATTTTATCCGGGACTCAGGGCGCTCCACAAATTTTCGTGGTTCAGTATACCAAATAGAGGGAGCGTGACAATATGGTCCACACCAGATCTTCCGGAACGGAATCCCGCCTGCTGCCACCGGAGAGTCACGTCGATCTTCTCCTGAATACGGTTTAGGATAACTTTGCACAAGACTTTGAGAACAATGCGCATTCACATGAACCCTAGCCATCTTGGTTGATATAGCCTTTTATCTCGTCTCCGGAAAATTGATAATTTTATTATTTTAATTTTTTTTCTGATGAAATCGTTAGATTTTCGCACCGCTAGCGAGTATCTATTTCTTTAAAAATTCTAGATGCCCTTCGAACTTCCGGGACCAGATTCAATGGACCATAACTTTTATTAAATACCATAGCAAATCACCAACGTTACGTAAACGGTTTCCACCCCTTTTAATTTCCCTTTCTTCCTTCTCTAACAGGTTGGAATCTATGTGGTGATGTTTTTGGAAATTCTACAAACGCTCATCAAGGTGCTGACGGTTTTTTCAATCCTGATCATTGCTTTTGGACTAGCATTCTATATTCTTTTGTCGAAGGTAAGTTCGGCGAAATTGTGCGATGAGAAAATGCTTGCTAATTGTAATTATGCGGAAAGAGATCAAAAGAATATTATTAGGCGGGGGCAAAGGAAAAAGCAAACACATGAATGAAGCATAAACACAATTTATCATGTTTGGGTTCTCTCTTTGAAATTTTGCATCGTTTAAATTATCCGCTTGGCTAGTGCCACAATTTTAAAACAAATTATTCCCTAGTATGAGTTTAATTGTTACGCTTTGGTTTACCAAAGTTTTGATTGAATGAGTTCGTATGAACAGTACAGGACAAAATTAAAGATCTAATTTTTCTTCTTCTTTTGTGAACCATAACACCAGGTATCTAGGATGGTTGATACACAGGTTAACCACTTGTCGTTTTCGTCAATCCCGATGTCGTTGCTGAGAACTTTTTCCATGATGCTCGGAGAGATGGACATTCTGGGAACATACGTGCAGCCTTACTACCAAAACCATCTTCTGTATCCCATTCCATCGTTCGCAATTCTGTGTAAGAAAGTCATATAAAGTTTCGTTCGTGCTTATGATAGTATAGTTCGTTTTCAATTTCAGGCCTCTTCATGATTCTGATGCCAATCCTTCTGATGAATCTACTGATCGGTTTGGCAGTCGGTGATATCGAATCGGTACGAAGAAATGCCCAGTTGAAAAGATTGGCCATGCAAGTCGTCCTGCACACGGAACTGGAACGTAAGTTGCCCCAAATGTGGCTCGAAATGGTCGATAAGATGGAACTTATTGAGTATCCAAACGAAAAAAAATGCAAACTCGGATTTCTCGATTCAGTGTTGCGTAAGTGGTTCTGTAATCCTTTCACTGACGAATGCAAAGGTTAGTTTTAAAATTTGACACGGTTTTTTCTCTACTAATGAAATAATCGTATGCATGTACTACAGGTGGAATCGATTTTGTACTGGATAATAACGAAGACTACGTGGCTACTGAGCTGGAGAAGCAAAAACGAAAGTTGAGGGAAATTAGTTCCGCACTTGATACTCAACATCAACTCCTCCGGTTGATCGTACAGGTGAGACTCGTAGACTAGAATTATTTCGGAGCTCGAATTTAGGTATCCAAGTAAAGCTAAAGTGAGGTTAAAGCACAGAGAACAGACATCCATGCTTGAGTGCCCTGCGTGTGTAAATTGCTGTAACTGCCATTTTAAAATTTCAACTCGTTTCCGTTAGTTTTGGTGAATCGTATGTTGATGGCGCCACTTGCCCGCCTCGAGATTTGATAGTCTGTCAATCTTAGTTTGGTGACACCTTAATTTGGTGACTAGGCAGCGTTGTTTTCCAATGGTTTGCTTTTAAAAATTTACACAGTAAATGGAAAAAAAACGTTCGAGCCTGGATGTCCGTTCTCTGTGGTTAAGGTAACTAAAATTGAATTTGATAATAACGTTTTAAATTGTATGGAATTAGTCAATATCATCAATCTCTACGATTTTTTGCTCTTTTTATCACCATCTACTTTGTTCAGGCAGCCACACCAATCAAATCAACTGAGCGTCATAAGTATTAAACCTCACTTTTACTAAAGTGAGATAGCTAGGGCACAGGGAACAGACATCCAAACTAGAATATATTTCTCAAAAAAACTTGTGTAAGGATTCAAATTAAAATACGTTCAAACACTATTGCCATCTCTCGGGCTGTGGCCACTTGCGATTTTTAATCGTACATGGGTAAGATTCGTTGATCGTGCGGTGAAAGAACTGAACTGCCAAAAAAATTCAGTTGATGAATAAGATTTCAAGATGGTCAATGGGTGGCGATGCCAGCGCTGCCATGCTATTGCCAGTTCATTACGATTATGAAATGGCCGTTAAATTTCTTACACAGTTTTTTAATTTGACTTGGATGTCTGTTCTCTGTGGCTAGGGTCCGTTTTTTATTAGGGCGAATCTAACATTGAAATACTCTCTTAGATTACTTTCTCTTTCATTCATATTCCTATCACCTTTACGTTCGTAATAAGGTTTTTTGTTTTCACTTCGTTTTCACCGTGAAGTGAAAACAGTAATAAGCTTGGGACCGATGTGCTGGTAAACTGAATACATTTTCTTTTTACACTTTGATTGTTATTTTTTTGTATTCTCCCATGCGTGGAAGTAACGATCTTTGATGAAGTTTTCAGAAGCAGATAATTTCCCATCTCCATGCGTAGCGCTAGGAATGGACGGTAATTTATTGCTAGAATGAATAGACATGACGAGAAAGTGTATTGATAGTTCCGTATAGGGCAACGGCAGGCTTTGAAATTGAAAGATACAAGTTTGAAAACGAGCGGAGGGCATTTGAACGGTAGTATCCACTCACCGTCGTTCTCTCCGAGATCTATAAGTAATAGTATATTCTAGCAATAAATTACCGTCCACTCCTAGCGCTTCACATGGAGATGTGAAATTATCTGCTTCTGCAAACTTCATTAAACATGGTTACCTCCGCGCATGGGAGAATACAAAAAATAACAATCAAAGTGTAGAAAGTCCATAATGGAGTAATCCATTAAATCATACTGGTGGGGATCAGTATTTGCACCACTCACCGTCGTTTTCTCGTGCCATGTAAATACGCTGTCTTAACGTCGAAGTGATTGAGCACCATTCCTCGCCTACCTGCCACAGCCAATAATGCCCGGAAAGTCTCTTGTCTCGTCACTGGTGCAAACACTTCATGATAATCCTCACCATAGCGCTGCCGATATCCAGGCGCTACAAGCCTGGCCTTGTGTTTTACTATTTCTCCTGTTTCGTCACGCTTCAACTTGAAGACCCAGCGTGACCCGACGGTCTTCTTCCCCGGCGGCAACTCTACCAAGTCCCAAGTCTTGTTCGCTGCATGGGATTGCAATTCTTGCTTCATCGCTTCCTTCCAATCAGGAATATGCAGCACATCACGGTAATCCGTCGGTTCCTCGGCCTCATCTCTAGCGATACCAACTACGTAATCATTGTAACGTGCCGGTAAGACACCGCGGTTACACCTACGCAATGGTGTTTCTTGCTCCGCCTGACCTCGAACATCCTCAGCAGCAGAACCATCTGACACGGCGTCATCCCAACCTTCAAAATCTGACGACGAAGCATCGCCATCCGCGGACTCGTTGACCTCTTCAACGGGAATATTCACTATATCTCCTCCAGTGATCGGGATCTCTACCTCAGCTACAGGGACTTTCGGTTCCGGTACAGGTTCCATCGGCTTCTTGACTTGAGCAGACCCATTGCCCAGCTCAATGAACTTTGCATCCCATCTGCTATCATGGAAAGAGCCATCTCCTGCAACGACCGATCTTTGCGCTCGGCCATGCCGTTCTGTTGGGGGGAACAGAGCATTGTGTACTGCGCTTTAATTCCTTCCGATTTATAAAACTCCCTGAGATTGCAACCAGAATATTCACCCCCACCATCCGATCGAAACACGAGAGGCTTCCTCCCAAATACATTCTGTACCCACCGGACGTATTGTATAATCTTATCTGCAGCCTCATCCTTGGTTTTGAGTAAATGAACCACGGCGTAACGATTATAATCGTCGCTTAAGATCATAATATATCGATTACCTGAAGGTGTGGTGGTTTCCATGGGCCCACACAAATCAGTATGGATCAGCTCCAGGGGTCTCAAAGTCTTCCTGTCGACCAAAGCAGGAAACGGCGCCCGGGTCAGCTTCCCCTTTAGACAGCTCTCGCATGTGATACGAACACCGCAGTCTTTTATTCCAAAACCGCGCACGAGATCCTCGGATTTCAATCGTCGCAGAACATCGGGATCCCGGTGTCCAACTAGTCGATGCCACGTATGCTGGCACTGTTTGTGATGATCACCAGCCACTTTGAGCGAACACTCCTGAATTCGCAGCTTATACAAACTTCCCGATTTGTCGCCCATCACTATCAGTGATAGTCTATCACTTCACCATGTACATTGCGAATTTCACAACCCGATGCGCCGAAGTTCGCGGAAAACCCGTTTGCGGCCAACGCTCCGACCGAAATCAACCCACCGTCTAGTTCCGGAACGAACAGTACATTCTTCAGAGTAACTTCAACTCTCTCTCCGCACGCATTCTCACTGTACACGAATCCCTTACCGATTCCCTTACCGTCGGCCAAAGTCACTGTTGCGCCAACAGTTTCCCGTAATTCCGCGAAAAACGATTTGTCACACGTCATGTGACACGTAGCGCCACTATCGATTACCCAACAGTTACGAATCACTGCAACAGCCACATAGCAAACCGCACTATCGGTGGCTTTACTATCAGCTTGTTTAGCTTTTGGATTTCTATCTCCAGCTTTTGGATCCCTATCTCAGATAGGACGACGGCACACTTCGAAACACCATCGCGATGCGAAGCGACTCTTCGAGATTCTGGCCGGCAGCCTTAAGCTTGTCGAACAAAACTTCCATGTTCTCAAGGTGGGCTGCCATGCAGCCACCCTCCGACAAACTAGCACTGAACAAAAGATTCAGGTAGTGAACAATCGTCGACATGGACACTTTCTCGTGATGGGTTTTTAATGCTTCCCACATACTCTTAGCACCTTCACAATTTTCACTACTTTGAACTGGCTCTCGTCCAGAAAGAGCCCAATGTTTGCACGCGCTTTTCTGTCTTTTGCTTTCCATTCCTCCGTTTCAGGATCGGGCTTCGCAACAGATATCACTTCCCAAAGGTCCTCACGCTCTAGCAACCACTCCATACGCTGCTTTCAGGAGCACCAATTTGACTGGGTGAGCTTCGGAAAAGAAACTTTTGCACCTTCCGCCATTTCAACACAAAATCAACCGGTTGGAACTTTCTCGATCGAAAAACAAAAATGGAGTCGCACTCGCACAATCGATCGGAACGTTCTTTTTTTTCGAATGCTCGACACTTTTCCGCACTATTCACGATCTGGGCCCATAACCTATAGGCAGAACCAGCAAAATCGAAGTGAACCGGAAAAGGCAACGGAAAAAGGAACTCTTTCGAAGGTAAAAATAAATACACGAAACCAAACTTGTTTAACACTCGTTTAATGATCGATCTTCTCTTTGGTAATACAAGATTTGGAAAGAAAGGATAACTGTACACTTGCTACTTCTCGTTGCCATGATGCTGGTGTGCGTGTTAGATAGTAAACAGTCAATGACGTCATCGTTATGCTGTGAGGGGTAGTAAAACGGTAGCATGGTTAAACCATTGATAGGTGGTCAGTGTTATCTCCCACAGATTCTAGTACCGAAAAGCGCAAGAATGTATTGCAAGGTGTACTTTAGGAGTTCTAGAAAAGTGAACCAATTTAACCAACAATCAATATGCAACTAGCGATTTGAAATTGGTTCACTGTTGTAGAACCCCTTGGTCCGAATTACACCTTGAAGCCAGCACCTTGTTATACATATTTGCGCCGTTGTTTTAATTTGCTGTGTTGTTTTGACAGAATATTTGAGAGTGTGTTCATGTGAGTTCATTATTAGGGGCGCATTATCATAGACTAACTCTAAGACCAGTAGGTCCCATACAAATAGCATTTTTTTCTTGGCTCAGTCAGTACTAGCACATCAGTCCCAAGCTCGGTCCCAAGCTCAATAATGCGCCCCTAATAATGAACTCACATGAACACACTCTCAAATATTCTGTCAAAATAACACAGCAAATCAAAACAAAGGCGCAAATATGTATAACAAGGTGCTGGCTTCAAGGTGTACTTCGGACCAAGGGGTTCTACAACAGTGAACCAATTTCAAATCGCTAGTTGCATATTGATTGTTGGCATTATTGAGCTTGGGATCGAGCTTGGGACCGATATTCTAGTACTGACTGAGCCAAGAAAAAAATCGTATTTGTATGGGACCTACTGGTCTGAGAGTTAGTCTATGATTTAACATCGCTAGTTTCATATTGATTATTATTATCAATATTCTTTTCGAACACTTCTCTGGTAAAGCCAATTCGCTGGTTTCAATTTGTATTATAATCTTTTGTTTTTCTGAAAACAAAAATGAACATTGAAAACTGCAGATATCCAAGACTATTCGCTAACGGAACACCGGAACCATTTGTGAATATATCTGAACAAAAAGCTTCAATCCAACACCAAAGACTTGCCCACAATGGATTCGTTTGAGTTCCGTTGACATTAGTTTGCTAGAAAAGCTACTGAAAAACAATCAAAAACACGCAAATGCAGCGTACACATTGTGGGCAACCCTCAAGTGATCTGTCCGTAAGACTGTCCACCAGCCGAAAAACCTTGACTTAGTGAACAACTTTGCAGAAGACAGTAACTTACCATATGGCCAGGATCTTGAGATATTCTACATAAGTTGGAACCGAATAAAGCCTGTCCACGTTAAATTTCGGACACTAAAATAATAGCAGCATCAAAAAAAGGAAACTTAATTTAACAAAACCGATTGTTTATTTCACAATAATAGAGTTATATTTACATTAGAAACAGTTGATTAGGATGTTAATCCTTCTTTCTTTGAAATTCTAGAACTATCTGTGGTACACCCGCCAGCAGGTTCCGTGCGATATCCTCAGATACACCCGCCGTAACGATTCTCCATCTTTGCTTGAAATCATCAGTACCATTTGCTTTCTTCTTAGTTTCGAAGAGTGTCCGCTTTATTAGAGCCCAGTACTTTTCTATTGGGCGAAGTTCTGAACAGTTTGGTGGATTGGCTGTTTTTGGCACGTATTTGACATCTTGTATCTAACCATTTCAGGACGGATTTCGCATAGTGACAATAGGCCAAAACAGACCTGGAGAGCCATGGCTTCTGATAAACGGTAGCAATCGCCTTTGCAGATATTCTTTCTCGTACACATCCTTCCCAACAAACAAACGAAAGCAGTAAATAAGCACACATGCTTTATTAAAGCTGAATTACGACTTTCGTAGCTAAATAAAAAATCTGGCTGAAATAAAAGCTGAATAACCATGTTCTCAATTGAAATATTAACTTTAATTCAAGTGTTTCATTTTGTTTGAATAACATGTTTAGTAAAAGCTATTTTAGTATTTATGTGTAACTAAATCTACACAGTTTAACAAAGAGATAAATAATAGTTTATAAATCCGTTAAAACATCGTTTACATAGCCTAGCTTATAAAACCTGATATTGAATTAAATAATAGCTGTAATGTATATCACTATTCAACTGATTCAATTTTAAGCTGAAGAAAAATAATACAAAAGCTTTACACAGGTGTCTTAATTGACTTTTATTCAACTACTGAACAATTAGTTGAAATACAGTTTATGCCTCTTATGCAACGACTTTTAACTAGCTTTGCCAATTAAACCTTATATTTAACTGAATAATAGCAGTGGTTTAAGCCAATGGTTATATAAATAAACTACAATTAAAATAAAAGTCGTTTAAATGCCGTAGTAAAGCGTCCGAAGTGTTCGTAATTTTGGTTGATAAGTATTTCTTCTTCAACTTCAAGTTAAGCTGAATTATTGATAAAATGATATAAATAATAGAATGCCTATATTTTCGTTTATGAGTTGTTCATTTTTGGTGCCGGTGAAAAAGTATTGACCTGTTTTCAAGAGTTGAAATTATAGTCAACTGCTTGTAGCAAATAGCTCACAGACTAACCTTAACATTACCAGTCCGAATAGAAAACAGCGTAGTTTTAACAAATAACAGCAGACAAAATTGTCATATCCTTTCATCGTCTCTTGTTCAACATGCCCTTGTCAGTAATGCACGTAGTAGAACGGAACATCCAATATGAAAACTTTTGTACAGCTTGCTAATTCAGACGTTTAATAACAACATTTAGAAGGTTTATTTGAGCACTGATGTTGCTTATTTACAGACAACGCTATAAATAGAATATCAATGTAGCTCAATTAAAGCATCACTTCTGCTACTATTCAAAATATAACATTGAGCTTATATAGACGACTCGTTTATACATCATTCAATTCTAAGATAGCGCAGTGGGAATGTCACGTAGTTGAGGATACGAAGGTTGATGGTTCAAGTCTCGCTATTAAATGTTAATAAATAAATGTTACATAATGTTTCTGTTAATGTATAATAATATCAAACCAAATATGCTAAGTATGAAATGTCTGTATCGTATGGAAAATCATACAAAGAAAAACCAAAGAAAGTTTTATGAGAATTGTTAAATAAAGTCGAACAAAAGTTCTATAAAAGACAACACAGCTTTTTTGATAAGCTTAATGATGTTGAAGAAAATTTTTGGCATGACTTTTAATTAGTAAGGAGAGAATATCCTTATCCTTTAAAAAAATTCGCTTAGCTAAACAAAGGTCACTTTTACTCTCGGAATCAGCCTCAAGTTGTGTGCAGCACTTAAACAGCAGTTATTCAATTATCAGCTGAACTCCATTGCTGCAAACTTGCTTCTTAAGCATATGCAATTGCTAGTGTCCAAAAGCACTTGGCGACAGCTTAATAACTTCTCCAAATTTGTGTGAATAATGCCTGAACAAAAGCAGTGATTGAAAATAGTTCAGAGATTATTCAACACACTGCTGAATTAAATCGCCAAAATGATGTTTATTTAATGAGTGATTGTTTGTTGGGTTATTGATAGTGCCGATAGAGAATTAGATTTTCGTTTAGATTTTCGACCACAACTACCTATAGCCTGCTAAATCAAATACTTCTTTGTCCAAAAACGCTCGGCAACGGCGTTCTTTGCATTGCGGTATACAAAGCCAGACCCGGAAGCTGTTTGAAGTTTTCGACTGTGTATGTTTCGTCGTCGATTGATACAAGAAACTGGTTGCCAAAAGTTGGTGTTAAGCTCATTAGCACGAGTTTTTGCAGTTAAATTTTGCTTGTCATCGCGGTTGGGCAACTTTTTCACTTTGTACGCCTTCAATCCTTGCCTCTGCTTCTCTTTTTGTACGTATGATTTTGACTTCCCAATTTTACGAGCCACAATTCGCACAGAAAGATAGGGATTTTTCTCAATAATGGCTACCACCTTCATGTCCATTTGTCGGGGCCATACTTTTCAATTTGTTCCACTTCCAACCTTCCGATCCACAGTGAAACGTTTCAGCAATCCGTGAAATAATTCAAAATCTTCACTGAAAGAAAAGTTTCCGAAATGTAACGTGGACATGGTCCGGTGGACGCATTTCTTTATATAAACATTTACTGGCGGGACTCTGAATAGCGTAGAAACCTCTATGCCAGGCCTTTGATGATATCGTTGCGTAAATCCTTTCGAATCATTTGGCCTGCCGCACACGGAACATGGCGTCCACGAAGACGATGTTGCAAATGATTCGGAACGAGCCACCTTTGAGAATTTTGTTTCCTTTCATCTGTATCTTCAATTGTCTTTTTACTATTTTGTTAGTCGGTGTTGCGTTTACAAGTTTTTCTTATCTTCGTTATTTCTTCGTAGTTTCTTCTGGAACCGCTTCGTGCCATTCTGTGGTATGAATTCCAATGCGCTCAATGTCTTGCCATTGAAATACATAAATCATCTAATATTGAAATATTCCAAAAAGAAGTTGATAATTTCCATATTTGGTGTACAAAAAATTTGCTAGAGATTAACGTAAAAACGTGTTTTGGTTGATAAAACACTGAATTTCTATCCCATTACAGAATTCTTCAAACGGGACATTGTTGCGGTCATGGTTGAGGTGCCTACCACCAGAGGAAGAACTGAGGTCATAGTGGCTTCATCCTATTTTCCAGGTGATGCTCCTGCGGTGCCTCCTCCTGAGATCGACTCATTTGTCAAGTACTGCAGAGCAAATAATAAGTCATTCATAATTGGCTGTGATGCCAACGCACATCATACCGTGTGGGGTAGTACGGATATCAACAGTCGAGGGGAGTGCTTATTGGAATATCTCTCTTCAAACAATATAGACATATGCAATAAGGGAAACAAACCTACCTTTTCAAATGCTATCAGACAAGAAGTCTTGAATTTGACATTGTGCAATAGTGCAATTTATGAACGTACATATTTCAAAGTGGGAAGTCTCTGAGGAAACGTCATTGTCGGATCATAGACACATTGTGTTCGAATGGAGTGGTGGAAATAGGTCAACTTCTACATTTCGAAATCCGAGGAAAACAAACTGGGATCAATATGCACAACATTTAAACTCGGAGTTATTTACAGAAGGTGGAAAGATTGATTCAGTTCAGAAATTGGAATCATTTTCCCAAAAGGTAAATGACACGATTTTAAATTCTTTCCATATTAGTTGTCCTATCAAGGAATCGTCCTCTATCAGGGATGTTCCGTGGTGGAACTCTAAGTTGGAACGTCTGCGTAAAACATCTCGTAGGTTGTTTAATAAAGCGAAAAGAACCTCAGATTGGACTCCCTATAGGAGTGCCCTTACTGAGTACAATAAAGAAATTAGAAAATCTAAACGGAGCTCCTGGGTTCTAACGTGTGAAAACATAAGCAATAGTCCAGAAGTCGCAAGACTTCAGAGGGCTCTTGCAAAGGATCATACGATTGAACTTGGGAATCTGAAAAATGAGGATGGAGTTTTTACAAAAACTCCTAGTGAAACGTTAAAGCTGATTATGGAAACACATTTTCCTGGATCAGTTTTGTGTGTAAATCCAATCAAAGATGGATCACTTGAAGTTGAAAAAAGTTCTACAAGGACATCTCAAATGTCTGTTAGAGCTAAAATTGCTGCAAATGACTTGGCTGACAAAAACTTTAAGAAACCAGGGTAGAAAATGCGTTGAGATCTTTTCAGCCTTACAAATCTGCAGGAACGGACGGGATATTTCCAGCATTACTTCAAAATGGCGAAGCAGTGTTGATCTCGCCATTAATAGAGATTTTTAAGACAAGTTTAAGACTCAACCATATTCCAGTTTCATGGACGCAAGTAAAAGTTATCTTCATACCTAAAGTAGGAAAGCGAGACACGGCGCATCCTCAATCATACAGACCCATTAGTCTTTCATCAGTCCTATTAAAGACTATGGAAAAAGTTTTGAATGATTATATCAATTCCAATTACATAAACAAGCATCCACTATCTGAGTTCCAGTTTGCTTACCAGTCTGGTAAGTCAACAGTTACGGCACTGCATAGTGTGGTTTCAAAAGTAGAAAAAGCTCTATCGGTAAAAGAAATAGCACTTTGTTCTTTCTTAGATATTGAAGGAGCTTTCGACAACGCTTCCTATTCATCTATGGCTCGTGCCAAGAAAAGGAATTTTGACATGAACATAATTAACTGGGTTCATACCATGCTCGCAAAATGAGAAATCACTTCAGAGCTGGGAAGTTCGTCTATTTCAATACGGGCAACGAAAGGTTGTCCCCAAGGAGGAGTCCTCTCACCACTTATGTGGTCCTTAGTTGTAGACGAGCTTCTAAGAAGCTTAGAGGAAAAAGGTTTCGAGGTTGTAGGTTTTGCAGACGATATAGTCATTATAGTGAGGGGAAAATTTGACAACATCATTTCAGAAAGAATGCAATGGGCCCTCAAATTTACCCAGTCTTGGTGTATCAAGGAGGGCCTTAGCATTAATCCAGCAAAAGTAGTAATTGTACCTTTCACTAGGAAAAGGAAGTTTAGTCTAAAAGCGTTCCAGCTAGGAGGATTAAAGATCCATCTTAGTGAACAGGTTAAATACTTAGGAGTGATACTGGATGCCAAACTGAACTGGAATGCGAGTGTGTGTGATCGGTAAGGCAACCAGTGCTTTCTGGATTTGCTCAAAAACATTTGGCAGAAAATGGGGTCTAAGACCAAAAATGATAATGTGGATTTATACATCCATAATACGTCCTAAAATGTCGTATGCTTCTCTTGTGTGGTGGCCAAAAACAAAAGAGGCTACTGCACAGAAAAAGCTTGCAAAACTTCAACGGCTAGTATCCATTGCTATAACGGGAGCGATGCGCAGCACTCCATCAAATGCGTTGAATGCAATGCTAAATCTGCTGCCTTTGCACGAATACGTGCAACTAGAAGCGGAAAAGAGTATGCTTAGACTTAAACGGTTGAAAACTTTCATGTCTGGTGATTTAGTCGGTCACCTGAGCATTTCACAAAGCTTTCAAAATGGGCCAGTGATGTACATGAATGGAGACTGGATGAAACCTGTGGAAAACCATGACATTCCTTACAACATATGTGAAACGTCACGTATAGATTGGGAAGTCGGAGGTCCCACTGTTCGTCATGGCTCCATAAAATTCTTCACAGATGGCTCAAAAATTGGAACAAAAACGGGAGCAGGAATCTTCGGCCCTGGGGTAGAAATGTCAGTGGCGATGGGAAACTATCCACCGGTTTTCCAAGCGGAGATCTTTGCTATAATAAAATGTGTTAACGTTTGTCTGAAGAGAAAATATAGATATGCAAATATTTGTATTTTCACAGACAGCCAAGCGGCACTCAAAGCGTTAAGTAGTTATAAATGTACATCCAAACTTGTCTGGGAATGCATTCTTTCATTGCGAAAGGTGTGCCAAGAGAACTCGGTGAATTTATTCTGGGTTCCGGGACACTGTGGCATTGAAGGCAATGAAAGGGCAGACGAGCTTGCTAAACAAGGTTCAAATGCACAGTTTATTGGCCCAGAACCATTCTGCGGTATATCATACTGTGCCATAAAAATGGAATTAAAATCTTGGGAAGAGCAAAGGGTGATGACCAATTGGTTGGTCACCACAAAGTGTTCTCAAGCGAAAAGGTTTATAATTCCAAATGTTGCAATTAGTAAAAAGCTTTTGGAGCTCAATAAGAGAGTTCTTTGTGCCTATACTGCCTAGTAACCGGACATTGCCCGAGTAGATATCATTTGAAAAACATTGGCCTGGTTCAGAATGATATCTGTCGTTTCTGCAACATGGAACGTGAAACCTCGGAACATCTGCTTTGCAGTTGTGATGCTGTGTACAAGAGCAGACTTAAATTTCTGTACAGTGGCTATATGCAACCTAAAGAAATTTGGACTGCAATTCCTGGGAAGGTGGTGGGTTTTATAAACTCAATTTTGCCTGACTGGGAGACGCGTCTTAGGCTGGTCACTTGACAAATGGTGATCTAGCTTTAAGATGCGAATTAGTATAGTAAACAGGGGTATATCACAAAAGTTCAACTCAGTGGACGCCGTGATTCTACGCCCCAACAAAAAAAAAACGTAAAAAAGTGCATCTCAGTCTCATTCACAAAAAAGCGAAATGTAAGGCAAGACACCATCACTATAGTAGGTCAACAAACTGTTGAAAGATGCAATCAAGTTAGAGATTTGGGAGTCATACTTGATTCTGAGCTCACTTTTGTAGAATACTATAACAGTATAATTTACAAGGCAAGTAATATGCTCGGGTTCATCAAAAGGTTTAGTTTTCATTTCAATGATCCCTATACAAAAAAAAACGTTGTATGTAACATATATTAGGCCCCTTCTTGAGTACTGCAGCGTGGTTTGGGATCCATACCAGAATACACATAAAGACCGTATTGAGTCAGTGCAGACAGTTTTTATTGTATACTTTGCGTAAGTTAGGATGGAACTCTTTTCGGTTACCTTCTTGCGAATCTCAATGCATGTTAATTAAAATAGATGCTCTTGAAAAACGACGTGAGTTTGCAATTCTATCATTTATTAACGATGTTATTGGGCAAAGAGTAAATGACGCAGAAATGTTAGAGCAGCTCAACTTCTACGCTCCCACCCGTTACTTAAGAAGCAGGAATTTATTCTACATAAATAATCAAAGTACCAACTATGCCCAAAATGGACCCATAAATAAGATGATGTCTTGCTATAACAAATACTGCACCACAATTGATATAACAATGAATAAGAATCAACTAAAACGAGTATTTTACTCTCAATATCAGTAAGAATAGAATTAAGGCAAAAATGGAAAAATGGTCTACAAATATGATTGACGACAAATAAAACAAAACAAATGCAGTTTCTCTTTTTGCTGAACTCTTCATAGTTTACTCCCATGATCACTTCTATATGATAATGTATCGAAAATAGTTCAGTCTGGCAGTTCTTATTTTCTTGTTTGTGGTTCTGTTGTTAAGGGGCTATTCATAAACCACGTAGACTTTTCTGACACTCTGAAAGCTGCGTTTTCTTCATTTTCATATGGGACGGTTTTCATCAAAAACTTCCAAAATGTCACATGGGACAGTTATGCTTATGCTGTGGTAAATGTTTCATCGTGGTCCTGCACTGAACCGATATATCATGTAAAATTTATCTGAAAACATATATAGTTATTTTCCATGTAGCTTTTCACATAACTTCTATGTGAAAAACACTTAAACAGCCAAAAGATAGTTCATATTATATTCATTGGAATAGTCACATACCTTTTATGTGAAATCCCAGTGAGAATTATTAGTATTGGTTTATGTAATTCATGTGAAATTTCAATAAGAATGATTGACATCTTTAATAAATTTCATGTGATATATTAATAGTTCTGAAATGAATTTATTTTTAGATTTTTTATTATTTACATGTCATTTGAGTTGAATAATATAAGAATTAAACAAAAGATTTGAACATTGGTCTTGACGTTTCAGCTATGTGATCGCAGACTGCATCGCCGGGTTCAAAACGTGGTCCTTCATTAACACCAGAGATCTCGAGGATGTCTGAGCGCCTCCTGTTGTTCAAGCCGATGACTCCTGAGTCCTCGGTAGAAGTTGATTGCTCTTTAACGCATAAGTTGGGAGCTAGCGCTCGAAGAATATTCGGCTTCTATGAAACATAAATTAACGAAATTGAAGATAAATTATTTACGTTCACCTGTTATGCGCCAGAATACATACATTCCGTTTCCTCCAGGCATCGATGTACTCGTAAACTGGATGCAAAATCGTCGACCGAATGCGTTATCAGTTCGTTATCTGAATTCCACACTCTAATATAATAAAGAGATTAAATTTTCTCATCATCTTACATGGTTTTAGGTTTTACGAAAAATGTGCTGTGAAATTTCCAGTGATTTCTTCTAGAAGCCAAAATCCGCCAGCAGTGGAATACTCCGATTCGCCATCGTGAAAATACTGCTAAGGAAACCACATTTTTTTTCATATGTGAAAATCACATAATGCCTGGGACAGACATACAACGTACAGCGTTGTACGAACTGTCAATTACTTTAATCCAGTACTAAAAAACACGTACTAGACTAAAGGAGTACAGCGTTGTACGTTGTATGTCTGTCCCAGGCATAAGATTCATCTGACAACACACTTAACCTTCGTCTCATACAATGTATCGTTTTGTCAGATGGATATTATTAGGTATCATAATACTGTTCATGTGTTTTTTTCACACGACATTCACTGGATACACATAAAATGAATGGGTATATGATCTGTGTGAAGCTATGTGATGTTTTTTAATAATCTTAATGTTATTTCTTGGTTCAGAGTGTACAAAGGGCCAATACGTGTTTGGCCCTTTTTACAGGACCCTGTATGCGCAACCCAAAGCTGCAAGCTACAGCTAGAGAGAATCTCCTTCCAGATCAACTTCGCAGAAACCACACCAAAATTGAGCCATCGCCTAGTAAATAGTCCCACTAAATGGGGAGAGGAGGAACCCGCCCTTTATTCACGAAATGTTGACAACAGAAAGTTGCAGTCCCACTCTTTTTATCCAAATCGCTTCAATCTGGTGCTCTGATGGTCCTTCCCTTGATCCCAACATATGGTGTTACATAAATATATGAAAAATGCATACGAATCATATGAAAAATCTGCCGCGACCAACTCGGCAAAACGCGCCCATACCCCTTTCTGAACCGAAGGGCAGAGTTAACCATGCAGTCGTGTCTTGCACACAAACCCACTGATTTTTTTTATTATTTACCTATCCTCAAGACTCTATTTAAGGTTACAAGGGTAATCAGAGTTTTGAAACATTTAACCTAGAATTTTTCACATTTAGTGGCCGACCTTAGAACCCTGTTTAATATTCTTCCCCATCGTTTCAGAAAATGGAAATCAAAACAGAGGCGGATGACGTGGACGAAGGTGTTTCAACCAGTGACGTAAAAAACTTCGGAGCGCTCCGAGGACCTGGTACTACCTCCCGGTGGTCTTCGCCAAGGATTCGAAAAAAGCTACGAGCCGCAATGAGCTTCAACAAATCAATTGGCAAATAAAAACTCGATTTGTAAGACGTAGCATAATACAAGTAAAACATTTTCTACAAGCTGGAAAGTATGAAGTGCTGTTACTTTTACCGTCGATTAATGTGAAATTATTCAGAAAAAAAAATCAAATGCTCCCGAACAGTACAGGGTTGAAGTTAGTGTTTACGTGTGCCTAAAAGTATTGTCATATGAATGTTTATAAAATAACAATCAAAGATCCACGTTAAGTTAGCAAACTGGGGAATAACACGGCACATAGTGTGATGGTACAAGATGGCTCACTTGATGGCTCAGAAAAGGTCTACAATGTCGATTATCTTGATATGATTGTATGGCATATTGCTAACAGTTTCTCCAAGGTGACTTTAACGTCCGAAGAATGTTTTAAATTGACACGTGTCTTGATTTTGTGCTGAAAAAATATGCATTAAAACGTCTGTTTGACTATTGGAAAGCTAATATTTAAAGTTTATTACTTTATGTGAAATTGTGCTGAATTAAAGTATGTAGTTTTATCGCAAAGTTGTTGAGTATGAATCAGAAAGAAAGACCTTCAACCAGAGAACAATTGGAGCGGAGACTATTTCAAGCTCAAGTTGGTTTTGAATGGATATTGTTCGAACATTTGCGAAGAATGCAAGCGTAGAACAAATATCGGATACAAGCTGATTGTTGTTACTTTTGGAGTACGATGCGAGATTTCTTTCAGATGTAAAACAAATATGTCAGTGTTTGGTTTTAAACTCAGATTTTTGCTTGATTTATTTAAGTCAATCACTAGAAGATCATTCTCGGTTTTACAATTATGCTCAGTTACATCGGTACCTGTTTTGTATGCTAGTATCTTTTCTTGCTGATTTTTTTTTAGATATCAGTGATGACAATTGTTGTCTGTTTACTCTGAATAGTACTTTGGAATATCGTTTACTCGCAATGTTTTTTAAGGGATTCTTGCACTGATGCATGTTTGCTACTAATGTTTTACTTTGAATGGTAAACGGTCATCCCACGAAATTCTTTTTTTATTTTCTTTAAACAAATAGATCGTTGAGAACAATGGCATGCAGCGTTCCAGCCAATTTAGCGCTAGCAGGCTAACGCAGACCGAATAATTTTTATTCCATTTCACAATACTTGGTGGCACCCAGGATAAGTTTCGATTGAAGCTAGTATGGATCGAGAGTGCTCCGAATTCGTCTTGCTACGTGGCCCCCCCCGATTGCTCATTTATCCAAAGATGTAAAATTATTTCTCTTCTTTCAGAACTTTGCAGAGGAAACTCATTAAATGTGTTGCACAATATGTTTAAGTGGTTTTTGCTGTAACTACACAAAGAGAAGCAATTTTTTTACTGCAGAGGTTTTGAACACTCCTCACAACAATGCTACTACATTTTTTGGTGAAATACAATTACATTTTTCTTTTCTTTTTTTTGTTTAGGTAGATTACTTAACGATACCGAGAATTTAGTGATTTAGTGTTAAACTTGTTTGGTTTTGCTTACATTTCAGAGAATATATTATACTTCTTGATTCGTTAAATATGTTTGCTTTGTGTCTAGCTGGCAGATCAGCGCAGACAGTGTACACAATTACCCATAAAATACTAATGAATATGTAAGAATGTGCACTCGTCTTCCTGGAGTATCGAGGACATATTGAATCATTTGCTTAATTTGCATTAAATTTTTGCACGAACCGTTTGTTGTGCGTGCATGCTTGTTAATAGAAAGCCTAGACGACACAGAAGCATTCGAGTGCACATTTACTAGAAATATGTTTTTATAAATTTGTTCAGAATGGTGATTATTTTTGCAGATTTTTAACGGACATTTGTCCTTGAATTTCTATACTTATTTATGCATAATCATTTCGTCTCCATACTTTGCGTTACAGCTTGTTAATGAAATAATGTTGAACATATTGCGGACAGTAGGTAGTACGCATTTTGGGTGCTGCACCCTATCTATACAAAAATTGATTAAAAATTAAACACAATAAAAAAACACAAACGATGTGGACTGATAAAATCAATAAAAAGGTTCATGCTGTAGTATTCGTCTTGCATCATTACGATCTTTATCATGAAACAGTAGAGTTCAATAGAATAAAGAAGAAGAATGTGTGTTTGTGGTTTTGTGTTGTGTCAGTTGCAGTAGTTAAAACTAGCCTGAAAACTGTTGTATCTGCACAAACAAGCTTTCCTTAAGATCAGTTTTAAAAAGCTGAAAGTCGTGATGAATCTGAGTTTAAACTTTTTTCTTAGTAGCGTCCACGTCCGGAACGTCCAGCACGTCCCCGTCGGCTCTTGGCGGGTGTCTTCTGTTCCTCCTTCTCCGGTTTCTCTTCCTCCTTGGGGGCTTCTTCAGCCTTGCTGGTCTCACCGGAAGAGGCGGTAGATTTGTCGTCCGCAGCAGCGGACACGTCGCCCTTATTCGCTTCTGCGTTCTCCGTCTCCATCGGCTCCACTTGAGATTCGCTGTTACCGTTAGCCTCCTCGCTCTTGCTATCGTCGGCCATGCTGGCATCAGCGGATTCTAGTTGTAAAAGATGAAAAGAAAACATGTAGTAAGCATTTGCAAAATCAACAAACCTCAAGTTGAGTTTTGCGTTTCAAATGCGATTACTCTACGTGCCATTTAAGTCGAGACGACTGTTTCTCACGTAGGATATGCAAATTGTCACTTGGGATGAGGTGACTTTCCGTGCAGATCTCGAGATACCACAAATCGCTGGATCCACAAAGATCCAAGAAGATGCACAACAGTTTATAATTGGTTTAACTCTTCCGAACCCCCATAGATGTTATATGGTTGCTTTGAAAGGGCGGAAATCGACGAACTTAACTACCTCATTTGAAAATTGTCGACAAAAATTAAAAAAAATTCCTACCCACTTCAATCGATTCGCTGAACGATTTTCTCTTTCGTTAATTACTCAGCAGTACAAACATTTCTAGTGTTTTTCTTTGATTATCTTTCCCTTTCGAATTGCGTTCCAGCTGTTCTTGAGCTGCAGCACCTCGTAAAAAAAAAACGCATTCTAGTATTTATCAGCAGTAAACGACAAAGGCTTGGATAACCGGTTGAATAAATACACTGAAGTGTATGAAATTAACGATCAAATCAAATAGCCTTTTCAAGTTTTATTGCAGACTCTGAATTAGGACATTTTCCCTACTCCGATGTTCAGTTCATTCGACTTCGAGAAGAAATATTATTGCAAAACTGTTCCTGTATTTTGTTCACCGCAAAGCATATGATTGTTGTGTGGTTATTAGTTTGTTGTTTTTGCTGTTACTAGTAGATTGAATTTAATTGAAGGGGGTAAGTATCCAAGGGGTGCAATTTTGTAATTTAACCCCTTCAACTAATAGGTAGTAAACCTCTCCCCTCTATAAAAATTAAAAGTAATCCCAGAGCCCAATTCTTTCAATGTGTCAATAATTTCAAAGCATTGGGAAGCGCATTCTAGTTATTTCATAAAATTTTAACAATAGGATAGTAAAGCATGAATACATAGGCTGAGTGTGTAACTATTGCAGTCTTCCACAAAAAAGTGAGGGAAAAATATACTATCATTCTATATCCGTACCTTCACCCGTAGCCTCCGATGGGTCATACAGCTCGGAGTCCTTCTTGTCAGCATCGCCGTTCTCCGATTTCTTCTCCTCGGCAGTCAGCTTCTGCTTCTTGGCGGCTTCAGCCTCCTCTACTGCGACGGCGGCACGCTTCTGAGCGATACGTACCTCTTGGGCCTTCTCGTTCAGGAAGCGAATAAACGCACGGTAGTGAGAGTGCGTACGTGCGTGAATTTCACCAGTAGCTTCGTTATCGAAGTACTTGAAGCAGATGCGGCACTCGTGGCACTCAAGCTTGCCAATCAGGCTAACACCAAGTGCACGGTTCTTCTTGTACCGCGGCAGCTTATTGTCGATTTCTGGAGCAATTTCATCACCGACCTTGTAGTCAAGTATACAATCTTCGCTTTCTTCATCCTTGACAAGTTCGTCCTCTGGGACTTCCTCGTCGCCCTTGGATTCAGTCGCAGCAGCTCCCTCTTCCGTGCCGGGCTTCTCGGCTGCTGTTTCCGAATCCGGCTTGGCATCTTCGCCATTCTCAGCGGACTCGGTCGCAGTAGCCGAGGCTTTGTTTTGTTCGGTTTTTTTCGCTGCCGAAGAGGCAGCATCTTTCTCCTTCTTCTTATTCTTCGGGGCCGTTTCTTCACGAATGTCTAGCAATTCATCATTAGCAGTAGAGATAACCAATTCTGTAAATACAAGAAAAATACAATTATGAGAAATTCGCTTACATTAACCAACTAGAGAAAAAAAACTCACGTTTTGCTTTCTTCTCGATGTCAAGTTTGCTTGGCTTTGTCTTGCAATTCTTCATGTGAACCACAGACAGCAAATGGTCATCATACTCGGTGCGGTTGTGGAACTCCAACTCGCATTCATCACACTTCGGGTGCAAGAATTTCTTCAGATCCAGATGCTTGTCAGACCGACGATGGGCAATGATGTGCCCATAGAAGAACAGTTCGCACATCGGACAGTACTCCCGCATTTTGGAGTAGTTCTTGGCCTTACCCATACGCTTCAGCCGATCGATTTCGATCGTTTTGAGTTGCTCGGCAATACGAGCCTCCTGTCGAAGCAGGGTAGCTCTCATGCGGTAGCTTTCCTCGATACTTTCCTTCATTACCCGATGCGTACGACCGGTGATGTGATTCTCGAAAGAAGTCGCATCGTACATGTGCTTGTCGCACATGTGGCAGTACAGGTACTCGTTCGAGACGTCGGCGTACGGTGATGTCTTCGACTGTTTGTTGTTTCCAGCATTGCTCGAGTTGCCTTTCTTATTTGCTCCCTGCTGCTTGTTGCTGTTTTTGTTAGTGGGAATGGGCAAGACAAGAAAGAAAAATATTAGTTAGCCAGTTCTGAGCTAAACTGTTTGCGAGTATATCTTTTATCGGTTTCAGCTTTTATTGGAAAATAATACGATGCTTATCGACTGTAACAGAATGCAGTATGGGGTGTTTCCCTTTGAGCCCCAGATGAGTTGTACCGTTGAGCTATTGTATACTGATATGAGATTAATAATTTACTCTTTTTAAGTGTAGTCTTTATTTTCAAGTGTTGAGCGATTCCCATCTTAAAGGGCCATTATCCTTCGGCGTAATTTTCGAAGATAATAAATTTGACATTTATTTGTAGGAGTATCCAAAAATTAGAAACTATTCAACGAAAATTTAGAAAAGAATGAATAGTTTCATCGATTGACTGTATGTTTAAATCCATGAGCCAAGTTTTGATTCATGTTTCTCATTATAAACCAAATCGACATGGAGTCTCATAAGGGCCAGTGTCGCAAATGAAAACAATGGCTTCTTCCGCAAGTTTCTTGAAAGTGCAAACTCGCTCAAGTAAACTACCACTTCTATTGCAAAGGGGAGCTCCTCTTCTGTGGGAATTTACTATGATTAAGTTAGCATTGTCGAGAAATTTGAGGCAGAAACCATTGTTTACGTTTACGACATTGGCCCTTATGAAAACTCCATTTCGAAATGTATTTAAAACAATTGGTTTATTTGGTAGAATCCATTGTTATTAGTTGCCATTGATCCTCATAAATCCTTCATCATATGACTTAGAGGTTATTTTTTTTTGTGGTTGAGCAGTTGAAAACGTTGCACATGTCAGTCACTGACAGAATATTTACCGGCCATTCAAAGCGTTTGCTTATGTCGTTTTCGGTTATTGCCAGTGCGGAACTGGGTTCGTTTTAGGACCGCCCTAGCCGCTGTTAAAAAGGTTTTTTATTCAATCGATGAGGTTCGCTCTCATTTTTTCCTGATGTCCAACCTGGATGCGCCAATACACACAAACATGAACTGTCAAAATAAAATGTGTATGTTTACGTCGCAGTGATCGAAAGAAAACAGCTCACACAATTGCACTAATACCATTATACTGACTCGACTCTGGATCCGTTTTCGTTCGGTAATTGTGAGTCAGAGTCAGACCTGGCCCAGGTTTAAGACCGGAAACGACTTTAGACTATGCCTTATAACTCAATCGAGGTCGTTTCATTTCGTTCGTTCCGTCAATATCATTATAGCGTCACTGTTCCTGATCTCATGTACAGCAACTGTTCACTAACTGGGTACTTTTTAACTAGGCGCTCACTAACTGGGCTATCACCTTTATTCTGGTTTACGACCGTAAATGACATTCGAACAAACAAAACAATTCGAATGAGTTCGAAAACGATATTCCTGTTTTCGATCGAAGCAGCTCGTATACGATACGAGTGCGAAAAAGTCTTGCCACATCAATATACACATTCGTAGCAATTCTAAACAGCAG
The DNA here is from genome assembly GCA_034211315.2 of Aedes japonicus. Classification (NCBI taxonomy): domain Eukaryota; kingdom Metazoa; phylum Arthropoda; class Insecta; order Diptera; family Culicidae; genus Aedes; species Aedes japonicus. The sequence goes on from JASCZW010005222.1 coordinate 504,393, forward strand.
AACTGTCAGAAATCAAAACAAATTATTTCGCTGTTGTCTTTTTACGCTATACCAGCTATACTGAAACCAATGGATTACAAAGTGAGTGAATAAAAGTGCTCGTTATTCGTCGCCTTGGGTTAGACCAATTGTTTCGGTTCCTGTTGACGTTTATTTTTCCGAACGACCACAGTTGTTACGTTGCGTTTAATTCAGTTCCGTCAAATTAGTTAGTGGAATAGCAGATCGTTCGTCGAAGCAGACCGTTGTTCCAATGGATACATTGATGCTAGCCATCCTGGCAGAGGAGGATGAACGAGATTCTTTGAGGAGCCATCGAGCCAATTTGCGAAAACGGAACGATTTAAAGAAAATGTCAGATTCAGAGTAATACCTCAATACATGTAACAAGACGTTTACCAAACTCTAACCAGTTTAATTTCATTTCAGGTTTATCAAAAACTTCAGGCTTATTAAGGATGCGTTCGAGTACATCCTGAACGAAATTAAGGACGATATTCCTCCTCAAAAACAAGGAGGTCTCAGTGTGGAGCGTAAGCTTGCTGCTTGTCTTCGCTTTTTGGCTGAGGGAAATTACCAACACGGAGCTGGAAAGGATTTCGATGTCGCCATTGCTCAATCAACGTTTTCGAAGGTGCTTACAGAAATGCTCACAGTCTTGGAAAGGAACATTTGTGCACGATGGATAAACCTCCGGATGTCTAACGAAGAAATGAGCCAAGCTAAACGATACTTCTATGAGAAATCTGGAATTCCTGGGGTAATAATGTGTGTTGACGGGACACATGTAAAAATAATTCCCCCAAAGACAAATCGTAACCTATTTTACAACCGTAAAGGAAACTACAGCCTCAATGTTATGATGGTAAACCGTTCATGCTTCTAATATATTGTTAATTATTATAATGTTGAACTTCAATAATTAGTGTTTCTTATTTGTTAGATGTGTGATGACAAACAAAGGATCCGTTTTGTCGATGCAAGCTACCAGGGTTCAAACCACGACTCACATGTATGGCGGTTGAGTGCCGCTCGTAGATATTTAGAAACCCTGTATAGGAATGGAGACCGAAACACTAAAATCTTAGGTATCAAAAATTTTAAAAATATTTTGACAAGTTATTTTTTCTTGTAATTTTAGGTGATGCTGGATACCCATCTGAGCCGTGGTTAATAATTCCACACAGAGCAGCGGAGGTAGGAAGTGCCGAAAGAAGTTTCAATAGCCGCCATACATCGGCAAGAAATATTATTGAGAGGACCATAGGAGTAGTAAAAAACCGTTTTCGATGCATTCTGGCTGCCCGACAACTGCATTATTCTCCTTCAAAATGTTCTAAAATCATCAATGTTTGCTGTGCACTACATAATGTATGTTTGACTTACCGTGCTGACTATTTGTATGATCACGTGGTAGATTGATGACCATATTGGGTAAATAACTTTTTAATAAAATGATTTATATTTGAATTCGAAGAGATTTATTCATTGCCAGATTTAAGAATGAGAATAGAATAGCGATGTATTCTCGAGAATGAAATTCCCTAATTTTTCTCAGAGATTTTAGTAAATTTCTTGGTTTGAAAATAATAAGCCCTAATAAGTGATCGACATGTGCCCTGCTGATCCCCCATGTCTTCTAAATAAAGTTCATTTGCCTTGAGGTACGTTCAATCATTACCCAAACAACTTGTTCATGGATCTCCTGAGAATAGTTTGAGAAGATAAAATCCTCAGCAGGGCACAAAATTCTCACGTACCTACGTATTTATGAAAATAATCAGAAAAAAATAAATCCTCCTAAGAAAATCCCCCATGTCTTCTAAATAAAGTTCATTTGCCTTGAGGTACGTTCAATCTTTACCCAAACAACTTGTTCATGGATCTTCTGAGAATAGTTTGAGAAGATAAAATCCTCAGCAGGGCACAAAATTTCTTTTTATGATAAAAAACATGCTGATCCTGAAAATGATCCTTATCATGTTTGCTTGTTATCTACATTCAGGGGTTTACACAATGCTTAGCGTGAAGTATCCATTCAAGGGTGTTTCTCTAAACGTATAACATAAAATACATTTTTGACTATAAAGCAGCGTAGAATGTTCTTAAGTAGTATGTTTTATAGGTCATTTTGGGCTAGAATTCTCTAAGAAATCTGAATCCGAGGTCAGATTTTACATATAATATTTTTTTTAAAGTTTTATATAAGTAAGTATGGAAATTTTTGAGGTACGTTCAAATCAAACATCAGATTCGGTAGGTACGCTATTGGTACATCACTTTGGCGTTATTTTTATATCGTTTTACGAAGAATTTCGAAAAATCGACCGTCTATTCAGCAGGGCACCTAAAAACAAGGAATTTGACAGGTACGTTCAAAATCCTCGGAGGTACGCTATGGTACGCTGTTGGTACACCACAAAAAACATGTTTTTTTTAATTTTGTGAAAAGTGCCCTGCTGGATGGATTGACGTCTCGAGTGGCCATGAACAAATTTAGAAGGAAACCCTAGCAATATGGGAATCAAAATTCATGAAATTACTTCAGTAAGATATTCGTCAACATTTTGTGACCATTTGATGATGTGTCCTAGAACCGGTCATTCCGGAACAGGTTTCCGTGGAGTATCGAGTGGCCATGAATAAATTTACAAGGAAATCCTGGCAACATGAGTATCAAAATTCAAGAAATTTCTTCAGTAGGATATTTCACAACGTTTTACGTTTTACACAACGGTTACTAAGATGTCATAGATGTCATTCAGCATCCTATTCAAATATAAATTATGAAATTTCGTTGTGTTAAACCTGAAAAGGAACCCGTCAATCACATAAAAGTTTATAAATTCTGAATTTGCTGTAACTATTTAGACTGCCAAGCTTTTTAAAATTTTCGAAATTTTTTACTAAAAATTAAAAAATCTTTCAATTTTAGTTAATATTTAAATTTATTGTATTCAAGCTTTATTTTAATGTAGATCTGATCAGTGTAACAAGTTTATAGTTGACTCAGTTGTAATGCAAGGATTTCCCTTTTGACTTTGAGTTTTTCAAGAGCAATTTTCTCAAGTTCCAGATTATGTCGCCTCTGTTTGAGTTGATCCGCTTGCATCACTTGACTTTCCGTTAGACGCTTTGAAATTTGCCGCCCGTAATACGCCAGATTGTCCAAATTTTTATTTTGTGTCCTCAAAGCTCCCAACACATCCTGGTGAAATTGACGCTGTTGCTTAACCTGCGTCTCCAGCAAACCCAAGCTCGACTGCGTACGCCTCTCTCTACGGATTGGAATTATTGGTGAAGTATCCTCGGGAGGGAGATTTTCTTCATCATCTTCTTCGGCATCGGCTTCCGCGTGATTCTCCAAACCATGATCGTCATCATTTCCATGAAGCACAATGGGGGCCCCAATGGCAATGGAATCTCCGATCCCTTCAACTGCCGCTGCAAGCCCTGCCAAACCGACGACTTGCTCTTCCAAGGCAGTAAGCTCAATGAGCTTACACGGACCGCCCCCCGTACTTCGTTGTTCCTTGCGGTTGTTCGACAGTTTTCTTTTCAAGTTTGATTTCCAATCGAACCATACCTTGAAAGTTAAGTTCAAATGAAAATGCTGTGAATGTTCCACATGTTCAACAACAAAAAAATGCTTCATTAACCTTCTTCCAACTCGCAGTATCTTTTAATGGTGGGCCAAGACTATTTAAGTCAACGGCCAACGATTCCCAAAAAGGGCCAGCGTCAAATCTGGTGAAACCTTTTGCGATATCGGGATGCTCTTCCAATGCTTCGAACATTCTGCTGTACTGGTTTTTGTTCGTACTCTTACTTTTCACTCGTTTAGCCCTGTGAACAAAAAATATAAGATGAATTTGCCACAATTAAATGCAAAGTTTACTTAAATTCTGAAACCACGTCAGGAAACAAATCGACGAAAAGCAGTACCGTAATTAAAACCCGTAGTCTTTACTAAACTTGAACCAATCCGCAGGTTTTGAGTAGCGTATCCAAAGTGAATCAACATACGCATACGAACAAAAACGATAATGGTGCGAACGTTCGAATGAATGAAGTTCGAAAGATCGAATGGTTCGAATTGGTTCGAACGTAAATAAGAATGCGAATGAACGATACTTTCGAACGAATACAGTTCGATCGAAAACAAGAATAAGGGTGTATAGCCCAGTTAAAAAGGAAATAAAGTTCGACAATCAGCGTTTGACATCTTGTTCTAAAAATTCGGAAGGGGCATGTAAAAGGCATATAAGGTTTGAGGCGGAGTGAAAAATTGTTAAATTGTACAAAATTGAATCGTAAGCTCATACAAACTGAGGAGAATATTTTCGAAAAAATGGGGTGCACAATACACTACATCGCAATAACGTATAAGGCATAAAAACATTATGTAATTTATGTATTGCGCAATATATGCCAACCGAAATCTGATAGAAAGCTCCCTCGAAATTTATTTACATCTGAAATCTGGATCAACAACAGAAATGGGCCTATCAACATTTGTAAACAAACACTTTTCAGCAAGCCGTTGGCTATGCACACAAACCTACAGAATCGTCGTATAGAGGAAACTTTTCCCTACATGATGATGGTATTGGTTTGTGTGAGTGACCTATGCTTTTCGAGGAACTACTAGGCTCAGAAGTGTTTGTTTACAAAGACTCGCAAGCCGTTGGCTACACACGCAAACCTACATAGTTGTCGTGTAGGGGAAACTTTCCCCTACATGATGATGGTATTGGTTTGCGTAGGTGGCCTACGGCTTGCAATAAAAAGGGTTCAGAAGTGTTTGTTTACAAATGTCGATAGGCCCTTTTCTATTGTTAATCCAGAAATTTCAGCCCAGTTACCGAGCTGCATCCGGTAACTGGGCTGTGCACTTAGCCCAATCAGCGAACGGTTACTGTACATATTCAGCCTACACTAGCTGGCTTGTTTACATTCAACCACAATCCCAAAAATTTCAAACTGTTCCAATCGCTTGTCAATCCTTTGATATTGATTTGGATGAATTGCGCGAAAGATGAGATTAATGTAGGAATGTTTTTCCTATATAGGGTAGGGAACGGCTTAAGCACCCCAAGACCCTATTACAAGCACGGGGTAAACGTTATCCTATAACGCTCATTTTTTTCACTACATGGAGCAGCATAATGCAAAAAATGAGCGTTGTAGGTCAACGTTTACCCCGTACTTGGAATAGGGTCTTAGGGTGCTTAAGCCGTTCCCTACCCTAGTAGTAGCGTTGAAAAACAACTGAATGGAGTCGAACAACATTCAATAGCAAATTAAAATACATATGATTAACGATTCAGGTTGATACGTTTCTTTTATTAAGTCGTGAGTTGGACTTCGCTGCATTACTCAATGCGAATCATATACCAATTACTCTTTCTAGAAGATGACTTGGAAATTACCATGTAACAGTTCCACCGTTGAGCTAGTCTATTTTCATAAATTTGTCTGTCAGGGTTCCAATTTGTCTAACTTTCCCCTCTGAGACGTGCGAATAGAATATCGGAATATCCAAATGGTATTCACCTTTGAATATCGTTTCAGTTATTACAGTGAATATAATACTCTTGATTTTTCAGTAAGGAAAATACACTGTTAGTGCACAGCTGTAGAGCTACAATTTCATCATATATTATATTCTAATTTCCAGGTTCTGAATCAAGTTATCGATAAATTAATCCAACTGAGTCAAATTGACTATTTACAGCATTGCTAATTACACTTCGCGCCCAGTTAAAAAATCAGGTAGGTCTAAAACTAACTTTATAAAATGTTTCGCCAGCATGACGCAGAAAAGAATAAATATTGAAAATAAAGCATCCACATTTTTTTCAATTGAATGAAAGTTCACTTAAATGGAAGTTCGTGAGTGGTTGCATGTTTTTAAAATGGTGCATCTAAACAAAATTAAACGCAAAAAATGGGATCAGAAGTGAAAATTGTATTAGTGTTTTCAAGTAGTTTTTTTTTAATTTGATCTTCGGAATTTTGTGTCCGTGGAAATAATACAAAATATCCTTCCCAAGACTAATAGACCCAATATGGTACTTATAGGCCGACATTACATCAATTTTCATCACAAGATTTCATCGCAATACAGCCATGGGCCGAATAGAATGGAGACAACTTCTGTATACGCAGAGGCCACGTCGGCCTTGGTCTGGTTGGTACAGTATGGTATAAGAAAACTTTGAATTTGTCAATCAAGAAAACGCTAAAGTTGTCTCCATGAGATAGCTATTCCAAACATCCACATTTTTGTAAACTGTAAAATTTGTTTTGTTTTTGTTTTGTTTGTCTTTGTTTATTACATAGAGGTACACTTTTCGGGTACGAAAAATGCGAGCGTTGCGAAAAGGGGTCTGCTTTTGAGCGTTAACAGCTCAGTGAATTTTCGTTAGAGTTCCGAGATTCACAGCAACCGATTGGAAAACTTTTGAAAAATTATTAAAGGTCGAGTTCTGCTTCATAGTTGATGAGCTCAATCGATTTTCCCCAAGCTTTTCAAACAAAGACTCTACAATCGAACACCAATCGGTTTTTGACTGAAGTTTGAAATGGGAGATCCCAACTCTTTTCAATGTGAATCTGAATGGAAGAATACTTATTTAAAACCACATTGAATAATCAGCATTGGTTAAATAGAATATAGTGTTAAAAACAATTGAGTCGAAATACACAGTAAAATAACTATTGGGCATAATTGAAAATGCTAGTTTTCAAATTTCAATGCCAGTTTTCAAGATTTTCTGCATGAAAAAAAGACTAATTAATATGGAGCTTATTTTTTTTGACAAACCTCATTGTCAAAAAAAATCTTCCCAACCTTATCTGAATGAAAGCTTTCGAGATTAAGTCGCAAGTAAGCAATTATTGGCAAGTAATTGACACATTCAAATCATGTATACAAACGCTGTCCAATAGTGCTCCCCCAGAATGTTCACATTAAAATATCTTAAACATTTGAAGTGGATAAACTGCCGTTACATAACTGTCCCATGTGTATAGGAAAACCCATAGAACATGGGACAATTATGCGTAGAATGGCAGTAAACAAGTTTGCCAAACTGTCGATGTACTTAACCGAGAATAATTCTTATAATATAATTATTATTATTAACCCAGCCAGTGGTAGTAAAATTTGAGATATGTTAGGAAGTTCACCAAATTAAATTAAAAAAATCATGGGATATCTGTCAATCGGAACTTGAGTCTAATCTTTACATCATACAGGCAACATTTCATTTTAATTTGTAAATATCCCATCCTATTTTAGTAAAAAAAACGAAAAATCTCATATTCAATATAGTCATACGCAATACTACTTTAACTTTAATTTTCGATTGGCGAATAGAAAGCATAAAAGCAATCGCTGACCGATTTGTTGGTTGTCCATGGGGGAAGGACGAAAGTAGTTCTAATTTGGCCATTAGTACTCCACAGGGATCTGGACGTTTCTCTATGCTGCAGTAATGCTAAATACTCAGGACTCTAGCGCTTGATTTGATATCACTTCAATTTCATTAATGAAAAACCACATCAGTTGTTCCAGTTATGTCACATTTGATGATGACATGTCATTATACGCCAACGTGAATAGGAACGCTGATGGAGTATTGATTTTCTGCCATAGTCTCACATATTCATTATAATGCAAGGAACGTGTGATACTAAAACGTACCTCACCTCATCATAGAGTAAAGCCAACCAACTTGAACAAAATATCCGATATTTTAAATAGCGACTGATGTTTATTTATTATGTACTGTCATTTTGTTGTAATTATCAATATAAGTTGAATGCAAACAAGATAATAGCATTAACTACTATTGTGAATAAAACCAAAATAAAATTCTGACGTGTTCCGCAAATAGTGAAAACGCATCAGAACGACATGAATGTGTGTTGGCCAAAGAAGGCAACTTTTCTCGACAACAGAGGAAATGAAGCACGCTTGAATGATTGATCAGTGACATGAGAGCTTGATTAGCGTTGCCGTTGCATGCAGTCTGTATATTGTCGTTATATTCCATTCGATACGTTAGGCATAGTGTAGGAACAAATGCGCATTCACTTATATTCTGTTTTTGTGTACGGATAAAGTCTGTTTCCGTCAATCATTTATTCTATATTTCAGCTGTAACGACAACATACGTGACAATTTTTGTGTGGTATAGGTATGCGGCAGAATTCTGAGTTCATCGTTTATTCACACACCTTTTGTAGGTGTTCTCAACCACATTATCAAGCAATAACGCGTGATACAGCACGCGAGCTAAAAAGCCGTTAACCAAAAAGCTGCAATGATACACAATGGAAAAGTAAAAGAAAAAGAAAAAAGGCACAGTGCATTTAAAACAAATGAATTATATCTGCAAAAGTAATATGTTACAAAAAATACCCACATAGATATGAACAAAACGACAAAAAGTTTTCATAAGGGCCAATGTCGCAAACGTAAACAATGACTTTTTCCGCAAATTTCTCGAGAATGCTAACTTAATCATAGTGAATTATGACGACGAATGTACAGAACAGGAGTTCCCCTTTATAATAGAAGTGGTAGTTTACTAGAGCGAGTTAGCATTTTCAAGAAATTCGCAAAAGAAGCCATTGTTTACGTTTGCGACATTGGCCCTTATGAAAACTCCATGTCGAAAAGAACAAAAAAAAGTTTAAAAGTGCCACAATGAAGTGTTTTACGCTATGCAGTGAGTATGATAGGAGATGTTGAAGCGATTGCGTATTATTTTCTCATTTCACCTATATAGAAACAAAATGCAGATGGAAACATTGTTTTTTTTGTCAATATGATTGGTATTACCTGTTCTTATTTTTATTATTATTATTACTAGACTGAATTGGATTTCGTCTTTGATATCCAAGATTTAACCTTGACATATAGTCATTCTGAAAAGGACAAACCGATAAAAGAGAAATATAGGATCAAATTAATAAGAATTTGGTGTAGAAGTTGCATAGAAGAGAACGGGAAAACTCACGGAAGGCTTAATTCATTACTACTGGAAAATCAAAAACGGGGTACGAAATCATAAACGAATATGGGTCAACGGTAGAAATAAAACGTATCGGAAGAGGAAACAGAAATTTGGCTGTTTGAAACTAAGAATTCGAGATACCGTTAATTTTCTGATCTTTGATATTGTATGCTAAACTTTGACAACTTAAATGATTGAAGACGGTAACGAAAAATAGCTAGCCTGAACTAACCTTATAATTTTGATACTTTAACTGGAATCCAATGTTTGTCTAGTTGAACAGGTATTTTGTATGTTAAAAGTTTGCAATGCGTAGCTCTGGATGTAAAGATTAAATGATTTGTAAATAAAATAAACTACATACTTCAAATTCACAAAACAGTTGAATGATTCTTGTTTGCTTAAAACTTGTTAAAAATATGTTTGCAAAACTTGTCGCTTTACCATACAGGCATTCAATTTGACGTATGTCCAAACTTAACACATTCTTGCACTATGCCGCACTCAGATAAGCATCTCGTGGAATAACTCTCAATGAACCACCATCAAAGATTATTCAACGCTATTTTAAATTCGAGGGACACACTCATTGTAGCTTTGCTGCGAAATATTAATACAGTGAACTCATTAACACATTTGGGTCGCTCATTCACGTTAAGTTAATTGACAGGATAACTACCGTAAGCTTAAATCAAGTTTTTACAAAGCATTTTGAGGATTCATTCCTTCAGTGACGATATCGAATTATGTAATATTGTCAATCGCGTCTGCAGTTTTTGCATGTTTTTGCACGATAGAAACGATTGTGCAGTTTTCTATTCTACTTTGCGTCTGGTTTGTATCAGCCATCGTTCGAATCAAAATACGACGGTAAAATTGCTTCCCTACACTTACTGTTTTGCAATAAAAATTTTATGCCATATGATATTGCCATAGTGTAGGTGGTCCTAGGTGAAGAAAAATCAACAGGAAATCGACTTTCTAATAGATTTTCTGGAATTGTTGAACGCATTCATATTACTAGAAAACACATCTGCAGCGGCCTTTCATACTAAATATTGAAATGTTATGTACCAGCTACGAATTAAATCAAATCCTCAACAAACGCTCAGTGGTCTCTGCGCACTGGCCACTCAAAGATGTGCAATTATTTCGGAATTGAAAGGAAACAAATCAACCCTCATTTTTGCCTAATTTTACAATGTTCGTAATGCAAAAATGTGTAGCGTCAGAAACTATAGCATATAATTTTAATGCTATTGAATGTATGCACATTAGTTCGTCATTATCAGACACGTGAATTCTGCACACTAAGGTGAAACTGGAGGGAGTCCTTTTTCCATATGATTTATAGGTTAGGTTAACTAACACTTCAGAATTTTTGAAACAAAAATCCACAAATAAAACAAAACAAACAACGCTCAAATTGCTAACCAATGGATGTTCCAGTGGAGCCAACAATTCTTGACGCCTGAAGTCCTAATAGTATTTGAGTTTTGTGCTCAGAAAACTTCGAAGTGATAGGGACTTGATCTCGTATGTCCTTAAAGGTATTTCTCCCCAACACTTGCTCTAACCACCAATCATACACTCAGATAAATAAACTTACGAATTTGATAAAGTTCAACGATGCAATGAACGATGCTTTGAAATTTCATAAGGCTCACTTATGTATGGATTTTGTTTCACACGACGTTGTTTTTGTATGATTTTAAGCTTTCCTTTTCGCAATTGTTGATATATATTGGTGGGCAAGTCACTGGACCCCTAACCTCAACTTCATGGTTCGAATCCAGGTTACTTCATATTTATATTTTTTTCAACATCATTATATTACATAAGGCAAATTTATGAAATTCATACTGATTTTTTATGGCAAATAATCATAATGCAATCTCATAATGTTTAAAGTGCTCATGCGTAGGGTGAAGCATTACTTTGGCAATGGACCATTTCCCGTTAATCGTCGCTGTTGACAGATGAGTTCAAATTAAACGACTTGAGTTTTTGTTCATAATACTTGTTGTACTATTCGAGCACCAAAAATGATTTGCTTTAAATTCGGCTGAGAAATAGCGACGAGTAACGGGAAATCCACTACCGAAGTAGTGCTCCATCCTATGCTATGGGAAAATAATATTGACAAAATAACAAAATAACCAGTCAATATTCCGGGATTCAGCCACTCGATTTAACCACCATTACACTTGTCTTTGAACTCTCATGTGATTTGAGGTGTCACAAGATGGGTTTAGGGCGACTCGAGATAATTCCGAACCCGGTTGATCGATTCCAAAATCATTACTAGGTGAACTTATGTCCTTGTAAATCCTTAGACAATGAGGCCAGTGAAACGAAGAAGTATAAAACGGCGATCGAAACTGTCTTCAAAGAAATTGAACGAAAAGAAATAACGACGAAAGCTAAGTTTTCAAAACCATTGTTCCATTGAATGGAATATATTCAAAAACAGAAAGTCAATATAGTTTGATAAAAAACTGAAAGAATTGAAACTCGAACTTGAAAGAATTCGTAACAATATCAAACTACAGTAAACTTGGGCTTTCTAATCTATTAGAGATTAGAATCTCACACTAACGCAGCCAGTTTTTGAAAGCATGTGCCGCAGAGAGGATTCCAAGAAATAGAGCGATTCCAAAAAGAGTGTCTGAAATAGCTTTACCACCCGAATCTAGGGAAGGAAGAAACCGTGATGTGATAATTTGTGTTTTATCGTTGGAAGCATAGATGCTAGAGAGATTACTTTATGTTCCTTTTGCCTGTGGGTGGATTTTTTTAATTGGAACCAAAAGTCTGTCAATAATTTTCCAAGGTTATAGCGCCTTATCTCGTTCAAAAACTGCAGGAAACTTGGGCTTTCATATTAAAACTTGGGCCCTTATATTAATATCTACCTCGAATACTTAATTGTATTGAATGTAACTCGTCACCATTGTGTTATTGTTTGAACATTTGTACTTATCAATAAAAGTTGAAAAATAAAATTGCCTCTAATAAGTATAAAGTTGTGTCAACTTTATATCATATAATTCGGTTAAGCACTTGTTATTCGTTGTACCATTCTTACAGAGCAGAGTATAGATATTGCTGAAAAATCTTCTTTGATCCAAGGCCCGTTACGACGTTAGTCAGCTCGACGATCATATCTCTATTTGTATTAACGGCTGTGATCAAACAAAATAAGACATCTTTTACAGCAATCACTAGACCGACTTATAAATAACGTGGCCCAATTGAATACTATTTAATGTTTTTAAAATCGATCAATCGTTTTCAGACATATCTCAAGAGAACATTCCGAGGAAATGGTTCGTTGGTTCCGAATTAGCCTCAGTCCCGCAAAATTCAACATGCATTACCTCAAATAATAATAGGGGTCATATTAAACACCACGGACCAAGTTGAACATATTCAGGCATGTTCCATTCAGGAAATGGACAGTTTTCAATTGTTATGAAATCCTCAAGCCACATGAGAATTTAATAATTAATTTCTTTGCCTACAATGAAATAGAACTAATAAATGCTTGTTAATAAACAAAGTCTTCATAAGAATTCTATAAACAAAATTTTTTTTAATAGGGTTAGCCCCCGGGACCCTATTCCGAGCACGGAGTAAACAATACCTTAGTCTAATGATGCAATCATAGGTTAATGTTTACCCCTAATAGGGTCCCGGGGGCCTGAGACCATTACCTACCCTATAACTTAACTTTTGAGCTTAAATAGACTATTCAATGCGTTTATGAATGAAATCACTAGGTACTATTAATCAATCCTAAGAGTAAAAAATCCGACGATTTGGAAACGGCATTTGTTGTGTTGACGTACTGATAAAATTTGCTGCGAAGCCAAACATCGCATCTTCTATCAGCTATGATTGTTAATGTTCAAAAATGTTATCTAACACAAGATTATTAATCGTTTTGTCGGATTTGTTTATGTTTGTATTTGAAGGCACACTTTAAAAGTCGCTTGGGTTTATGTATACTTTATAGCGACAGCAAAGGAGAAACATATTGGAAAAAGGGAGAAACAGTTTCTTTGATTTTTACAGTATGCAGCTGTATTGGCTAGAGATGGCCACTTCCACCAATCTTTTACTCTTAGGATCACTAATAAAAGCAATTGCCGCTGTTAGCTAAGGTAGCTTGTTCTGACAATTTTTTTGATGAGTACAGAGAACTTAAATCCTTAAATATACAGTTCACCTATCCCCCAACCCCGACATCCAGCACACAACCCCTACTAAGCGAACCCCTAGAGTAAACTTGTTTAAATGGAAATGTTATTAGAACATTTATAATATGTATGCATAAGTTATTTGTTAAATATTATAAATCATAAATAGTGTTCCCTCAATACAAAAGAATTATAAGAAGAATGAACATCCAGGATGCAAAGTCATCAAGTCTTTTCCTGCCAAATTCGTTTAATGTAAGATAGTATAACCAATCTTAGTTTCATAGCTAATTAAGCGCCTATAATTGTGTTTTTGATAACTGCATGCTTGCCTCACTCGATTACACATTTTACTCAGTTGCGTCTTGTTCACATAGTTCAACCTGTTCATGGAAAAGTAAGTTTGTTTATTTGTTAGTTACATCAGGTTTATGGATTTTCTTAAAAATGAGAAAATATCATCAAATAAACCTAGATAAACCATCGAAAGCAAACGGTCTCTTGCTATGATTTCGTATATTATAATGTGCCCTAACGAATCCTATAGGTATGAACCAACAACATTAAATTTTTGATAACAAAGTTAACCTTGAAGTATAGCCAATCGTAATCGATCTATTCTGAATACAATTTCTTAATTATACAGAAGAAAACAGAAACAGCGTTCGCTACTTGAAAACATTGCCCATTGAGAGCAAAACAGATGTTTTCGATAATTAAAAGGATCCTATCAAGTGGAACTGAATAAAAATCCTTCTGAACCATCGTTGATTTTGTGGACAATTCTTGACCGGCTGGATTTCTCAGTGGTTTACTGAACAGGGAGTCGGGACGTCAATCTCAGACCTCGCCCCTTCCTTGCCATTTAGCACTTTGCCTCTTTCCATTCCCACTAGATTCAAACAACAAGCAGTCTTCTACCATTAACCATAAGAATAATCATTCCTCACTCACATAGCTTTTTTACCTGTGGCAGTATAAAGATGTAGAAGTGTAGAAGAAAATAAATTCAATCAAACACACCTTTTTGTCGACTTGCGCATGTATCGTATGTATCCTTGAACAGGAGACATAATTTTACATGAAATCTCAGACTTTTTACAAAGACAAATAACGACTCATCATCATTTCTAAGTGTGTACACAAAATTTGACAGTATTCGATATTTGTTTACCGAACTTTCAACAACTGAACGTGCGGTAATCCAATTAACCGGATTTCGGTGAAACTTTACAGTATTCCGGTAAAAAAATTACCGAAATCCGTTAAATCGGATTACAGAACATTCAGCTGTTTGAAAGTTCAGTAAAAAATTACCGAATACTAATCCCAAAATTCATCCTGATGCTTCTCTGCATTCAGGGAAATGTAGTTTTGAATTTCATAAAACTGCATTATGGAACTTTTCCACAAGAAATCATTGTGAATTTCAATCATTTGCGTCATGATAATGATGCTAAAAAAAGTAAAAGAGAAAGGCAACTTTGAGTCGAACAGTAAAGGTTGAGGTTACGCGTCCAGTGTATTGATCACTCGTCTATCACTACTTGGAAGAGGAGAAGACAAATGGTGTACAAGAACAACCTCATTTAAGACAAAAAAAAACTGCTTTTTGACAGGGTGCTTGCTAAGGGCCTGTTCATAAACCACGTAGACTCATTTTTAATAACTCCCAGGCCCCTCTCTCCTCTCGTAAACCCTTACCCATGCATTTTTTGAAATTCTGTATGGAGTGTAGACTTTGTAGACGCTTCTGATTTCACTTTTCCATATTTTCACCATCACCAACACCCTAACACCTGGTATGATAGAAATTGTCGCGTCAATCATTACCACTCATTAACCACCACGACCAGACATAATAGCCATCAAGATAGATTATTACATTACGATCACCGTCGCTTTGTTACAACAACAGACCAGTCACGTGTTCAGTTCAGTCCACCGACGAAATATAATGATAAATAAACCGATAAAAATTAACTGTCACTAGTCATCAATATCTTTTCATGCATTATTGATCAACCAATCTACCTACCACATCGGTTTTAATCAGTCGATTTGGTCTGCCAACTGTTTAATTGGAAAATGTTCCAGTTCAGCTCCAATAATTCGACCAACCGACGAAACCCGACTTAGTCGAGGGAATAATCGGTGGGATGGACAATATTAGATGAAATGTCGTAAAACACCAGCCAACCCAGCAAAATTAACTTTCAAACTGTAGGAGGAACCCGTTGGAAAGTTCTACTACGGCTCTGTAATAACAGAAGAGAACAATAAAATGTTCTAATTGATACTTGAGTCCTTTTGAAAAGTTGTGCGAGATTTACATTTTACATACACAAGAAGAAGAGGCGCACAACGGCAAGGTGGATCGATGAAATGGAAAACGAAAATTTTATTTAAAGACGACTTCTGTATACAACACAACATTAGAATTTCAGACTCTGTATGATTTTATTTGGGCCCTATAATAACTGTGCAAAATTTCATCTCGATCGGTGAAACTATACTTAAGCACGCGCGGTTTTTATTTTACATAGGATTTTCCATGGGGAAACTTACATTTACAGAGAACAATCTTGCGAGAAAACACATCATCCTCTTAAAATAAACGAAATCATTCCGTCCTGCTTAAATTCTACGTTGAATGAAAAAAAAACCCAGAATACCATGATGAAAATTGTCCTGGACTAATTGATTTAAGGTGAATTGCTGCTCCATGTATTTTCAACTAACACATACTAACCTTGCTATTCAAATTGATAAATCTCGATTGTTAGTGGATGAACATAGAATCGAACTAAATCAGATTGCTCACAGCAAGTAAGCATACAAACTGATGTAATTAAATATACAAGTATCTAGCACAAAATCTGAGTTATGACAATTCTAAATTTTGAGGTAATGGCTGCCGTCGAGAATGCTACAGCGTAAGCCCTTAAGGCCCAGCAACAATGGGGAGCGCAATGGCGCATTGCGGCAGCATTTGAGTTAATCCATATACTTTATGTCAAAAACTGCCGCAACGCTCCGTTGCGCACCCTATTGTAGCTGGGCCTTTAAACAGCGCGCGTAACCCGAATCGTTATTTATTTCCTTTTTTTAAGTTGGCACAACTGTCATTCATTCACCCCAAGTTTGAGCGGGATGCGATTATTAGTTTTTATTTTTGGCAGCTTTAAGAAAAGTTTGTGTGGCGATTTTTAACATGGAAACAAAATTGAACAACGAATTGGCTTGAAATGTTGTGCTAGTACATTCCCAGAAGAAGAAAAAATCAACAAAATCTACTGTTATGCAAATAGCTGCAATGCTGGTCATAATAAAATACCAAAAAATGCTATAATGCCCTTATTTTTATTTTGTCAATGTAAATTCTCATAACATAAGGCCGTTTTTCAGCGGTGTTCTATTATTTTGGTCCAGTTTTAAAACAGTTCCAAAAATATAGACCACCAAAAACAGATCAACTATTTCCCATTTCCGCCGCCTTTTTTCCAAATTTTGAATGACTGTGTGTATTTTGTTTTGGAGCTCCGCCTGCTTCGTTTAAATTTGGTTGGTGTTCGTTCGACATTTTGAAATAATTGCAAAAAAGTTCCGAGATTCACGAGTCCAGACGTGCCGATTCTTGTTGTGCTGAGTTAATATTAAGACTAACTGTTTGTTCCAGACAGTGGCGGTTAGAAGGAAACTCTCATGCGCGTAACTGTGATGTTTGACTGGATAAGAGTATAGCTAGCTTTTTTTGGGACTTTAACCTTTTGGTCATTCGTCCCGTAGTATGGCACTAGCTGACATTAAGGATCGGTTATGAGCTGGGTAATCTGCGACTCCAGTTCAATTATATTGTAACACCGATTTCGGGCCTGAATAAAGCATTCCAACCGGTTGAAAACGCTGACCGCTGAACTCCATAGCCAATACCTCTTCCGGCACTGATGTTAGTTCCGACTTTTAGCTGTGTCTATATTTATTTCTATCTCGGAACTACTAATTTCGAACATCCACAGGTTTCGTACGACAGGACTTTCTACAAGCCCTAACGCAAGAGGTTCCTCTTGTGTACTTCTTTCAATTTACCCCAAGGTGTGCAAACTTGTGGTGCTAGTTGAAATGCTTCAAATACTTGGAAAAATCTTAATTGTAAATGTGATTTTCAACAACATCTCTATTACTAGCCTTGATTTGTTTCCCTAGTGCACTAAATTCAATATATGGGAAATTCAACATTTTGAGGGTGACTCAAGCAACGCGTACAAAATAATTGTTAGCAATGATAAAAATAAACAAAGCTGTGAAAGCATGTTAGGCTAGCTTTAACAACATTTCATAGCAGTTGCAATATGTGTTTACATACGTAGCTAGTGTACTGTAAAAATAATCATAGGGATGGATTACTGCCGCTAAAAGTTGTCCCTGCCTTTTCAACTTAGGTACGCTTAATGATCGTATCACTTTAGCCATGTTCACATAACTTCATCAATCGTCAAAGAACTTCATAACATAGTTCGCAGAAATTGTTCAAACTTCATAGAGCTGCTGCAAAGTTCACAGATTTTAAGCAATGTTTGAACTCATATATTTCTCAAAATATCAGTTCAATTCAAATAACTTCAATGTTCAGTATTCCACCATTGCCAGCAGAACTCCATAATGTTTTTAAAAAAGTGTTTACGTAGCTAGTGTACTGCGAGTTATAGGTACACCTTTTCCGTTGCCTGAAGAAATTTAGAACCGTTCCCAATTCAGCACAAAATAAAACAAAAGCGTATTTTATTTTTGACATCGAAGCTGTTCGAAAATGAAATTTGGAACGCAGCGCTGAAAATGGAAAAAGCATTTGGTCTATTTAATTGTCAATATTTAGAATAGACCTCCACCGCTAAAAACGGCTTGAATATTTTGCCATGGTCACATTTTCGAATCATTTTTGGAACGTTGCATCTTTGATTAACCGACGACAGGAGCTTTATTTTATGTAGAGCTTTATTTTATGTAGAAATAAGGGGTACTGGTACTTCATGCCACGGGTTGCTATCTTAGCCCGTTCTATGGTTGCTATCTTGCCCCTATATGGTTTAGTGCGATGTGTTTAATCTTACGTCAATGGGCTGCCTATGGTCCATCGATAACAAATTTATAATTCATAAAACAATACCATGCTGCAAGTGGCTGAGTGCAGTTCCTAGTCTTAAAAGTTTTTTTTATTTTCAGTCTGGGCAATTTTCCGACTTACATGATTATGCCACCTTTTACTTACTTTTGATACTTTTGAACCTCCAAATGCATGGCGTAGTCAATGATTGAGCTTGCAATAACAATATAAACTATAAAGAGTTTTATCATTACTATCATCATTACTCTAAAAGGCAGACTAGTCATTTTGAAACGTTAGCACTATTTTTTTCTGAAAGCTTATAAGGTTATGCGTCTGTAGCCCTTGAAATAGAACCACAATGCGGTTGCCTTTAACATTATTTAAACTTTTCAATTTATATGTTATAGAAGATCGCATAAATTAGAGTTCTATGCCTTGAAAATTGAAAATAACAAGGCGTAACAGTAAAAACGGTTGATAATTTATAGATTCTATTAATTTTCACCTGACGTACTAAATATCTACACTCAAAATAAAGTTAACGTTGTGTCAGGTTCAAATCATTTAAGAAGATTTCGACATGAAGTTTTCATAAGGTCCAATGTCGCAAACGTAAACAATGGCTTCTTTTGCGAATTTCTTGAAAATGCTAACTCGCTCAAGTAAACTACCACTTCTATTATAAAGTGGAACTCCTGTTCTGTACAATCATCGTCATAATTCACTATGATTAAGTTAGCATTCTCGAGAAATTTGCGGAAAAAGTCATTGTTTACGTTTGCGACATTGGCCCTTATGAAAACTTTTTGTCGATTTACATTCTATTTGTCAATTTCAAAGATTCTAAGTATTTGTTTTAAAGAAAAACCCCTCCTTTTTAAGAGTAAAATCACCATACATTTCACGACGAAGCAATTATTTTTTGACTATTGTGTATTGAATATTGTGTGTTGACTAAATGACTCATATTCATCCCTGAGGACTCGGTTAATAAGTAGGTGAAATAATAAATAACCTTTTTTCATTTTTGCAACATTCGTAAAATACTGGAATTTTGAAGAAAAGGAAAACGATTTCTCTCTGTGTGTGCCGCCGTAGGATGCCTGTACGATCTGGAGGAAGTCAACCCATATAATATTCACGATCGAATTGATGGATGTGAGCAAAAACGAAAATTGCAGTTCGATTGACTTGAAAGGTGTTTGTGTGTGAAAATAGTGCACATTCGATTTCAGCGGTATTCTGCATCATTAGGGTAGGGGAGATATAAAACGATTTTGCTTTCGCATTGGAAGAGAAACTAGTCACTCAAGGCTGCAACCGAGGCGGCGGCATCGATTTGGCAGTAGCATAGAACATGCTTCGAGACTTACGAGGATAAAAAGCTGAATCGAATAAAGAAGTGATTTTTTTTGGTTTTTTGTTGGAATAATGGTTGAAAATCTCTTACCTCTCTTTCTTGCTCGAATCTTTATCGTTTTTGTTTTTATTATGGGAATTTTTGGCCAGAACATTCTTGGAACGGGTGAATGCATCCGGTTTACGAATGCCACCTTTATGGGGGCCGTTATTCTTACGGTTATTGCCGTACCGATTCTGAATGGGAGAGAGAGAAAACATCGAAGAGAAGAGAATAGAAGATATGTTTTTGCTATGGACAACATTGGTGTTTTGTGTACATATGTTTTCTGATTTGACTGCATTGTGTTCAGATCCTCTTATTAACTCTAAAGGTTTTATTTCTGGCGTGAGTAACTTATACTGTAGAAGAATGAAGATTCGCCACCGAGATCTTTGGGAACACAATGCTGGCTTTGGCTTTTCTTATTAAAAGCATCGGGAAAAGAGAAGAAATGATGAGATGTATCTGTGCTTGGAATGAAGAATACTTAAAAATATTGAGCAGGTTTTTTTTAAGTAATTAGTAACAGTCATTCTATCGTTAGAGAAGAGGTAACGTAACGTAACGTAAAACTAGCTTAGCTTAGTTAAAACTGAACACGATTGTGAAAATATTAATCAAAATTTATGAAACTTATAAGAAAGGCAATATTTTCCTAAAACTTTGATTCGTACATCAGTTTCAGATAAGTTGGACACATTAAATGAAAGATCAGAAAATTGAATATCATAATTTGGCCAAAAGGTAAAACTTAACTTCGAAGGTTTGGATGGTGCTGCATAAAATGTATTATACTTTCAAATGGATCTCGTGTTGTGAGTATGAGTAGTTCGAAGAATAGTGCAGGTATTGTTTAAAATTTGAAAGTTATCCGACGGTTTATAATTACGACTTGTTTTTCAAAGCTATGAATGCTCTCCCACGTGGTCAACCGAAATAACTGTCATTCAGATTGAATTAAGCTTCTGAACAAATTATCAGCATAATAATCAATTACAATTTTAGAGGTGCTTCAATTCAAGTCAACTTGAAGAATTTCAGGTAGCTCCTGATTTGTAATATTTTTATCCCGGGTCTGGAATCACGAGAACTGCTTATCAAGCTTAACGTGCAATCATGCAACAAAGGTAGTAACAGCGTATCTATATTGAATTTTGAATTAGTTCTACAGTAAGTAATATTTCCAAAATAATCACTCGTGTCCGGGTACTTAGATTCAGATTTGAAGTGCCGTGTTACAATGTACGTTGTACATTTATCAACATTTTGTTACTTGGATCCGAAAAAAAAATCTAGTTTGATTAGATCGATTTATGAAAATAAAAAAGAACTCCAGATAGATAGAACGACAATACAAGCTGAACAATGCATTAGGTCCTAAGTAACAATGAGAAATTCTCTTCGTCGACTTTCTCTTTGGTTAATAGCTTGTCTATAAAACGATTTGCTGATGTTTTCGACGTATTGGATCCTTAATCACACTTTATACTACCGTGCTGTATGTTGAAAAGACTTGGACTTATTTTTACATAGGCGTAGGAACGCAAAGAGAAAGTCGACAAAGTGAGTCTTTCATTGTTACTTATGACCTAGTGCATTGTTTAGCTTGAATACTTTAGTTAGGAAATTCCGCATCACATGAACAAAATGATGTTAAATTTCTGACACTTTACACCACAGGTGAATTCGTGTCCAGTATTGATGGATGCTTCTACTCGTTCGTCTTGGCGTAATTGTTCGACTGACTGATTTTGCTGATTTGTCTGAAGTAAGATGGTGCATCAAATGACAAATCGTAATTTAAAATATTATGTTGCTGGAAATATGTACAAAAGCTCAACAGAGAAATTATTTTGGTTGACCGAATGGATACCAAATATCTTGGTAACTTGTGAACAGATGAATTAAAGTTTATACGTTTCTGTTATGGTGTTATAATAATGTATGTCCTATGCTGCCGGTGGATGCATAACTGTCCCATACGTTCAAGGTGCCTAAACTGCCCATAAAAGCATAACACTCACAACGTTGATTTCCTTTGTTTACTATGAGATTGTTATGTGTCTATGGACAGTATACACATGAGAAAGTTTTGTTTGCACCGGAACACCATAATAGGAACATTTGAGAACGGTGTCAAATATTCTGGTTGTTGAATAGCATACTGCCTGAACTTAACTAAAATTGAATAATTGAACTGAGCCATCAAAAGGATCTGAGACATTAAAGTAGAAAATGTGAAGTTTGTAGAGATTAGTGAAGAGGCAATACACCAGCCCTATCGGATAGGGAGATTCTTACTTCACAAATCATTGAGGTAGATTATTCAGACAAGATTCCATTCTCCACCAATTTTACAAAAGAAACCATATTTGTGACTGATGCTAATGCGCTGTGTTATGAGAGATTGGAATAAAACCATCAGCACTATCAGCAAAAAAAACAGGATAGCTGAAGCACGCAACGTTTCGAACTCTATTCTTATCTGGTAAAGCGAATCAGCAAAAATGTGTATTTACATTAACATAGTGCAATGTGTTCTTACATTATCGACTGAGGCAGTTTCAGGTATCGTACGCCAATCATTTCCTTTTGCAAAATTACAAGAGAAGCTCGAGTTAGACAACATTTAAAAAAAAGCAGCATTCATACAAATATATATTTTGCAACCATCTGAAATACAGTGTGTTAGCACTGTAGTTACTATCAGTTGGATGACAATAACTTGACATACAGAACTTTAAACCAATCATCAATTCAACGCGAGATCCATTTGACCTGTTTCCAAACTTTCGCAGCAACTGAATATACACTTCCTTTTCCTCTTCTGCTGACGTTTAATTCTTTGCTAATAGTCTTTTGAAAAGGGGTAATCTTAGATCATTAGCTAAACTAGAATCGATTAGGACAGTATAAAGTAACTAAAGTATAAATCTATCAAACCAAAGCGATCAAGGAGACGAGCAGTAGCTGTTCCTGCGCCGTAACTCCCAGCGTGTAGAAGACCAAAGCAGTGCATCGGACACTGCTGTCACCGCAGATCGTCGGCTTTGGTGGCCACAGTGCTTCAACACTCTTACTTTGACCCGCAAAAGCACGGTCACCGCACGAAAGAACACCACTGCCACCCGTTATAAGTAATATAAAAAAAATATCTATAACTCTAAGCGAGACTACAAGGGACCAGTTCTTGGCACACGTTTTCACTTACCCGTACGAAGTTGAATCCATTCATATCGTCGAATCGGGACGATTGGACGCCGTCCAGGAGCGACGGCGGCACCTGGTTAGTGTTTTGATTGCGGAGTAAATTATTGATCAGACTGTTAGCTAACGTGAGGGCGTCATTATTGCCACGGCCCCCGCCCACACCCGTGTCCCAAGGATTGATTCGGCCCGCACCGTAGTTGTTGCCGAAATTGCCACCACCTCCATTGCGACGGTTATTATTGCGATAAGCCATTGTTGCACTGGTTTTTTGATCTGCTTGGAATCAAACTTTGGAGTTTCTGCAAAGGACAAACGGAGAGAAAAGTATGCGTTAATACACTGTGTTTTTTTTCGAATGGTCCTGATGAACCGATGACGTCCCACTTGGCACCGGTGTGGTAATTTTATGGAGAAAAGCGGTTATGAAACAGTTTCAGCATTGAAATAACGCGTCGTCCGTCTTCATCGTTGTCGCCGTCTACCCGACAGGGACATGCGCAGTGATCGACGGCTTCTAGTATAATATGTTGGTTTTCTCGTTCTATCTCACCATTCTTACACTAGGACATAGTATCCAATGAAAGCTTAGGAAACAGTGGTCTCCGTTCGATTGTTTCCGACTCGTATAATAATACTCAGTTTATTTTATCAGTATATCACCGCGCTTTAACCGGTTTCAATAAATTAGCTCGAGGGTTTTCTGAATCCACGGACAAAAAAAATAAAAAGCACTACAATCGTTCAGACGATTGCCTTCAAGTGAGGATTCGATTCCCGCGCTCCAGTCGTTGGATCTTTTCACACAAACGAAAATGTCCATACTGGTCCACTGGTGTTAGGTTAAGTTGTCCGTTGTAAATCGCTCTATGTTCAATGTCTGCACAATCTCGAGTTGAAGACGGTGTTATTGTCTTTAGCATGACTATATAAATATCAAAATCAAGCCAAATAAAAATAAACAATACACTTCCGGAGCAATTTGCGATAAGGGCGAACATGCAGAATGTAAACAAAGGGGAAATGATGATTGTAAATTTGCAAGTAGAATTTCAAACAGTAATTAACAAATTAACGAATAAATTCAAATACAATATAGCATACAGACAGAGAACAAAGCTAGTTTCTGATTCACATATAATGCTGATGGAAATCCGTTCGTTATTCATTGAAATTTGCACATTTTTAATATTCGCCTATTAATACTAGGATGTTGGATTACGCCATTTTCAATGCTGGCCCCACAAGTACTGGAAATAAAGGTATCGCCCTACACGCTAAGATCAGATTACCGAAAATACGGTTTCAATTTTACCGAAAATTAGGTTTTGGTAGCAAAACCTGAAGTATCGGTATAATTTACCGAAACAAAACGTTTGATTTTACTTAGTTCTTCAGTAAAGTGGATTTACAGATTTTATCGTTATATTTTACCTAAATTTGGTTAAAAATGCTCTCATTGAGTTGCTAGCATTTTCGGTAAAAATTACCGTACAAAAATAAGTAAATATTAATGTTTTTCCCGGTTTTCCTGCAATACCGAAATTTCGGTAATCCATGTTTACCGATAGTTTCAGTATGTGCACTTTTGTACGATTTTCGGTATTTTATGCCGAATTTTTGGTTTTCTTGTCTTAGCGTGTATACTATTCGCCTATGTTTGACATTTTCATAGGATTCGCCTTCCACTTTTCGCCGTTGTTTTGATTATTTTGTAGGTATCGCCTTTTACTTTTCGCCGTTGTTTTTATTTTTTGTCAGTATCGCCTTTTACTTTACGCCATGTTTATGTTTTGATTTAAATTACGCCTTTCACTTTGTCAACAATCAATATGGCGTAAATCGCAGAGTGAATTGTTTTGATTGCTAAATAACTCTACGCCCTTTGCAAAAACAACATTTAATAAATAAAATTATAGCACAACCAGGACAAAAAGGTCAAAACTAATGATTTAGATGTAATAATTATGTATTGCATTAAAAAACATTTTGTTTATATTTTGCATGTACGCCCAAATCGCAAATTGCTCCGGACTTATTTATCAACGTGCGTCGATTTTCCTGAAAACAGTCAACAATCATCGACGAAGCACATGCCGTGACAAGTGAAAATCCAAAAAAAAATATAATTTTCATAAGGTTCAACTTATGAACAATGCTTTGGAATTTCATAAGGGTGACTCATTTTGTTTCACACGACGTTGATGTTGTACGCCTTTATGCTTTCCTGATTATAAGTGTTGATATATACTAGTGGGCAAGTCAGTGGACCCACCCTTAACCTCAACCTTCAAGGTTCGAATCAAGGTTGCTCCATGTTTTTATCTTTTAACATCACTATATTTCATAAGATAAATTTATAAATTCAAACTGTTTTCGTAGTAATGATTATTTTATTATTTTTAAGAACATCATTGGAACATTATGCTTCTTCTGTCGATGAAAGCACAAATATATAAAAAAAAATGCAAATAATGGTAATGCCATCTTATGAATATCGGAAGTTTATCTCGCTGATAATGACACCCTATAGAAAATTCGCTTAACTCATGGATAGCGCTGTTCAAACCGTAGTTGGCGCGATGAAACGGGACCGTTAACTTCAAATTGTTGCGTATTGGCCTACAGTAACGGACAATACAATAAAACCTATGTCCGATTTTCATACAAAATGGACATGTTTTTGGCTATAGCTTTACCTTAATTTTCATCTCCGACAAATTCATTATTTCTAATTCACCACCTTTGGAAATTACAGACCCACCTTAAGACAAAACAGTAAGACCATTATTTGATTTCCGTAGCTAGACCATGCTGATGAATTTGAATTACAATCATACAATGACATCAAAAATCAAAATTCAGATCCTCAAAAATGAGCATTATTATAACAGAAATCAAATGGCCTGGTTCTGTAACTTTTAAAGTGGCAAACGGAAAATTATTGATTTAATAGAGATGAAAACTTAGGTGACTTCTAGAGTCTACAGTCGATATTTCAGCTCTTAAACTTATTTTGATATCAACATCAAATTTTTTTTAATTTTATTTTATTTTACAGTTGTCAAATTTGATATAAAATTTAGTTTTACACAGGAAAAAGCAAATTGACTTTTCAATTTGCCCTCACTGATAGCAGGATCAGGGGAGTACTACAAAAGGCCGAATCACAGAAGGCCGAAATTTCAAAAGGGCTAAATTACAAAAGGCCGAAATGAACAAAAGGCCGAATCACGAAAGGCCGAATCAAGAAAGGCTGAATCACTAAAGTCTGAATCACTAAAGGCCGAATTACATTCGCCTCTCATGATTAAGTTACGATATGTATTTCTTGTTTTCTTGTTCAATTGTAACAATTTTGATGAGGATGACCTTTGCATAGATTTTATACAAAAAGAGTTAACTAAATTCGTGATTCAAAAGTTAAAGGAAAATAGGATAATTTTATTTTTCAGTGTAGTTTGAGTGTAAGTTTAATTTTTTTCGGGGTTAAGAATTTTACATGATTTAGCATTTTTGCACTGACGAAGTGAGCAGTATTTATGTTATTTTAACATGACTTAGTTACAGGAAATTAGAAGAGTGTTGCGTGTCGCGGGATCGCGCCGTGCTCGCGATTCATTTTATAAAAACTGCATACAATCAATTGCGCTGTTGTGTGTTGGTGATTCTTCCTCAAGCGAGCTCAGGTCCAAAGTGTCGTCGTTCGCGGGCATTGTGGGGAAGATAGTATGTTATGTTTAGCAACCGTGTAAAGTTAGAGGTCATAACCAAGTTTATTTTTCTTATTGATTCTGTTGCCTGCAACCAAGTGCCAGTACCTAGAACCAGATTTTAAAGGAAAATACCACAACCGTGCCAAAGTGAATTTTGATTCGGTGTTCAGGATTAGTTTGTAAATTAATCAGTGCAAGAAGAGTGTATTAGACACGGATATCATTGTGTCGGAAGGTTTCCGACATGCCGGCGACGGCCGGGTTGACGTGGACGAGTGCCGACGGCAGCAGCTGCGGTCCAGCAGGACTTGGACATCTAGGATATCGAGGAGAGCTGGTTTGCAAAGCAACAAATAATTTATTTCTACCATATTTTAAAGACAATATCTAATATCCTGTTTTATTTTATTCTATTTTGTCTATTTTGTTTTGTTTTGTTTTTCGTTATGCTTGTCTCTTTTCAGTAACATTGGAGCGGCCCATTGCTTTTGGCGGAAAGTGCTGAGAGTATGTATTCAGCGTATCGTTACCCAAACGAACCCTGCTGCTAACCTTTCCCCAACTATCTAACATCCCAGTGATTTCTCGTGGAAGTGCAGAGGATTCCTCGGCTTCCTAAAAAGCCGAGTATCATGTCAACACGTTCCTTCCCATTCCCTATTTGACCAGCATTCGGACACGGCCGGCGCCGGTATTGCTTTATAATGGGTCACCAGTGTTTACACATTGAAGATGTATGTTAGTCCCAAACATCATCTGTTGGTTCTTTGTGCAAATACAGCTGATCTGGCAATAACGGAATTGCATCCGGGGGCGGTCAATCATGCTCATGCTCATTTGAACATGACTTAGTTAAATGTATTACTATTGTAGCATAGACATTTTGTCGGAAACGGAACCTCAAGTTCAATATCAGAAGCAGATTGATTGAACTTTAATAAATTCAATGTTTGATACATTTTCGGCTTTGAACAATTCGGCTCTTTGGTTTTCGGCTTTTTGTAATATGGTAGAGCATTTTCGGCCTTATGTGCTTCAGCCTTTTTTAATGGTCCCGGATCAGTTCTAAATTTGACGTCACCGGAATAATTTTTTGCGATTAATTTTAATATTTTAACCGTAAAAATGACCAATATCATTCGGGTTAGCTCTTTCTATTATGTTATCCTGTTGATCAAGTTAAATTTGCTGCTACTTTAGAAACAGCTTGATTATTCGTTTTGGTCAGATTAGTGCTTTGTCGAATGCTTTAATCGCTAAATGATGCATTGAAATGCAGTAGCTACAAAGCACAAAGCAGTAGCTACCATGCTGGAGGTAACTGGTTTCGATTCGCGCTGTGGTCTAGGAATTTTTCGTTATGGAAAATTTCTTGACTCCCTGGGCATAGAGTATGATTGTACTTGCCACACAATCATACTAATGCAAAAATGGTACCTGGCATCGAAAGCTCTCAATTAACAACGGTGGAAGTGCATTGAGAACACTAAGTTGAGAGCAAGCAATAAGCTCATTTCGAAAGAAATATGCTTGAAACGCTGAGAAAGAAGAAACGTGGTTCGTAGATTTCGCAGAGAAGAAAAACACACACTTTCGACAGAAAGTTTGATGACTTGAGTACTAACGGAATCAAAAAGACTTCTGTGGTTGGAAGTTGCAAGATTCTTTGCGACTGGTTTGAATAAACAAAAATCCCTTTAGTATAAATATACAGCTATGAAGTATCAACGTCCGAATGTAGAGTATTGCGATGAAAAACTCAATTTGGATTTTGTTTTCAATTAAGTCTTAAAAATGAAACACCAGAAACAAAAATTTATATCCTGCTAGAGGCGTTAAAAGAGTGTTCCTATGTTTTTTCCTTATCATTTCAAGCTTATTAGTTATGTTAAAATTACAGATATTTGATGTATAGTCATCTACGGTTTCGTTTCTTCTTCAATCCATCAGGAGAGCCATATGCGGGTCATATGCAGCTTTGCCATATATCAGCCAGAGCTTGAAAAAATTGACACCCGTCGTGAACAATGAGTAAAAAAAAATTCAGTGTGTACAATTTTCGCTGTCTTCATTTCGTTCTATCAGTCACGCAATATATTCTTGTTTACTTATTTTGCTGTGCTCAGTCATTCCGTTGTCCTTTTGTTCCACACAACTCATTCACACCACAGCAAAGCACACGGCTATTCAAGCCTCAAGAGATTTTGGTTGCTTGACTGCATGTTCTGGTAACCAGTCATTCATTTTCGCGTTCGTGAGTGATTTTTTTCTGCCACAGGATTTCAAATATTCCCGAACATAGCTGAAGGCAAAGGAAGCCAAAAGGCGGAGCAATTGCCGAAATCACTACAAAGTTTAGGGACATTTGTTCGAGAAAAGGCATTTGCAGGATCGATTCGATAAGTTTTGGTTTTTTCCACTTCATTGATTCTCCAAATGAATGACTGTTCTTTCATCTTCACGGTAGAACGTTGAAATTGAATGAGTTGTTTGCGCTTACGTACATTCACTGCTTTCTGGAACGAATGAATGATCAAAGGAAAGCAACACAAAACAAGTTGACTCATCTGGCACAAGAGATTCATGAAGGCAAATTTGTTTTTATTTCATGTTCGCTAGCAACAGTGCGTGATGACTAATATTTTGACTCAGTTAGGGTGCAATTCAATTTGAGAATTGAATATGATATTTTAAAGCTCTGATGTCAGCACTAAAGTTAGAGTCTGTGTTGTCGCGAATTATCAATCAATAAATTAACTCCAAAATGCAATTGCGACTATGACTCAAGGCATCCTTTCAATGTTGTGAAGCAATGGCTCCATAGATTGGCGTATTCCTTGGTTAGTTCAAACCACTGATCTCACTCTGATTGAAACATTGTAAAACGACATCGAACATCACATCAAAATAAAGAAAATAAGACCAAACATTTGACCCAAATTTGGAAACCTTAGAAACTTTTATGTTAACGACTCCTTGAAAAACTACCGCAGTGATAGGCAGCAGTTGTTGCTTAGAAAGGATGATCATTGCTAAAAATAGTTTTGTGATCAAGCCCATCCTATAAAATTAAATTTATGATTATTTTTGAACACTGACAACGAGAGCAACGTAGTCCTGTGTCGTCGGTTTAATCATCAATCAATTCGTTATTGAATATCTCACTGAATGAAAGATGTCGCAGGATTTGGGTTTAGCTGAAGCAGGTACAGTCCCTGCCGTACCTGGAACATGTGCCAATAACAAATTACCTGAATATTGCATCAACATGTAGACTTCAAAACGAGAATCAGTGATAACCTGCTGGTTAATTATCATTGCGAATTGCCGTTCACTAAAAATGATTTAATCATCGCTCAAAAACATACTACCAGCCTAACAGCTGCTTTCATCCGTTCTGCTTAGTGCTGAGGAAACTCACAACCCGCCTACAAATTCTCTTTAGTTTTTTTTTCCTTCCTTCACAACTGCGTCGCGAACCTTACAGATCCAAGCGTGAATTGTGGAAGACGGCACATGTATACAGTGTATGCTACCGGCCGGCTTTATATCGCATCGCCATAAATTACTACCAACTCAAACGCACACAGCCTCAAACAACCCCTTTGTGTATAGTGCATAACTATTTGTATGTATGTGTAGAAGTAAATTGACGTAAATTTGGCGAACGTTCTTCAAGCTTGGCAAGCAAAGTGAACGCTAGATCTAAAGAATGCTCGAAGAACTCTAAGAAAACACTCACGCGTGACGATTCATAAGATAGTTCCTGGATCTATTTCACGATCTTTTATATTCGCGAGTTTTTACGTAAATGCACAACGCGGGTACCTTAATGTCAAATAATAAATGACAATGTCGAATCAAACATTCATCACAGACATCATTATCTGTACGTCAACATTAATCAACCCCTTAATATGTATCATATCTTGATTTTTATCGATTTAGTCCGTTAAGAGCACGTCACATATACAGTTACAATACCTAACCCAAGAGCTTACCCCACATACAGCTCTCTAATAAATCCACCTTCATCGATTTATGTTTGACGGAACTGTACAGGGAAACTATGAAACGAAACAAGAAGTAACTACCGATGCGGTTGCTTCTTAGCAAGAAATTTCATTCCTCAAAGATCTAGAACGACTTAGGCTTATCAGCATTATGAAATGATTCAACGCAAAAATAAAATCAAGCTGGCGACTAGTCACCGACAGAAGCCGGCTAGCCAAATGGGCTGGAACACAGACGAGGTGGAGAGAATTTGAAAGTGAATAACCGAGAGCAGATAGACGAAAAATCGATAATTTTTTGCTACCCATGCTCCATATGAAACAGGCAAGATGGGATTACGCCCTGCTCATACTGGCAATAAGCTTCAGAAGAACGTTCGCCAATTTTGAACTAAATTAACGAGTTTTAAATGTAAACGTTTGCGCCCGACACAAAAAGATATGGCGTAGAAGAAAAGTATACAATTCCAACGTCATAAATGCCTCTGATGGAGGAATGACTTTTCGCAAATGGAGGCCGTCATTGCAGATTTCGATCGGCTAGGGTGGTAAATTTTCAGGGATCGTTTTCGTCCCCTAATAGTGCAAAATAACATCAAACCTTACGCTTTTCTCCTACTGCAGCAGATACTGAAAGATTTTACAATAGTTTAAATAGTATTACTCACTTCTTAAAGAGGAAAAATCACTTGAAAAAACTGAGACACTTTCTTTGAAATTTTCTTGAGAGAAAATGGTACTTGACACCACGAAAGAACAAAATCAATTGGAAGCCGAAGTGAACCGCACGTAACCGGAGCCGGCTGCTAAGTTTTCTCTCAGGGGCGAAATGAACATTTTCGTTCGTTATTCGCTCACCATCTGTCAAAATTGTAAAGCCCTGATCACAATGGACTCATTTGCGTTCCGTTGAAATAAGTTTGACAGTAAATCTATGGGAAAACTGTCAAAAGCAAGAAAGCAAACCTCGAGTACTTTTTCAAATGGACGGAAGTAACATTTGGACGAAAATGAGAAAATCAGCATTGAAATTTTTTGAGTTTATTTTTACACCCCGTTCACACTACAGCTTATATTACGTGATATAGACTAACTTGATATCAGTATATATACATCTAGTTTTCACTGGAAATAACTTGCATGGCATTTGATATCAAGATACTCTATATCACCTAATATAGGTTGCAATGTGAACGGGGTTTTATTCCTATTTGAAAACCAGACATGCTTATCCCAATTGAATGCCACTGAATGATATTATGGTTTCACTTGAAAACCGAATTTATCGACTAGCGACAATCGATTTTACTCTCATTCTGTACGTTATACCTAATGTCGGAAGTAGTGCGCTCTATGGCGCATCAGATGCGCCGTATAGCGCTCTACTTCCGACATTAGGTTTAACGTACAGAACGAGAGTAAAATCGATTGTCGCTAGTAGATAAATTCGATTTTCAACTGAAACCATAATACATTGGTTAAAGATATTACATAACTGTGCTTAAAAATTATACTAGAAGTTAAAATTCAAGTTTCCTTTAGAAAAATGTTTCTTACAACGGTCTCCAATAGAAAAAGATTATACGTCATTTTGATAAGTCAGTATGATAGATGGCATGTTACTTGCGTCAAAATGATACGTCATTCTGCGAAGGACAATGTTGATACGTCGAAATGTTACGTCAAGTTGATATGTTTCACAGAGATACGTCGAAATTTTCAAAATGACGTATTAGTTTTTTCTGCAACAAAACGGCGTAAGAATATCTTTGCTAAAAATATCAATTTTAACTAAACAAAATCTAAATTTTTAACCTTGAGGTATAAAGCCTTTTACTTAAGCGTCGTTAAGAGGCATTCAAATGATATAACAATGATTCGCAAGTTACTTTTCAACACAAGCGGCGTATGTACATTATTCCCAAAAAGTGCAAAAGTGATTTTACACCGTTTTGTAAAAAGTAAGTAGAAACTTTCAGAAATAATCCATCAGAAAGTTCATCAAATGTGGGCATATAAACATGATTTTTTAATAACATGCCATGAACAACGCGTTTGTTTACATTTTGTTACTTACGTCCTTTTGAAAAAGTACTCGAGAAACGAAGCGTGTTAATTGCGGAGCAGCGGTAATTATTTAACACCCCGTTCGCACTACAATCTATATTACGTGATATAGAGTATCTTGATATCAGCATCTATACATCTAGTTTTCACTGGAAATAACTTGCATGGCATTTGATATCAAGATACTCTATATTACGTAATATAGTTCGTAGTGTGAACGGGGTGTAAGAGTCAGGCGAATTTGTGCGTACACGGTCAGGGAAAACAAATCACTAATTTTGAATATTAATTGTTCCCAAACTTTAAAGGTTAGAATTGTCCTTCGCAAGGTCGATTCTCTTTAGCAAATTACAACAACGTGTATGAGTTGGTCGTAACGTAGCTTAAGCTGCAATTTTATTTAAATTATAATTTTCAAGTAATAAATTAGTGTGCTGTATCTACTCACATAAATCGGTTTGCAGGTAGGGATTTTTAATGACAATTCTGCCGTACTGCATGTGTTCGTATGTTCCTGCATGGGTGTTTTTAGGTTAGGTTATATTATAATAATAGAACTAGGAAACTTACAATTTGCGGTTTATAATAATAGAAAAAGGAAACTTACAATTTTAATGAGCTTACTAACACCATAGACTAACTCTAAGACCAGTAGGTCCCATACAAAAACGATTTTTTTCTTGGCTCAGTCAGTACTAGAACATCGTCCCAAGCTCGGTCCCAAGCTCAATAATGCACCCCTTATAATGAACTCACATGAACACACTCTCAAATACTCTGTCAAAATAACACAGCAAATCAAAACAAAGGCGCAAATATGTATACAAGGTGCTGGCTTCAAGGTGTAATTCGGACCAAGGGGTTCTACAACAGTGAACCAATTTCAAATCGCTAGTTACATATTGATTGTTGCTAACACTGTATAGGGAATTAATTTTAAGCTATTCAATGAAAATTCTGTAATATTTTAACTAGCATCCACTTCGAAGAGATATTGTTTTGAGAATGAGACAATGGAGCATGACGCATGGTATTATGTTATGTCAATTTGACACTCTTGTCAACGATCGGTTCGATCGTCACTCCATCGTGACCAGAAGTGATGCCAGTATCAACATCCTCTCCCCCGTAACACTGGCCACCAGGTCCAGTTTTACGATCACCATCAACCTCTAGGACAGCCAGCCTAGCCACTGGCCTGCGCATAAGCCCCCTCGCAGTTTGGACGATAGCTTGCCGAATCCTCCCATCCATTCCTTTGATTACTTGGACAATACGGCCTCTCGTCCACTCGTTCCTCTTGCCTTCGCCTACTATGACCACTAACTGTCCCTCGGTTATAGACTTCACCTCGCCACACCACTTCGGTCGCTTCGTCAGCGTTGGGAGATACTCTCTAATCCACCTCTTCCAAAACACGTCGAGCTGATGCTGCACTTGGTTCCACGATGAGCGTAGAGCCTCTGCTGGATCTGTTGCTTCGACTGCTGGTTGCCGTACTCCACTTGAGTTGCCCAACAGTAAATGGTTCGGTGTAAGCGCCTCAGATTCTCCCGACGCCAGTGGCAGATATGTCAATGGACGGCTGTTGACAACTGCTTCGGCCTCAACCATAAATGTCTCCAAAGCCTCGTCGTCTAACTTGCGGTTGTTGTTGTAGGCTGTCTCGACGGCAGTTTTGATGGAGCGCACCATCCTCTCCCAGGCTCCACCCATGTGTGGAGTTCCGGGAGGGTTGAATACCCACTTCGTATTAGCACCCGTAAAGGTAACGGCCATCTGCTCAACTTGCTCTTTCAACAGTTTGCTTGCTCCTTGGAAATTGGTACCATTATCGGAATAGATTTCCGCAGGTGATCCATGGACTAACTCTAAGACCAGTAGGTCCCATACAAAAACGATTTTTTTCTTGGCTCAGTCAGTACTAGAACATCGTCCCAAGCTCGGTCCCAAGCTCAATAATGCACCCCTTATAATGAACTCACATGAACACACTCTCAAATACTCTGTCAAAATAACACAGCAAATCAAAACAAAGGCGCAAATATGTATAACAAGGTGCTGGCTTCAAGGTGTAATTCGGACCAAGGGGTTCTACAACAGTGAACCAATTTCAAATCGCTAGTTACATATTGATTGTTGGGTGATCCTCGTCGGCAGATGAATCGCCTGATGCACTTCACGCAGGATTCCGTCGATAGATTGTGAGCCACTTCAACGTGCACCGCCCTTATCGTTAAACAAGTAAACAGGGCGATCCAGGTTTCGCATTGCTTCTACCAATTTTCACTGTTAGGGGCCCAAAGAAATCTAGGCCGGTATATGTAAACGGACGAACAAATGATGCCATCCTTGCTAGTGGTAACGGTGCCATGCGGGGAATCTTGGGCAAGCACTTGTAGATCCGGCACCATTGACATGCCTTAGCTGCACTGGTTACCGCTGTCCTTAGCCTCGGGATGTAGTATCGCTGGCGAACCTCGTTCACAATACTTTCCGAATTGCCGTGTAGATATCTGTCGATATTTTCGGTTGTCACTCCAGGAGCCCGGACAAACTTGTTTGCCTGTTGAGGATCCATGGCAACAGTTGATTTATTATTCCTTGCGGTCGGTCCAAGTCGGTTTCTGCACTTTGCAAACGAAGGGAAAACAAGGGCAACTCTCAACCCCTTGTTTTACCCAATCGCGCTAGCAAACTGTGGCCAGTAATACACCAACCGTCGGATCGCTGCCGCAACACCGTACTTCAAGAACTTGATTACTGCTCACACGCCGAATTGCCGCTGTTCCCTGCTTTCCGTTATCCGTGGTAGATTTTTTTAGTTCTGTTTCGGATTAGTTGCAGGCCGTTAACCAATCATTGTGGTTCACGATTGAGGGAAAATCTGAACTGTTTGTTGTTGAAACATTTCATTGGTTGCTGCGTTTGTTATTGATAAAATTGAACACAAAGTATTGCAATTCTATCCTGGAGTTCCTCGATTTTTTGCTTTCCGAAGAAACATGTTTATTTATTTATTTAATTTATTTATTTATTTTTATTGCTACCATTAGTACCTCTACAATATCTACGATGGTAGCTGTCTAGTAGCAGAGCGGTGAACGTGTCCTTCCTAGGGAGTATCACTGGAAACTTCATTTCCTCCTCGATGTTTGGTGCCGCTCCAATTCTGCTATCCACTCGAAGAATGTCTTCTTCGTCCAGGATTGGACACAGCTGGTAGAGAGCACTGGTTTTCTCCAAAGGCATCTGCTCGTTCGTTGACGCCAATTTATTCCGTTTAAGGACCACTATCTCGTCCGGAAAGCATCGTAGTTGCGCCTCTCGGATAAGAAAATTTTCCGCCCTCTTGAGTTCTTCTGCAGTTAGCGGTCCCGCTGATCGTTCTTGTATGGAAATCCTCTTCTTGAGGTTTTTAATAAATCGAAATACGTAAGCGACCGAACGCACAGCTTTAGATAACCGAGAAAAATGTTCCAATTCCACTATTCGCTCCGGAGTCTGTATCGCCTGCACCACATAGCAAGGGCGTAGTTCTTCTTCTGTGGGTGGCGTAGATATTCTTTGCGTTGGCCATTCTGATTCTGACAGCCGCAGAAATAGTGGACCGCTAAACCAGACACTGTTTGCAGTTAGATCTGGACCGTTTCCCCACTTGGTCGCAATGTCCGCCGGATTTTGCTTGGAGGGGACCCACCGCCAATTTTGCACGTCGGTTATCGTCAACAGTTCTCCAACTCTGCATGCAACGAATTGTTTATATCGTCGATGATCACACCGTAGCCAGGAAAGAACGGTCGCTGAATCGCTCCAGAACACCTTTCTTGCGATGTGCAGTGTGTGATTTTCTTCGACGATATGAACTGCGACAGTCGAGCTCCAAGCACGGCTGCCATTAACTCTAAGCGAGGAATCGATTGTGTCTTCAGTGGGGTCACCTTCGTCTTTGCAGTTACAAGAACACACTCTGGGGATCCATCAGCACTCCTAGTCCGAAAATATGCTGCTGCACAGTACGCTGATTCACTGGCGTCTACGAAAATGTGAAGCTGTAGATTTCGATACCGCTCCTTGGTAGCACCGGGGAAATAGCATCGTGGAACTTGCAGGCTTTTAACATCTTCAAATAATCCCGTCCAGTTTTTCCACTTTCTATACAGATCTTTGTTTATCTTCTCGTCCCAGTGTATTCCCTCTCTCCATACCTCTTGTAGAAGAACCTTCCCATGCACTATGAACAGACTTAGTAGGCCCAGCGGATCAAAGAGTGACATCAGGCATTTCAGCATTTGCCTTTTCGTGGGATGTTCGTCGCTGTTGATCAATTCAGCGAGCTCCTGCTTCATCGCGGTTGAGAAACTGAAAGCATCTTCTTGTGTCATCCACAGAAGTCCGAGTAGCCTCTCAAAGTTGTGCTGTTTGTCTGCCAATGCCTTATCTTCGCCTGGCTTGGTTTCACCTAATGCTCTCAAGACGTCGCTGCTATTTGAGAGCCAGTTTCTCAACTCGAAATCGCCTTGTTTGTGGATGAAACGCATTTCTTGGGACACCTTGATTGCTTCCTCTAGGATTCGTAGCTCTCCAACGAGTCGTCGACGTAATGGTTCTCCACAATACCTGCAACAGCTCGGGGATACATATCTTTGAACTCATTTGCGTTTTTGTTCTTAATGTATTGAGCTGACACCGGGGAGCATGTAGAGCCGAATGTCGCAACGTCCATCACATACACCACTGGAGAAAGGGAGGGGTCGTTGCGCCAAATGAAGCGCTGGGAGTGACGATCTTCTTTGCGTATATAAATTTGGTGGAACATTTCCTTTATGTCAGAAGAGACACCCACCTTGAACTGACGAAAACGTAACAGGACGCCTGGAAGCGATATCAGTTGATCGGGTCCCTTTAGAAGTACAGAGTTGAGGGAGATCCCGTTTACGGCCGCCTTAGCGTCCCAAATCATGCGGACCTTTCCTGGCTTTCGAGGGTTCATTACTGCCCCTAGCGGCAAGTACCATACACGCCGCATATCGGCGCTAGATAGTTCCTCTTCAGTTGCTGGATGAGAGTAGCCTTTGAGCTGGTAATCCTCCAATTGATGCTGCAGCGCTCGCTTGAGTTCAGGATTCCGATTCATCCGTCTCTCTAGACATTGAAGGCGTCGAAGGGCCATGCCATAACTGTCAGGAAGCTCAACATCGTCAAATTTCCATAGAAGACCGGTTTCAAAGTGCGTACCGACTCTAACTGTGGTGTTCTCCAAGATCCGTTGAGCGCGCTTCTCTTCTTCGGATATAAGTGGTGTGGCAGGTTACACTCCAATTTCGTCTGCGGTGAGGAAGTCCTTGACCAGCTCGTGCAGCGTCTGATCTGATGCTGTCTCACACCCACAGGCATGGCAATTTACTGACGACTTTTGCCCGTTGTTCGCTTCACCGCCGTATACGCACCAACCCAGCCGAGTTTTTGTAGCAACGGGTTCGCGCCAGTGGCCTTCTCGTATTTTCAACGGAAGCATTAAATCTAAGTTGTTAACTCCAATCAGCAGTTTTGGGATCGCCTTGGTGTAGCTCATAATTGGAAGGCCTTTCAGATGCACGAACTGTTCAGAAAGGCGCTCGTAAGACAGTGTTTGGATCAGCAGCGATAGATGCTTTACGGATTGAACTTCTTCCAGCGGATACTTCCTTCCTTCAGACGATGAAATTGTCAGAGACATCTGTTTTGACTCTTTCTCCATCCTCGTCACGTTTGCGGTCCACAGCAGACACAGCGGCTTCGTAACACCAATGACGCCAAGTTCCTCGATCAGGCTGTCCTCAATTAACGTAAGAGGTGATCCGTCGTCAAGGAACGCGAAGGTGTTCACCTTTCCTTTGGGTCCGTGTAAAGTCACTGGTAGTATTCTGAAGAGCAGCGACCGTTGAATCTGACGGTGAGAGTGGTTTTCAGCTGTATTCATCATGGGTTGCACCTCTGTATCCTTACTGCTGCGCAACGAATGTAGAAGCGGATGATGACGGAACTCGCAACCATTTGTCCCACAGTTGCCGGATTTCCTGCAGCTTCTTCTACCGTGTGCATTCAGACAATTACGGCAGAGTCCACCAGACTGTACACACTTCCAGCGTCCGTCAACCGAGAAAGACTTGAAAGTTCGACAATCCTGGATACGATGGCCGGTTCTCTTGCACGCGGGACATGCTTTTGCTTCTTCACGATTCGTCGATGAGTTGTTACCTTCGATGAGTTTCGGCTCACTATGATGAGTATTGACACTTCCTCTCAGCTTCGAGTTGTTCTTTACGGAGGTACTGGGTCTTGCACTGCTAGTGGAGTACACGGTCACTTGGCTCACTGCTTTCACTACAACGGACATGAAGCTACCGAACGTTTTTAGATTCACTTCCGAAAATCCTTGGAGATATGCGCCCCATTCCATTTGAAGATGCGGCGGCAGTTTGGCAACGAGTTCGGCGAGGAGAGAAGGGTTTGACAGGTGTGCGGTTTGTCCCGCCACTTCTAGGTGATCACAGAGACTCTGTATAGACATCCCGAAATCGATTATAGATTGGAACTTTTCCACCCTGGGTGAAGGCGTGGATCGAACCTTGTCCAGGAGGGCTGAAATTAGCAACTCAGGCCGACCATAGAGCAAATGAAGAGTTTCCATGATATGAGGCACCGATTCAGGCAGAAGTAGTCGGCTTTGAACAGCCTCGTATGCTGCACCCTTTAGACTTCGCTGAAGGCGGCACAAATTTTCGGCACTAGAGTATCCACAAGCGAGAGAAGTGTTTTTTTTTTATTTCTTTATTATAGTGGCTTTCAGCCTCCTGGGCTGGTTCGCCAGAGAGTAGTGTTTATAAAACTGCTTATGAATACTGGCCAATCGGAAGGATTTCCAGAAAAGAGGGGTAAGTCACGTGGCATGACTTGTCTGGCAGCTGATTGCGAGGGCGAGGGGGCGAAGGTGGCTATATTTGCATTTATCAATGGTGATTGCGAAGGCGATAAAGCAATGCTACCAAATTGCATCATCAAATGGCGGAGGTTCCCGTCGTTATTGAATGGTGGCTTATTTGCTTGCAGAGGATAATTGACTGGCTTACCTGGTGGCTCAGGGGATGATACTTCTCTTTCGTAAGATTTAGGAGGCGCAGTAGGTACCGGCGTAGGCAGGTATGCTGGCACAGATGGACTTGCTGACACGGGTACACGGGGGCCGGCGACGAGGCGACGGTGACGAATGACGAACTCATTGCGATAGCAAAGTCGCTAAAGGTGAACAAAGCGCCAGGACCTGATGGTATCCCGAACCTGGCCATCAAGACGGCTATCTTGCTGGATCCCGGAATGTTCAGGGTGGTGATGCAAAAGTGTCTGGACGAGGGCGTCTTCCCGGACGCCTGGAAAATTCAGAACCTTGTATTGCTACCAAAGACAGGGAAGCCACCAGGAGATCCATCGGCATATAGACCTATATGTCTGTTGGATACAGCGGGTAAGGTGCTCGAGAGGGTAATCCTCAACAGACTGGCAACGTACACGGAGGGTACAGGCGGTCTGTCGGACAACCAGTTTGGCTTCCGCAAAGGGAAGTCGACGGTGGATGCCATCCTGTCCGTCACCAAGACGGCTGAGGTGGCAATCCAGCGCAAGAGGCGAGGAGTACGCTACTGTGCAGTGGTCACCCTTGACGTGAGAAACGCCTTCAACAGCGCCAGTTGGGTGGCTATTGCCGACTCGCTCCAGCGCCTACAGGTTCCTGGGTACCTGTACAAGATTCTGGAAACTACTTCCAGAATCGCGTACTGGTGTACAACACGGAGGAGGGTCAGAAACGTGTACATATCACCGCAGGCGTCCCACAAGGTTCGATCCTGGGTCCGGTGCTATGGAACACGATGTACGACGAAGTGTTACGGCTCGAGTTCCCGAGCGGGGTGAAGATAGTCGGGTTCGCGGACGACATCACCCTGGAAATATGTGGTGAATCCATCGAGGAGGTGGAGCTGACGGCCTCACACTCCATCGGCATTGTGGAGAGATGGATGCGCTCCAAAAAGCTGGAGCTAGCTCACCATAAGACTGAGGTCACGGTTGTCAACAACCGAAAATCGGAGCAATACGCTACGATTAGTGCAGGCAACTGCACTATTGAATCGAAGAGGTCTTTGAGGTATCTTGGGGTCATGATCGACGATAAGCTGTCCTTTACCAGCCACGTCGATTACGCTTGCAAGAAAGCCTCCGTGGCTATCTCGGCATTATCCCGCATGATGTCGAATAGCTCGGCGGTGCAAGGGAGTAAGCGTAAACTCCTGGCCAGTGTCGCCCTGTCCATACTTAGGTACGGCGGGCCGGCATGGATCACCGCCTTGAACATGAAGTGCTACCTAGGTAAGCTAGAGAGTACACACAGGCTAATGTGCCTAAGAGTGGTTAGTGCATACCGAACGGTATCACGCGATGCGGTCTGTGTCCTAGCGGGGATGATGCCGATAGGCATCGTCATAAAAGAGGATGCAGAGTGCTTCGAGCAACGTGGAACAAGAGGTATTCGAAAGACCACTAGAGCCGCATCAATGGTTAAGTGGCAGAGGGAATGGAATAACTCCACCAAAGGTCGGTGGACCCACCGACTAATCCCGGAACTATCCGGGTGGGTCGGTAGGCGACACGGGGAGGTTAACTTCCACTTAACGCAGATCCTGTCAGGCCATGGGTGCTTTAGACAATATCTGCACAAGTATGGGCATGCTCAGTCCTCCGCATGCACCGAGTGCGCGGGAGCAGAGGAAACCGCGGAACATGTACTCTTCACATGTCCTCGCTTCGACGGCGCGAGATCCGGCATGATGGCCGTAAGCGGTCACGACACGACTCCGGATAATTTGGTCCAGAGGATGTGCCAGGACCGGGACATCTGGGACGCGGTATGCGTAGCAGCATCCCAGATTGTCCTCGATCTCCAATCGAAATGGCGAAACGACCAAAGGCAGGTCGAAATGGCGACCTAACTACTGAAGACCTAAGTAGTTAGACATAGTGGGTGCTTAATTAGCACAAAAGCCCCCTCCCCGAAGTAATACCGAAAGGTGGTTCCGGGGAGGGAGAAAGGCTTAAGGCACGGGTGGGTTTTTAGTGGGTCGAGGAGTTGGCACCCTCATCCCCACACCCTGAGTTCTTCAGGAGTCTGGTTGCAGATTTTCCATCCCGTCTAAAAAAAAAAAAAAAAAAAAAAAAAAAAAAAAAAACACGGGTACACAAGTAGATGTCGGTTAGCATACCGGCGGATATGCAGGATTCGTGGGTACACGGGTTGGTACTGAAGCTGATGTAAGCACCGCTGCAGGGTGAAACGTTGACCCAGGCCCTGCGCCTGCTATAGATGCGCCGACGTAGGATGGCACCGGTTCAACCTGATTCTCTGATTGATGATGCGATACGAAAGCATGTCGATCCACTGATATAGACTGTGCTACTGATACTGACGAGTGGCCGGGTGCTGCAGCAAGAGGTGGCATGAATGGCACAAAGCCTGTCGACGGTCGCTGTGGTACACTCGTCGTTGAGTACATCGGGGCGAAAAACGATGCTGAATTCTGTGGCGGCACCCATGACAAAGGTGGTGATGCTGATGAAGGTTTGAACCCGGCGTCGGATGGCATCAACGTAGATGGAATTGCCGGTGCGGGAATCAAACCTGTCGAAGCTACGGGTGGTTGTAATGGTACCGGAGCGGGTATCCCAAATGGTATTGAAGTAGGCACAATTGCTGTTGCTGGAGCGTATAATCCAACGGTTGGTGGAGGTGCTCGCTGCATGAGCGACACATGCGACGGGGTTGATTGTGCCAGGGGTACTTTTCCGACGATTCTGTTGAAGACGGCTTTCCGGGCTGGATCTCTATCCTGTTTCGGATCCATTTCCGAAACGTCGCTGTTTGGGTAGCGCTGTGTGGGTAGCGATGGATGTTTGAGGGGGCTCTGCTGATTCTTCCCGTCTGGTAGCTGTGCTAGAGATGGATCAGGGTCACTAGCGGTAGTAGCGCTCGGCTTCGTC
Organism: Aedes japonicus; assembly: GCA_034211315.2. NCBI lineage: Eukaryota > Metazoa > Arthropoda > Insecta > Diptera > Culicidae > Aedes > Aedes japonicus. Next base: position 547,204 of record JASCZW010005222.1, read on the forward strand.
TGGCTAGATGGTACTGGCGGCATAATTGGAAGACCTGCGTCCGTTGATGGGGGAACGTTAGTGTCCTCCGTTTGCTCTGCGCATGTGTGCACCCATTCCACGACCTTGGCGAGGCTGGCTTGCTTACTAACTCGACTGCGTTTGCTCCGAATACTTTCGTTCCCCTCCTCTAGCTCGAGCTGGGATTCGAGTAATTTGTATTTTTCCTCTACGAACTTCTTTTGTAAAGCTTGGAGCTCCTCCAGCTTCTCAAGCTGCAAATGTAACCTCGCAGATCTTCCTGACTTACTTGAAACTCGGGAATCGCGAGATGTGTCTGCGCTACTACCCAGGTCATTTACTCGACATTTCGAGCACAACCACGATCGATCATTGATCGACTCGGAGACGCCGGCACATGAAAAATGCCACCACGTAGTGCAATTGTCGCACTGCACCATATTTTCATCGCCGTTCCGGTGTTCGCACTTTTCGCAGTCTAACCGGTCTTCGTCGAGCGTACGTGCGTGATGCGGGTTGAAATCTGAATGCATCTCCGGGATTGTCTTCTCGGGAGTCGAGTCCATATCGACGAGTTACGAAAACTGCGGTCGATTTATCTTAAGTTTGTTCCCAAACTTTAAAGGTTAGAATTGTCCTTCGCAAGGTCGATTCTCTTTAGCAAATTACAACAACGTGTATGAGTTGGTCGTAACGTAGCTTAAGCTGCAATTTTATTTAAATTATAATTTTCAAGTAATAAATTAGTGTGCTGTATCTACTCACATAAATCGGTTTGCAGGTAGGGATTTTTAAGGACAATTCTGCCGTACTGCATGTGTTCGTATGTTCCTGCATGGGTGTTTTTAGGTTAGGTTATATTATAATAATAGAACTAGGAAACTTACAATTTGCGGTTTATAATAATAGAAATAGGAAACTTACAATTTTAATGAGCTTACTAACACCACGGACTAATTACGGACATCGGACAGACGCTTTATTCATGACGCACCTGGTTAAAATTTTCTGTGTATCAAGTTCCATGTATACTAGCATTTCATTATCATAGCAGTACTAGAAAAACATAGCAACACTGCTTTTTTTGCAACTTCGGCAGCACTGTTTTCTAATAAAAACAACGTCAACAAAGTTTATCGCGAGTTCATGACTTTATCGACTGGGCAGCCCCAAAGTTTTCGCAGGCCAGGATGACGAATCTAGTGATAACAAATTCCGTATTTCTCGTAGTTCTGTTAGAATGTGCCGGAGGATCGTCGGAGTGTCCAATGCTTATTGCTTGAATCCTATTCAGGAGCTTGAACCCATTTTTGGAAGCCGTATCACCAAGAAGATCGTCGATGTAAAAGTTTTATGATAATCCTTTAGCTGCTATTGAACATAGTAGGTCAATTCACCGTCGGAGGCAAGTTGCTGGAGGCAGAAGGTCCCGTCATCAGGACATCATTCAACGAGACCGGGTATCAGTGGGACACGAAGATGGTGCGTTAACCAGTTTGTTAATCCAGGTTCGTAACGTTAACCTTTTTTTTTAGATACTTTTCCTGTTCAAGAGCACTATAGTCAAGTATCTGCCTATCTCGGTTCTGTTTGCGTGCAACAACCTGTACACAGTGCACACGAGTCTGCCTTCGAGTACAAGTGGTTCAACATGGACTGGGAGATACACAAACGACTGGCCTACATTTCAACCAACTGGTCGTTCTTCATCGCCTTCGGACTACCACTAGCACTCCTCTCCGAACTGCCCAACTCACTCGTCATCAGCGGTTGCGGGTTCTTTTTACTATTTCCTCGGTTAATTTATAGTGCAAACGAAGCCACACTGAAAGTAATTGTCTGGTAAGTGCTGCCGCTCAATGTTCGGTTCGAAATAGCTCTAATAATGTAACATTTCAGTGAAAACATTTTCCCTGGTAGTGCTTATTACCATTGAAATGTCCAGCAGCCGAACTAAACTGGGCAAGGCTGCTATCTCGACACTATTAAGTGGTAGCCCAGTGACCCCGGTAGTTCCAAGATGCGTGGAATGACTCCACCGCTGACCGGTGGTGAAACACAATAGCTAAACTTCCATTTGAATTTGAATCAGTCTCGACACCGCCACCGCCACCCACTGCTGAAACTTGGGATGAGAATCCGAAAACTCTTGGGACATACAGAAATGATAAGAACCGATACGCCTTCCTGGCAAAGATGTCGTCAACGAGAAAAAGAGTATACATTAAATTGTTATGTTATATATTCTCCGTGCGAGGAGTAACGATTATGATGTAGAAGGAGATGTTCGCTCATCACCATGAGGCACCAAGAGTGAACAACAATGTTTTTGGCTAGAATGAAAGATATGAAGAGAAAGTTTTGATAGTTCCGCTAGTGTGCGGCAGGATTGGAAATGTAACAGATGTTTTTTTTTATGAAAATTGAGCGAAAAGGGCATGTATACGGTGGTACTCGAACCAACGACATTTTTGCCTAACATCCCACTGCGGGGTAGGTTAAAGCACGGACTAAGTCTGCCACTTCAACAGGCAAAAATGTCCGGTTGGAAGACGCTCATGTACCACTGTGGCTTGTATAGTTATTCTAGCGATCTATTGTGTGCACTCTGTTTACTGATGCGCACATGGGAGAGGAACTCTCTCCTTTTTTGGGTTTGTTTGGGGGGGGGGGGGACCAGTATCGCATCGCTTCACGGTGTTTCTCTCCGAGGTCTCTACGTTGGAGACGACGAGAAAAACTTTAGTGATCGTCAGTCGGTGCGAATCAAAACAAACCCAAAAAAAGGAGAGAGTTCCTCTCCCATGTGCGCATCAGTAAACAGAGTGCACACAATAGATCGCTAGAATAACTATACAAGCCACAGTGGTACATGAGCGTCTTCCAACCGGACATTTTTGCCTGTTGAAGTGGCAGACTTAGTCCGTGCTTTAACCTACCCGCAGTGGGATGTTAGGCAAAATGTCGTTGGTTCGAGTACCACCGTATACATGCCCTTTTCGCTCAATTTTCATAAAAACATCTGTTACATTTCCAATCCTGCCGCACACTAGCGGAACTATCAAAACTTTCTCTTCATATCTTTCATTCTAGCCAAAAACATTGTTGTTCACTCTTGGTGCCTCATGGTGATGAGCGAACATCTCCTTCTACATCATAATCGTTACTCTCGCACGGAGAATATATAACATAACAATTTAATGTATGTAAAACCATAAATGGCGGTAACCATTAATTATACTGGTGGGGACCAGTATCGCATCGCTTCACGGTGTTTCTCTCCGAGGTCTCTACGTTGGAGACGACGAGAAAAACTTTAGTGATCGTCAGTCGGTGCGAATCAAAACAAACCCAAAAAAGGAGAGAGTTCCTCTCCCATGTGCGCATCAGTAAACAGAGTGCACACAATAGATCGCTAGAATAACTATACAAGCCACAGTGGTACATGAGCGTCTTCCAACCGGACATTTTTGCCTGTTGAAGTGGCGGACTTAGTCCGTGCTTTAACCTACCCCGCAGTGGGATGTTAGGCAAAAATGTCGTTGGTTCGAGTACCACCGTATACATGCCCTTTTCGCTCAATTTTCATAAAAAATCATCTGTTACATTTCCAATCCTGCCGCACACTAGCGGTACTATCAAAACTTTCTCTTCATATCTTTCATTCTAGCCAAAAACATTGTTGTTCACTCTTGGTGCCTCATGGTGATGAGCGAACATCTCCTTCTACGAGAAAAAGAGGCAAAAGGCAGCTCTGAAGACCATACAAGAAGGATGAGAATAAGCAGGATATGGGTGATAGTAATTGAAGTTATTCCTTGTTAGTTCACCAAATTTAAATATAAAATAATAATTCATATTTATCCAAAACAACCATTGTTTTGTTATACAACCTGAATCGAAAAGAAGTTTGTTTCAGCTACCTACGACAAAAGACAGTCAATTTATGTAAATGTAATTTTAAGTGGCATTCGACTGTTGTCCGTAGTTAATCGTTTCTATTTGCGTTACGTGTATACCGGTAGCTATTCTGGGCCTAGGCTTAATGTACATGAAGTTGCACACTATAAACACAGACGATTTCTTTTAGTAGTTGATTTCAAACACTAAGAAGCGTGATCAGATTTTTATTTCTGCTGTCTAAAACTAGTTGATTAACCATTTACTATACTACGCCTCCTTTAATGCGCTTCCTGTTTTCCCGAATCCGGTGAATCCCATCACGGCAGCTAATTCCAAAGTGTCTGCTTTGCTTTCATCCACTTCTTCAATCTTCCGTTAAACTTTTTTGTTTTTTTTTTCATTTTCTCCCGCTCGTATTCTCGGTGATGCTCCTTTCACTTTTCTTCGGTTTTGTTATTGTTAACTCCTTGAACTCCTCTTTATACTGGTCATGCACCTTTCGAACGTCATCTACATGCCTAAATTATGTTGATGTTTCTTTCCGTTGGTGTGATTCAAAAAGTTGATCGCATGTTTCATAATGCGGTCACACACATTGCAGAAGTATCCACAGGATTAGGACGATAAGATACGTTTGTTAATGACCTTGCATTTGCCCAGCTTCGACTGCAAGTCAACGTTGTACTCGCGCTGTTTAAGCAGCTCCAGCGAACCCATCGGCGTCTAAAAAAATCCCTTGAAACTATAAATTTACCCACATAATATTTCACAGTACATACCATCTTCGGAAGTAGTTAATGTTTTTCCTACAGTCGCTCCTGAGCCAATCGTTCGTATTGGTATTTTGTGATGGTGAGGGGTTCGGTCTCCTGTTCTGCCCATACTTCCTCCTTCTCCTGCGTGAAGTGATAAGGGCAGTACGGTACATTATGTTCAGATGATTCAATCAACGGATTACTCAACAATAAATTAATCACGTCCGGCTGCATGTTAATATAGTTTTTTAGTAATGGAGCATACATCTTGCATGCTGTGCAAATCACATTCAGTCGACCTTGAGAACTTGAGAAACAGCAATCAACCAATGTTTGTAAATAAAATCAGCTGGCATAATGACATACATGCACCGTAAACCACGTCTACGCAATATCGAAAATAATCTAGTATATATGGCACTTTGACAGTACTAGAGGCCGGTTCTCTAGTACCACGGACTAATTACGGACATCGGACGGACGATTTATGCATGACGCACCTGGTCAAAATTTTCAGTGTATCAAGTTCCATATATACTAGAATATCATTACCAGAGCAGTACTAGAAAAATCCAGCAACATTGTTTTTTTTTTCAACTTCGGCAACACTATTTTCTTGTCAAAACAAACTCACGAGGTCACAGCTGTTTTTGGCGGTCGGCGGTTTTGTTTGAGGTGCGTAAAAAGCTAAGATCGGTATAATATTGGTCTCAATTTATTGATCAAGCGGATCAAGCGGGATATTTTCAAGTAAAAGACGTCACCGACTGGGCAGCTCTAAAAATTTCACCCGAATCAAGTTGACGAATCAAGTTCCAACAAATTCCGAATTTTTGTTTAGCTGCTATCGAATAGGTCAATTCACCGTCCGGAGCAAGTTGCTGGAGGTAGTCGGTCCAGGGCATTATTCAACGAGACCCGCCCAAGTAACCACAAGCATTATATCATAACATTAATTCGACCGACTATCAGCAACAGTCATGCCATATCACATTTATTCAACAACTCCAATGCTATGTAGCATTACCTTTACATTAAAAATGTTGTGATGCATTACTATATTTCTTCAAACAACTTAACGTTAAATACGCATTAATTGATGCATTATTGCATTATCTCAATAAATGCTTCATTGCTAGCTAAACAGTAGCATTGGTGCAGTATCATCTGGACGACATTTTCCAATTTGACTTTGGAAATGAGAAACATATGATCGAGCTGAGCTGCCTGTCAGATCCAGAAACGTCATCTTCATTCTTCTTAACCTTGGACTTCGCAGCAGAAAGTTTGATTCCTAAAATTTCAGCAAAAAATATGGCTGCATTATGGGCAGCCGCGGGTTTTTCTGGTTGTTCAGAGGACTGAGCTGTTATTTTTTAAAGAGGAATCTTCATTCTCATACCATTTTCTTTTATGATCCAGTTTCAAGCTGCACCGGGTATCAAAATGGTGGCTTGTTGTGTGATGAACGGCGGGGGGCATGATTTTATTTGAAACTCGTCTGGGGTTTAGGATGAACAAAGGTTCGGGTATCACAGTCTCAACGATGTGTTGAGCATGAAAAATCTAGAAATAGCTGCATGAAACATGTTTTTGTAGAACGACAAAGAGGGTGTGCTTAGGGTATGCTTCCTTAATATTATGCAGTTGTCTTCCATTATTTCATTGCTCTCTTGGCTAAGAGCGTTAACGCAACCGGCATTCATCGATCATTCGTGAGAAGCCTCGGTTCGAATCCCAATGTAGGAAACACATTGGAGCTTATATAAAATGTATCTCATCATCAATGTTTCGCGAAAATATATGCCATTAAATGATAGAAATAAAATGTCGCAATAGAGGAGAAATGAATTTCAAATAGAAAGGGGAAATACATTCTTGATGTTTTTTCTCCAAAATTTTCCAAGCTCTATATATGCTTTTTAAAATGCAATAAAACATTTCAGTAGAAGCAGTAATTCAACTGCTGAAAAAGTAACCATGCCCTAAATATACTTGTTTTCGGGCTTCAATAAAGCATGTGCGCTAGCTTTAATTTGACAGGAGTGGGGCCCTTTTCGACTTTAGTTCTGCTTTATGGACGCATATAAGATTAAACTGCTTTATACAATAAACTTATATCGTAATATAATGCAAAATTGATGTATCTATATAGAGCTTCATGGTTACTTGGGCGGTATCAGTAGGACACGAAGCCGATACGTTAATCAGTTTGTTGATCCAGGTACGTAACTTAAATCAGTTTAAGTTTAACTTAAAAATTATTAATACAGGTACTGTTACTGTTGCAGATCACTTTAGTCAAGTATCTGCCTATCACGGTTCCGTTTGCGTGCAGCATCTTGTATATAGTACACATGAGTCGCGAGCAGAGCAGACTACGCCTTCGAGTTCAAGCATTTCAAGGCGGGCTGGGAGCTACACAAACGACTAACCTACATCGGAATCAACTGGCCGTTCTTCATCAGCTTTGCGTATTCTCTGTATAGTTTCCTCTGATCATCCTTAGTGTAACCGAAGCCACGCCGAAAGTTTTCGATTGGTAAGTGCTGCAACTAAATTTACACCATTTTTTGATTTCATACATAAGAGTTTCTCCTTTATTTACTCGCAATTTTACTCAGACTATTTCAGTTAGCTAATCGCCATGGCATCCCTAGGACTAACTAAACGCATTTCCATCGGAATGGTTCAGTAGATCGTTCGGTGGTTCCTCATTGATCTCTGGTATAGCATGGTATACCGATATCATCATGTGTCTTTGTAGTGCCTCGTAGCTTAAGGTCGGATCATTCTCCTTGTCCATGATGGTGAAATTCTTCTTCAGGATACAAAGGTTGTTGACGCATTGCTTAGACCTGGGAAAGCTGCAGAGTTGATACATACATGAGCAAAGTCGAGCGCCTTCAAACGGCTCGACTCTACGTGAGCAATATCCAGAAGTGTTTCCAGAAGCTGCCTCATTCCATCTACATCATGAAAATCCTTGATGCGTAAACGAGGATCGACGAGCTTGTTTCGGTTGTTGTCGGGTATCGTCAACTTTCACGATAATCCCAGAAATCGTTCCATCAGATATTTGAGATAACAGTCTAAGAAAATGAGTGGAAGATTGCAGCTCAGATTAATAACTGCTTTTGGTTGCAGTATGCAATATTTAAGATAAGGACGCTTAATAATGTATTAATATTAATTGAAAACATTGTTTTTTTCATTATTAAAAGAGCATTTACTTTTACAGTTTTTAATTGGTTCATTTTATGTGGAAAATGGGTATGGGTTGTCATATTCCTGTCATATAAAGGAGAAATCCAGTAGGGATTCTTGGAAGATTTCTTAGCGCACTTGAGGATGGCTTCACGAGGATCTTGATGTACACAATTTCAACTTACATGTGCTTTAGGAAGTGATTCTCCTGCTAGCACTATTATATCGCCTGGACTAATGCAGCAATCGTTCGTGTCATAGCGATAGAATGGTTTTCAATGGTTTTTTTCGGGTTCGGGTATCATTATTGGTGGCTATAATTTGTCCTGCGTATCATCGATGAAATGTTACAGCCTTTGGTGTTTGTTTTCCTAACGAAGTGAGTCGTTTAGACAATCATCGTCCTGTAAGCTCAAGTTTCAGAAATAATTTAAGCTTTCCCTTGATAATACAACTATAAAAATACAACCATATTGAGTTTATTTTAAAAAGATGTTCGAAGAAAAGTGGTGTAAAAAGTTACTTTTTGCGTGGCATAATTAATAGACGTTCCCCTACGAGATTGAAATTGCTCCCAGTCGATTTGATTGAACGAAATGAAATTAAAACTAATTACGATGAATCTTCTCTATCTTAAGGATAAAATTAATGTTCTTATTACTGAAGAACAAAATGAGAACGAAATGGAATCCTTACTGACATCTGAACGCTAGACTGTGAACGATTCGCTGAAGGCAGAAGATAGCAAACTAGGCGATTTTTATAAAAGCGTAATAAGCTCAAATGCCTACATGAAAATTACAGCATATTCACAGTTAAGCAATAAACTACTACAGCTCATTTAATCAGCCAAAAAGTGTTCGAAAACAAATATTTTGGTTGTTCCAACTTTATTACTGTCTCAAATAAAATTTAAATCTGATCGAAACGAGCCTCGGTGGTATGAACATATTGTTTTGATTCAAGCTTTTGAAATAAACCGAGTATATAAATTTCTAAGTCTTCATCCTGATTGACCCACGAAATACTACAAATTTTATGCTTTGTTAAGTGAAGGCAGATCCTGGGAGTATGGCTGTCGGATTGTTGCCTTCGGTCTTAACACGTACGTCCCCAACCCCTCTGAGACAGAAAATTTCAAATTTAAAATTGATGATACTCCATCGTTAGCCATCGGATTTGGTTGCGGTTTTTTGCAATAGATCACAAATATATCCTAGTTTATAGATCTGCACTGGTTATTCCGAAAATTTCCGTAGTTTCGGATTCCAAGGTGGGAGTACTGGGGTAAGTACCTGTCTAGGGATGGTGGACAAAACATTTTTAGTAGCGAAACATGGCATGCGACACACCCAACTTCATGATTTTGCAAAACTATGTCATCAAAAGTCATTTTAAAGATTTCTGATCATACTGGCTACTAAAAGAGGCCCTGCAAGATCCGAGTTCCTCCAGAAAAGTGGCCATATTCAAATCGTTGCCAAAACCTGGCTAGCGACACATCAAACTTCATGATTTTGCAAAACTAGGTCATCAGAAGACGTTTTGAGAATTTCTGGCCATACTGGTCACTTGGGGAGGCACTGCGGGATCCGAATTCCTCCGGAAAAGTGGCCATATTCAAATCTTTTCCAAAACCTGGCTTGCGACACATCAAACTTCATGTTTTGCAAAATCATGAAGTTTGATGTGTCGCAAGCCACGTTTTGGGAAAAGATTTGAATATGGCCGCTTTACCTGAGGAACTCGGATTCCGCAGGGCTTCCCTAAGTGGCCAGTATGGTCCAACACTCTCAAAAAGTTCTCCGAAGAGCAAGTTTTGCAAAATCATGTCGCAAGTCAGGTTTTGGAAAAGATTTGAATATGGCCACTTTTCCGGAGGAATTCGGATCCCGCAGTGCCTCCCCAAGTGACCAGTATGGCCAGAAATTCTCAAAACGTCTTCTCATGACCTAGTTTTGCAAAATCCTGAAGTTTGATGTGTCGCTAGCCAGGTTTTGGCAACGATTTGGATATGGCCACTTTTCTGGAGGAACTCGGATCCTGCTGGCCTCTTTTAGTGGCCAGTATGGTCAGAAATCTTTAAAATGTCTTTTGATGACCTAGTTTTGCAAAATCATGAAGTTTGATATGCCTCATGCCATGTTTCGCTACTAAAAATGTTTTGTCCACCATCCCTGGACAGGTACTTACCCCAGTACTCCCACCTTGGAATCCGAAACTACGGAAATTTTCGGAATAACCAGTGCAGATCTATAAACTAGGATATATTTGTGATCTATTGCAAAAAACCGCAACCAAATCCGATGACTAACGATGGAGTATCATCAATTTTAAATTTGAAATTTTCTGTCTCAGAGGGGTTGGGGACGTACGTGTTAATATCCACCGATTCCACGTTGATCGAGTCATTCTCATTCGTCGAAATGGCCTATCCTGAGAGGACAGTAGATTGTACAGTTTTTCAACTGTTTGATGGTCGTGGATCGCCAATTTTAACTTTGGAAATTAATCTAAAATAAGCATAAAAAATAAAGTCATAAACTATAAACTACTTGTATACCATAAGAATACCTTATAACATGGCGATTTATTTTACACTCCCGTTGAAGATTTCGTCGATGCTCATCAGTGAGATTTTGTAATCTTTTATCACCAAAAGATCGTGGATGATGCGTCTACGCTTCGGATCTTGTGATTCAACTTTGTACTTTCTAGCTTCAACCTTCAAGCTAGACAGTGACGCTTCGACTAGAATTTTAAATGGACTAATTATCACACATGTTTCTCCATTAGCCGTGGTTTAATGGAAATACCAACGGCAATACTGTTGCATGTTTCGAATAAGTTTGCTTACCTTTCTTCAAATCCAGATACATATGAACCAAAAAAATCGACATTCGGAACTCCATCACTCCATCGCGTAAAATCTCCAACTGTTTGATGTGCGTGATGTTCCTGTCCGTATGTTACTCCTTGCCAATTCGTTATTTCAAGCATAACTTTTCAAAAGGACGTATGTCGCATATGTAAACAAATCGAGTTTTTCATTCTATCCTGTCATTAATAACACCCTTAATGTAGTTACAATTGCCAAATAACATTATCAAAATTATTCAGTTATGTGCACCAATTTTCATATGCGACCTATCTGATCCTTTTAAATGTTATGCAAATAGTTCAGATACACCACACAGCAAGACGACGTATCTGCGTTTGAAAATTATACCCGGTGTATCTGACATGACGCAAGTGCTGAACTTTCTGAAATACTGACGTATCCAACCGGTGTATGTAACAAGCAAGATGTCACACTGACGTATCTAACAAGGTGTATGTGTAGGTATGGAGGCAAACCGGTGTATGTGTTAATTTTCTCAAAAATAGAGCGAAAGTGAATGAAAACCAGGATTTTTACTTCTTATAATATTATTCAACCGTGACAGAATGAACAGATGGAATAAAACTTAAAGTAAAGTTAAATAGGATTTAATGAAAGCATCTGGAACTTCAACCTCATTTTTCTCAATTCCTATCAAATGTTAGATACGTCTATTTGAAAAGTTATGCTTGATTTGATACTTCAAATTTACCGGCTTCATGGAGAGTTTTTTATATTCTTCGTTGATGCTGCTGGAGTTGAGCACTTCAAAAATGATTGGGAGCACAGGGACGAATATTCTGGTCCGTGCAGATAAATCACTAAACATTCGTTAACTATAAAAACGGAGTGGAAAATATTGTGCTGGTGGAATTAACTTGAAAACACCGGTGATAGCCAAGTGATGTAAAGCTGTCATAACTAAAATGCACGATAAAACACATCAACGCAATATCGAACATATTCTAGTATACCTGGCACTTTGACAGTACTAGAAGCTGGTTCTCTATTGCAACAGTGATCCATAATTTTTCAAATGTTTCTTCCACACAACTACGTCCTTCCTTTTTGGGTCCATGCTAGTACGATAGTGATCCATAATTTTTTAAATGTTTCTTCGGCACAACTACGTCCTTCCCTTTTGGGTCCATGCTAACACTGTATAGGGAATTAATTTTAAGCTATTCAATGAAAATTCTGTAATATTTTAACTAGCATCCACTTCGAAGAGATATTGTTTTGAGAATGAGACAATGGAGCATGACGCATGGTATTATGTTATGTCAATTTGACACTGTCAACGATCGGTTCGATCGTCACTCCCAAGGTGAATTTAATACTTCAGGTGGTCTATTTTCTTCAGTTTGTAGGGAAGACGGGTGGAGTAGCGGGGTATCAAAGGAGATTTAGCAGTGGAGCGAAAGAGAAGGAACACTCAATAGTGTATTACGCACATAATGACAGCTGTTTATAGCGATTTTGCCTAAGAGTGAAGAGTTCTAAATGAATGCAAACGGTTTGGGCTAAACGTTTTGTTTACAAACATTAGCACGTGCACTTTCCCGCCCGAAATTTGGTAAATAAACCGTGCAGCCTGACGCATCATATCCCATGGCATAGAACACAGGCCTGGCAGTGTCTCCATCATCTCCTTTACTCGTTTGATTTAAAATGGAACTGCGAGTTTGACATCACAGGCACTATTGCATAGGTGTAAAGGAGACAGCTTCAGTCTGCCAGACCAGTATTTTACTTTATATGGATTGTATTAGTCTGCGTTTAAACATGGCTGAAATTCTCATATACAGCATTGAGACCACCTGAAGTATTAAATTCACCTTGGTCACTCCATCGTGACCAGAAGTGATGCCAGTATCAACATTAATCAATAATAATAATCCTAGAGGGTTTGAGCTGTTTAGTGGAATACCTGTAACTAGAAATTAGAAGAAGAATTAGTATCTTCCATTTAATTCCAACTACCTTTGCTTATCTTCGACAGATACGCGTATTTCGTCTACAATGTGCAGACTTCTTCAGTGTCTCGTACTAATAACTCGACTGTCGACTGTCAGTCGAGTTATTAGTACGAGACACTGAAGAAGTCTGCACATTGTAGACGAAATACGCGTATCTGTCGAAGATAAGCAAAGGTAGTTGGAATTAAATGGAAGATACTAATTCTTCTTCTAATTTCTAGTTAATAATAATAATATTACTAACATGCACAAAAGTCTTGATATTATTTTTCCCTTAAATTTGACAGTTTTTTTTTCAAATAATCTTGCTACTGTAGCAGATATTTTTTCCAGATGAACAGTTCATTTGCAAAGTGACCGATAAATTTTCGACAGTGACAGAGGAATTTTTGAACAATCAGAGATATTTTCTAAATGTCAAGCTTGATCGAAAAGTTAAAAAATGGAACACAACGTTGATATATTGGGCTCAGCGATTGAGCTATACAGGCCATACATTAACTGCCATCCATTCCACCCCTTGCCTCTCCAATATATACTCTATCACAAAAGTTCGTTGTTTTCCTCCTCGATTTCCTGGAGTACACACTTAGAATTATATGCAGAAACTCGGCTTTCTGCAACCGGGATCCGCACAGCTGACCTCTCGGTTTCGATCTCGGTTTTTTTTTATGTTAACCGACAATCTCGGTTTGGCTCAAACTGAAAATTCTTTTTGTTAGCTGGGAATCTCGGCATGAGCAAACTGATATATCGGTTGAAATTCAAAACAAACAAAATTAGGATTACCGAGATTTCGGATATATTGTGTGTAAATACTCTAAATTTTGACAAACTGCAACCAAACCAGAGCCTTGCAATTATGTTGTGATTCGCTGTGTTATTTTGAAGAATATTGGAGAATGTGTCCGTGTGAGTTACGTTATTAGGGACGGAGCTTACACCCCGTGTACAGGGTGTCTGCAAATTATCCGTAAGACTTTATCTGCACGCCTTAACACAACCAAGCGGATAAAACTAAGCATATCTACATGGTTTAACATCTAGAGCCATTGTCTTTATACGCAGTAAGGTTGGTTGTGCTTTCTAATTCATTCAAAATTAAGCTGAATGAGTTGCACGCAGGTGTAATTGAACTTATTTGAAAAGGACAAACTGTTTCAGTTATTGCAAACCCAACAAATATCAGTGTTGAATAACCGCTTGTTGAATCAAATTTGGAGAAGTTATACAGCTTTCCAGAAGAAAAAGATGAACAGCTTCCACAAATTTGTTTGAACAAACAGTTATTCAGCATTGATGTTTGATGGGCAGACCCTGAATATGGCAAAATATACAGTGAGTTACGCAATAAAACAATACCAACAACTTGGAACGCTAGATGACCGCGTAGGGAGAGAAGAAAAACGCACCGTTCGGACTTCACAAATGCTCGACATTATACGGCGACGAATCAAGCGAAATTCTTCGATTTCCATCCGAAAATTGGCGAAATCACTGAAAATTTCAAAACTTTCCGTTGGAGCCACTGTGCAAGAATCACTACTTGAATGACACCATGAAAGCAAACCATTTGAGAAAAGTTAATGTTCTCCAGAACCGCTTATCCGAGGGCCACTATCGGTCAGTGCTGTTCACCGATGAAAAAGTTTTCACGATCGAGCAGAGTCACAACCACCAAAATGATCAGCAGTTATTGCTTGCTGCTTCCAACAATCGTGGAAGTATTTCAAGGAGTCATGATCCCGCTTCTGTCATGGTTTGAACAGCAATAACTCATTCCTGCAAAACCCCTTTTGATCTTCATCGCTTGATTCGGGGTGACAGTGAATCAAGCGGTATATCAGAAACTACTTACTGACACAGTTGCTTCTTGGGCATCGCAGCATTTCGGCAAACATGAATGGGCGCCGGCCCATGGAGCAAAAAAGACTATTAGTCTTTATGAACGCATTTTCCCAAGCTTTTTAACGAAAGATGAATGGCCTTCTAACTCACCGGATTTGAATCCGATGGACTATTCGGTGTGGTCCATTTAGGAGTCAAGAGCCTACAGTACACCGCACAAATCACCAAAACATCTAAAATCGTCTTTTGTTAAGGTTTGGGAACAATTTCTGTCGAAAAAACTCACGGCCATCTTGGATAACTTCCCGAAACGTTTGAAGGAGTGCATCTCAGCTCGAGGCAGCCATTTTGAAATGAATTAATAAAACTTGTTGTTTGCAAATATATTGCATTAACGAACAATACATATTGGAAATGAGAAGAAAAAATGGTACTTTCCATTTAATTCCAACTAACTTGATTGCTTATTTCGACAGATACGCGATTTTCGTTTATAATGTGCAGACTTCTTCAGTGTCGTGTACTAAGTCCAGTCGAGTTATTAGTACACGGCACTGAAGAAGTCTGCACATTGTAGACGAATACGCTTATCTGTCAAGATAAGCAATAAAGGTAGTTGGAATTAAATGGAACATACTTCTTTTTCTTCTCTTTTCAAGTTACAGGTAGACAGCTCACACTTTCTACTATTTTTTTCTACTTCCTTGACTATCCAACAAAACATCAGACATTTTTCTAAGAGATAAATCACGTGAGTTCAATGACTTGAATATCAATGACTTGAATACAGATTGTAAAATAATTATCATGTTGTTTCCAAGTGAATTAGTCGTATTTTTTTATTCTAACAAATCCTTTAACGATTGCCTGAAATTCAGGTCCAGTTTAGGCGATTTCCACTTAAATCAAGGATCTAAGAGATAATCATATGAAACTTACATGAATTTTCACGTTGTAGTCTCGGGTTACGGAGTTTTTACTGGATTTTTTAGAGCAATTTTCAATAACGCGTTTGAGTGAAGGTGACATTTACCCGAACACATAATTGCAAATTGCTTTCAATGTTTTCTGTTAACGTTTCATATGCTAATAACAGGCGGATTTTTTAAAGTGTGCAAGAACAGAATTGAGGGTCATCTCACTAGAATTAAAATTTAATGCACAAGTCGGTCAAGATTTAACACCCCGTTCACACTACAACTTAATTCTAGACAAAATCGTCAAAAGGTCGAAAGGAACAATTGTAAACAATGACTTAAAACGTACATTTCCTGGAAATGCCAGGTTGCTTACATCTATATCTACTACCGATGGGAAGGTAATAACTCATTCTATCTGTTTCTGTTGCTATTTTGGTTGTGGGAGCAAGCAGGTCCCAGAAAAATACGCAAGAGGTCATTGTTTACAAATGTTACTTTCGACCTATTGACTATTTAATAGTCAATAGGTCGAAAGTAACATTTGTAAACAATGACCTCTTGCGTATTTTTCTGGGACCTGCTTGCTCCCACAACCAAAATAGCAACAGAAACAGATAGAATGAGTTATAACCTTCCCATCGGTAGTAGATATAGATGTAAGCAACCTGGCATTTCCAGGAAATGTACGTTTTAAGTCATTGTTTACAATTGTTCCTTTCGACCTTTTGACGATTTTGTCTAGATTTTGTCTAGAATTATAGACTATCTTGATATCAGCATCTATACACAGAAGAAAAAAAGTACCCATTTGAGTAGTTGCGTGTGGGAAGCCAATTTTTGGTATAGGTATGATAACCGACCCGTTAGGTATAAGTAACTTACTTTTGGGTAGAATTCACCCAAAAGTTATTTATTTATACCCAACGGGTCGGTTAACATACCTATACCAAAAATTGGCTTCCCATACGCAACTGCTCAAATGGGTTCTTTTTTTCTTCCGTGTACATCTAGTTTTCACTGGAAATAATGTACATGGTATTTTATATCAAGATACTCTACACGCTAAGATCAGAATACCTAAAGATCGTTAAAAAGTACCGATAATCGCTCAAAAGTGCACATACCTAAATTATGCGTAAATACAAATTACCTAATATTGGGTAATAGTATTGAAAGAAGATACACGTTAAATATTACCGATTTTGTATCGTTAATTTTAACTCAAATTTGTGTATTTTTTGGTAGTTTTATTTTACAGAATGCTTAAAAAAAGACAATTTAACAATTTATCCATTCGGATTAGTTTTACAAATTCTGCACTCATGGAGATACAAATGTTCAAATGTTCAAGTAAAGCTAAAGTGAGGTTTAACATATCACATACATATCAACAGAATTCAAATGTGGGCAATATTGTACTGGATACATATTTTCATTAGAAATTCCAAGAAGATTCAGAGATATTCAATATGCCATACATTCAGTTTATAAAATGAACTATTTGTCAATCCTGAGCGTATTGTTCAGCGATGTGATTAAAATATTACCATTAATAGTCTTTAATGACCTTTTTATGTTATAACTATAGTTATATAAAAGGGGAAATTACATAAATATTAGAAATTTCATAAAATCAGTTCATAAAATGATTCAATAAGCTTAATAAGTACATTTTCGTTGAAAATTGGTTATAGTAAATGCAGACTAATTTTCAAATATACTCGTTGCAGCTCAAAACCAGACCACTCGAGCCAATCGATGCTGCTCTAATTCTATACAGTCGCATAGTGTGGCTAGTTCGCTGTATGTGCTATACAACGCACCAGATGCGACACAATAGAATGCAAGCGGCATCGATTGGTGTGATTGGTCTTGTTTGGTTTTGCACTGCAACGAGTATATTTTCATCTCACAATTATGTGCTCTCAGGTATTGTTTTGTTCATATCTCCATGAAGGATTATCCAATCATAATGAAATTTTGACCAGTTATTTGGAGATTTCATAGCTTTGGGAACGTCCATTAATTACGTCACGCAAAAAATGACCTCTTATAAACCCACCCCCCTCTCCCCTTGTCACGTTTTTTGTATGGACCTTCAAATTTTTTTGTATGGATCGTCACGTTTTCCCAAACCCCCCCTCCCCCCTTACTGCGTGACATAATTAATGGACCTTCCCTTTGATTTGGCACCAACAAAACTAAAATCGCTACACAAATAGCTCAGTATGTAATCGGAGACTAAACTGTTTGATTACTATTATAATAGGCCTTCAAGTACTGTTTCGTTCATATCTTCGTAACGAAATGTCCGAATGAAAAAAAAATCAATAGCGTTCTATGGAAATGTTTTAGCTTCCATTTGCCGTCAACAGAACTGAACTCGGTTCACAGATGGCTGTGAAACCGATTTGACATTATTTGTAACACACACACACACACACACACACACACGCATACATACACACAGACATGTGCTCAGTTTGTCGAGCTGAGTCAAATAGTATATGACACTCAAGCGATCTTAATACCCTTCTATTCTGCCCTGGTATGCATAGTTGACGTATGTGCCAAGACGACCGAAAATCACTTTTTTTGGTTTTTTGCATTCTTTACCCTATAATACATTGCCTCCAAGTAAAAACAAAAAAAGTTTCTTCGAAAAATTGCGAGATAAATTGAAAAGAACGGTTTGGCGTAAGCACCATTTGGTCGCATGAATGACGTCTCTCCACATATTACATCACGGGTGGCTGTAAGCGAAGTTGAATGCACCAGGGAAAGCAGATTAGAGATCACCGACAAACCGACATGAAACTCAATCTTCACTTTTGATCAAGAATCCATAACGACCGATTCAAATGTGTAGCGATCCCATCTGTCAAAATCTATAGAATCTTTTTATCTAGATAAAACTAATTTGTGCAGAATAGCTCAGACATGAACCTTCTTAACAAGTTTCGAAGCGTGTTCGTGGCTTTAATAGGAAATTAAGCGAACACGAAGATAGATGTCAGTCATATGACTTGAACAGAAAAATTATGAAATTTTCTATTGTCATTCATGTCGGTTTGTCGGTATAGAGATTACATATATACTCTGAAAAACACCTGGCCGGATCCTTACGATCAGTGATACTGTATCCATCATACTGCCTTTATTGGCAGTTGAAAATGGGATAGAATCGATGGATTTATTTCCTTGGCGAGGAGGTAAAAGGGGATGAGCCTGGAATTCTGATATTTAATCAAACCCACAGGTAGTAAAATTGCATAAGGAACTAGTAAGTGGGTGTTGAAATTGATGTAATAATTTCTTGTACACGTTTCGAAAGCTCATAGCTTTCCGAGTAATTGAAAGACCACCATAACACCACCTCGGCCTTCCTAAGGGTCTTCAAAAGCTCTGCGTGTATGCATGTAGGATTACAAAGCAAGACCATTCTGAAGGTGCCTTGATTCAATTCCCGGTACGGGAATATGAATGAATATTTACAAGTAGGAAATTTTCACGACTTCCCTGGACAAAGAGTATCGTTGTACCGGCCACACAAAGATATGAATGCATAAGAGGCAACTTTGGCATAGAAAGCTCTTAGTGAACAAATGTGGAAGTGCTAGGCGAAAATTACTTCTTTGAATGATTCCATTCTTGGAATTCGGACCACCTACAATCATAAAATGAAATATAAGTAATTCACAACGACTGATATGCATAAAAGGTTACCATTTGAAGATCAACCGAGAAGGCCGACTTGTTGATTTCCGCATTTTACCGATCGCTATCATATTCATCTCGCCCAGCAATCGCTCGTCCGTGATCCTTCCAACTAAAACATAACTCGCATTGGACTTCGTTCGTTTTTGATACTCCCTGAACAGTATCATCAGCTTTAGCAGAGTGCCCTGTCTGCTTTACGTGAACACGATGGGCTTGACAACGTTCGTACTCTTCATGCCCCAATTGGGTAAATTTTATGTTCTCTCAACACCTTACAGTAGAAACTGTAACTGCAACATTCTTGTTTTTTCCCAACTGACGCTCTTTCAAAGAGTCGAATATTTTCTAGACTATTAAGTAGATATCTGCAAAATCAAATGGGAGCTTTGCTGGTCGAAACTTTTCGTTCGTATTCGAGAAGCTAATTGGCGAGAGCCTAATTGACGACATATTATTCAGTACAGAGCACCACAGCAGCCTGGTTTTTACGCCAAACTATGAGAATAAACGTTCAGTAATATGCCTGTTTATTTGCATAAGTTGGCGTATGCGTTTTAAAGATGATAAAAAAATGAAACTATTCTAACCCGTATAAAAATAACCATACAATTACAATACAATAATATAAAATAACATTAAAATCTATTTCCGACCATTAATCGTATTGTTCATGAATCAGATAAATGAAAAATGCATATTGTCATTACATTAGATTTACAATACACTCTATATGCTAGGATTTTCAACAATTGAGCAGCAATACAATTAATAGTAATTGACTAAAATTTGTTCGGAAAATAATGATTTTTTCTATAGTTAAGATACATAACAACCCCCCTTTTCTATTGTCGATGTCTCAATTTACATTAGATTCT
Organism: Aedes japonicus; assembly: GCA_034211315.2. Classification (NCBI taxonomy): domain Eukaryota; kingdom Metazoa; phylum Arthropoda; class Insecta; order Diptera; family Culicidae; genus Aedes; species Aedes japonicus. Next base: position 567,292 of record JASCZW010005222.1, read on the forward strand.
ATTGTGGTAACAATAACTTCTATCGTCATTTTATCGTTGTGAACAATACTATTAATTGTACATACTATAGATTGTATTGTATGATTACAATATTTTCAATTGTAAATCTATGAGAATTTTTTATTCGGGAATTATCTTGCAGGCCCACTTTTATAAGTAAAACTTCATCGAATGGACAGAACATTTGTCCATAATTGTTGGTATACATTGCATTTCAGCTTAAACCTGGAAAAACGTGTTTTCTCAACAATCATACCGATGGTGGTTACGTCAACTATGCATCCCAGGGCAGTATTGATGTAAGAAGGGTAAAAAGACAGCAAAAGTTATTGCTTGAAAGATTTGAACATTATTAAACTAAGATTATAAGAAAAATAATTATATTTTCACTTGGAAAAATATGGCGACCGCTTAGCTTCAGTGACAGAAAATTTATTCAATTTTAGGTAAATAATAACGTCCAATATTGTAATGTTAACATTACCCAACATTGTCAGTTAAAATGACTGATTATTATCGTTTAATTTTACGGCTATTTTGGGTATTGTCAACAGTACCTAATTTTAGGTAAAATTAATACCTAATTTGAGGTATTCTCATCTTAGCGTGTATATCAAGTAATATACACGGAAGAAAAAATGTACCCTTTTGAGCAGTTGCGTGTGGGAAGCTAATTTTTGGTAAAGTAATGTTAACCGACCTGTTGGGTATATATAACTTACTTTTGGGTGGAGTTCACCCAAAAGTTAGTTATTTATACCCAATGGGTACGTTAACACAACTATACCCAAAATTGGCTTCCCATATGCATCTGCTCATATGGGTACTTTTTTTTCTTCCGTATAGGTTGTAGTGCGAACGGGGTGTAACAGAACTTCAAGTAATCGGTGAATAAGCTTGGATTGGACCCATCCGACCGAAATATACGATTAGCGACGCTCCATCGTCTGATCATGTTGGTTAAACATTTACAACATGCACTGAGAATAATTCCATGGTTGTTCCGAAAATTAAAGCATGGTCTAGATGAATATTGCATATAAAGATGTCAATAAGCATGAAAATGATCGAATTAAGCCACGTTCATGGTATTCTTGACTATGGTCGTGGTTACAAGGACAATGTCACGTTATAATAAATGTTAAATCAACTATTTTGAATGTTCGTTTTGACCATGATCATAGTCGGTTCAAAAACACTTTACTGTCATAGTCATCCTAACCCCCCAATGATGGTAAAATTGACTATCAAACTTGTACACGGTCAATCTGAGAAACTCATTTTATGACTATATTTTGCACATTTTCAAGATTATAGTTCATACGTCAAAAAGTGACTAGTTTTTATACACGTATGAAGAGTACTTTTTACGCCTTTTCAAGTATGTCAACGGCAACAGAAAAATGCGTAAAAAGTAGGCACCGGTGAGAAAAGAAATTAACTCTGCTCGTAAGTTGATGCTTACGCCATTTTTAAACAAGCATTTATTTGATAAGCGCAGTGTTTAAGTTCCGGAATTGTTTTAGGCTGCCGTTATATGAAAGAATAGGAATAATCCAATAAGCTGGAGAATATAAGACGCATTTGTGAAATTGACAGGTAAGTAAAATATTTGTTATTGGCAGTGATTACAAATGTTTTACATTTTATATGCAACATATAACAAAACAGGTCTCCCATGCCCTGAGGTCGAATGCAGCTGTTAGGAATACATTCCTAGGGACGAATCATTAAGCTTGGGACCGATGTGGTGGTACCTCCTAAGCCAAAAAATATATTCATTTTCATCTTGACTAAAAAATGCGCGAGTCAATTTCTACGCTAAGCCTCTAGACAGGCTGTTATTTTTTTATTTTCAATTAATAAACATGATTCTGTAATCTGTTAATTTTTTTTTTTCACTTTCAAATTTGAATTATGGATTGAGCCATTTTCAGCAATACTCAAGTTCACATCTTCTAGGTTATTAAAAGGAGTTCAAAATATGCATAGTTTAGTTTTAAAAGAAGTTAAAAGTATGCATGTTTTAGTTTTTAAAAGGAGTAAAAAGTATGCATGATTTACTTTTGAAAAGGGGTAAAAAGTATGCATGTTTTAGTTTTTAAAAGGAGTAAAAAGTATGCATGTTTTACTTTTGAAAAGGAGTAAAAAGTATGCACATTTTGACGTTTATTCAGTTTACGCTAAAGAGCCTAAAAGCTATATACTCCTTTATGGCGTAGTCCCAGTTTCCCTCGAAAGAGCATACTTTATAGTCATAAGAGCGTAAATTAAGATTACCGTGTACTACATGCTCCAGTTATCTCAGAGAACGCAAATGTAATTGAGTTTGCTGTGCCGCATGTATGGTTGATGGTTAAACCTCCAACCGATTTAGTACGTTACAAATTAGATTATCTTTTTCGACAAGAAGAAGTTAGAAAAGAAGAGTTAGAATCACCAAAAAAAAATTGACTATAAAACTTTTCTCTGTGTAGAAAGAAAATCAAAATAGAGGTCGGAGCACAGCATCGCAAAAACAGAGAAAATCTAACGAAAACAGCGGAAATTTCAACTATGTAGCAATTGAATTACTTCTATTATACGTGTTTTAATACATTTTGTATTTATTTTGCAGCATTGAAGGTTGAATTACTAAAATTTTACGAGAATTTTCCATAGATTTTATTTCTCCAAGAAGACACAATTTAATAATATATACTACACACGCGTTGTCCTTGATTGAAAATTTATCATTTTATTTAATCACATGCATCCAACGAATGTTTATTTTCGTTTTACTTTCTCATTTCCTTTGTCAGAATTAATGATCATTTTTAAATTGTTATTTTGCTTTTCTTCAAAAAAGAAAACTTTCTAGCCTATCCAGAATTATGTGCAATGAATCATTGATATTAACACTGTTTTTTTTAAATAAATTAGTTTGCTCACAAAAATTCCACGGATACCGCCGAGAAAATACACTGTCGAACCACGCCAAACATTCTCAGTTCCTTATGTCTCTGTCTACCTTCGAAACTAAAATAAAAATTATCACTATCTGACTGGCTATATTTACACGATTAAAATGTACAGTTTTTCTCTTTGAATGGGTCCTTTTCTTCTTCTTCCAACTATAGAGGTTTAAAATCAATCTCTAATATCTTCTGTGATTTCGTTACCACACCAGTATGGGAAAGTGCCTTCTGAAGTCAACTTTTTCTACAAAGAAAACAGATCTTTTTTATTGACGCCTTCTTAAACAGAAGTTTCTTACTAAAAGTAGAAACATACAAAACTATAAACATAGATCGATAACTGTTCACAGACACAGAACGAAACCTAGCAAAATCCTCCAAAGTTTCCTAATACTCAAGAGTCTGTTTTGGTATGCTTTTCGCAGTGTGACTTGAACTCGTCATTCAATTCCCAGTCGTTTCTTCGCGCGCAAATTACGTGCGCTTCTTCGTTGCACCCACGATATAGACAGCTAACCATTGCTCCTTGGTAGGAACATATCCGACACCGATGCCGACAGCAGTTCCAAATAGCCGCTTCTAACCCGACGACGCGTGTACCAATAATGTGCACCCCGGGTGCCCATATCAGACAGTCTTCGTGCATCCACACTTCGTAAGAATCGTCACCGGCTTTGATCATACCATAGAAGAGATCGACCACTGGGAGCGGCTCTTCAGGAGGTTCCTGTTGTTGAGGGATGCTAGTACTTGGTACGATCAGGGTGCTGCTGTCAACTTCGGTTCCAATTTTTCGCTTCTTAGATTTTGGCTGGAAATCGGTAATGAAAAGTGTCAGGAATGTGATCATTTTTTTTAACAATTAATGACTTACAGCGTTTGATGAACCTGGAGTTTCCTCTTTCTTGATAAGCTTTGATTGTAAACTTTCTTTCGTTCGCTTTACGTTGAAAAAGTCTTCATCGGTTTGACTCTGCTCGAACTCACTGGATTTGGTACTGATGATGTATGGACCGAATAAATCCCCAAGCCTTTGTTTGTGTGGTCCCATCTTACAGAACACACACATCCAGCTCGTGTCTGTCGTGTCTGCGTCATACTTTGTGCTTAGTGTGCTAACATGTAGTCCGCGGATCTTACTCCTCTCCGTGCTGTTCATGCTGTTTGAAAACTTTTTAGTTTTGTTTTGCGGTTTATCCGAGTCGTCTTCGTTGATAGGAGCATTGATTACCAGATGACTGCCATCCGATTTGACCTGAACGTACGGTCCTTTGTATTTTCCGTTTGGATCTAGAGCAGCTCCGCCGTCGTTAAATTTCGCTTTTCCGTTTTTGCTGCCGGCCGATCCGGGACCACTTCCTTTCTTGCCATTTCCTTTGGCTAATGGCTTCTTACCAACTTTTGCACCAAAGTTGGCAGCTCTTTCTTCAGCTGCCGCAAAGCTCGCTCCTTTACTTTGGACGGGTTTCTTCTTTAGGACCTTTTTCCGCTTGTTAGGAGAGCCACCACCACTGGATTTGCCAGTGCTCGCTCGCTTAGCTACCGGAGGAGCAGCTTTCTTCTGAGTGCCGCTTGTACTGGCGACTGGGGAATCATCGCTAGCTTCAACGGATTGTCCGCTGGAAGGTAGTACTGATTCTTCGCTCTTCCCCGATAGCTCGATCAGAATGTCTGTAGATTCAGTCGTTTGCTTCACTGAAGGCGATTTCTTCCCTGCCGATGACGACGGTTTGGTGCATGTAGTTGGTTCGCTTTCATCGATTCCGGCGAACATTTCCTCTAGTTTGTTTTCCACCTGCAAAATTGTAGCAAAAAGTTTTTTAATTATTTGTTACACAGGAATTAAGTTTAATGCCCGGAAAAAAGTTTTATCCAGTTTTATTATTATATAATATATTATGTAACTCGTACACGCAGTTATACGTTTTCAAATGCACATCTGCGGTAGAAACTGATCATGAAATTATAAAATTAGCGAGATGGTGGCTGCCGTAGTAACCCATGACAACATAAACATAATTTTCGCTACAAATAACATCTTTGTTCTTACCGCAGTGAAACCTTCGAACGAGACTTCATCATATCCGTAGAAAAACTCCTCATCCGTTTCGGACATTCTGCCTAGAAAACGTCGTTTTCGTGTCAAAAAAAAAATCTCCAGTTGGGAACTGTTCCCTTTCAAATTTTAATTGAATTGCGCAGTTTTAATCACTGGAATCTGCCTTATTTGCGCGACGAATTCACTAACCGACCGACTGTCGTGTTTAATTAACAGGAATGTGAGTTTGTTATGATCTATACACAATCTGGACGAAAATAATTCTGGATCAACAATAGAAAAAGGCCTATCAACATTTGTAAACAAACACTTCCGAGCCCATTTTCTCACAAGACGTTGCAACTTTTCCCTACTCTGAGAAAAATTCTATAGTTATACTGACAATTATATCATGGTCAAGGTGACTATTGCATATAATGGTTACAATAACCATGAAAATGGACGAATTCACCACGTTCATGGCATTCTTGACTATGATCATGGTAACAAGGACTATTCCGACATTATGGCAAATGTTGGATCAACTATTTTTAATGGTATTTTTGACCATGATCATAGTCGGTTCAAAATCACTTTGCTGCAATAGTCATCCTAACCCCCAATAATGGTAAAATTGACTATCAAATTCTTCTCTGTGTACATGATGATGGTATCGGTTTGCGTGGGTGGCCTACGCTTTGCGAGGAAATAGGCTCAGAAGTGTTTGTTTACAAATGTTGGTAGGCCTTTTTCTATTGTTAATCCAGAATTGTACGATTCGGGAAGAAAAACTCCCGTTGCTGTAGATTCGGCAATAGATCATTGCACGGAATGCATTAACCTCACTTTTTCGACAGTTCATGGAGCTTGTTTTCAAGGTGTTAGAATTTAAATCGTTCAAACAAAAATTTTCATTTTTCATGGCTTTTTCATGATTCCGTACGATTAGATTCAGGAAATGATGCAAAAACAAGCACTGGTGTCTGTTTTTCTGCTGTTTTACTTGAATCGTAATAAATTTAGTGCATAAAATCTCAAACCGATCTTACCGAAAATATCCTAAGTCCACGTAAACAAGCTCGCTGAACTGTCAAAACTGTATTGATGACGCAATTTGGCAATGATCTATGCAGTGGCGTCTCGTGAGAAAATTAACCGGTTGTGCACTTTCTTTCGAACCCGGACGTCAATTTTGACAACAATATCTTGCTCCATAGTTCCTACTTTGCCGAGTCTCTTGTGATATGCCACAAAAAGTACCTTGTCAATGTCCCGAAACAACAGAATAAAATTGCAACTAGCCAGTGAGTAAAACTACTCTGTGTGAACCACAAAGTGCACAAAACAGACACTAGTTCATCGGCAATCAAGTTATAGGAAAAAAAACATCTACAAACGATCCACGTCTGTTATATACAGGATCTGGTGCACCATTTGAAATGCCCAGTCTGCGAGTATTAACGGAGTATTAAATCGATGAATTTGATAATACATTAAATATACAGTTTTAGACTGTGCAGTGCACGAGGTGCACATATGGACGAGACGCCACTGGATCTATGTTAACTTTTGGTCAAAAAGGTTAAAAACGACTAAAGGGTGTCCCACCTCAAATTGCATCACGGAAAAAAAAACGTTGTAGCCATTGAGTTTTTTCTGTTGAAAAATTGATTAAAAGTAGTTTAGAGTGTTTCTGTTTGTTGTATTTTTATGGTTGCCAGTTTTTCGAAAACTGGAAAAAATGGCGTCAGCCGAAAAGTACCGTCGCGAATTGATTCTTGTACCCGGTATCCGCGAGCAGTCAACGGTGAGTCGTGTGGTTAAACGTTACTACGAAACTCTGAGCATCGAACGGAAGGAGAAAAAATGATCAGGATCACAAGCGTGTCGTGAAAGCGTTTAAACGGAATCCCATTGCTTCGGTCAGGGATGTGGCAAAAAAGTTGAATCCGTCTAAGTCTTTCGTTCAGAGAGCTTAGGACCGAGAGGGACTGCATACGTACAAAGTGCAGAAGGCTCCAACTCATGACGAACGGCAAAATACGGTGGGAAGTCACGGGCCCGAAAACTGTAGAGCCAGATGCTGACATCATGGAAGATGAGACTAACGTCAAGGCGGACTTCCAGCAGCTTCCGGGTCTACTGTTCTTCACCGCCCAGCACAAGCTTGATGTTTTGGAGGAAGTAAGGAAGCAGAAACTTTCCAAGTTTGCCAAGAAATACATGATTTGGTAAGCGATTTGCTTATGTGGAAAACGGAGTGCGCCGTTCGTGACAACCGGGACTGTAAACGGGGAGATCTACCTAAATAAGCGTCTGCTTCCTCTGTTCAAGAAGAACGAGGGGCTTACGATCTTTTCGCCAGATCTATCTTCTTACTACTATTAAAATGTTGTCCTGGAGTGGTACGAAGCCAACGGGGTCACTTTCGTACCCAAGGGCATAAACCCCTCCACTCACCGGAACTAAGACCCATCGAATAATACTGGGCTATTATGAAGCAGGTATCACGGAAGCATCCCAAGCAGGTCAAATCTGAGGAAGACATGAAGAAAAAGTGGGTTTCTGTACATAAGAAGCTGCAGCCAGATGTTGTACAGAATCTAATGAACGTAGTTAAGCGTAAGGTGCGAGCGTATTAAAGTTAAATGAAATAAGCCCCGGCGTAGTGGTTAACATACATACCTCGCACGCCAAAGTCACGAGTTCGAATCTCACCCCCAAACAAGTTACGAAAATACCCAAAAGGTATTTGAGTGACTACGACGGGAAATGTACCAGGTTTCTGAAATTCCGAGGATTTTTCTGAAACTTCGTGAACTTTTCTGAAGTTTAAGTATCGTAAGTTTCCCTAAATTAAGGTAAACTTCTTTAAAATTCTCTGGAATTTCATGAGCTTTTCTCCGTAATCTTTTCTGAAGTATCAATGATTTTTCTGAAGTTATGTGAACTTCTCTGAAGTTCCGAGGTCTTCTCGAAAGTTTCATGTACTTCTTTAGACATCCGAGAACTTATCTGAAGGTCGGTGAATTTATCTAAAAAAATTGTTTCGGAAGATCCAAGGACTTCTCTGAAGTTTCAAGGACTTCTTTAAAGTCAACGTGCCTCTGGAAAATCTGATTTGATCAAGGAACGAACATTTTTCCAAAAAAGACTTCAAAGCTCCTCTGAAGTTCCTTCAACTATTCTGAAGTTTTGGGAACTGCTCTAAGGTTCCGTGAAGAATTTCTCTGACGTGTTGAGGGCTTTTTCAAAGTTCCAAGGGCTTCTCAAAAGTTCCTAGACCTTTTTTCAAGATTCTCGAGCTTCTTTGGTGTTTCTTCCATAAATTTCGAGGAATTTACTGAAGTTACGTCATATAATCTGAAGTACTGAGAACTTCTCTGAACATTTGAAGATTTATCTGTTGTTTCGAGGGCTTCTCTGAAGTTTTGTGGATTTCTCTGTAGTTCTCGGAAGTTTGCGAAACTTTCTGAACTTCTCGGAACTTATCTGAATTTCTCGAAACTTCTCTGAAATTAGAGAGTTATCTTAAGTTTTTGGGACTTCTTTGAAGCTTAGGAACTTTACTTAAGTTCTCGAGATTTCACTGAGATTTCCGCTTGGCGAGCAGAATACAGTTAATACATTTTCACGAACTATATTTTGATTTTGAACGATAAAACTGCTTTCGATTTTTTGATTACTGAAAATTGATGATGAATCCTTCAACCTTAAATTCTCGCGACTTTTCTGAAGTTTACAGGACTTCATTGAAGTTTTTTTTTACTTCACTGTAATTCAACGGACATCTCTGATGTCCTTGAAACTTCACCGAAGATATTGGGACTTGCATGTAATTTCCGGCACTTTCCTGACATTCAATGGACATTCAAAAAGTTTTTGACAGCACTTAAATTCTCGGGACTTTTTTGAAGATCTCCGGACTAAGGTGAAATTCTACGAACTTCACTGAAAAAGGTGGGACTTCGATGAAGTTAACTGAATTTCTCAAAAGTGCTTGAAGTTTTCGAAACTTGCTGAAGTTCTTGGCACTTTGCTGAAGTTCTCGAAACTTATCTGAATTTCTCGGAACTTCTCTAAAAATTATAGAGTTACCTGAATTTTATGGGACTTCATTGAAGCTTAGAAACTTTACTTAAGTTCTCGAGACTTCACTGAAATTCTCAAAAGTGCTTGAAGTTTTCGAAACTTGCTGAAGTTCTTGGCACTTTGCTGAAGTTCTCGAAACTTATCTGAATTTCTCGGAACTTCTCTAAAAATTATAGAGTTACCTGAATTTTATGGGACTTCATTGAAGCTTAGAAACTTTACTTAAGTTCTCGAGACTTCACTGAAATTCTTTGAGCTTCGCTGAAAATTCCGAAGATTCGCAGAAGTTTACTTAAATTCTTGGAACTTTTCTGAAGTTCACAGCACTTCATTGAAGATTTTCTTTTACTTCACTGTAATTCAACGGACATATCTAATGCCCTTGAAACTTTACTGAAGATGTTGGGACTTGCATGTAATTTCCGGCATTCTATGGTTTTTCAAAAGTTTTCTGGCTGCGCTTAAATTCTCGGTACTTCTCGGAGATATAACATCAGGGTGCACATGACGTAACGCTTTAAAGGGTATGTTAATGTAGAATTGTTGAGCAGCTTCTTCAGAAAACCACAGTAAAAAGATCGACAGTCGTTGCGGATTGCCAAACATCTTTATCGGAATTTTCTGTAAATTCTCTCGCTTTCTTGCTAACCAACTTACAGGCAAAACCGATCTCCACATAAAGGGCTGCCAGAATATTGCTGTATGTCCATTCTATTTCAATCACCGATACCTGATTTCCCCAGTCAGTTCTTTGAACGCCTTCCATTTTATTACAGTCAAGGTGCAAATAAGGAATTTTGAAACAAATCAACTATGGAGTTGGTCAAAGAAAGTTAGCTTAATCAATCTGTGCAACTTTAATGCATATAAATAGGCTCCTTTTTTATCGAGCAACATTCTAATACACACAAAAATGTTGTTAATTAGACATTATCTTAATGTCTAATGACGCTTTGAAAATAATCGGAAAATTTAAATTTTCAGTCCCTGGCCGAGTTGTGGACTTGGTTCCAAATGTGTAACTCTGTCATTTAATGGACGAATGTCCTGGAAAGCCTATTGAAGAGAAAATCAAATACTTGGATGAAAAACTTAAGATTATTTTGAGTTTCCTAGTAGACAAAGAGAATCTATTGACACAAACACTTTGGCATTTAAAAAATAACTTCCAGAAAAATGGAAGATCGCCAGCTATAGCAAATATACTGCCGTTATTAGCATAACTGTCCCATGTATATAGGGAATCCCATAGAACATGGGACAGTTATGCGTATAACGGCAGTATAGGTCATGCAAAATCGTTGGTTGAACTCTAAGTAAATCGACATTTGTAAGAGTTGGATTTTGCGCAAGAATAATTGTTTTAAGAAATTGACGCTTGATGCTCAGAAGAGCCAACGTCCCTCTGGACACGCTGATCTGATCATCTGAGCATTTCACGGATTTGCTCCAGCGTATCGCGGATACCGGGTACAAGATCCCGAATAAACGACAGGTTGCGATGTTGCTGTGCTCACTACCAGACTCTTACAATCCGCTGGCGACGACACCGGAGCTGCGAGCTGCTGATGAATTGACTATCGACTTGGAGAAGTCAAAGCTGCTTGCCGAGGCTGAAAAACCAAGAAAGGACACAAGTGGCGGAGGTGCTGAAAAGGCTTTGCGAACGAATTTTCATAAGCATCGTGTTGGTTCAAGTGACAGAAACAAAGATATCCGTACTTGTTTCCACTGTAAGAAACCCGGCCACGTCAAGTGGAACTGTGATGCCTGGAAGAAGATTTATGAGAGTTCCGAAAACGAGGAGGGATCGAGTCAACCGAAGAAAGGCGGCGAAAAGGCGAAGTTGAGGATGGACAATCGCCCACGGCGAGCCGTCGCGGTGGTTTGTTGACAGCGGAGCATCTCGCCAAATGACCGGTGACTAGAAATTGTTCAAGGCGTTCAATGAAAACAAGGGCAAAAACGTGATGTTGGCTGATGGAGAACGTGCCGAATCATCCTTAATCGGTCACGGAACTATAATTGGGATGAACAGCGACGACGAACTTGTCAACATTGACCTGCATGATGTGCTTTGTGTCCCGATGTTGGCAAGCGGTCTGATTTCGGTGAGTACGCTGGCAAATAAAGTTTTCAACATGATTTTTCTGCGGTGATCGCTGCGAGGGAGGTGTGCACTCCAGAGCAAGCGTTGCTGACTATTCAATCACCCCACACTGAGAACTGCCAGCATACGCAGCATACCTGGTCGACTAGAGCATCGTGTTATCGATGTCAGGGCGATTCCGACCAACGGATATGCGCGGATGGAATTAAGTTTGTTTATTGTGGCGATAAGTCGACTTGCCAGTGCTGTTTGGAAGGAAAGGTGTCCCGAGTTCCGCTCCGAAAGCAGGTCAACCGCGGCGTCAGAGAAAATCTTGATCTAGTGTCTAGTGCATACTCATCTAAGTGGGCCATTGGCTAGTACGTCTAGCGGAAATAAGTATTTTCTATCTTTGATCGACGACTACACACGAATAACGTTTGTGTTCCTGCTGCGGTGCAAATCCGAAGGCGCAAAGAACTGTTCATGCATTTTTTGCAAAACACAGATCGGTCCAAGAAGAGGGAATAATGTGTCAATTTTCAACTGCATCTGCAACTGCAATCCCCTCAGGAGAACAGGGTAGCGCACTATGGTACGAATGGAGAAATTTCGCGACAAAAATCGATAACTCGAAAACTATTAATTTTAGACAGATGATGTTTTCGGAGATTTAATTTAAAAAATTAGGTCTATCTTTTGGTTTGAGCGGTGACTAGGGTGATCCTTTTATCTATATTTTTTGTAGCTTGTGCTAACGTAAGAACTTAGTACACACGAGAGACGCGACACGAGACAGGACACAACACTTATTGTTCTTACAAAACATAAAAAGGGATTTAAATTTACCTTTTTAGTCGACCGGTTTCGGGCTAGATGTTGCCCATCTACAGGACGATGTCCGACTGGTTACGATGTACAATACTACAACAAGTATTCATATTGTGTTACAATACACGTCGAGAGGAGTAAAACAATATTCTACTGGGATTCCAGTTTCGTCAGATGAAAGAGAGAGGAAATTATTGGCGCATCGTCTTCATTCATCAGAGGGTTGTCGGAGGTGGCGATGTACATTGATTCCCACGCGTTCAGTTGTGACGGTTTCCTTACATTTTTAATTAATTTTGAGCTTTTCCAATCCACACAGTGGGTAAGCTTAACAGCGTGTGCAGCCACACTCGAATCATTCACTCGTTGGTTATCCACCGCATTTCTGTGTTCTCTTTCATCGTCCTGTAAATGGGCAACATCTAGCCCGAAACCGGTCGACTAAAAAGGTAAATTTAAATCCCTTTTTATGTTTTGTAAGAACAATAAGTGTTGTGTCCTGTCTCGCGTCGCGTCTCTCGTGTGATCCTTTTATGTTCATAATAAAAATTTCAACTTTTTATTCTTATGATCTAGAGGATTTTTGATTCAACAGAATTGTAGATATTTTAATTTAATAACTTTGCTAAAAAAAATTAACTTCTATCTCATCTACGTATCGTTTTATAACAGTTTTTCTGACTTTCCTTAGGGTGGGACTTAAAAAAACAGCTATTTTGTTGTAACTTTTTTATTTCAATTTAAATTGGAAAACTTTGCAGAGATGACGTTAAGGGTAAAAAATGACGCACATTTTGAAAATACAAGATAGTTGCTTGTTATCAAAGAAAAAAAAAAGTTAGAGGGGTTGAAGTGTAAAAAAAATACGTTTTTGCAAGATATCTTATTCCCTTATTTGCAAATATTTGCAAACACAGAGAACGTGAACTGAAAGTTAAAACTTCCATCTACAAGATCTATGCAAAATTGTCTGTCCCCTTTTGTTCCCTTTAGGAGAAAAACTCGTTTTAAAATTGATATTTTTGCAATATCAGCAGCATCAACAATTATCATCAAAGAGCGTAACAACGCGAGTTTTTATGAAAATGTTTATATTTTTATATCAACCCATCTCCATTTATTTATTAACAATTAAATCACAGACAAACAGACATAACACATCGAACATTTTGCACTACAAATCATCGTCACTTAAGACACTAGTCAAGCGCTACGGGAAGGATGGAGCTAAGGGTTCCAAGTACCCAATGGACCCGGGCTAATTCAAGGTAAGCAAAGATAGGGAGAAGCTTAAACACAACGAAGATTACCAGTCTCATTGGTTCTCTATTATACCTAGGAACAAACAATCGCCCAGACATTGCAACTTGTGTCGGAATTTTGAACCGTAAGATCAGTTTCCGGTCGCAGGTTGATTGTACCTAGAGTCATCGGATCATACGCTACCTGACGCATACAGTGGACTACAGGCAGGTATCGTGGAGGAATAGTTCGAGTAGGTCGGGTACTGTTACGCCAACTGAGCCGGCGATACTAGCGACAGGAAGTCTTGCAGCGGATATATGTTGCGTCTAGGAGGAGCTACATTCAGCTGGGAAAGCAGTAAACAGGGTTGCGTGACTCGGTCAACCATGGAGGCGGACTATGTCGCACTCTCCGAGGCTGCACATGAGGCCGTGCGGCTGCGGAATTTACTGAAGGAGTTAAACGAAGAGCAGTTCAATTTGATGTACTGTCCGCCGGAGAAGATGATAACGGATATCCTAACGAAGCCGCTCGGTGCTACGAAGGTCAAGACATTCGCTATGGAGCTTGGTTTGGTTGTCAATCCGGAAGTAGACGGTTAAGGCTGAATTCGCGAGGAGGAGTGTGAGACGGGCAGCACAGGTGCCTGGTGGTACATAATCATCATCATCGGCACCGTGTGAGTGACAGCTAATGTATATAAGCTAGAATAAACAAGTTGTTAACGTTTTTTCTGCTAGGTTTTCTTTTCGCGATTTATCTGTTTGTTATTCCTTTGGTCTTCCTCCGTCAACAACCTATACTGTATATAATGCACCTGACACCCTGGGACAAGATGACATTTTGTTGACACGAAGTTTGAAAAAAAATTGTCTCAGTTTCGTTGAACAAAAAATGTTCCAAAAGCAATGACAAACTGTATTGATTTTTACTAAACGATGTACTAAATGTTTTTCAATTCCGTAAGGAGACCGTTGAATAAGAAACAAAAACATCTATCAAAACTGTGAGACGGGAGCTCAAAAACATATTCAAGAAAGAAACATTTTTATAATCAACTGTAAATCGAACCATCTGCATACTTACACTCAAAAAATCGTCACGTTGTTTCCACGTGAAACGCACATAATTTTCGTCCACTGCCAAAACCAGTAATAAACACGTGGAATTCACGTTAAGGGGCTATTCAAACCACGTAGACTTTTCTAGCGAGGGGGAGTGGATTTGACCAAAGTCTACGCTCCATACAAAAATTCAAAAAATTGTATGGAGAAAAGTCTACGAGGGGGAGGGAGGGGGGTCTGAGATTTTTAAAAATGAGTCCACGTGGTGTATGAACAGACCCTAAGTGCTACGTGATTTCCACGTAAATCCACATTCCGCGTGAAAATCATATAATTGTTACGTGATTTTTCACGTACAATTCACTGGCACGTAATGTTCACCTGATTTTACTGAAGAAGATTTGGTTACGTGTTCAGGTGAGAGTTACGTGAAATTTTACGTGGAAAAAACGTGACGATGTTTTTGAGTGTAGAGAAAAGTACCCAACGGAGCAGTTAAGGGTGGGAAGCCAACGTTGGGTATAATTATGTTTACCTACCGTTGGATACAAATTACTTACTTTTGAATGGAATTTTACCCATAAATAAGTTATTTGCACCCAACGGTAGGTTAACATGATTATACCCAACGATGGCTTCCCGCTCTTAACTGCCCTTTAACGAACAAGATTCGGAAATCGGATGATTGTGTTATGATTGCATCCGTATGACGATCATCCATGTTTCGTATGACAATGATTGAAAGGTTTTTACCGAATGATGTAAAATTGAATGTTGAAATGTTGAATGTCATTTCAAATGATCTGCGTTATAGGGCTTTTCCAATGCAATATGCATTCCACTTTGGGATGACGATTTTTCGTACAGCTCGCATTCGAATTTGAAGTGAATGACCCACTTCGCGTATTATTAGTTGTTAAACATTAGAAGGATAATCATCTGGTTCTAGAAAATCGTCCTTCGTCTGCATTTATCAATCGAAAATGCGATTTCAGTGTTTCAATATCAAACGACGGAAGATTCATTCGATAAAAGGAGGATGGTTGGGTTCAGTGTAAGGTCAATAGAAAACATTGTTAGCTTGCACATTTTGAACAATGAAATCTATGGAAAATGCTTTTGCGTTATTCACTCGTAGATAAACCCTTTTCAATTGTTTCGCGAGAAATCCCTGTTCAAACCTTCTACATAATCCCAACCCCGTTTCCTCCCAAGTGAACGCGACTTTAGAAACAACAATGCCTACCTCTTCGAAGCTTTTATCGGTCTCATTTTTATTCAAATCCGCTTTATCACTGCCGGACGATGAGGAACCTTTGTTTGATGGCGTCTCCTTTTTAGGACCATTACAATTACTGTCGTCGCTTGGATCATTTTTCCCAGCGGACACGACCGCTTCCACTGGCAACCGCCCTGTATTGCCACCATCGTTTTCGGTGCTAGAAATCATGGCTGCTATCTTGTCGATGGTTTCACAATCATCCGAATTTGATTCACTATCCTTTCGGTTTGGACCCATTACGGCCGCTGCTGCCGCCGATAGAACGCTGGATATGACGGAACCAACAGCCGACGATTTACCCATTCCTTCGCTGGCAGAATTGCCGTCAGATAAACTCTGCAAATTGATTCGTGTACTGTCCGATAGATCGGTAATGTGAGGACTATGACTGCTATCACTGGCCAAACCTTGACTGAGACTACTAATTCCCTCCAACGCAAGGGTAGCAATATCGTTGCGCACCGCGATGTTCGGTCGCATAGGATCGATTCCTTCGATTCTATCACACTTTTCAGCACTGTTGTCTCCTCCGCCGAGGAAATCATGCATTCTGTCCAGCTCTTCGGCACCCATCTTATTGGTACGGTCGGGCTTTCGTCGTCTTCGCGATTTACACGAATTTGAATCGGCAGAATCTTCGTTCGAAGTGATGCTTTGATTAGGCGACGCCCGATCAGTGCCGACTGCTGCCGGTGCGGCATTAGTGGGCAGTACTGGCGGTGCGACGTTTGTTGAGCTGATAATTTGAGTACCCGAGGTATCGCTAGGTTTTAGTGTCGATGGCACATTTGTAGGATTCAATTGAAAGGATTTATTTACACAAGCAACCGACGATTGGTCCATCGGCTGAAGCAGCGCCGACGACGGTGGGCTACGATTTTGCTTCGGACTAAGCGAAGAAGGAACGGGTGTCCGCAATGGTGAATCTTAAAGAGAAGGGAATTGAGCAACACTCACTTGAAATGAAACCAGCAACTACTCACTTCTTTTCGGTGATACTGAGATGGGATTACTTTGCATTGCATGTAGGAGAATATCTTTAACCAAATCGGATGATTCGTTGTTTGTTGAAATCTAGAAATGGAAAAGGTTACGGTTCAAAACTCTTCGAAAAAACAATGAAAGCACTTACAATATCCCTTCCGTTTTTACCAGCTTCATTGTTGATTTGCTTGGCATCCTTGATATGCAATCCTCCAGGGATCATCGCAGCAAATTCACTGGGTACCATCGTCGTTGGTGGAGCTGGTACTCCACCGATGTGGCCACTTAGTGACCTGTTAATACTATTACTACCATCGACACAAGCACTACTATTACCGCTACCGCTACTACTGCTACTCATCATGTTATAATATCCATTTCCACCGGCACTGCCGGTTCCTAGTCCCATATTGTTGGATCCACTATTACCGAGAAAGCTACAGGACGCAGTATTTCCACTTCCACTGCCTAATCCTGAGCTTGCGGACGCATGTTGACCGGACCGGTCTTTCAGAGCAGCTGTTGATTGTATCACCCCACCGATTTGAGCTGCCGATGGGGAACGATTGTGATTTCTGAATGAAAAAATAAATCTTAGAACATCAAACATCCTAAAATATTACAAAAAACACATTGGCTTACGTATTCATGTGATGATGTGACTGATGCTGGTGCTGCTGTTGTTGTTGATGGATTTGAGAATGATGGTGTTGTTGCTGCTGTTGATTGGATCCTGGAACCATTTTAGAATGGAAATGATCGTTTTGATCGGGCATCGGAGGACCTCCCCCCAGTGCGGGTGGAATGTTAGATGAGAGATGGTGTTGAGACGATCCGGATGGACCCGGCTGCAGGTTATTCCCCTTGGGAGAAGGGGTACTTCTCGCTGCCGATGACAGGGATAAATCCACCGAACCTAGCGGCATGCCGGAGCTTCGTCCAAACGTTGGCAGCATTGGGTTGATATCTAGATTCTAGATTCAGGAGATAGATAGATCTTAATTTCACGGAGATAATCTGACAGAAGCAATGGCTTACGTTCTTGTGATTAGCAGTCATGAAGTTGTACAACTGATCCTGATGCGTAGGTGGAGTATGCCAGGTTACCGGGGATCTCGCCATTGATCGTTCGCTGGACATATGAGCCAATTGTGGTTGCCGTGGAATGTACGGTACCTAAAAACAGCATTGAGATCCTTGATATCAACAACGAACAGCAAATAATATTTACTCCTACTACAGTCGCCTTTTAAAAGTACGAATTCTTTCTTTGCTAGACATCATTAAAAAAATGTCTGCTTCAATATTACCTGTAGCGGATTCCATGTAGAATTCGGTTGGCCTAATCGTCCGTGCGGTGGATTGTGGCCGGACATTTTGACGGTTTGTTGGGCGTGCTGTTACTTTTCCCCTTTGATGGTATTCATCCGGACGATTGTTGATTGGCAACAATTTTAGCGGTAAATGATTGACCTACAATGCTTGTTGGTTGTTGTAGAATGAAAATAGATGAGTTAATATAAAGATTCAAATGAGAGAAGTTATTGATCGATTTTCTTTAAACTATGGGCTAACTGTCAGAAATATATCTTACTAAGGCGAAAGTTCGTGCAATTTATTATGATCTATATTAGAGCATTCTAGCCTCTAAAGGTAAGTGAGGCGTTTCTCATTTTCGTATTCCGGCCAATGCCAGCTCTGGTCTTCGAGATGCAATACTTTAAAAACTCTTCCACAGGGAAGTACTCCGCTGTTCCAGAAGTTTTATTTTCAGTCGATCCCTATAGTAAACATACAGGGGATGATCAAAAAGGAGAAGACTAGCAAAATTTTGCCCAGATTCAAAGTGATATAGTTCGGTGAATAATTAACCGATTTTGATGAAACTAGGAGCGTTCGACGGGGAATTTATTCTAGTTTTAGCATGTTTAATCAAAATTTGATTTATATACTTAAAATAACACAATTGCTCAACAGGTGCTGCCAATGATGAAGATCATCTTTCCTGATGGCAGAGGAATCTTCCAAGATGACAACGCTCCAATCCACACTGCTCAAATCATAAAGGCGTGGTACGAAGAGCATGACACAGACTTTCATCACCTTGATTGGCCAGCACAGTCACCAGACCTCAACATTATCGAGCCACTTTGGTCTACATTAGAAGCACGCATGAAAAGTGTATTTCCACCACCATCGCACAGTGGGCAAGAACTGATGAAAACTAAGGAAAAAATCTGTAACTTTTGTCGCTTTTAAGCGCGGCTTGTAAACAAGGCCATTTCGGCTTGGAAATTGTCTGAGAAATCGAATGGTGGTTGCAACAGCTTCTATTCGATTTTTCAGGAAATTTCACATAGGAATAGTCCTATTTTGTTGATCTTGAGAGACTCCGAGCAAAGATATCTATAAATTATTCAATAATATAAGGGGAAGTGGGGTAAAACCAGCCATATCTCTGTTCACAGAGTTGTGCGGTGGTTGAAACAACCTTTATTCGATTTTCCAGGAAATTTCACATGGGATTAGCACTATTTTGTTGATTTCGAGCAACTTCGAGCAAAGATATCTTTAAACTATTCAAGAATACTAGGGGAAGTGGGGTAAAACCAGCCATATCTTCGTTCACAGAGCCGTGCGGTTAGTGAAACAGCTTCTATTCGATTTTCCAGGAAATTTCACATGGGGTTAGCACTATTTTGATGATCTTGAGCGACTCCATGCAAAGATATCTTTAAATTATTCAAGGATATAAGGGAAAGTGGGGTAAAACCAGCCATATCTCTCTTCACAGAGGCGTGCGGTGGTTGCAACAGCTTCTATTCGATTTTTCAGGAAATTTCACATAGGAATAGTCCTATGTTGTTGATCTTGAGAGACTCCGAGCAAAGATATCTATAAATTATTCAATAATATAAGGGGAAGTGGGGTAAAACCAGCCATATCTCTGTTCACAGAGTTGTGCGGTGGTTGAAACAACCGTTATTCGCTTTTCCAGGAAATTTCACATGGGATTAGCACTATTTTGTTGATTTCGAGCAACTTCGAGCAAAGATATCTTTAAACTATTCAAGAATACTAGGGGAAGTGGGGTAAAACCAGCCATATCTTCGTTCACAGAGCCGTGCTGTTAGTGAAACAGCTTCTATTCGATTTTCCAGGAAATTTCACATGGGGTTAGCACTATTTTGTTGATCTTGAGCGACTCCATGCAAAGATATCTTTAAATTATTCAAGAATATAAGGGGAAGTGGGGTAAAATAAGTTCTATAACTCCACAACCATATCCGTGCGGTGATTGAAACTAGTTCCATTCGATTTCCCAGACAATTTCCAAGCGGAAATGGCCTTGTTTACAAGCCGCGCTTAAAAGCGACAAAAGTTACAGATTTTTTCCTTAGTTTTCATCAGTTCTTGCCCACTGTGCATCGTCTCTAAAAGCGTTAGAGAAGGTTTTGATCGATGAGTGGTATAAAATACCTATCGAAGCAATCCGAAAATTGTACGATTCCATCCCTAGGCGTATCCTAGCCGCTTTGAATGCGAATGGTGGACCCACGCCTTATTAAACGCGATTTTCCTTTGAAACGATCTATCTAATCAAAATAACTGAATTATTGTTAGCATATCCGAACTTTTATATATTTTCGAAACTATGTTTGAATAATTTGCCATTGAATCCTGATGCCCACAATAGAAACCTCAGATTCGCCACCAGTGGTATTGGTTTGTAAAATCATGAAGTTTGATGTGTTGCTAGCCTGGACATCGTTCTAAATCCAGCCACTTCCCTGGGAGAACCCGGATCCCGGAGCGTCACCAGGTCTGACCAATGTGACCGAAAACTCTCAGGTTGAGCACCAGTAATCTTGATTTGTAAAATCATGAAGTTTGATGTGTCGCAATCCATAGTTTGGAATCGTTCTATATCTCGCCAATTCCCCGGGGGAACCCGGAATCCGCAACGTCACCAGGTGTGGCCAATGTGACCGAATACTCTCAGGTTGACCACCAGCGGTATTGTTTTGTAAAATCATGAAGTTTGATGTGTCGCAAGCCAGGGTTTGACATCATTCGAAATCTGGCTACTTCCCTGGGGGAACCCGGAATCCGGAACGTCACCAGGTGGGGCCAATGTGACCGAATACTCTCAGGTTGACCACCAGCGGTATTGTTTTGTAAAATCATGAAGTTTGATGTGTCGCAAGCCAGGGTTTGACATCATTCGAAATCTGGCCACTTCCCTGGGGGAACCCGGAATCCGGAACGTCACCAGGTGTGGCCAATGTGAAAGAATACTCTCAGGTTGACTACCAGTGGTATTGGTTTGTAAAATCATGAAGTTTGATATGTCGCAAGCGAGGTTTGATACAGTTCTAACTCTGGCCATTGCACTGGTAGGGTACTTCCTTCACGATTCCCGATAATGAATCCGGAACTACGGAAAATAACGAAATGTCCGCTACTCTTCCAAAAACTAGGATAAATTTGTAATCGTATGGAAAAAGTTGCATCTAATTTGGTTAAGGGTACGCAGAGTTACAGATAAATTAAAAAGGAGTTTTTCAACATAAGAAGTGTCAGGCAATTGGGTAAAAAACTACATTTTACGGAAATAGCCATATCTCGGTTGTTTATGGGCCGTTTCACGATCTTTAACCACTGACAGACTTGTTATGAATTTTAGTTTCTGAGAAAAATATAATATTTTCGATTTTCAAGTAACATAAAAAATAACGAGCTGCAGAAAATTAGCACATTTGACATAACCTCAAAGTATCCGTGATATCTCCGGTGCCCGGAAGTCAAATCAAATTTTAATTAAAACTATAATAAATTCCCCGTCGAACGCTTCTAGTTTCATCAAAATCGGTAAATTATTCACCGAATTGTATCACTTTGAATCTGGACAAAATGTTGCTAGTCTTCTCCTTTTTGATCATCCCCTGTATATGAAAAACCTCATTCCATCCCTATTCCTCTTATTGCAGTCGAATACAAAATTACAAAATGCGAACAACCGGTTACGCATGCCTCAGATGTACCAAATTCCTAAATTCGTAACGCTGTTAGGGCCGGTTCATAAGCTACGTACTTATTTTTGAAAATCTCAGACCCCCCCCTCGTACTCATTGAAATTTTTGAAGGAACGCCCCCCCCCCGAAAGTCTACGTGGTTTATGAACAGCCCGTTAGCTTAAGGTTAATTGCAGCTCCATGTATTTTTTTCCTATCTTTTATCTCTCTCTCTCTCTCGCAAACTTATTTTCGCAAACGCTGTTTCAAATTTATAAATCTCGATTGTTAGTGAATGAACATCGAATCGAACTCCTTCAGATTGCTCACAGCAAGCGAGCATACTGTCGTGATTTCACCGATCATTGCCATCGGCCAAATCCATGTTGGAAACCTTTCAATACCCGGAGCTAATTTTTGTTTCGCGCTTTCACTAGTACAATATTCACAAGACTGGGCCGTATTTTGGATCTCGAAACGAAGAACTTTTTCTCACACGCGTTCGTACAAAAAGTCGTTCGTTTCAAGATCCAAAATACGGCCCCTGATTTTCACGATCAATGCCTACTTTTTGTAATACTCCTAACAACGCAACGTTTGTGAAACCACGCAACGCAGGGGAAAAGTAGTGTTTAAAGGATCGTTCAAAACTAATCAACTAGTGATGTTCATGAAAAGTGGTGCACAATATGAACTTCTGGAAATGTGAGAGTATTTCCTGTGGAGTAGGGTTCTCTTTTCCTAGATTTTGCTAAGGTACAAAGTGCATGCTATACTCTCTACACATACAAACTGATGTGATGAAATATTCAATGTCTAGTAAAAATTCTGAGCTATATCTATTCTAAATTTTGATGTGATGGCTGCTGTCGAGAATGCTTCACCGTACATCTTTTTGTTTATACATCTTTCAACTATCAAAATTGAACATTTCTGTTTAGTCATTCAAAATGAAAATGTGTGAACAAAACTCTCTTAAAACTTCGAAAACTTATTCCAGATGCTTGGCAGCACCCCAAATCAGAAGTGTGGAAACTACAAAGACTACAAAGCTCGAAATACCAGAAAGAACGTAAACAATGGCTTTTCCGTGAATTAATCGTCATTGAAAACTCGCCCAATCAATCCACCAGTGTCATTTTGAAGAGGAAGAGTTCACTTATCCGACTCGGAGAGACACTTTATGCCACGAGAAATTTACGGAAGAAAGCATTGTTTACGTTTGTCAGTTAGGCCTTAACGACATATCTTTGTCGAGTTGAGGACAAGAAAAGACTCGGTCGAAAGGGTGTAATAAACATAGCGAAACGAAATAAAAGTAAAATGACCGCGAAAGAATTGGGCGTAAGTTCGAGAAAATCGGCTCAAAAATTCAAGATGTCGAAAATCATAAGAGTACTTGAGAAGATGTGAGAAGATTTTCGAGGACTAAGAAGCCGAAGTACACCGAAAAGCAGCAACAAAAGCGTCGAGTGCGCAGCGTCGTCCAGGGAGCCACTTCTACCGACTGGCAGCAGGATCGGCCGTAGTGTCACTGAAGAGTGACGAAGATGTAAATTAAAAGAACAACAATCGAAAGAACTTGTTAAGAGAATTGCTTTCTTTATTTGATAATCGCTAGAAATTAGTTTCTAATTATAAGATAATTATACGAAAGAAAGCATACGACAAAATTGGAAATTGTAGAGATCTTAAATTTGTTAGCCTAAACGAAACGGACCAAAGATTCCTACGATTCGCGCAAAATAATAACCCGTATTTTGTTGTGCGATAGCGATGATCTACTAAAGTAACCTTATTAGCAGAGCAAACCAATTGAACACCTGTACTGGTTGGT
Organism: Aedes japonicus; assembly: GCA_034211315.2. Taxonomy (NCBI): domain Eukaryota; kingdom Metazoa; phylum Arthropoda; class Insecta; order Diptera; family Culicidae; genus Aedes; species Aedes japonicus. The sequence goes on from JASCZW010005222.1 coordinate 590,726, forward strand.
GGTTGATAACGAAGTGAAAGTTTTATTATATTTCTAGGATACGTTCATGACAGGACAAGGCATGTTTAGATTGTTAATTGTTTCTCAATACCCCACCTCAATTAATTAATCCTAATAATTCACGCAGCTTCCGAAATCTAGGTGCAACAAGACCCTTCTTCATTATATCGGCAGTCTGCTTCTCGGTTGGCTTGTATTGTAGTTGTACTTGATTCTTCTGGATTAGTTCTTGTGGAGGTTTAGCTTCCACGAGCTACCGAAACATTTGTAACTGGTAGGTACCTACCGAAGCGTCCGTTCGTGTCAGAGAATTAAGCGGACGAGCCGAGGTGATTGGTAGCCTACATCGATGCTTTCGGGAGCTTGTGGCAGAGGGCAGCTCTCACATGATGCGGGTTATAGCCCATTGGGCAGTGAGCGACTAACATCTCTAATCGCTTCAGTTGTAGATAAGGCCACAGACGTTTGGTTCCTTGAGACCCACGAAATTGTAGCTCCATACAGCTTCAGGACATATCCAGACACAGATCGTCGGTCTTTCGGGTCATTCCCCAATCCACATGTGTACTTAATGATTACATCAAGGCCGGACATTAGGCCATACCTTATTTTGAAAAAAATTGCAAAGTCAAGAATTCCACCTCTTGAAATGTTCGTCTTGACTAGAAAACAAACATACTTAAATTTGAAGACCGTACGTTGACGTTAAGTGCTCCCCCAACGGACCTAAAGAAATGCTAGTACGGGTGACTACAAACGCGGTGGCAAGCACGCTACTGTAGAGTACGGTCTTGCAGGTCGACCAAGACCAGTGTCGCCAGGTTGATAAAATATTTTTTTGTTTATTTTTATTATCAATGTTGTTTGGGACACTATATCATCAGTACACCAGATTTTAGGTATGATGATATAGTGTCCCAAACAACATTGATAATTAAAAATAAACAAAAAAAAATTTTTTCAACCTGACGACACTGGTCTTGGTCGACCTGCAAGACCGTTTTCTACAGTAGCGTGCTTGCCACCGCGTGGGTAGTCACCCGTACTAGCATTTCTTTAGGTCCGTTGTGGGAGCACTTAACGTCAACGTACGGTCTTCAAATTTAAGTATGTTTGTTTTCTAGTCAAGACGAACATTTGAAGAGGTGGAATTCTTGACTTGGCAATTTTTTTCAAAATAAGGGATGGCCTACCGGACATTTGTGCAGCAGTAAGTTATTTCGCTGGTTTTCTGTGGAGCATGAGCATTGGGACTTATCTAAAGCGAATCCTGATGTATCTGCTAGGGACAGCTGATTACAAACTGATATTTCGCCGTTTTTCTATACCAGCAAAATTGTGTACGTTTGCGGATGTGGATTGGGGAATGACCCGAAAGACCGACGTTCTGTGTCTGGATATGTCCTGAAGCTGTATGGAGCTACAATTTCGTGGGTCTCAAGGAACCAAGCGTCTGTGGCCTTATCTACAACTGAAGTGATTAGAGATGTTAGTCGCTCACTGCCCAATAGGCTGTAACCCGCATCATGTGAGAGCCGGAGCTGTTGAAAGTTCGGTAAAAAAATACCGAATACTGCAAAATTTTCTAAGTGTGTAAATCATGCAACCAATAAGCTCCTTATAGGGCTTCTTTGCAAATTGGGATTCATCTTCACACTTCAGTAGTTTTTAATGAGGATCAATTGGAACAGCCGCTCGTCGACAATATTCCATTCAAAATCGTTCGAGAATTTACCTCACGTACTGCTTCTGATCTATCATCATCAGTCCATTCGTCCTATCGCCCTGAATGTCGAGTCCAAGGAAAGTCTGCATCTCGTTCTTATTCTTCGTCTCGAATTCCTTGGACAACTTCTTCTTCAGACTTCCGATTACAGACAACGATGAACCGTCTATCAGAATGTCATCTACATAGATAACGAGATACAATGTATCTGTTGATTCGATCAGTCGTACAAGCATTGATCATGTTGGGGGATAAACTTGTGTAGAAGTAGTTTAGAGTGTTTTTTTGTTATTGTATTTTTATCGCTGTCAGCTTTTCGAAAATTAGAAAAAAAATAGCGTCAGCGTAAGCACCTGGAAAATCCTTAACAGTGACTCCTTAACAGAGTTACTCTCTCATTGGGACAACGGAAAACAACTGGGGATCGTGCAGTCAATGGTGAGTCGTGTGATTAAACGTTACTACGAAACTCTGAGCATCGAACGGAAGGAGAAATGCGGTCAGAATGGATGTTCTATTAGTGATCAGAATCACAAGTGTGTCGTGAAAGCGTTTAAGCGGAATCCCATTGCTTCGGTCAGGGATGTGGTCAAAAAGTTGAATCTGTCCACGTATTTCGTTCAGAGCGCCTAGGACCGGGAGAGACTGCATACGTACAAAGTGCAGAAGGGTCCTCCAAATCGTGACAAACGGCAAAATACGGTGGGAAAATCACGGGCCCGGAAACTGTACAATAAGGTGACGTCAAGGCGGACTTCCAGCAGCTTCTGGGGCTATTGTTCTTCACCACCCAGCAGAAATATTCAAAGTTTGCCAAGAAATACATGATTTGGCAAAATATCTGCTCACGTGGCAAACGGAGTGCGCCGATCGTGACTATCGGGACTATTAACGGGGAGATCTACCTCAAGGATTGTTTACAGAAGCGTCTGCTTCCTCTGTTGAAGCAACACGAGGTCCCTACGATCTTTTGGCCGGATCTACACGGTGTTCAATAAGTTCGGATACACTTTCAAAATTTGTTAAAAAAATGAAAACATGTTTTTTTATTTTTTGGATTTATGTTATTGAAAGCTATGTTTACAAGGAACGTTTACAACATTTCTCTTGGAATGACCCCCCCTTTGTACTCCTTAACGAGCTTCAAACGTTTCTCGAACGCGTCGCAGGCGGCACGCACGGACTGCATGGGCATTTCGTCCCAGATTTTGAGAATTACCGTCTTGAAATGATCCAAAGTGCTGACCTTGTATTCGTTCAGCTTCGCCATCATATAGGACCAAACAAAAAAGTCGAGAGGATTCAAGTCCGGGGAGCTGGGAGGCCACAAAGTTTTGTCCAGAAAGTCGGTTAAATTGTCCCGACACCAGGCTTGAACCACATTTGCCGTATGGGCTGGTGCATCGTCCTGCTGGAACACGTAGTGCTCATCGCCGTAGAGGCTTCGGAGACTGGGGGCAACAACCTTTTCCAAAACCTCAGTTTTGTAGTACGCCGCGTTGATTTTGACGTTTTTTTCAATAAACACCAAGGGTAGCTTACCACGTTTGCATACTGCCCCCAAACCATCACCGACGCGGCACTTTGGAACCGAGGGATGTTTATATTGGATTCAGGAATGCTGTCCCTCGATGGCGCCCACACCCGGTCATTTTGCACATTGTGCGGCTGCTGCAGCACGAACAGTTTCTCGTCCGAAAAAACAAACTCCTGACCAGCGTGCCGAGAGAGGATCCTCTTAGCTCGATCCAACCGCTTTTTGCTGGTAGCCTCCGAAACGCCATGGACCTTACGTTTTTTGTAAGGCCTGAAACCAAGGTCCTTGGTGAGTATGGTGTGAGCGGTTCCAATGGAAACGTTGAGATCTGCAGCCGTTTTCCGGATTGAGCGGTTCTTTTTGCGCCGAATTCGCTCCCTCACGATCTTGATGACCCGTGGCGTCCTCGCTGAACGCGGCCGACCGGATCTCGCACGGTCATTGGTCGAGGACGTCTCCCGGTATCGCCTGATGGTCGTGTAGACAAAGTTCCGCTTGACCCCATGCGATTTCAGCAGCCGGAATATATCGCCGGGTCGCTCACCGTTCAAAAAACGCTTAATTACGAAGTCCCGATACTCTTTCATCGCGCGTAACAAACGAACAACAACTAACAGAATGTCAACACCGCGCACATTCGGTAGCGTATGAATGAAGCTAAAGCTGACACCAATACCAATGCAGAATATGTACATGGCGCATACCTACGCAATGATGAAAACTTGTATTCGAACTTATTGAACACCGTGTAGCTTCGTGCTACTACTAAAATGTTGTCCTGGAGTGGTACGAAGAAAGCGGTGTCACTTTTGTACCCAAGGAGTGAACCCCTCCCAACGCACCGGAACAAATGCCCATAAAAAATGAAGCAGGCACTACGGAAGCATCCCAGGGAGGTCAAATCTGAAGAAAACATGAAGAAAAAGTGGGTTTCCGTACAGAAGAAGCTGCAGCTCGATGTAGTACAAAACCTAATGAGTGGAGTTAAGCGTAAGGTGCGAGCGTACTGTTATAATATTGAAGTTGAATTAAATAAACAAGCCAAAAGCTTACTAATGGGTTATATTTTATTGTCTGAAAGTGTGAAAAGGATCGGTCAACTAGGTAATTTTCTACAGCGTTTTTCCGTGATGCAATTTGATGTGGGTCACTTTTTACTAATATTGCGTAGCTAAATTGTGAAGGTATGAGCCATGCTCTTGGATTCACAGCCGCCTACATAGAAGTGTACCTGCAGAACCGAAGTCCTACTACAAGTCTTCAGTGTGAAAAGACGCCACCTGAACTGGTACGAAGCCAAGCTTGAAGAAGGTTCGACTTTTCGGATGCAGGGCGTTTGCATGGATTCCAAACCAATCAAAGAAGAAGCTGGATTCAAAAAGCGTGGTCATGCTGAGCTATGGCCAAAAAGCATCGGAAGATCATCATCTTGGTCCGAGATGTTAAGTTTGACGAAACACGTGTCTCGTATGGCACAGAACCCCTCAAGTCGAAATGGGAATGAATGATGACGAGAATGGCAGGCCTCTTCGCTACTAAACACGTTTGGTGGCGAAGGTCTATCTCTAGAAACTGGAACAAGATTTCGAGGAAACCCGCGCATCGGTGGCAAGGCTGACCACAATCCGAGCTGTACTGGAACGGGTGTACGGGCTGCGTTCCTGCATGGTCTTTGAAGGAAACCATCTACACGACCGTTCCGGCTGCAGATCAAGCGAAGCATGGGCAAGTCTGTCGATTGGTCAGTTCGTTGTATGGCCTCAAACAATCTCCAAGGTGCTGGAACGAGAGTTTCAACGAAGATGGGCTTCATACGATCGAAGCATGACTATTGTCTTTATACGAAGCTGGTTCTCAATGATGAACTGATCCTGATCCTGTACGTGGATGACCTTCTGGTGGCGGGACAGAATCTAGAGTTGATTGCGCAACTGAAGCATGGCCTGGCTAATTTTTTTGAGTTGCCCGGCTGTGGCGAACTGCGGCATTTCCCGGGCATAAAAATCGACTACAACTACGAGACCGTGTAAAGAAGCTGTCGCAGAACGCCAGTATCGATCGGGATGGGATCGTATTGGGATGGATGACTGCCAAAACGGTTAGAATTCCAATGGAGAAAGACCTAGCATTGAAATCGACGGGACAGCACATGGACAAGCCAGACTGCCAGCTATTGGATCCCCTGACGTACCTAATACAGTACGTTCGAGCTGACGTAAAGGGCGATACGGTCAAAATTTGGTCAATATCAACTTGACGTATTTCTTTCAATTTTGCATTTAAAAAACCTGAACACCCCTCATTTTGAAGGTGTGTGTGTGTAGAATGTTGCTCCTATTTTGATTTTGGAATTCACTCTTCAGTTGTCAAAATGCCGTCCAAGCAAGAAGAGCAGCGTATCAAAATTTTGCTCGCGCATCGCGAAAATCCGAGCTACTCGCACGCAAAGTTGGCAAAATCGCTAAAAGTTGCCAAATCAACCGTTACAAATGTAATTAAAGTGTTTGGGGAACGTTTGTCGACAGCCAGGAAGTCTGGATCGGGGGGAAATCGAAAACCGGAAGCCGCTGAGACGACAAAGAGAGTTGCCGGTAGTTTCAAGCGAAACCCTAACCTATCTCTCCGAGATGCCGCAAATAAGCTGGGTGTATCGTCTACAACCGTGCATCGAGCCAAAAAACGAGCCGGACTATCGACTTACAAGAAGGTAGTGACTCCAAATCGCGATGATAAACAAAATACGACGGCCAAAGCGCGATCCCGGAGGCTGTACACGACGATGCTGACGAAGTTTGACTGCGTGGTAATGGACGACGAAACCTACGTCAAAGCCGACTACAAGCAGCTTCCGGCACAGGAGTTTTATACGGCAAAAGGAAGGGGAAAGGTAGCAGATATTTTCAAGCACACGAAACTGTCAAGGTTCGCAAAGAAATATCTGGTTTGGCAAGCCATCTGTACCTGTGGCTTGAAAAGCAGCATTTTCATAGCTTCCGGGACTGTCAACCAAGAAATTTACGTGAAAGAGTGTTTGAATAAACGTCTGCTGCCTTTCCTGAAGAAACACGGTTGTTCCGTACTGTTTTGGCCGGATTTGGCATCTTGCCATTACGGTAAAAAGGCCATGGAGTGGTACGCCGCCAACAACGTGCAGGTGGTTCCCAAGGACAAGAACCCTCCCAACACGCCAGAGCTCCGCCCAATTGAGAAATACTGGGCTATTGTCAAGCGGAACCTAAAGAAGACCAAAAAAACTGCTAAGGACGAGCAGCAGTTCAAGGCAAACTGGCTTTCTGCGGCGAAGAAGGTGGACAAGGTGGCTGTATAAAATCGGATGGCAGGGGTCAAGCGTAAGGCCCGGCAATTCGGATTTGGAAAAGCGGAAGCCTAACTGAATATTTTTCCTGAATTTTATACTAATTGAACTTGAAAAAGAAATTTAATTTGATTTTTTAAATAAACGATTTCACCGATTTACACGCGTTTTCCCTTGACCAAATTTTGACCGTATCACTTTTTTTTATGTTTTTCGGTTGGATATCTGGATCATTTCCAACAAAACGCTATTACTCAACATTGGCAAGCACTGAAGCACGTGGTCCGCTACATTCAAGGAACCAGAAGAATGGCACTAATATTCCGGCGAAATGAATCGAGCGTACACACAGCGTAATTTTTTACCGAACTTTCAACAGCTGAACGTTCGGTAGTCCGATTTACCGGATTTCGGTGAAATTTTACAGTATTCCGGTAAAAAAATTACCGGAACTTGTCAAATTTTACCGAAATCCGTTAAATCGGATTACCGAACGTTCAGCTGTTAAAAGATCGGTATATAATTACCGAATACTGTAAAATTTTCTAAAGGTAATATTGGTCGGATATGCGGATACAGATTTGGACTCCTATATCCCGGATAGGAAATCCGTCCGTGGCTACTTGTTCAAGGTGTTCGGATGTACCGTTTCCTGGTGTAGCAAGAAGCAGCAGATAGTAGTAACATCCAGCGAGGCAGAATATGTAGCTCTGAGTCTGGTGGCAACTGAAGCAATTTGGCTAAAACAAGTTCTCGAAGTTCTGAAAGAAGCTAGCGAACTGGTTGCAACAACAACAACCAGGGCTGTATGGCGAAAAAAATTGAAGACCAAGCGTTTCAAAGATATCGCTTCCTTCGTGACCACGAAATCCCTGAAGATTGTACTAATCAAGACCGAGGATCACATACCTGATATATTTATCAAGCCGTTGGAGTCTACCCGTTTCAAGGTTCTGATGTGATTCAAATGGTGCATATGTGTGCGTGGATTAAACGTAAAAATCCATGATTGTCAATAAGCATACATTTTCGATTGTAGTTATGACAGATATGTTGAAACACCGAAACACCTTCCGACACCACGAAACACAAACACAATGTGCAACCATGGATCGCATATAACGCGTATTGCCCTTGGCTGTATGCATTCAACGCCTAATATGAGTCTGGAGGTTCTGACAGGAGTGAATCCCTTACAGAACCGCTTCTGGGAGCTCTTAACTAGAATGCTGATCAAGTGTGGAATCAGTAACAACCTTGTGATTGAAAACTTCGAAGAAATGTTCGAATTGAGTATCCAGTTTAGATTCTTACGAATCTATATTAACTATATGTCGTCCGATATTAGATTTCAATGCTATAATTCTCCTCGTGTACGCTTCTCTTATCACAGTTCCTCCATTGATAATGATCTCTCCAAGAAACAGGCTATTCAAGTAGTTCCAGATGAATTTCGGCCTATTTTATTTTAGATCAAAATCGGCCTATTTTAATTAAGTACCAACATGTCAATTGCAATAGAAGAATTTTCACTGATGGGTCGTGCATTGATGGATCCACTGGTTTCGGTGTTTACAATGAATACTCATCTGCCTTCCGGAAACTTCAGGAACCTTGTTCCGTATATGTTGCTGAGATGGCAGTAATCAATTTCGCATTGAGGATAGTTTCCAACATGCCCGTAGACCATTATTTCATCTTCTCAGATAGTCTCAGTTCTATTGAGGCCCTGCAGTCGATGAAAACAGTGAGGCACTCATCTTACTTTCTTTCAAAAATAAGGGAGCAGATGTATGCGATGGTCGAAAGATCATTTAGGATTACCTTTTTTGGCCCCCTCACATTGCTCAATTCCAGGCAATGAGAAGGCGTACTCTCTGGCAAAGGTGGGCGCACAAGAAGGTCAGATTTTTGAAAGAAGAATTTCACATGATGCAGTTTTCCCATTAGTACGCCAGCGTTCTCTTCAAAGTTGGCAAAACGATTGGACAAGTAATTCTCTTGGCCGGTGGTTACATTCCATTTTTCCAAATGTTTCGTCGAGATCATGGTTCAAAGGTCTGGATGTAAGTCGCGGTTTCATTTGTGTAATGTCAAGACGTATGTCCAACCACTACTCGCTAGACGCACATCTCTACAGAATTAACCTCATCGATAGCAACATATGTAGGTGTGGAACCAGTTATGATGACATCGCTCACGCAGTTTGGCATTGCCCGGATAATGCGTGATCTTCCCTACATGCAAGCGATTTATGAATTCCTTTGTTTGTCTGATCTAAGAGTGTAACGGCATCACCCCATTTCCTTCAACTTTAGTTAATTACCTACCATTGTGTCCCAGTTACACTATCCTTTTGTTTCCGTACTACTTGTATCTGCCCAGCAAGCTGTGGTCACCCATCTGCGGCTTAGTTCCTGATAGGGACTACAGGGATCGAGGATTTGGTAGATGTCGCAACCAAAAGCAGCAAATAATGGCTTAAATAAGCTTTTTTTGTTGGGGCGTAGAACCACTGCGTCCACTGAGCTGAACTTTTGTGGTATACCATTGTTTACTATTCTAATTCGCATCTTAAAACTAGATCACAATTTGTCAAGTGACCAGCCTTAGACGCGTCTCCCAGTCAGACAAAATTGAGTTTACCCACCACCTTTCCAGGATTTGTAGTCCAAATTTCTTTAGGTTGCATATAGCCACTGTTCGGTTAGCGAAAACGAATTCGGTGGATACGAGGGGGACTGTATAAACTCGGGACTCCCAAGCACGGTTCTTCTCGGGCGGACAATTTCGGGTCACTTGGTCGGAAATAATCGTATCGGTCGGAATCGGTTCGAACAAAAAACTTTATTTTTACTAAACTTAACTAGCGCGTCGCGGCCATCCTCTTCGGTGGTTGAGTCAATGATGGCGGCCTTTTTCCCCTCCTCGATTTTTCCTCCTTGTTGTGCTTTGCATTCGCGCCGTATTTGATGCAGGTAGCATATTTTCTTGGAACGCATACTCTTTGCGTTCTGGAATAGGATTGGTTAAAAAATATTTTCCGTACGGAACATCCACCCGGCCTGGTTAAAGTATCATGGTTTATCAGTTTTAATCGGGTTAGCCTTGATTTTTCTCAATTGACAAAAGTGACAGTTTGGTGATGGATCGCGAAAATTTTTTACCTTCACTGAAAACATCCACAACTCGCACAAGATCATCGGGACCGGGATGAATAGTCGCGGGACCAAGCTCTCCAGAACTGCTCGCGTAACAGGTGCAGATGTTGCCATCGACCTAACCGGCCGATATTGAGGTCCTGGTATGTTGGTTCGGGTACTGCAACCATTGGGCGACCAATCAGAAAGTGGGCTGGAGTAATAACTTCAGGATCAGCCGGATCTCCAGATATGGCAAAATGAGAACGGCCTCAATCTCACACAGTATCGTCGTCATTTCTTCAAAGTTCAGCGTATTATTACCGATTAATCTTTTCAGGTGCGTCTTGGTACACTTTACGGCCGCCTTCCAAAGGCCACCGAACTCGGGCGAATCTGGCGGAATGAAGTACCACTTGATTTCCTTCAAACGGCAAAATTGCATAATCTTGTCGACATCGGGCTGATTTCGAAACATCTCGAACAATCGGTGAAGCTCATTGTTCGATCCTTGGAAGTTTGTCGCATTGTCGGAATGCATTTCCGAAACCAATCCTCTGCGACTGACGAAGCGTTGGAGGGCCGCTAGGAATGCATCGGACGTTAGATCGGACACAAGTTCTAAATGTATGGCCTTCGTGGCCATGCAGACGAATACCGCGATGTAAGCTTTGACCACCTTTGGCTTATGAGTGCCCTGCTTCACCAGAATCGGACCCGCATAGTCCACACCAGTGATGCTGAAGATGAGTGACGGTGTAACTCGTTGCCTGGGCAAATCCCCCATGAGTTGCGAAATTCCTGTGGGATTCACGCGAAAGCATTTTATGCATGATCTAGTTACCTGTCGAATAGTCGATCTGGCGCGTAGCAACTAAAAACGTCCTCTGATTGCAGAAAGTAGTCCAGCTGGTCCAACGTGAAGAAGTTCGTGGTGCATTTTCCGGATCAAACGATGTGTAACTGGACTCGTGTTCGGAAGAATCAGCTGGTGCTTCGACTCGTCAGGCAATTTGGAGTGCTTGAGTCGTCCTCCGACCCTTAGCACGCCATCGTCAAATAAAATCGGATTGAGGTCTCCAATTCGTTTGCAAGGCGTTCCAGTTTTCACTCGATGAATTTCGTCTCCAAGCTCAACATGCTGAATAACTCGTACGATATCCGTCGTCGCGCGCCGAAGTTCTTCTACCGTCAGATGTTTGCTGGTAAAGCGGTCCCTTTTCGGTTTGCTAGTATTGTTCCTCAACCGTAGTATCCAGGCAATTGTTCGTTGGAGTCGCGGGCAGTACTTTGCATACCAATCTGGTTAACAACAGTGCTGCGCACAATTCCTTGCGCGGAATCGTGAGTGCGTGGAGAGGTGCCACTTTCGATTTACTGATCAATAGGCGGGATAGAACGGTTCCATCCTCCATAATACTTTGGATATAAACGCACGCGCCGTACGCTGCGTTGGAGGCATCGGCAAATCCGTGTAGTGCATAACAGATTGCGCCACAAACCGTAACTTGGCGAGGATTTTTTATCTGCAGCAGCGTTGGCAGCGCATTCCTGAGCTCGGTCCACTCCATTTGAGTTTTTTCGTCAACAGGTTCGTCCCAGTCCAGTTTGCTTTTCCACAGGCGTTGTATCAGCAGCTTTGCCAATAGAATAGAGGGTGCGAATAGTCCTAGCGGATCGAAGTGTTTGGCTACCTCCGAGTATATGATTCGCTTCGTCGCGGTTTGGTCGCGTTCAGTTGTCGGATTTGTGCATTCAGCAATTAGAAGTTCATCGCTAGTCGGGTCCCATAGAAGGCCGAGAATTTTGATCACGTCGTTAACCTGTCGATCTGCAAGTGGCTTCAGTGTTTCCCTTTCGTCCTCAGGGATGCCTGCTAGGAGTGCGGGCGAGTTGGAGCACCATTTATGGATTGGAAACCCACCTCGGCCTAGCATCTCTTTTAGCTGGCGTTGTGCTTCGATGGCTTCGTCGATCGTAGTAGCCCCTGACAAAACATCGTCAACGTAACAGTCGTTCCTTGTTATTTTTGCTGCTAGAGGAAAGTTTTCTGCTTCGTCGTTTGCAAGTTGCAGTAGACATCGTGTGGCTTGAAAAGGTGCTGAAGCGGTACCGTAGGTGACGGTCATTAGCTCGAAGATCTTCAGCGGTTCGTTTGGTTGCTCCCTCCAATAGATGCGCTGTTTGTGTGTGTCGTAGGGATGGACGCCGATCTGGCGGTACATCTTCGTCATATCCGCCGAGAAAACGTATAGGTGTAATCGGAACCGCAGCATGATAAAGATTATGTCACTCTGGACTACTGGACCTACCAGCAGTACGTCGTTAAGAGAGAGGTTCGTCGCAGAATATTTGGCACTTGCATCGAAGACAACTCGACACTTTGTGGACGAACTGCCTGGACGGAGTACGGCATGATGCGGCAAAAAATATGGCTTCATGTTTGGGTCGTCGTCGGTCATATCCACTTCTCGGCAATGGCCGAGCTGCTGATACTCCCGTATGAAGTTCACATATTGCGTTTTAAGTTCGGAATTTCGCTGTAATTTGTTTTCGAGCATGAAGAAGCGTCGCAGGGCTACATTTCGGCAGCTGTCTATCTGGTCGGCGTTCTCTTTTAGCGGTAATCGAACCACAAATCGTCCAGTGTGGTCCCTCGAGTAGGTGGAGACAAAATGGTCTTCGCTTCGTTGTTCTTCGGATGACATGTTGGCAGCTTATGGAACTTCCTCGACCTCCCAGAATTGACGAATCAACTCTTCAACAGAATCGAGAGTTGCAACGTGTGAATATTGAACCGCTTTATCGTGCCCTTTCGCCCAGTACGCACCAGTAACCAGCCATCCCAGATGAGAGTTCTGGAGTTCCGGCAAATCGTCATCGACGGTGATGTGTCCTGGTTTCAACAAGGCAAAAAATAACTCAGCGCCAATTAGCATATCTACCTTGCTAGTTTTGAAGAACGATGGATCGGCTAGCTGAATACCGTCTGGAAGCATCCAACCAGTGATGTCGATGTCAGTTGTCGGAATCATTCCAGTAACCTTGGGACTCACCAGGCAGTCAATTGATGCACGGTAGTCACTACATCGGGAGTGGAATTGCACTTCTACTTTTTCCCGCGCCAGACTTCTGACATTATTGATTCCAGAAATTGGAACGTTAGCTCGCTTCTTCTCGATTCCAAGAGTGTTGGCCATGTCTTCGGTAATGAAGTTTGCTTGGGACCCACTTTCCAGAAGGGCTCGGCACTGGTGGGTTTGGTTGTTTCGGTCGATAGCCAAGACGACCGCGGTTAGCAAGAGCACTGTTCTCGGAGCGTGAGTCTTTTCCATGCGACAAGTTGTCGCTACTTTGCTTTCTGGTGTGTTGGGTGCCAGCGGAACTACCACTGGGGATGACGGACCTTGAACTGGGTCTTCTGGAGTCGATTCAGTCGTTGCGATGTTTGTCTTGGAATCTTGTTTCGGAATTGAGTCGTCGTGCAATTGTGTGTGGTGTCGTTTGTGGCATTTCTGGCAGGTTTTCGATGAGGGACAAGTGTTGGAGCGGTGACCTTTTCGGAGGCAATTAAAACAAATGCCTGCCGATCGTAGCTTCTCGAACTTCTCGGAACTGGTAAGAGCGTTCAGTTTGTTGCACTGATAGTTCCGATGTGGTGCTTCACAGAAGTCGCATTTTTCGTTAAAACTTTCGGATCTTGTTGTCACTGCGTGCGATCGCTGGCTAGCGCCCTTTAGTGTCGGTCCCTGCTGTTTCAGAGCTGGTTTTACAGCTGTCTGCGTGTAAGCAGCCTCGCACCTCTCCAGCACTTGGCACTGGGATTTGAGAAAGGCTATTGTGGGGCGATATTGTGGCAACTTACTTGGCGACAGAGTCTGCTCCCATTGTTTGCGAGTCGACTTGTCTAGAGCTGCTGTCAACAAATAAACAATCATCAGCTCAGACACACCAGTTACTGGTTGCTTCAAGTACTCGAGACTCTCGACGTGGTTAGCGCATTCATCGAGAAGGGAGCGCAGCTCACTATGCGATTCGGTTGCCATTCTCTTCAATGACAGAAGACCACGGATGTGCGTCTCCACGATCACCCTTTGATTTTCATAGCGTTCGGAGAGGATAGTCCAGGTCTGCGCGTAGTTGCCCTCGTTTATCGTTTTGGCATCTAGGATTCCTGCCGCTGCTCCCACCAAAGCCTTGTCCAAGTGGTAGAGCTTAATCGCATCAGAATCGCGGGACTGCGCCATTACATCCTGGAACATGGCTTTAAACTTTGGCCATTTCGTGTACTTACCGTCGAATGTGGGGATAGATGCCTTTAATGGTTGCTGATGGATGACGACCTGTGCTGGAGGAGCCATCTGGCTGACTGGATGCGGGCTTCAACTGCGGCAGAGGTATGGTCGTATTCTCAGCGATGTATTCATTCTTCGGCCCAATTTATCGTCCGGAACTATCGCGACGATCTCACTGTGGTATTTCGAGTACTCGGTGTATGCCGACTGCAACTTTGAAGCATACACCTTCAGTTGTGCTAACTCGATCGGAAGTTGAATCCTGACGATCTCGTAGATACGAAGAATCTTGTTCAACGCTTGATTCCTCTGGCGTGTTAGCGATTTGATTTGAGCGGATGTGGTTTGATCTGTTGCAGCGGGTGTCGAGTTTTCATCTCTTTCATTCGTGGCAGGTGACTTTCTTCCGGGGGCCGTGTCATGAACGTCCTCGAATCCTAAAAAATCTGAAGTATCACGGCGTTCTGGTACCCTTATCGGCGTATGTTGCAACGCCATTTTGTTTTTGCACTGTTGTGCCTCGGCAGGAAAGTTCTTTTTAGTTTCTTTTTTTAACACTGTTTTGCTTCCGCAGGAAAATTCTTTGTTTTTTCACTTTTTCGCACTGTTTTGCCTCAGCAGGAAGTTCATATAACTTTCACTTTTTCACTCGCGGTCGCGCGCACTCGGAAGTCCAATCCGGCTCGAAGGACCATATGTTCGGTCATCGAAAACGAATTCGGTGGATACGAGGTGGACTGTATAAACTCGGGACTCCCAAGCAAGGGTTCTTATCGGGCGGACAATTTCGGGTCACTTGGTCGGAAATAATCGTATCGGTCGGAATCGGTTCGAACAAAAAACTTTATTTTTACTAAACTTAACTAGCGCGTCGCGGCCATCCTCTTCGGTGGTTGAGTCAATGATGGCGGCCTTTTTCCCCTCCTCGATTTCTCCTCCTTGTTGTGCTTTGCGTTCGCGCCGTATTTGATGCAGGTAGCATATTTTCTTGGAACGCATACTCTTTGCGTTCTGGAATAGGATTGGTTAAAAAATATTTTCCGTACGGAACAGCCACTGTACTGAAATTTAAGTCTGCTCTTGTACACAGCATCACAACTGCAAAGCAGATGTTCCGAGGTTTCACGTTCCATGTTACAGAAACGACAGATATCATTCTGAACCTGGCCAATGTTTTTCAAATGATATTTACTCGGGCAATGTCCGGTTACTAGGCCAGTATAGGTAAAAAAGTTACCTACCTAACCCTTTCCAAACGATAATGTGACCCATTAACCTCGAGCTAGCCACGAGTAACGGGCATCCCTCTTTTACTAATATTGAAAAGTAAAATTCTGTGTACAACAATATTGAATATCGGCTCCGTAAAGTGTGTGTGTAAGCCTAAGCCTTGCAAATAAACGAACTGATTAACAACAAAACAATGTCAAACCGTCTGGACATACTAAATGACCCGTCCAAACCCTAGTCAAAATATGATAACAATGCAATTTTAATGCACAACCAACATGGTTCGTATTTATCAGTGGAAATCGGAATCTGAAAAGTTGACAACAGAGCACTCGGCGGGATTTTCTCTTTGTTTCATAACTATGCATTACTAACAAAATTAAGAAGGAAGGACTGTAAAATGGTGTAGAATAGAAGGCTTAAATGTAAAATGTAAAACTGTTATAGAACCTTTTACCAAAACGAGAAAGCTAAATTTAAAACAGCCTACTCTCAATGGAGTTCAATTTCAGTTTGCGGAAGAAGTTAAATACCTTGGAGTTACTTTGGATAAAAAACTGAATTGGAACTAGGGTACAAACACCCTATGGGTATGTAGTAAAGCAGTGGGTAAAACATGGGGACTTTGACCAAAAATTGTCCATTGTATTTATTCTGCAATAGTTCGTCCGAAAATCACATATGCTTCGTTTCTATGGTGGCGTAAACATAATGAGGTAACCACCCAAGTGGAGCGAGGTAAACTACAGAGACTTGCCTGTGTTTCAATAACTGGAGCAATGAAAAGTACATCATCTGTTGCTTTGGACGCTCTTTTTAACATGTTACCATTACATCAATTTGTAAAGCAGCAAGCTGCGAAAAAAGCCCTGCAATTTAAAAGATACAATAAGATTTTAGATGGTGATCTGGTAGGACATTTAAAGATCCTTAAGATTTTCAAGTTAAACTCAGATGTTAAGTTAAGACAATAGAAGACTGGATGACAACGAAGACAAACTACGACGAAGTGGTTGAATCAAGACGCTATGTATGGGAGTCTGGTGGACCTTTGCGTCCAGGTTCATTATGTTCTACACGGATGGGTTGAAAATGGGAGAAAATCCTGGAGCCGGGATTTATGGCCCTAGAATCAGGAAAGCTATACCAATGGGCCATAGGCCAACGGTATTTCAAGCAGAAATTCATGCCATTATTGAATGTGTGAATATTTGTTTAACGAGGAAATACAGATTTGCAAAGATCTGCATTTTTTCCGATAGTCAAGCAGCTCTCAATGCGCTGAAAGCTTCTAAGTGTAAATCTTAGCTAGTGGGGGAATGCATTCTTTCTTTAAGACAATTGACCAGCAGGAACGAAGTTACTTTATACTGAGGGTCCGGCCATTGGGGTATTGAAGGAAATGAAAAAGTTGACAAGAGAAAGCAAGAGAAGGTTCAGCATCAAATTTAATTGGTCCGGGACCATTTTGTGGAGTACCAGAGTGTGCTCTGGCGACTGAAATAAAAAATTGGGAAATGTCCATGGTAGAATCAAACTAGAACGCTACGGATACAGGCAGAGAAGCCAAGAGATTTAGTAGACCAAGTGCTGTAAAAGCCCGGATCTTACTAAATCTTAGTAAAAAAGACCTTCGGGTAATTACTGGTCTGTTAACTGATCACTGCCCGAGTAGGTATCATCTAAACAAAAATTGAAGAATTCATTCTACAGTATGTCGTTTTTGCCAATTTGAAACTGAAACTGCAGTCATACTCTGCCATTGTGGAGCATTATTCAACCAAAGGATGGCAATATTTGGGTTACTAGAACCCCCCGAAAATTGGGAAAACGATCCAGGTAGGGTATTAGACTTTATAAAACAAGTCGAGCCTAACTGGGATGTCAACCAATTTCCATCAGGACTCCAATAAGAATAGAATAAGAATAATGCCATTTCATACTAACCCTTGATTTTGTGATGAAATGTGGTGCATTTGCGTTAGAAGTCTACAAATCCTGCCTGGGCAGTGCCCCAGATTCATATATGGATGAAACGCCACTGGAAATTTGAACATTTATTTCGAGTGGTTTCTAAGTCGAGCGAAATAATTTAATAGTATAAATATATATTACGAATTACTAATTGATTTTCAAGTGCAAAGGGTCGGAGATCTCAAGACTTTGTTGATGTATAAATGAAAATATGTTATGGTTTTGGTCCTATCATCGATCGATTCCTTGATCTGACTCATGATTAAACCACAAGTGTATAGTATATGCCAAATAAATTACAAAAAACTAGCATTCGTCGACTGAAAATAAAAAACAGCACGCAAACCTCTCTATCTCTCACGAGCATTAAATTCTGGAAATAGGGTAACGGGATGTAATGTTAGCCTAGCTCCTTGATTCGGCCTATGTACCGAATATGTCATTATTTCGGCGATAATCAACAAAATCATGTTGTTATCAAGATGACCGATCCATTTCAAAGCAATTGAGACATAATTAATGAATTTATAATTGTTCACTTTCACGTAATTTTCGATTTCCTTAACTTTTCAGACACCATAATTTTACTGGTTAAGCTGAACAGATTATCTACACGCTCTTCGAATGATCTAAATTTGCCCAAATTGAGCCTTTAAGCCGAATAATGCAGCCAAGATGTACAGAAAATAGTCACACGTTATAAACTAACAGATCACATAAGTAACATAACAATTATTTAACATGAAAACCATAGACCCAATGTTAGGGACATATTTTTTTCTAGGTTCCCAATTATGCCCTGTCTTATGGAAAAAGTAGTGAAAATGTTGTTATTGGTAACATTTACTATACAAATGTCTGAGTTTTGGTTGAATGTTTTTCATATGGCTCATCTAAACACAAACTAAAGTAACTAAATATGTGTATAGAGAATTATAATGTTTTGATTGCCGAATGATCGCTAATTCATATGTTAAAATCACTTGAGTGTTTCTTAGCAGTTTAAGTATAGTTTGATTGTTAATAAAATTGTTTGTTGGGAGAGTGAATACAGCTGAGAACGCCTTGAATCATAAAATCGACAAAAAGCGTACATAGCCAACATTCAATAACAAATCTACGAATGGGACGAACTTGCATCCATGAATAGACCCAATTTGATGCCTACAGACCGACATTACATCCATATCCTTCGAAAGTTTCTGACTTTATAAAATGAGTTGTGTAGCTTTTCGTGATACATACTACCAGATGGCTTATTAAACATATCTTAAGTAGTGTGTAGATAGTTAAATTTTGCTTCCAGCTGAAAAACTTCATGAGTTATGATAAAAAATGTAATCGATTGTTTCATACTAGGCTGAGTCAAGGGACACATACCCTATGTAGAAATCATAGACACATATGCGTAAATAACTATGATTATTATGCTTATGAAAGTCAAGATATAAATTAACGTCAAACAAATGTAATTGAATTACTTACCAAAACATAAGATTTAAGATAATACGACCATACCGTAGTTTGCTCAATTCATTGGTTAACTTCCACATAGATGACACCAGCGCTATTCATCCAAATCATTAATGGCATTTATTTAATTGCATTGCGAAACGGTGGCGCTATCGATGGGGGAATGACAAAAACTACAGCAGGAAAAAAATATAGGTACAGCGAAAAGCTTCTCATCCTCCTTAGGCATCAAGTAGCTAGCTAAATGAATGCTGAGGTTTCACTTCCTTCTTTCCGCCCTTCCAAAACACAAATCTACACACATTTTCTCTAATAGATTGAAATCCCTCTCCAGGAAGCCGGCACTCAATCCTAGCAGACAACTTCAGAAGCCCAAGTTTTCCAGATCAGAATCCTTGCCAGAAAATCGATCTTTCATTCATGGTGTCAAAAATTACCATTCACATCCTCTCCTTACTGGCTGAAATTGCGAGATGAGTATCGTTGGTATCCGATGGGCGCAGAAACGAAAACACACTCTTCGGGATTCGAACAAGGTTAATCCTAAGGCTCCTTTTTCCTCGCAGTCTAGCTGAGGCAACCTCAGTCGATGAATATATCCACTTTTTCAGGCAGAATTGACCACGTAGTATCACTTGTTTCAGTTCTTTTGCAGATTGCAAAAATGCTTTCTAGTTTTGCTTCGCACTTTGCCTTTTTTGACGGGCTACCGCGGCTGCTGTACGACGGACAAACTATTCTCTCGTCTCTTCTTTTGTTCAATATGGCGTTCCCTTTTTCGGACCGCAGCGACATAACACACACACACACACCTTGATCCCGAAATCCGACAAGAATACTACCACATGCGCATAGTTAGAGCCGCACTGACAGCGCTCATTCTAGCTGTCAAAAATATGCAACTTTATCACCTGGCTTTGATGGAAAGGCAAACTGTTTTCATCACTATTCCATGTTAACAACAACCGTATTCTTCTTTTAAGCAGAATGCAATACCCTATCGATGAATTTCAAAGTCTACGAGTGGTCTTCAAAGCTTTTCTCAGGTCAACTATGTATTAAAAAACACGATTTTCACCAACCCATCGTCGAACTTCTGAAACCCGAAATGAGATTGGAAATATAAGACAGTATTTGAGTGGTGCTGTGCTGCTGCACAAGTGTCTGTACATCAGTATCAGTGATTTTAGAGTAGTGTCTGTGGTTTGTATTTAACAAAACATCACCAGTGACATAGTCGGTAAAGAAGACAATGTTCGGAAATGCATAGTAAATGAACCCCTCGGCAACACTACACACAGCAGAAAGTTTTTTATTTATTTATTTATTTATATATATATATATATATATATATATATATATTATATATATATATATATATTTTTTAATAATCATTTATTTGTACAGGCTCAATCGAATTAACTTTACAGAGCCAAATTTTCATATTTTTATACATCATTTATCTTAAAACTAAAGTTAGGAGGATAGAGCCGATTACTCGCGGCCGTCTCGAGGTTAATAGGTATAACAAATTACGGATGGGAAGGAGGGTGGGAATTTAAAGTATGGTTACATAACACATTAAATTTAAATTCAGAATTATCTAAACCCTTATAACTATACAACTTATGGTTTTCTTTTGACTTGAACATTTCTTGAAAAAGAAAAAAAACACACACACACATACACATATAAAAAAAACTTATTCTAAACATACAGGTTAAACTAACTACAATCTAATGCTAATGTTAGTCAAAAACACATAAATGAGTTTCATGTACTCCAAATCACGTACAGCCAAAATATCTCGAATTGGCACATTGGGTTGTCTACCTCGAGCCCGAAGGGAATCATAAAGCTCAGATCTGACTCCAGAATGCTCAGCACAAGACCAAATAACGTGATCTGCGTCCTGATAGCCTTGTCCACACTCACAGAGATTGCTGTCGCTCAGCTCCAACCCGGTATAAATGAGCGTTCAAAGAATAATGATTCGACATGAGGCGAGACATGACACGAATGAAGTCTCGACCCACATCCATCCCGCTAAACCAAGATTGCTTCGACACCTTTGGGATGATAGAATGTTGCCATCGCCCCAAATCTCCTTTACTCCATTTATACTGCCAGCTGACGAGTGACTGTCATATATATATATATATATATATATATATATATATATATATATATATATATATATATATATATATATATATATATATATATATATATATATATATATATATATATATATATATATATATATATATATATATATATATATATATATATATATATATATATATATATATATATATATATATATATATATATATATATATATATATATATATATATATATATATATATATATATATATATATATATATATATATATATATATATATATATATATATATATTATATATATATATATATATATATATATATATATATATATATATATATATATATATATATATATATATATATATATATATATATATATATATATATATATATATATATTTATATATATTGCTGGTTGCAGTTGTGATTGGACTCTACACTCAGCGAAATAAACTTTCGATATTCATAAGATTGCATTATGATTATTTGCTATAAGAAACCAGTATGAATCTCATAAATATATCTTATGAAATATAATGATGTTAAAAAAATAAATATAAGGAGCAACCTGGATTCGAACCTTGGACGTTGAGGATATGGGCCCAGTGACTTGCCCACTAGTATATATCAACACTTGTAATATGGAAAGCTTAAAGGCGTACAATAACAACGTCGAGTGGAACAAAATCCATTCATAATTCAGCCTTATGAAATTCCAAAGCATCGTTCATAAGTTGAACCTTATGAAATTCGTAAGATTATTTGGTTCAGTGTAGAAGTGCTTTTCGCGCATTTTAAAGTGTGATAAAAGTGCACGTTTACGTCAAATCGTTTTGTTGTCTTCGGTGCACTTATCCTTTATGCTGAAAGGTATAAGTTCACTGAAGATAGGAAACGATTTGACATAAACACATATATATATATATATATATATATATATATATATATATATATATATATATATATATATATATATATATATATATATATATATATATATATATATATATATATATATATATATATATATATATATATATATATATATATATATATATATATATATATATATATATATATATATATATAAGTTATAACCAAACCCTTATCGCCATCAACAACAGTTACAAACATCCATCAATTGAAGTTCGTGGGAGCGCCACAGCGACCGTGACAATTTTATCAACAACCATCCAGCTACAGGAGACATCGTTCAGATCAGATGACGCGAGAACGGGAGAACCATAGTGATGTTTTGCTGAGCTGTTAAATCCATTCCCATGGTTAGGTTTTGTAGCATAAGCAGTTTAGAATAGTCGATAGGTTCGATGTAAGAAAAGCGAATAATAAAATTC
This sequence comes from Aedes japonicus, assembly GCA_034211315.2. Classification (NCBI taxonomy): domain Eukaryota; kingdom Metazoa; phylum Arthropoda; class Insecta; order Diptera; family Culicidae; genus Aedes; species Aedes japonicus. The sequence goes on from JASCZW010005222.1 coordinate 612,902, forward strand.
ATTCTTGATCAGTGATTCAAGTGGCGCAGTCGAGTTATTTTTTAAAAACCGAACTTACCGATGTGAGCACATAACTGGCTATCAGTCGGTAGGATACCAGGCGCGTAGCAAAAGTGGTTTGTTAAGTGAATTGATGCGAGTGAATATCGTGAACAATTACGCTGGACTTTAAGTGAAAGTGTTTTCTGTGGACTTGAGTGCATATCAACGAAGGAGGATTAACACGGAAGCTGCCACACCGCGACCGCCAGGACCTACGACGAATTGACGAAGGAACCCCAGAGCATATGGGACACGCCCTTCATTTAAGGTAAGACTATTTTATCTTCGTTTTTAAGTGACAAATTTTTAAGAGTGATTTAAAAAAAACTAATTTTAATTATAGAAAAGTGTTAAAGTGGTAGTTATAGTAATTGAAGTGTTATTGAGAGGAGATAATTGAATTGATTTTGTGTTTTACCGAAGTGATTTTCCTTTTATAATGGATGCTCAAGCGAGAATTGCAGAGCTACAGGAAGTCATTCAAGATAGAGATGATCAAATTCATCAGTTACAAATTGAAGTGCATGGTGCTGTACAAGCTGCTCTTGCAGCACAAGCAGCGAATCCTGCACCTCAACCAGCAGTGCCACCGAGAAATCCGGATGGTTTAAATCAAGTTGGAGTCACCGAGAGTATTTTAAAGTCTCTTCAAACTCCACAAATAATTAGAGATATTTCAAGTTTCAATGGTAATCCAGTGAAACTACATAGTTTTATAAAATCCATTGACAACCTCATACCACTATTAGAAGGTGCTAGAGGTACACCTATTTATCCTGTTTGGATGCAAGCCATCCGAACAAAAATAGTGGGTGACGCAGACACAGTTCTGGAAATCTATGGAACATCCTTTGACTGGGAAGATATTAAAAATACGCTTATCACACATTACAGTGATAAACGGGATGAAATTTCTCTAACAAGGGACTTGTTCAAACTCAGTCAAACGACAACGGTTGAAGAATTTTACAGCCGTGTGTCACATTCGATTTCACTTCTAGTTAATTTATTAAATTTGAATGAAGAAAATCCAGAAGTGAAAACTGCAAAGAATTCATTCTACCAGGAACTAGGACTGAAAGTTTACCTGGCTGGATTGAAGGAACCATTGGGTCCAATTATACGGGCTCAATCTCCAAAATCCTTGAAGGAGGCTTTAAGACTTTGTCTTGAAGAAGGAAATTATAACTACGTGAAAAACCCCTTCAAACCAGTTCCACAAATTCCTCCAAAACCAAACCATCAAACCACAAATTTATTCCAACCACCTTCAAGATCAATTATGTACCCTCCTAGACAATTTCAACCACCACTTAGACCATTTCATCCACCTCCAATTGCTATGCAACAACCTTCAAGAGCTTTCCAACCTGTTCCAGGATTTTCCAACAATTTCCCCAGATCCTTCCAACAAAATCCACAGAATTTTCAAAGACCCCACCAGCTTACCCTCAAAGGAATGTTTTTGCACAAAAACAAAGCATTCCACTACCCAAACCAACGCCTATGGATGTAGACCCATCCATTAGGACGCGTCAAATCAATTATATGAATAGACCTAATTTCCAAATTCCAGAAGAAATTATTTCGGAATATCCTTATTTGGATTATAATTATTTTTACCCAGAAAACGATTTCCTTTATCCGGATGATTTGAACTCAAATACAGAAACTTGTAGTAATTCATCTTCCCAACAACCCGAAATGAACAATCAGGAAGAAAATATTCAAACCGATGACTTAAATTTTCGTCAACAAGAGGCAGACTTAGCTCCAACTTAAACAATTTTATACCTTATGTTGAAGTTGCTACTTCAAAAGGCGCTTTAAAATTTCTCATCGATACTGGCGCTAATAAAAATTATATTGGCACTCAGCATGTAAATTTGAAAAATTGTAGGTTTACCGAACCTGCAAATGTGCAGAATATTAATGGCTCTCATATTATAAATCAATTTGTAGAGTTTAATCCTTTTCTTCAAATTCCTTCCACTAAAAAGTTGAAATTTTATGTTTTTGATTTCCATCCATTTTTTGATGGACTAATTGGTTATGAATCGTTACAAATGCTAAGAGCTAACATCATTACAAATACCAATGAACTACAATTTCCTACAGGTAAAATTCAAATGAAGAAGAAATATCCTTTTGCTACTCAAATACAACTTAATTCCCAAGAGACCAAAGTTATTAATTTTCCAGTAACATTCAATGAAGGTGATTTCTTAATAAACTCCGACATGCATATTTATGACAAAGTATTTATTAATTCTGGAATATACAATGCAACGAACAGCCGAGCCTATTTAACAGTTACTAATTGTTCAAAAGAACCTGTAAAATTTGATGTCGAAAAACCATTTGATTTTGAACTTAATAATTTCGAAATGCGAAATCCACCAAGGTCATCAAGACCAATAAACCGAAGACTTTTTGATCAGTTGAGATTGAATCATCTTAATTGTGAAGAAAAAGAAAAATTACTGAAAATAATTGCAGAACACCAAGATGTATTTTTCTTGGATGGTGAAAATTTGACTTTCACAAGTGCTATCAAACATAGCATCAAAACCAAAGATGATTTGCCAATCTATGCCAAATCATACAGGTACCCCTACTGTCATAGGCAAGAGGTACAAAACCAAATTTCCCAAATGCTACAACAGGGAATTATAAGACATTCTGTAAGTCCATGGACATCCCCAGTTTGGATCGTCCCTAAGAAGTTAGACGCTTCTGGCAAGAAAAAGTGGAGATTAGTGATTGATTATCGCAAATTGAACGATAAGACAATCGACGATCGCTACCCCATCCCCAATATTACCGATATTCTCGATAAGCTTGGGAGATGCAATTATTTTACAACGCTCGACTTAGCATCTGGTTTTCATCAGATCGAAGTAGAGACAACAGATATTTCAAGACCGCTTTTAGTGTCGAAAATGGGCACTACGAGTTCTTAAGAATGCCTTTTGGACTCAAGAATGCGCCATCAACTTTTCAAAGAGTGATGGACAATATTCTAAGAGAACACATTGGCGTGAGATGTTTCATCTATATGGATGACATCATTGTTTTCTCATCCAGCTTACAGGAACATCTGGATAATTTGAGAAAATTTTTTGATTCATTGTTAAAATACAACATGAAAGTCCAGTTGAATAAATGCGAATTTTTGAGTAAAGAAGTCGCATTCCTCGGACACATTGTTACTTCAGAAGGTGTGAGACCAAATCCTGATAAAATATCTACAATTCAAACGTGGCCTCTACCTAACAATGAGAAAGATTTGCGTGGCTTCCTTGGTATTCTTGGATATTACAGGAAGTTCATTAAGGATTTTGCTAAGATTGCAAAACCTTTAACCAATTCATTAAGAAAAGGTGAAAAAATAGTTCACAGCGAAGAATTTGTAAAAGCATTTCAGAAATGCAAGAACATTCTTACTAGCAGTGACATTCTTCAATACCCCGACTTCACAAAACCTTTCATACTAACAACTGACGCATCCAACCATGCGATCGGTGCCGTACTTTCCCAAGGACCGGTAGGTAAAGATAGGCCAATAGCCTATGCCTCCCGTACATTAAATAAATCAGAAGAAAACTATTCTACAATAGAAAAAGAACTATTGGCGATAGTTTGGGGCTGTAAACATTTCAGGCCATATCTTTATGGAAGAAAGTTTACACTTTTTACTGACCATAAACCCTTAACATATAGTCTCAACTTGAAGGAACCAAATCAGAGACTTATTCATTGGCGATTGAGTCTAGCGGAGTTTGATTACGAAACTCAATACAAGCCTGGAAAACAAAATGTGGTAGCCGATGGACTATCAAGGGTTTTCCATGAGCTTAATATCAATGAAAATGAATTATCGTCTGATAATGCTACTGTGCATTCAGCAGATACTGATGATTCAGCGTTTATACCATGCACAGAAAATCCAATAAATTATTTCAGCAATCAAATTATCCTGAAGATTGGACAGGATGAAAGCAACGTGTATGAAGAAATTTTCCCCAGAGTTTATAGACGGACTATTACCAAATTAGTGTTTGGCGTACCGTTTCTAATAAAAATATTTAAGGATTACATGGACCTTAGGCATATGAACTGCATTATGTGTCCAGAAAGCCTTATAAACAATATTCAAATAGTTTATAAAAACTATTTCAGCAGATGTCGATCGACGTAAGATCTGACGAAGAACAAGATATTTTGATTGAAGAAACGCATGAAGCGGCTCATCGCGGAATCCAAGAAAACCTTCGAGAAATAAGAGAAGATTCTTTTTCCCGAAAACAAAATCCAAGATTAGGAAGTTTATTATTTTATGTCCAGTTTGCAATAAAATGAAATATGAACGCAAACCTTACAAGATTCGTTTAGGAGAAACTCCCATCCCTCGACAACCCCTGGATATTATCCATGTCGACGTGTTGATTTCAAAACCAAATTTGTTCTTGTCGATTGTAGACAAATTGTCTAAATTTGGATTTTTACTTCCAATTAAATCCCGAACTAAACTTGATATCAGGAAAGCCATTGTTAAATTTATTTCATTATATGGAACACCTAAACTTATTGTGTCGGATAATGAACCGGCTTTTAAATCCATTGAGTTGCGTGACATGTTCGATAGACTAAACATTCAACAATATTTAGCACCTACAAACCATAGTGAACAGAATGGCATCGTGGAAAGATTTCATTCGACTATAGAAGAAATTTTCAGATGCAACAAGCATAAATATCAAAATGTCTCTGATAAAGAGATGTTTTTAATTTCCTGTAGCCTATACAATAATACCATTCATAGTTCGACCAATTTGAGACCACGAGAAATATTTTATGGCATTAAGGAAGGAGAGGAAAGACCTCTAGATCGCACTAAACTGTTGGAATATCGAGATAAAATTTACGAAGAAGCTGCGGAGAAAGGTAAAGTTACACAACAAAAACAGCATGAACAACGAAATGCCTCTAGAGAAGAACCACCTGTATTAGAATCTGATGAAACAGTGTACAATAGAAGGCAAGGAATTAAGTCAAAAACAAAAGAATGGTTCCAATCAGTTAATGTTGCGGCAGATAAGAATCAAACATATGAGGATAATAAAAACAGAAAGCTACACAAAGCAAAATTGCGTCGTATTCGAAAGTAAGAACGATCATCTAATATATTTTTTATCATTTTAGGATACGGAACATGGATCGAACAATTTTATTTCTCATTTTAGCAACAGGAATTGCAGCCAATCAAAAGGGCATACAGATAACGGATCTCAGCCATAACCCAGGACTTTTGGCTATAGCCGTAGGTGAGAATTACGTCAAAATGGGTGAGCACAAAATTTATCATGTTATTGATTTAGATCTTTACGAACCCACTTTGATGAAACTAAAAAGCATAACGAACGGAATACAGAAATATGACAATCATTCTGAACTGACTGAAATTTTGCACACAAAATTTAATAATCTAAATAATCTTTATTTCGGATTACAAACTAAGACACGCCCAAAACGAGGATTATTAAACTTTGTAAGAGAAGGAATAAAAATCTTAACCGGAAACATGGACAACAATGATTACATTCAGATTAGTAGAGATTTGGAGGATTTAAAAAATAAAAACAATCAACTTGTTAGAGAAAATAACGAACAAATAAAAATTAACTTTCAGATGCAAGATAGAATCAACAGAATGATAAAGCAAATCAATAATCAACAATCTCTTATAATACGAAATTTGAACACAGCTCGCACAGATAGTAGCTTAGGAAAACAGATACAAACAATTAAAGAGATAATCAATGTAAACATCCTCCTAGATAACCTTATATCCCACTTTAAAGATATTTCAGAATCAATACATCTGGCAAAACTTAATATTGTATCGAAGCACATCCTACATCCGGATGAAGTATCATTTGCCATAGAGAAATTAGAAGAAAGTGGTATAGAAATTCACAACATAGAGCAGGTTTATGAGTTCTTGGAAATCTCAGCATTCTTAAAATCATTCCGCATCGAACGCTGAAGAGCTTCGGTTCAGTTTTTTTTCGCACTCCGCACCACCTTTTTTGCTCTGTTTTGTCAACCCGCTATCAACCACGCGGTGATTGAAATTAGTGCTCTGATTGAACCACCGATATCCAGCCGAGCGTTCTTTTAGGGAAGCAGACATTCCCGGCCGAGTCCGACGGATGATCTGTCCAGCCAGTACCCTCGTCAAACACCCGAGGGGAAAAAGTGTAACCTCATAAAGCATCATCGCAGCAGAGAAGGTCATCGCTCCATCCACCGCCGGTCAGCAAGCGGTGCTTTGTCTGCGAGCAACAGCAGAAAGTGCCACACCGGCACGCTGCAAGGGCAAGTAAATAGCACATTTTTGTTATTGTTCCCTCTAGTGTGCCTGTATTAGTAGAGTGACGCCATGTCATCCCTGTGAAAATAACAAATTTGGCATCCCTGATGCTTTGAGTTGACAACACTGAATATTAATGCTGAATACTCGAGTACTTTTTCAAACAGACGCATCTGATTTTGTAAACAAAGAGGGAAAGTAAGATTCAAACGTTTAATTCTTGAAACCCTTAGTACTTTCATCCAAACTAGGGCCACCAATACAAGGAATAACACTTTCCAAACATCATGCTAATGATACTTTCCTTGAGGGTGCTGAGAGTTTTGAGAAATTTACGTTTGAATTTTTCTTCCCCTCGTTGTTTACAAAATCAGATACGTCTGTTTGAAAAAGTACTCGAGAATACTAATACAGGCACACTTATTATTGTTTCTTCACATGCGTTTGACAGGTCGCCTGCTCGATTGGAATGACACTGACAGAAAATTTCGGTTCCAATTTTGACAGTGTCGTCACTCTACTAATACAGGCACACTAGTTCCCTCATCTGTTAGTGTCTTTTGTATATCTCTCTCCCGTATAGTGAATCATTCTGCATAGGGTGGTTCAAAAAATATCGCTTTTTATAGGGTGGTTCAAAAAAAATCATCTCATATATATATATATATTTTTTTTACTTATTTTTTTTTCTGTCCTTGAATTTGTTTTTTCATGGACGATTCTACGGGGGGCGTCTTGCCTCCCAAAGATGTTTTTAGGGCGCGCTGTTACCAGCCGTCTTCTGCTTCTCCCTGGGTTGTCTACTTTCGGCAGAAAGTGAAAGCCTTAGATTTTTTAGGCATAAAAAGAAATTTGACGCGTCGTTATCCGGGGACCGAATTTCATCAGGTCAACCGAAACAAACTGCGTGTTACTGCTCGTACATATAAAATTGCAAATGATATTGCTAGTGACGTAGGTTACAATGCCGAGTACTACGTCTACATCCCATCTCGAGATGTGGAGATAGATGGTGTGGTTTCTGCAGCGAGCCTGACGTGTGAAGACGTTATGGAAGGCATGGGGCGACTTCCTAATTCTGTTTCGTCTACCATTGAAATTTTAGAATGTAAACAATTGCATGCATCATCAATGGTAGATGGAAGAAAGACGTATTCACCGTCGGACTCGTTTCAAGTTACCTTCGCCGGATCAATTCTCCCAAAGTTTGTTGAAATCGATAATGTTTTTTCCCAGTGCGCCTTTTTGTACCAAGTGCGTCAGTTGCACGGAGACGTGTCTGGCATCGTCATGCATCAGCCTGCCCAGAAATGTTACAAATGCCTTGTCTGATAATTCTTGTATCTTCCGATGAACTGGACTCTGACGAAGCCGATGAGAGTGGATTTCCGGAGGTACACGCCCCCGGTAAAAGGAAGCCTAGTAGTTCCCCGGGTGTGCGCCGGAAACAAATAAAAGCCACTCTCAAAAGCTTGCAAAAAAATGGAGGTAGCGGGGTCCATTTAAAAACCGAATAAACCGGTAATAGCTGATGCATCCGTTCCTAGCTGTAGCTATGCCGCCCCGCCGCTACCTAATAACAGTAACCGTAAGAGGTTGTCAAAAACACAAAAAAAGTACTACATCTGCTCGCAATTCTAAGAATATCCCGTCCAAGCGAGGTAAGATTAATTTTAGGGACATTGTGGATAACATTTTAAATGCTCTTGGTCTTTCGGATGCTTCACCGCTCCGAGGACTTATTGACCTGCTTATTCCTATAGTTGGAAACTACTTCAAGCAATTGACTGTATCATGGCCCCTCATTGGTGAATTCATATCTTTCGATGAATAATTTGTCGAGCGAGGTTCAAGATATGATCACCGTATTACAGTGGAACTGTCGTAGTCTAATACCTAAATTAGACTCGTTCAAGTATTTGATTCACAATTCTGATTGTGATATATTTGCTCTCTGTGAAACATGGCTTTCTTCTGAAGATGAATTAAACTTCCACGATTTTAACATTATTCGCCTGGACCGAGATGATTCATATGGTGGCGTCCTTTTGGGGATCAAAAAATGCTACCCCTTCTATAAAATCTCACTCCCAATAATCTCAGGCATTGAAATCGTCGCTTGCCAAATAAATGTAAAGAATAAAGATCTTTGCATTGCTTCTGTCTATGTCCCTCCGAGGACATCAATAAACCGCCGTCAACTCTGGAGTTCAATTACATTACTTCCATCTCCAGTTCTTATTCTGGGTGATCTGAACTCCCACGGTACTGCTTGGGGCGAACAATACGATGACAATAGAGCGGGTATTTTTTATGACTTATGCGACGATTTCAACTTGACCATCTTGAACACTGGAGAAGCGACACGAATAGCAAAACCTCCTGCCAGGGAGAGTCGACTTGACATATCTTTGTGCTCTAATTTACTATCATTAGATTGTCTGTGGAAGGTAATCAATGATCCCCATGGTAGTGACCACTTACCAATTATTATCTCAATCACAAATAGTTTTCAAAAAACAGACCAGTCAATCCATGTTGCTTATGACCTCACGAAGCATATTGATTGGCAACATTTTACATCGGCGGTAACCCTTGGTATTGATTCTACCGATCCTCTTCCACCATTAGAAGAGTATCGTTTTCTTTCCGAACTGATGTACAAAAGTGCATTAGAATCTCAGAAACGACGTGTTCCAAGTGCATTCCTCAAAAGAAGACCCGCCACCCCTGGATGGGATGACGAATGCACTAAGTTGTATCTTGAGAAATCCGATGCGTTTAAAGATTATCGTAGACATGAAACATGTGAGCTTTTTGATAGGTACCTAAAGCTTGAAAAAAGCTCAAAAACTTACTCAAAGCAAAGAAACGCAATTATTGGCGTTCGTTTGTAGAGGGACTATCTAGAGAAACCTCGATGACAACGCTTTGGAGAAAGGCTCGTTACATGCGAAACCGCTCATCCTCCAATGAGAGTGAAGAATACTCCATGCAGTGGATATTCGACTTCGCTAAAAAGGTTTGTCCAGACTCTGTTCCAACAAAACCGAACTTACGGGATTCCACCCGAAGTAACGGTTTTCTGGACGAACCATTCACAATGTTGGAATTTTCAATGGCTCTTCTTTCATCCAATAATTCTGCTCCGGGAAGCGATATGATTAAATTCAACCTTCTGAAAAATCTCCCGATATCGCTAAAAGACGATTACTTAACCTGTATAACACTCTCTTGGAATTAAACCTAGTCCCACCCGAATGGAGACAGGTTAAAGTAATAGCTATTCAAAAGCCTGGGAAACCAGCGTCTGATTACAATTCTTACCGTCCGATCTCTATGCTATCATGTTTAAGGAAATTGTTAGAAAAAATGATCTTATCAAGACTTGACCGTTGGGTTGAATCAAACAACCTGCTATCAAATACGCAATTTGGTTTCCGAAAGAGCAAAGGAACAAACGATTGTTTAGCGTTGCTTTCATCTGATATACAGCTGGCTTTTGCACACAAGGAGCAATTGGCTTCAGTGTTTCTGGATATTAAGGGCGCATTTGATTCAGTCTCCATAGATATACTGGCAGATAGTCTGCACAGTAGTGGTTTACCAGGAATTTTAAATAATTTTTTGTATAATTTACTGTCAGAAAAACAAATGACCTTCAATCTAGGCCAACTGACAACTTCCAGAATTAGCTACATGGGCTTACCCCAAGGCTCATGTTTAAGTCCTTTACTTTATAATTTTTATGTTAAAGATATTGATAACTGCTTGGAAAATAGATGCACGCTAAGACAACTTGCAGACGACGCTGTGATCTCCTTAAGAGGTCCGCGTGCGGAAGTCTTGCAAAGACCATTGCAAAATTCCTAAATAATCTGTCCATCTGGGCCAGAAATTTGGGGATCGAGTTTTCACCGCAAAAACCGAATTGGTAGTGTTTACTAGAAAGCGGTTCCCAGCCCAACTGCGTCTCAAGCTGTTGGGAAGAGACATTACCCAATCTTTGACCTTCAAATACCTTGGGGTCATGTTTGATTCAAAATGCACTTGGAGTACTCACATTGCGTATTTAAAACAGAAATGTCAACCAAGGATCAATTTTCTAAGATCAATTTCCGGAACATTGTGGGGTGCTCACCCGGAAGACCTAATTAAACTCTACAAAACAACTGTTCTTTCAGTTCTCGAATATGGCTCTTTTTGCTTCCTCTCGGCAAGAAACAGCCACCTCATTAAATTGGAACGCGTTCAATATCGTTGTTTACGTATTGCCCTTGGCTGTATGCATTCAACGCATAATATGAGCCTGGAGGTTCTGGCAGGAGTAAAACCCTTACAGAACCGCTTCTGGGAGCTCTCATCTAGAATACTGATCAAGTGTGAAAGCAGTAACAACCTTGTGATTGAAAACTTCGAAGAAATGCTCGAATTGAGTACCCAGTCTAGATTCTTGCGAATCTATATTAACTATATGTCATCCATTATTAGTCTTCCATGCTACAGTTCTCCTAGTGTACGCTTCCCTTATCACAGTTCCTCCATTGATTATGATCTCTCCATGAAACAGGCCATTCAAGGAGTTCCAGATCAACTTCGGCCTATTATAATTCCCCATATTTTTATTGAAAAGTACCGACATGTCAATTGCACTAGTAGATTTTTCACTGATGGGTCGCGCATTGATGGATCCACTGGTTTCGGTGTTCACAATGAATACTCTTCTGCCTTCCGGAAACTTCAGGAACCTTGTTCCGTATATGTTGCTGAGCTGGCAGCAATCAATTTCGCATTGGGGATAATTTCCGGCATGCCCATAGACCATTATTTCATCTTCTCAGATAGTCTCAGTTCTATTGAGGCCCTGCAGTCGATGAAAACAGTGAGGCACTCATCTTACTTCCTTGCACAAATAAGGGAGCAGATGTGTGTATTGGTCGAAAGATCATTTAAAATTACCTTTGTATGGGTCCCCTCACATTGCTCAATTCCAGGCAATGAGATGGCGGACTCTCTAGCAAAGGTGGGCGCACAAGAAGGCGAGATTTTTGAAAGAAGAATTTCACATGATGAATTTTTCCCATTAGTACGTCAGAGTTCTCTTCAAAGTTGGCAAAACGATTGGACAAGTAATTCTCTTGGGCGGTGGTTACATTCCATTATTCCAAATGTTTCGTCGAGATCGTGGTTCAAAGGTCTGGATGTAAGTCGCGGTTTCATTCGTGTGATGTCAAGACTTATGTCCAACCACTACTCGCTAGACGCACATCTCTACAGAATTAACCTCGTCGATAGCAATTTATGTAGGTGCGGAACCGGTTATGATGACATCGCTCACGCAGTTTGGCATTGCCCGGATAATGATGCCTCCAGGACACGACTATTGGATACCCTAGTGGCCCGAGGTAGACAACCCTTCCGCGAGATAAGAGATGTTTTGGGAATGCGTGATCTTCCCTACATGCAAGCGATTTACGAATTCCTTTGTTTGTCTGATCTAAGAGTGTAACGTCTCAACCTCCTTCCTTCCACTCTAGTAAACTCCCTACCATTGTGTCCCAGTTATGCTATCCTTTTGTTTCCGTGCTACTTGTACCTACCCAGCAAACTGTGGTCACCCATCTGCGGCTTAGTTTCTGAAAGGAACTACAGGGATCGAGGATTTGGTAGATGTCGCAACCAAAAGCAGCAAATAATGGCTTAAATAAGTTACCTACCTAGCCCTTTCCAAACAAAAATGTGACCCATTAACCTCGAGCTAGCCACGAGTAATTGGCATCCCTCTATTACTAATAAGAAAAAGTAAAATTTTTTGTACAACAATATTGAATATCGGCTCCGTAAAGTGTTACACACGCCTGAGCCTAACAAATAAACGAACTGATTAAAAAAAAAAAAAAAAAAAAAAGCATTCTTAAAATCGACTTTATTAATATTTGTTGTCAAAATTCCTTTTCTTCAAAATGAAACATTCATAAATTTAGTTTTAGAACCTTTACCAATTGGGAAAAGAGTATTAAACCTACCAGCAAATAAGGCTATGACCAGCAAGACAGGGACGTACTTCATCATCAGCGAATGTCAACGAGTCGAAGGAAACAACATATGTAACGAACATAATCTAATTAATTATAGCAAAGATACGTGCTATTCCAAACTGTTACGAGGTTTTACCGGCAACTGTACATTCAAAGAACATGACAATCAAAATGAAGTCAAACAATTAACATAAAATCATCTGATTATAAAGTCAAAATTATTACTGGAAGTTAGGACTAACTGTGGAATAACTAATAGAAATTTATCTGGATTATTCCTTATTGAATACTATAATTGCAGTATTGAAGTCAACAACACAACATACAAAAACACAGTAATAATCAAAAATAATCTACCAGTATTACTCCCTTTCGACGGCTTGAAAATAGAGGTACAAAACTCTGAAGAGGAACAAACAATCCAAGATCTACAAATATTGAATAGAAATCATTTGGATTCCTTAGTCACAAAACATGAAATTCACCATTATTCATCCATAAGCTTGTCGATACTCAGTATTTTGGGATTAATAATACTAACCTTGTTCTACTTGACAAGATTCAAGGGTGTGAACATCAAGATTTTCGGAAAAATGCAATCACCACAATCTTCTGTAAGCAATTTATCAGAAACCGAAGAAAACCAGAAGACAAAGTTGCCAAAACCTAAAACAGAAATTTTGTCGAGCAGGGACGTCTCGAGTTTATCGAGGGGAGAAGTTATAACCAAACCCTTATCGCCATCAACAACAGTTACAAACATCCATCAATTGAAGTTCGTGGGAGCGCCACAGCGACCGTGACAATTTTATCAACAACCATCCAGCTACAGGAGACATCGTTCAGATCAGATGACGCGAGAACGGGAGAACTATAGCGATGTTTTGCTGAGCTGTTAAATCCATTCCCATGGTTAGGTTTTGTAGCATAAGCAGTTTAGAATAGTCGATAGGTTCGATGTAAGAAAAGCGAATAATAAAATTCATTCTTGATCAGTGATTCAAGTGGCGCAGTCGAGTTATATTTTTAAAAACCGAACTTACCGATGTGAGCACATAACTTATATATATATATATATATAAATATATATATATATATATATATATATATATATATATATATATATATATATATATATATATATATATATATAAATATATATTTATATATATATATACATATATATATATATATATATATATATATATATATATATATATCATCTGGTGGTCTTAATGAATTTGTTTATGACGGGGAAACTATAGACACTGTATATAGACCGGACAACAATTGTCTAATGCAGCCAAACGACCTGTCAAAAAATGCAGCCAAACGGACTGTCAACTTCTGATTCACTTTAAAGGAGCAAGTATTGTTTTGACAAAGGCCAATTATGAACATATAAGGGATTTTCTACTTCCATATACAGTAAATGTAAGTATTTTCGGTGTATTATTTATTTCCTTATATTATCTTTCTTTGGAAACCGGAAAAAAATCCACAGAATTCACTTCACATCGCGAGTTATTGCCACAATTTCGCTCCAAACAATTCATCTTTTACACGGCACTTGTTGGGAAAATTTTGGGAATGCGCTGTGCGTGTAGCAAATGAAACCTCCTCGATAGCATGCGTTTAATACAGCTTCAAAGCTGAAATTTATTAGTTAGGTTATTTTTTTTGGTTCTCAAATAATTAATTTACTACCTACATTTTGGTGTTCTTTGCTGATTTCTGCACACAGACAACGCAGCCTCAGTTTCCCGTTTCGGGTCCTGTTTTATATAAAGTTTTTTTTAAAATGACTCTTCACAATGTATACAATGATAAACACCGTACCTTTCTATTCACTCTATATCTTTTCAAAATTCTGGTTACAATAATTCAATAATTTCAATAAACTGCTTTACACTACTTTGTATACTTTCTATAATAGCCTTTTATTTCCTATCTCTTCCTTTTCTCCTTTTCACTTTCCTTTTCCACTTGACATCTATGCCTCTCCGTCAGCTGTCAAGCCTGTCATGCTGCGTAAGGATTCCACTAAGGGGTGTAACCGGGACTCACTACAAATCCGGTGACGACTGCACAGTGGGTTCGCCAACATTCCCCTACCCGTGTAGTTCCGGTTCACCTGACGCTTCCGCTTCTCCTGCTTCATCCCGAACATCCAACCGTGCCAGCTTGGTAGCGGGTCTGCTGATCGTTCCTTTCGATGTATATACCACGGCGCGTCGAACTTGCCCGTCCTATGCCTTCATGACATCTATGATCCGGCCTCGAATCCAACCATTCCGTTTACCGTTGTCGACTACCACCACCAGATCACCGGGTTTCAATGGTTTTACCGGTTGGAACCATTTGGTGCGTCGTGCCAACGTTGGCAGATATTCCCGGATCCAACGACTCCAAAACGTATCGACCAGGTGCTGCGCCAGTTTCCAACTATCCCTAAGAACAGTAACATCGTTTGCCATGTCTCGAAGAGGTTGGTTAATGCCTTTCGTTCCGAATAGCAGAAAGTGGTTTGGCGTAAGTGCTTCCTGTTCTTCGTGATCTAAAGGGATGTACGTAAGCGGTCTCGAATTAATAATCGATTCAGCGTCGAGCACTACGGTCTCCAGGACCTCGTCGCTGGGATGGTGTGGATGGTCTGCGATAGCCGCCATGGCTGTCTTCACCGATCTTACCATGCGCTCCCATGGGCCTCCCATGTGGGGCGCTAGTGGTGGATTGAACATCCACTTCGTTTCCGGATTAGTGAAGGTTATTGCACAGTGGTTGTACATTACTTGGAGCTGTTGTTGTAGTAGGTTATTTGCTCCAACGAAATTGGTCCCGTTGTCGGAACAAAACGTCGCAGGTGATCCTCTGCGCGCCACAAATCTCCTGATGGCCATTACACATGACTGAGTGGACAAACTATGAACAACCTCGAGGTGCACTGCTCTGATTGACAGGCACGTGAAGAGCGCTACCCAACGCTTGACTAAGCTACGACCTTGCTTGACGAAAACAGGGCCAAAATAGTCCACCCCAGTATGTGTGAATGGCCGTACGAAAGTAGTAAGTCGAATTGCTGGAAGTGGGGCCATGATCGGTGGCCGTGGTTCCGCCTTTTGGATTCGACAGTGCTGGCATTGCTTAGCCACCCTTGCAACTACCGCGCGTAGCTGAGGAATCCTGAACCGCTGCCTTAGCTCGTTGACCACTGTTTCATGGTTTCCATGTAGATAACGAACGTGATAACTTCCTACAAGCAATTCCGTCACTCGCTGACCTTTGGGGAGGAAAATTGGAAACCTCGCGTCTTCAGTTACCATTGGTGCAGTCACGATTCGACTATTCATCCGAAGAACTCCATCGTCGTCGAGCATCGGAGACATCCTGTTCAGTGCACTCGATCTATTGATCTGCTTCGGTTCAGCTTCAGGGTGTTCTTTGTTGTAGGTTAGCGTTGCGTGCTCTTCCGCGTACTCCTGCATCTGGATCTGTCGCCAAATCAGGACTTCCGCCTCTTTCAACTCTTCTTGCGTCAAGGAACCCTCTGACTTGATTCCCTGGAATCTTCGGATCGCTCTGACAACGTACCCAGCTGCACGGTGGAGCCTCGACCATCTGGAGAACCGTTCCACGTTTATTAATGGCTGGGCCATGGTCTGGTGATGAAGAAAAACTTTACGGAGATCCACCTCCGTAGTAAACTGCTCTGTTGTCTCTTTACGCCATGTTTCAACTGTTTCCCTCAGAAAGCTCGGTCCAGTGTACCAGCAGGCTTCTGGATTGAAAGTGGGACCGTCTCCCCATTTCGTCGCTTGATCTGCTACATTAACCTTGGTCGGGGCTTTGTGCCATTCATCCACAGTAGTCGTCGACAGAATCTCTCCCACTCGAAAACCGACGAACTGATGGTAGCGGCGAGTTTCTGATCGTAGCCACGCGAGGACTGTTGAAGAATCTGACCAGAGATATCTTGCGGCCACTGGTATTGTCAATGCTTTGCAGATACTATCCAGCAACCGAGAACCGATTAGAGCCGCTTGTAACTCTAGCCGCGGTATTGAAAGGGGCTTCAACGGTGCTACCTTTGTCCTTGCTCCTATCAGCGTGCACCGTGGTGCTCCACCGAAGCAGCTACGGAGGTACGCAACGCAAGCGTACGCATTTTTGCTCGCATCCACAAAAACGTGTATTTGCGCGTCCTTTGGTGTGACTCCGGTGCCGGAAAAGTAACATCTCGGTACATTAACTTCCTCAATTTGGACTAGTAGTCCACTCCACTTGTGCCAATCTTCCAAAATTTCTCCACTGATTGGTTCGTCCCAGCCTGATCCAGTTCTCCATATTCGCTGCATTATCATCTTCCCGTGAACCGAGAAATGCGCAACTAGTCCTAATGGGTCGAATAGTGACATGATCGCTCGTAACACTTGGCGTTTGGTTGGTGCTTCCTGGTTTTCCAAAATGCTTCGTACTTTCTCGTTCAAACAGTTATCGAAGCTGAAAACATCCTGCGATAGTCTCCACACCATGCCAAGCACTCTTTCGACACTCACTTCAAGATTCATCGACTTATCTTGGACTTTACTGCATTCTCCAATACGCTCTAACACTTCGGTGGAATTCGATACAAAATTCCTAACCTCCATGCCGGCCATTGAGTGCACATACTTGACTTCTTGTATTAGCCTCACTGCTTCGTCCACCGTATCTACGCTATCGAGATAATCATCTACGTAGTGGTTTTCGATGATGGCTCTAGCAGCTTCGGGAAATTGCTCGGCATACTCCTCTGCGTTTTTGTTTTTAAGGTACTGTGCAATACACGGTGAGCAGGCTGATCCAAATGTAGCTACATCCATCACGAAAATTTGTGGCGGCTGTTCCGGTCGCTCCCGAAAAACGAATCTCTGCGCCTGCCTATCTCTCTTCCGAATCAGGTACTGGTGGAACATTTCCTTTATGTCTCCACTGAAAGCTACATGCTTCTGTCTGAAGCGAAACAGTATGGTAGGTAAAGTAGTTAGCATATCCGGTCCTTTCAACATCATGTCGTTGAACGATACGCCTCCGACTCGAGCTGCCGCATCCCAGATCAGCCTTACTTTTCCTGGTTTGCGTGGGTTGCTCACTACCCCAAGTGGTAGGTACCACACACGACCAGGTTCCGTAGATTGTAGCTCCTCAGCAGTTGTGCGGTGGGCATATCCTTTCTCAAGGTATCCGGCAATCTGTTCCCTCACCTTTTCGTTTAGATATGAGTCCTTTGACAGCTTTCTCTCTAAGGCTTCCATTCTGCGAATGGCCATAGGATAGCTGTTTGGTAGACAAGGTTCATCATATCGCCATAGCAGCGCGGTTTCCATTCTTCCCTTGACTCTACGGGTGGTTTCTTGGAGGATTTTTAGCGCTCGCTTGTCGTCCTCCGATTGGGGACTTTGTTTTATGCTCGCTTCTTCAATCGCCAGGAATTGACGGAAAAGATCGTGAAGCTCCAACTCCTGTTCGTTTTGCTCCACGTGAACGTTCACGTTCGCCACAACTCTACTATCACTAGCATACCGCCCATACACGCACCATCCCAGTCGAGTTTTTGCTGCAATCAACTCTCCAGTACCGCTTTCTCGACTCTTGAGTGCACTGATCAATCTAGCGTTGTCTACTCCAATAATCAACCTTGGAGTAACTTGGACGTAGTCGTGCAACGGTATTTTCTTAAGATACGGATGATGCTCACATAGCTCCTCACAATAAACGGTTTGGCAGGGCAGCTTCAGTTGTCCCACCGTTCTTGCTTTCAGCGGGAAATGCTTCTTCTCGCTCCTTCCTGCGATCGTGATTTCAATTCGCTGCGATTCCTTTTCGATCCTTTTAACATCTCCCGTCCAACAAAGATATAATGGCTCTCTAGGTCCTTCTATTCCTAGTAGGCTTGCCACTTCAGCTTCCAACATAGTCGATGAGGATCCATCATCAAGAAAGGCGTAAACGTCTACGCTCTTACCGTTCCCATACAGTGTCACAGGAAGGTATCGAAGTATCGCTGAAGACGTCATTGAGTGGTGATGCTGATGCGCGACGTTTCTGTTAGTTGGAGAGGAACCATGTTTCAACTGTTTGGCAGCAGGGTTTGGCAATTGTGTTAACTGATTCCTTTTGATGCGGCTTGTTTCTATCTTCCGATTCGGCAGTCGAAAAAGCTTGTTGGTGCACGAACAGCTTCTCCTTCGTAGGTTTTTCACGTTTACCTTGTTCTGATCTTCCGGAAGCATGCTGCACTGGATCAATATTCAGAGTGACTTCGCTTGCCATTGCAACCAGCTCCGCCATAAAATTATTGAACGTTTCCAAGTCGACCACATGGTAGGCACGCTTGAATGACGCCCACTGTAGCTTCAGGTTTGGTGGGAGCCTATCCATCATCTCCTGCAACAACATCGGGTTGCTGATGTGTTGGCGCTGATTGGCCAGTATCATGTGCTCGACCAAATTCCCTACTCCCATTCCAAATTTGATAAGAGTTTTGAGGTCATCGCCTCTGGGAGCAGGAATTTCACGCATCCGTTTTAGAAGCGAATAAATAATAATTTCAGGTCTTCCGTAGAGCCGTTCCAGTGTAGACATTACGTGGGAAACCGATTCTGGAATCAGCAGGCGGCAGCGTACATTTTCCAGGGCATTTCCTCGAAGGCACCGTTGTAGTCTTGCCAGATTCTCCGCATCGTTATACCCGCACGCCTCTGTTGAGTTGCGGAAGGCGCTCAAGAAGAGCGGCCAATCCTGTGGCTCTCCACAGAAAATGGGTAACTCTCTAGGTATCACTTGACGAGCGGCTAACTGTTCAGCTGTTGGGCCCGTTGAATAGCGTGATCGAGCTCGTTCGTGAACATTTTGCTGCACTGGCACTGACCGTACTTCCGGATTCCCGAACGCAGATGGCTGCTCAAGCCCCGGCGGTGGCACTGGCGCCAATAGATTCGCGGAAAGATGCTGATACCCCGAAGGTGGCACAAACACGGACGAATTTGGTGCTTGATACTGCTGTTGCCCCGACGATGGCAAGAGCCCCGACGATCGAGATTCACGAAATTGTTGATGCCACACAAAATCCAACGATTGTTGGTTTGCTTGTCGAGTTCCAAGGATTGTTTCGCCAGACTCTGCATGTTGCTGATCCTGAGCTGTAAACGATAGCTCATGTTGCCCCAAGTATGGCTGCTCTCGAACAGACTTACTTTGATCCAATAGTTGCTGAGGATGAGCAAACTCGCTTCGTTGCTGTAGATGCGAGAGCTGCATAGCTTCTTGCTGCGGAAGCGATCCCCACGAATTCGATGCAGGCTGCGGGTATCGTCCCAAAGAGGGGTGCAGCACCGGCGGAAATGCGTTGTTTCTAAAGTTTGGTGGGTGCTCGTTTGATCTCGCCATGAAGCTCTGATTCCCCTGTGATTGTTGATCTGGACGCAACTGATGCACAGATAACGAATAATTGGGTACGGAACTCGAAACTGGCATTGTTCGTGGCGGAAATTATTTTACGTTTGCGACTACGCATGGTACTTGCCCCGGCGGTGGCAGAGTCGCTGGCCGATTCGTTTCGTTAATGTGCTTGTGCCCTGGCTGTGGCTCGGATCCTTGCATGCACCCGGACGGTGGTGCATGCATCTCCGATTCCGGATCGATTACCTGCTTGTGCCCCGGCGGTGGCAGAAGCACCGACGAGTTTGACTGGTCCTTCCGATTGTCTCCAAGCACCTCTGAGCCATCGGGAACTGATATATTTGGTGGAAACTCATGTGCATGAAGCATTACAGTGGGAACCTTGTGGTGAGCACCATAAGAGAACTGGACCTGTCTATCGTTTGGAAAAGCTTCTTGCCTAATATTAGTTCCTAACTGTCTTTTTTTATTATTTATTAACTTCTCTACGCATTGCTGTTTGGGTGTACTGGTTGTGCTAGCCTCGGCTATAGGCTGCAAACCAATGTTTATGTTGCTTACCCTAGTGCTCACCTGCCTCGCAGTAAACTGACCTGTACCACTAGGAGTACCGATATGTGCCTGAGTCATACCAAAATCCGAGTCCGTTGTATCGACGTGCGTCGATAGGGAAATCACGGGTTGCATAGTACCACCCAGCTGTTCATCTAGGGGCGGTCTTGATGTTACGATGCTATTGTTAAAAACAGTCTGCTGCTGTTCCGTCGCAACGATTGATGATACAACCGGATCTACACTCTGTAGCCTGGGATCCACCGGTTTTCGTTGGCAGATGAGATCCTCGCAACTCGGTCTTGATTTTTCCTGCTGTACGTCATCGTTGCTCGTCAATGCGATGTTTGCTGGTTTCGTATGGACTGGCACTACGACACTTGTCACGAAGCTGCCGGCGACGTTAGTTTCCGGTTGTTGGTGGTTTCGATCATCTTTCCTCAGATTGAGCATAGAAAACGCGCTACCTACTTGACCGTCGGTACGACTCACTGCGCCAATCCATCGGCCGGTGTTCTCTCGGACGATCCTGGAGCTAACTCTACTCCTGGCACTTCTCTCCTCTTCTTCGCGCAACTCTTCTTCCAGTACATCGAAACGCTGCTTTTCGAAATCTGTTTCCACTTCGCGACGAATTCGTTGAAACTTTTCGGCTTCATCTAACTCTTTTAGACGGCTCATTCTCTCGGATTCCAACTGCTGCATCTTCAGAGCTAGACGTGCTGCGCTCATGCTACTGCGCGATGCCGTTCCGGAATGCCTGCTTGAACGGTGTGATGAGACCGTGACAACTTCTTCTTCCTCGATGCACCCCCTACAGGTGAAACTCCGATCTGCATCGGCAATCGAGTCCCTTACTCCGGCACAAGAGAAGTGTTCATACCGGTCACACTTGTCACACTGAACTAGGTTATCGGCATTGTCCGGCTGATCGCATGATACGCAATTGCTGTCCGGATTCATTTTCGCAGAACTTTTTTCGAGGTTATTCTATCCGCAAATAAAGTGCCGCAAAATCTTTTACACGGCACTTGTTGGGAAAATTTTGGGAATGCGCTGTGCGTGTAGCAAATGAAACCTCCTCGATAGCATGCGTTTAATACAGCTTCAAAGCTGAAATTTATTAGTTAGGTTATTTTTTTTGGTTCTCAAATAATTAATTTACTACCTACATTTTGGTGTTCTTTGCCGATTTCTGCACACAGACAACGCAGCCTCAGTTTCCCGTTTCGGGTCCTGTTTTATATAAAGTTTTTTTTAAAATGACTCTTCACAATGTATACAATGATAAACACCGTACCTTTCTATTCACTCTATATCTTTTCAAAATACTGGTTACAATAATTCAATAATTTCAATAAACTGCTTTACACTACTTTGTATACTTTCTATAATAGCCTTTTATTTCCTATCTCTTCCTTTTCTCCGTTTCACTTTCCTTTTCCACTTGACATCTATGCCTCTCCGTCAGCTGTCAAGCCTGTCATGCTGCGTAAGGATTCCACTAAGGGGTGTAACCGGGACTCACTACAAATCCGGTGACGACTGCACAGTGGGTTCGCCAACAGCACTTTTCACTATGTGTTTGATGAATATCTTCGAACGGAATCAAAACAAACTACCAACATCGAAACCGGATCTTTTTTTAGCCTATTGCGCTGTTTACTTCAAGTTTGTACAAATACAAGTGGTGCCAGATCAATTGCTCAAATTTATGACATTTTTCAGGGTTGGCAGATTGTATGATTTTGCGTTGTCCGGTCTATATACAGTGTCTATAGTTTCCCCTATAGACACTGTATATAGACCGGACAACGCAAAATCATTCAATCTGCCAACCCTGAAAAATGTCATAAATTTGAGCAACTGATCTGGCACCACTTGTATTTGTACAAACTTGAGGTAAACAGCGCAATAGGCTCAAAATAAGATTCGGTTTCGATGTTGGTAGTTTGTTTTGATTCCGTTTGAAGATTTTCATTAAAAAGCATAGCGAAAATTGCCGTGTAAAAAATGAACATTTACTGAATATGGAAGTAGAAAATCCCTTATTTGTTCATAATTTGCTTTTGTCAAAACAATACTTGCTCCTTTAAAGTGAATAAAACGTTGACAGTCCGTTTGGCTGCATTTTTTGACAGGTCGTTTGGCTGCATTAGACAATTGTTGTCCGGTCTATATACAGTGTCTATAGGGGAAACCTGTTTTAACTTGGCGTAAAAACCCCATATATTTTGCAATACAATACAAAACATTGCTTAGTTGCACATTCATAAACATATTTAATTAAAATAAACAAGATTACAAACGTACACGTAAAGAAAAATCCATATTCTTTGTATTAATCAAACCACATAGGTTTTTGCCATGGCTTTTTTGCATAATATTTAAATATCATTCTCATGACATTCATTAACCGTGTCATATCAACTTCATAACATCACGCAGAGAAAAATACCGTGAAACAAATATATTCCTGGTAAACCTCAACATAAACTTAGTTTATTCTGGCCGCAAACATAAACTTGCTTTATTTCAAACATATTCTATGTTTACAACCAAGTGACATCGATGTTTGAAATAAAAATAATAATTTGTACGTTTATTCTTACCATTAATATGTTTAAAATAAAAATATTAATGATAAGAATAAACCAGGGGGTAAGTCACTCGACCACATTGTGTTACCACCCTAAAAAACACAATCCGCCACACTTCAAACACACTCACTCGCCACCACATGAAAGATAAATTCATATCTTACACGAATCGATTGTTTGTTTTTGTTTCCCTCTCGCTTACACAAATGTAATTCAGACGATGCATATGTGAGCATGTATTAAACGTCTAAACCGTGAATGGTTGCCAATAAGCATAAATTTTCGATTGTAGTTTGTGAAAACACAAAAACACCTTCTGCCACCCCAGAAACACATTCGTACACGATCAACACAAACACAACGTGGCAGAGTTACTCACCCCTTGGAATAAACGTACAAATTTTTAAAACTAGAATAAATTATTATTGTTTTTGAATAATGTTTACACGCAGAGGAATAAAGCATATTAGAATCAAATATACGAGGGCTTCAAATATATGATTTTGGTTAAGGGAAAAAAATATTTTTTTGTTTTCAATCTCACTCAGCGTTGGTTTAAAAATATATATATTTGAATCAACAATGTTTTCATTTGATTTGAAAACAATTTTTGTTAGAATTGTTTGATGCTTCGTGCATGTGTGTGTCTTCGCATTCGTAACAAGAAAACTGCAAAATGGACACGTCGGAGGTGATTTTTATCGAACTGTGTATCCTTAGCTTTGTGGGGCAGTTATCGGTATATTTCAAGGTATGTAAATTTATATTACTTATGGTCCAAATTCTAATTGGGCTTTTTCAGCGAGCCGGTACACCAACAATCAATATGCAACTAGCGATTTGAAATTGGTTCACTGTTGTAGAACCCCTTGGTCCGAATTACACCTTGAAGCCAGCACCTTGTTATACATATTTGCGCCTTTGTTTTGATTTGCTGTGTTATTTTGACAGAGTATTTGAGAGTGTGTTCATGTGAGTTCATTATAAGGGGTGCATTATTGAGCTTGGGACCGAGCTTGGGACGATGTTCTAGTACTGACTGAGCCAAGAAAAAAATCGTTTTTGTATGGGACCTACTGGTCTTAGAGTTAGTCTATGGGTACACCGTACACTTTGAAATTCATAGAAGTAAAGAATGTGAAAGAGCACAGGAGCTGATTCAGCAGCCATTTTTGGTGAAAAGGACAAAATTCATCCATGGTGTAAACATTTCGTGAACATAGTAAATATTGTTTAAAAACAACAATCAGCCCTTGATTATTACTTTAAGCACATAAAATAAAAAAAAATTAGAGACGAAATTTTATCAATAAAATCAACCAGAATTATTTTTAAAACAAAGCCAATTTTATTTTGAGTCAAAGCGTTTTTATTTTATTATAAAAAGAAGCATGTAATTGAAGTAAAAAAAAAAATTGATTCAAATAACGATGTGCTAGATTCTAATAAAAATATATTTGAATTTACACCCAGTCGTATGGAAGCTTGATTGTAGAAACAAAAAAATATTTACTTTGAAACTAATATCGTTAATATTTGATTCAAAGAAAATTGAAATTAGGCCCTGAGTCAAAAATATTTTTCTTTGAATTCAAAGAGATTTATTTTTGTAATAAGTATCTATTTCTCTGCGTGTAGCAGGGGGTGAGTAACTCTGCCACGTTGTGTTTGTGTTGATCGTGTACGAATGTGTTTCTGGGGGGCAGAAGGTGTTTTTGTGTTTTCACAAACTACAATCGAAAATTTATGCTTATTGGCAACCATTCACGGTTTAGACGTTTAATACATGCTCACATATGCATCGTCTGAATTACATTTGTGTAAGCGAGAGGGAAACAAAAACAAACAATCGATTCGTGTAAGATATGAATTTATCTTTCATGTGGTGGCGAGTGTGTTTGAAGTGTGGCGGATTGTGTTTTTTAGGGTGGTAACACAATGTGGTCGAGTGACTTACCCCCTGCATCCAGGCTCGAACATTTTTTCCCCAATTTACTGTGTAAATATTTAAAAGCAAACCGTTGGAAAAACAACGCTGCCTAGTTTAGGTTTCACCAAACTAAAATTGACAGCCTATCAAATCTCGAGGCGGTCAAGTGGCGCCATCAACATACGATTCTCCAAAACTAACGAAAACGATCTATAATTTTTAAATGGCAGTTACAAAAATTTACACACGGAGGGCACTCCAGCTTGGATGTCTGTTCTCTGTGTTTTATCGTTCAAAACATAATGTTTGTTAAATCAACTAAACGCATTTGTTGAAATAATAAACATCGATGAACTAATACAATAAAACCATTTGATTGAAATAAAACTTCATGTTTTATAGAACTGAGAGAAGTGTTTTATTGTTTTTAATCAATTACTACACCATATTCTCCCAGCCAAACGGAGTGTTGGAATGCATGAATTGGACTTTGCAGGAGTTGGCATCGTGCATGTGGTTGGATGCAGGACTCGGGAAGAACTAAGGGGGAGAGTCAGTCATAATGGCAGCTTATTTTCTAAATCGTCTTCCATTCGAAGTTATGCTATTTTTTCAATTATCTGCAAAGAGAATAACTCGTTGATAATCTGTATAACAAAGTATAATGTTTTAACATACATTATAAAAACCGAGGCAGAGGCTGTGCACTCATACAAATATTTTATTAAAACAATAAATTAAGCATTTTAGTTTAAAACGAAGTTTAAATTAAAGGGTGTATTCGATAAAAATGGCACACACATATATACTCATCAAAATTGAACTGATTATCGGATTTTCTTGAAATTTTCAGGGAATGAAGAACTACTAATGAGTTTTGATTTACAACATTTGTTTTATTCAATTTCGTCTCCCATCCCGAATGCCCGCACATTCCTTTTCACTCCACCCATCAGATTTTGTACAACCGATTTTCCCAGTGTTTTTGTTGTTTTTACCCAAACTTTCTTCAATTCTAGCTCTGTTTTTATACTTTTGGGATGTTTGCGAAGTTCCGTTTTCATAATTGCCCAGAATTTTTCAATTGGACGAAGTTCCGGTGAATTTGGTGGGTTCATATGCTTTGGCACAAAATTGACTCCGTTGGCTCGGTACCACTCCAATACGTGTCGAGCGTAGTGGCAGGATACTAGATCAGGCCAAAACAGAGTTGATCCTTTGTGCTTCTTAATGAATGGCAGGGGACGCTTCTTAAGGCACTCTTCCGTGTAAATCGCACCGTTTATTGTTCCGGAAGTGATGAAGGGAGCACTTATTTCACCACATCCGCAAATCGCCTGCCAGATTAGAAACTTCTTTGCAAATTTCGATAGTTTCTTCTTTCGAACATCCTCCGGAACATCGAACTTCGACTTGGCAACGAAATATTCTTGCCCAGGAAGTTGAAGGAAGTCGGCCTTGACGTATGTTTCGTCATCCATCACGATGCAACCGGATTTGGTGAGCAGCTTCGTGTAAAGTTTCCGGGCGCGAGTTTTCGCAGTGATGTTTTGTTTTTAATTCCGTTTGGGGCTTTTTGCACTTTGTAAACTTGTAACCCAGCACGCTGACACCTTAGACTTTTTAGCGACATCTCGAATTGACATGTTTGGACGGTTCTTGAATTGTTGTACGACTTTCCTGGCCATTTTACTGTCCATTTGGACCACTTTTACGACCACTCCCTTCCTTCCTTTGGACACTCAGACGCTCCTTGAAGGTTCTTATTACACGAGACACAGTTGTATTTGCAATTCCAAGCCTTTTAGCAATCCACCGGTGGGACGCCCCTGGATTTTGATTGTGAGTGCACAAAATTTTCTCACGGACAATTTCTTGTTTCTTTAATAAATAATCATTTTTTGGATTCATAATCATTAGTAAACTCTCACCGCCGAACAATAGATAACCGAAACAATACTAAACGAGTTATGCCCGATAGCAAAATAATGTGTATTAAAGCAGTAGAACAATCTATGGTTATCAATTCAAAGTTAAGATTGAAGGATGAAATATATTTCATATTTCATGGTGAAATATATTTCATAGAAGCATTTCGTTTCTAGGGAGTGATATCCAACCTCATAGTACCAATAAAAATATATATATATATATATATATATATATATATATATATATATATATATATATATATATATATATATATATATATATATATATATATATATATATATATATATATATATATATATATATATATATATATATATATATATATATATATATATATATATATATATATATATATATATATATATATATATATATATA
The DNA here is from genome assembly GCA_034211315.2 of Aedes japonicus. Classification (NCBI taxonomy): domain Eukaryota; kingdom Metazoa; phylum Arthropoda; class Insecta; order Diptera; family Culicidae; genus Aedes; species Aedes japonicus. The sequence continues at coordinate 640,211 of JASCZW010005222.1, forward strand.
TATATATATATATATATATATATATATTGATAGATATGATAAACCCTGGATAAACATTGTACATATCAGCTTTTAATTACAGTGAAAATAGCCCAAAAAATACTTGTAAGCACGAGATGAACTGGAAATTTGCATGTTTGCTTCCAATTTTTGGCGGTATGAAGTATTTGAGGTAAAACCAGGAACAAACATTAAAAAAGTGCACATTCACATTTATAGACTTCTCTTAGCCTGAAAGAAATCTACAAATGTTAATGTAAGCCTTTCTACTATTTTAAGGTTTTTTTAAAGTAAAATTTTATTTATTTTAACATTTTTAATTAATCGTACCCTTCTGTTTCACGACCGCATAATCACAAACCAATCCCTGGAACTTTTTCTCTTTTTGTTGACGACCGTTTCCGTTATTGTTACGTTACGACATTTACATTTATTATATAGTTGACAACTACAAACTAGCAATTTCCTATTTAGTTTTTACAATGTCAGCTGGAAAAAGGCGTTAAACCTCCACAAATAAATTTATAAGTTTCCCTTTTGTTAAACCCAAATGTTTCCTAGGGTAACCCTAATTAAGGTACAGCATGAGAATACAGTAAATACATTGTTATCACCATAGTTGACCCAACGGCTTCTTGCCGCATGAGCCTATCGTATCCAGAACCAACTCGCAAAGTTCCACGGTAAGTGCGTCTTGATTTTTATCGGCGTCTACTACTTTCCAGTAACTGTCGTCCTTTAGAACAAGAAACTTTTCCATTACTTTTTTCTGCAATTCTGGAACTTCATACCGTTCTTCACCAAATCCACCCCGTTTGGCCATTGCTTCCGCCGTTAGTGTGAGCAACAAAACGAGATCCGGCTTGAGAAGGCCACTTTCCGGGGCTTTGCACCAGTTCATATCCAAACCTTTAGCTGAGCTAAATGCTACACCGGAGTACGAGTACCGATCCACGACCAGGGATACGCCACTCTGGAGCAAACGTTCCATCTCGATTTTGGCTTCCCATCGGTTGAGTGCAAACAGCAGGTGAATTCCCTCGTCAGTGAAATTATCCTTTTTGGTTAGATATGAGTTAATGATGGCTCCACACTGAGTCGATCTGTCCGGGAAGTTCATGAACTTGAGTTTATATCCGGCATTAGCCAAGGTTTCCACTGTTGAGCAAAGGGAGCTGTTCGTAAACGGAGTTATCTCTATTTATTGAGGGAAACTTACCAATCTTTTTACATTGAGTAGTTTTACCAGCTCGGTCACATCCTTCCAAAACAATAAGGGCACCTCTTTGATTCAATGTAGACATTTTACGGCAATTAGCAAATAAAGATCTACCGATATAACTTCTGAACGTATAAAACCTCATAAATTTTGGGGCCGTTTTGGCGCAAGTTGAAAAATTTGAATGTTATCAGGAAATGTCACGTTTGCTTCGTTTTGGATGCACTGCCAGTGAATCTTACTCAAATTTTTGAAATAGTTAACCATATACACTCCCGTTTCACTTTGCTCAATTTTTGATAAAATTGATACAATCTCTTTTTCTTTCACGGAAATGTTACTCAATTTTTGCAAAAGGAGGATCTACTCAAAAATTGAGAAATGCCTTGTTTAGACTACAGGCTTGTAACATAATACAAGGGTGTTTTGAAAAGTATCTACAAGGAAAATGTCATCAAGATAACCTTGTATTATGTTACAACGCTGTAACATGAACAAGGCATAAAATTTCCGTGTCAGAAAAAGAGATCGTATACTATAGAAAATTTTACAGTATTCGGGAATTTTTCACCGATATTTTGGATTCAACGGATTTCAGTAAAATTTGACAAGTTCCGGTAATTTTTTTACCGGAGTGTTGTAAAATTTCACCGAAACTCGATTAATCGGATTACCGAACATTCAGCTGTTGAGAATTCGGTAAAATTACCGAATACTGTAAATTTGTCTAAGTGTGTAGCGCCAATCGATTTTATAGTACGTTCGACTGCTTATCTTACGTGATATAGAGTATTTTGATATTAAATGACATGTACATTATTTCCTGTGAAAACTAGATGTATAGTTGCTGTGGTCAAGTATTGTTTGACAAAAACCAATTATGAACAAATAAGGGATTTTCTACTTCCATATTCAGACAATGTAAGTATTTTCGGTGTATTATTTATTGTCGTTTGGAATAAAAACACTGTAGTAGAGATCACTAGCAAGCAAATGTAACTGGGTATATTTGTTATAATTAGTAATGGAGAAAACGAATTATAGTATTTTGTATTTATACTGGACGGCCTCTGGCTTCCTAGAATCTGAAAATCTGCCGAAAGGCCGCAGAATTCAAGCCATTTCTGCTTTACATTATCTTTCTTTGGAAACCCGTAAAAAACCACGGAATTCACTTCACATCGCGTGTTATTGCCACAAATTTGCTCCAAACATTTCATTTTTTACACGGCACTATGCTATTAATGAATATCTTCACACGGAATCAAAACAAACAACCAACATCACGCAAAGAAATCATTCTGCTTTAAATCAACAAAATATTTTGTTGGTATTCAAAACAAAGTTTGTATTTGTTTCAATTCTTAAAAAAGTTCCAGATCAATTCAAAATTTTATTCAAATTAAACCAATAAAATTAATTAAAGTAATCACCGCTCTTTGATTCAAGACAATCACATTTATTTTTAAACTCAAATGATTAATTTATTGCTTGAACAAAGTATTTTGTCACCCTAACAAATCACTCTGCTTTGAATCAACAAAATATTTGGTTGGTATTCAATGCAAACTTTCTGTTTGTTTCAATTCATAAAAAGTTCCAAATCAATTCATAATTCCATTCAAATCAAACCAATATATTTTTTTAAAGTAATCACTGCTGTGTGATATAAATTTAAATAATGTTTGCTTTATAACAACCACATTTATCGTTAAACTCAAATGTTTAATTTATTGTTAAAACCAAATTATTTTTTCACGCTAAGAAATTACTCTGTTTTGAATCAACAAAGTGATTTGTTGCGCTTCAATACAAGGTTTCTATTTGTTTCAATTCATGAAAAAGTTTCAAATCAATTTAAAATTTAATTGAAATCAAACCAATCAAATTACTTAAAGTAATCACCGCTGTATGGTATTCGTTTAAATAATATTTGATTTATAACAGTCATACTTATTTTAAACGTCGTTTTAAACTAAAATGGTTAATTTATTGTTTTAATAAAATCAAATTATGTATGAGCGCACATTTCATAGCTGCCATATTGCTGCCTCTGCCTTGGTTTTTCTAGTGTATGTATGAACATGTTAATATGTAAAACAGATTATCAACGAATTATTCTCTTTGCAGATAACTGGAAAAAGAGCACAACTTGGAAGACGATTTAGAAAATAAGCTGCCATTATGACTGCCTCTCCGCAATAGTTCTTCCCGAGTCCTGCATCCAACCACATGCACGATGTCATCTGCTGCAAAGTCCGATTCATGCTTTCTAACACGCCGTTCGGCAGGCGGAATATGGTGCGGTAATTATTTAAAAACAAAACACGATTCTCATTGAATCCTAGAGGGTTTGAGCTGTTTAGTGGAATACCTGTAACTAGAAATTAGAAGAAGAATTAGTATCTTCCATTTAATTCCAACTACCTTTGCTTATCTTCGACAGATACGCGTATTTCGTCTACAATGTGCAGACTTCTTCAGTGTCTCGTACTAATAACTCGACTGAAAGAAAACCTTCGCCACCTGCCGTATATATACTATTTTCTAAATACAAAACGTTTACCTATCATTATGTTGTTTATACCTATCTTATTATTAGCAACGATAAACGATTACATACTTGTGTGCTTTTTAGAAATCACAAACGTAATTTGTGATCGACCCTCGGTCCTTTTCATTTCATGTATCGTAATTTTTGAACAGATCTTGAATTGTCAAGATTGACAAAGAGAAACGTCAGTGTGATGTCTGTTTCCAACGTATATAAAGTACAAGGTATTATATTCGCTGCAATGTTTATGTAGTGGTACGAAAAAGCAAAAGCAAAAAATAATTATGAAATGTCGTCAGTAATGCATGAAATTTAATCAGTTTCGATTCAAAAGACAACCAAACGCATTTGTTTTGCTTGAATTTTTGGATGTGGGTATTATGTAACTCTTGTACGTTACATAAGTATACAAATTGACTGGAGGATTATGTTATAACTGAATACTTTTGAGTCAGTTAGCGCTGATATTTGAGGTGTTTGAAAACGCGATGATGATTGTTTCCCAATTTCGAATATCACACTTATTCAGGCATTATTTCTGATTAATACTAGGAAAAAGCTAAATGTTTCAAATATATAAATTTTAAATAAAGAATTTAATTTTTTGATTATGATTATCGTTAGAACATATTTTTCGAATTTCACTTTAAGCCTGGCAAGAATCACTGTTTCGAGAAAGATCCGCACCGATTTAAACTCGAAAATTAGATAAAATTTATACAACTAAAAGAAGCTTTGCGATTTCTCATAACAAACATGGATGTTTGTTTGCCATCCGGTTTCAAGCACATTTGAGTAACTTTAACTCAAAAACGTGAGAAACGAACGTACCCTCATATTGAGTTTTTTTATTTTGGTATGATAACGAGTGATCGGGCCAGTATGGGTGAAAATAATCACCCATCCTTTTATTTAGTTTGAGTTGAACTTACTCATAAATATGAAAACAGAAATTTACGAAAATGAGTATATTTTTTAGATATTGTTTCCGCAAAACATGCTATAAAAATCATTGAAGATCTTTTGAAAAACACCATAGACTGTCATTTTACTTTACAACCAAAATAAAAACAGAAATCAGAGTCAATGGCTTGCCCTAATCGGTTCCGGGATAAAAATAATGCGTGGGTGAAAAGAATATAAACACTAAATTTGGTAACTATTTGAATGCAGAAATAACCTTTGATTCATTGATCAAAAAGGTCGCATTGGCATGTGTCCCAACCATATTGATCCTCAGCAACGCTCTTAAGCGCAAGCTCTAGAATATATGTTAGTGTAACGTGGCTATAATATATTTTAATAGTAAAGGAGTTTTCAGGTATTAGATTATTACATTTTTAAAATCAAGTGACAAACCAAGTAACCTCGAGGCTGTACAAAGTACGCGTAGGCTATAGGGCATTGGCGTAATACGCCTAGTGCATCATTGATGCTGGGTTGCTGAAAAGGGCCCCAATGCCAAGATCAAATTAATGCTATAAGATTTTATTATGCTATATCTTTATAATGTTCTACGCATTACTAAAATAGCATTATCAACAATCAATATGCAACTAGCGATTTGAAATTGGCTCACTGTTGCAGAACCCCTTGGTCCGAAAAATACACCTTGCAGTCTGCAGTCCGAAATACACCTTTGCAATAATTTTTGCGCTTTTTCTTGTACCTAGTATCTCTTGTAGTTGTTGATCCGCTACGAGTTATTTTGAAAAAAATACTTGAAGGGTGTGTTAGTGAGAGTTACGTTATTAGGGGCGAATCATTAAGCTTTGGAACCAGAGCATGGGACCGGATGTGCTAGTACTGACTGAGCCAAGAAAAAAATCGTATCTATTCTCGGGATCTACTAAGTTCATACAGTTAATTCTATGGCATTGGCTTGCGTACTCGTAATGCATCACCATATTCTAAAAGTTGAATCTAACGCTTCATTGGCATGACAACTGTTAAATTGATGGCATTCCGCATTAATGATGTAGATTTTGTCTGCACAAGTGCACCAATATAATGTTTGTGGTTACTTGGGAAGGCAAGGGTGATGAAATGCTCACTTACCATTTTCAATCAACAATAAATTTATCCGCATTGTATAAAAGGCATTTTTCCAATAAACCCTTTATAGGCTGGCCTCCTGACGGCACGGCCGTGAAAGAGTTTTGAAATGTTTTGGTTTATCTGTAATGTAATAAACTATTAAAAATCGACAAATCCCTGTCAAAATAAACGGCTGTTTGTTTATAAGATACGTTCCCGCATCTACAGTGGCTGCTATCTGCTCCAAATCACCACTGGTTATTAATTTCAAATATCGATTCCGATTTTAAATTAACTTCCAAAGCGCAAATTTAAAACGACGTTATCCGACCCATTTTATATTATTTAAAAAAATAATATGTAGCTATCTCAAAATTGAGTTTTGGCAAGCAGTTTTATTGTGTTGTCCTTCTTGAAAAACATCAAATCAACTACAGTCAAATACGATTATCCTCAGCACTTGACGTTTAAGATGTGTATTAAAAATTGAGTGCAAATTTAACTAACATTGAGTGGCATGCCTTCGAATGAGCGTGCATGTGAGAATACTATGACATTTCGGCGATACAATTTTACCTTTGTTTTCAAGGTGCTTCGGTCTTTGTTT